>OY744543.1:37407153-37472153 GCA_963556195.1 Sepiola atlantica
ATACAGGACGATTCTTAGCAGTCGCCATGTGTGTCGAGAATTAATTTTATTTCTCTACCCACGCGTTGCTAAACTTTATAAAAATAGAATATCAAATAGTTTAATTCTTTAAATCCGTACATAAAATCGTCTTCATCAGCTTCAATCTTGCATTGAAAGCTCATGAAACGTTTCGAACAAGCTTTTAGCACCAACCAGACAAGATATTCACGCAAAGCTGAAAATGTTTTATATAACCCCCTCATTCTTAGCTATCACGTTAATTGAAATCCGACGACCTTCTTCAACCAATACCTGAACTTGAGCCACAGTTTCTTCGGTTGTTGGGGTTGAATAGTTTCCCCTCTATATGACCGTCGGGTCATATTTGAAGCCATCAGTACCTTCTTTGAAAAGCTTGATCCATCAACACAAACTAGCTGGTACGAATCAATGCTTTAAGATTTCTTCTCAAGTTTTGTTAAAAACTTGATATTAGCTCTCTTTGCAAAATCGTATTTTCCATACTATTAAACGAGACACTTTTTAAAGACTTTAACGACACCACAACTAGTGGACTTGTCTGTTAGTACACTCCAGTGTTCAACACATCTTTCATTTTATTTTTTACTCTGGTCAATCAAATGTGGGTTAAGCACTCTTGCCATTTGCGATAATGCATAACTGTTCATAAAAGAATAGAGCATTCTCGGATGCTGAAAATACTTAGTATAAGTATTTAGATTTCATTTACTTCGTGGCTTGTGATGATAGTGTAATGAGTAAGAAATCCGCTTGCTGTGAAAACGTTCTGGTTTCGATCTCAGCTTAAGTTGCTTGCTTATCTAGCTACACTGAGCAGCTATGATACAACGAAACAGTCTGATGATAATAATGGAAGGAATTATGAATCGAGTTTTTGTAGATTTGAATTGTTACATCAAATTGGTATTTATTTGTTTTGTTTTTTTTACTTTGGGGATTCTTCATAACCATTGGTAAATCTTCTTTTTAGAGTGATGGACGAATGAACTTTTTATTCTATTTATTCTCAATCTGGCGAACTTTTAGTGTTTACATCTCCGTTTTGAAGATAAGAATTTGTTCTTTATAGTAAACTACATGAACTTTTTATTTACGATGCATATTTTTTTTTAAAGAATTATAAACCGCATGACTTGGTTTGGCTATAAATTATTATAAAATTATATAATAATAATAATTATATATATATATATATAATTATATAATAATAATATATATATATACACACTTTAAAATGCAGCAACATTTTTGTAAGTAACGGATAAATTTTATTAGACAGACGAACAACACAGGTAAGGAGGATTTTTTTTTAATAACTAATATAAGTTAGCAAAACATTTATACGGAACAAAACTTAGGTTTAGTATAAGGAACGTTTATGTTTTTGTCTTTTAAGGGAATTGGGGGCTGATCAACTCTGCTGGGAAGCCATAAAATTAAATACTGTCTTGTTTTTAAATTTCCGAAACAGTTTTTCATGGTAAACAACTGATGATCCCTTAAATAATGTTAGAAGCAAACTAATATAATAACTGTAAAAAATAAATTGACTTACATGAGTGATTTTTTTTATATAGTTTTAATGGTTGAGAAACTTCCAAGACTATATATATATATATATATATATATATATATATATATATATATATATATATATATATATATATATATATATATATATATACTGTGATACTTAAATAAATAAAAAAAAGACCGAGAATTAAACCAGTGGGTGAATAGTGCCGAAGCAATCACTTGGTTTAATAATATAGAAAATAAAAATAAATGTACCTTCCTACAATTTGATATCGTGCATTTCTATCCATCCATATTCGAAGAACTCTTCACCACTGCCCTAGAGTTTTCCGAGATGTATACTGATATATCCAAGGATGAAATCTACATCATTAAAAAACGTAGAAGATCAGTTTTAATCAATAATAATGACCAATGGATCAAAACAAAAATGACAAACTCCTTTGATTTGGCCATGGGTGTCCTTGACTCTGCGGAGGCGTCAGATCTTGTGGGGTTATTTGATTTATATATACTCACAAAATATTTGTTAATACAGATATCGGCCTATATAGAGATGGTGGATCAGCTTTAATAAGGAATTCCAACAAGTTCAAGGGAGAAAACTTCAAGAAAATTATATATATATGGAAATGAAAAAGTTAGGCCTTAAAATAGAAGTACTAGCTAACATAAAAATAACTCACTTTTTAGATGTCACTTTAAACTTAAATGAAAATACTTACGAGCCATATTTAAAAAAATAACGCTAATCCAATATACGTAACTCCAAAGTCCAATCACTCCCCATCAATAATAAAACAGATTCCTAATTCTATCGAACGTAGGCTTATCAATAACTCGAGACACAAAAATGTATTTAAAAAATCAAGCAACATTTACGATACAGCTTTAAAAAATAGTGGTTACCATAATATAGAAATTAAATATAAGAAACAGGATACCAATAATTACAATAAAATTAAAAAGAAAAGAAAAAGAAATATAATCTGGTATACACCACCCTATAATCAGATGCTAAAAAACTAAACTGGACAAGAAATTCCTAAATCTCATTGAAAAACACTTCCCCGTAACCAATCCCCTGCATAAAATATTCAATAAAAATAAACTAAAACCATCCTACAGCTGCTGCGAAAACTTAGAAATGATAATTTAAGCACACAATGACAAAATACTAAAATAAAACAATAGCGAAGAAATAATTGTAATTGCGTAAAAAAATTACCAATATAGCAAAAATAACACTAAGAAAAACAAAAATATAAGCACTACAAATAGTAATAATTAAAGCCCTAATAGTAATCACCCAAATAGAAATAAAAAATATGGTTGTAATGAAGAGAAAAGCTGTAACTGCATAAATCGTACACTTTGTCCACTACAAAATAAATGCTTAACCAAAAGTATTGTATACCAAGCTAGAATATTTGCCCAAGAAAGACCGAGTAACAAGAAGTACTACGTGGGTATGACTTTCCTAGATTTTTAAACCAGATATTACGATCACAACAGCACATTTAAAAACAAAAAAAAAACGCCGAATTAAAACAACACTAGCGAACTATTATTGGGAGCTCAAAGAAAGCGGACGAATCGAATAGAAAATAATACGACAGGCCAGTAAATGTAGAAATTTAGACGACCCGTGTAAATTATGTCTGAATGAGAAATTTGAAATACTAAACTTTAATAACCTCCAAAACCTATTAAACTCTAGAAGTGAAATAACAAACAACTGCTTACACAGAATAAAATTTACTTTAGGTTAACAATACATAATAAATAAATAAATGAACAAATAAAAAAGTAAATAAAAAACTAAACTAAAACCTAAAGTAGAAATACAAGCAAACACGTGTTAAAATAAGGTCACTCATTGTTTCGACACAACAAAGAACCCGGGATGAAACGCGGAAGCCTCTGTGTAGCTTAATTGCCATAAATTATTTTCATAACTTATTACCTAGCTTTACTCACGTATTGAGCACTGTTGAGTAAATACTGGAAATTGATACATAAAAGATTATATCTCCTCATAACATTTTATGTGGATACATGAAATAACATTATATATATATATATATATATATATATATATATATATATATATATATATGCGAAATCTGCTGTTGTTGTTATTCTCGTTGACAGTTTCTTTTCTTACTGTTTCACGTTTCCTTTCTTGAAGATGAATAATTTCTCCGCGCCAATCTCTATTTGCCACTTTTGGCATTGTTGACATTCTGTCAGGAGTTAACCCGTTCAACATATACTTATCTCATACAGTTGTTTGGACTTCATGAAGTAGATTGAAATGTAGTTTGAGTCTTTATTCGGCCGCTTTCGGCTTAGTTGACATTTAGCGTTGGTTGATGTATACTTGTGGACGCTTTACGCATTATTGACATTCTGTCGGGAGTTAACAAGTTCAACATACATTTCCCTCACACTGCTGTTTAGGTTTCAAGTAGGTTCAAGTGTGCATTTTCTTTCGGGACATTTTGATTCAAGGTCTTCGCCTAGCGAGATATGTCCTGGAACTGAAAAATACTGTTATTTCTTTTTTTTATTTCTAGCGTTCCTATCGTTACGCTCCTTATTTGGGCAAATCGGCCGTTATTTTTATTTATTTATTTTATTTCTTTTCCGAGGACGCTGTGCTATGAATAACTTACAAAAGTTTCGCCTGCCTAACGTTTACAGTGAGAAGAAAGGTGTTTTAGAGACCATCAGGCGATTATTTAACTTAAGTTAGGGAGCTAAATGATAGAAAAACTAAATAGGTTTAATTAATATTTTTGTGTACGTGTGTCTGAGTTCATTTTGTTTTAATTATTTAACTAATTATTTATTTTCTTTTAAGACGGGTTAAGAATGTAACAGTATTGCATGAAAAAAGTTTTCAAAAATACATAGCGATGCTTAAAATATAAAATGGCGAAAAAAGGCTAAACTGCGCTGCAAAGTTATTTAATTGTCATACTGTGGATGTGGTAGAAAACGAATTTTCTCGATATGGCCGCCTTACCCTAAAAGAATCTATTTTGGCGCATTTTTTTTAACCGCCAAAAATTCCGAGTCGCCATCTTTATTTCGAACGCATATGACCGAAAGGAAAGATGGCGTGGATTAAATGTTGAATACGAACCACGTGGTGAAACTAATAAAAATGACTGGAACATTATTATAAAATTCTCCACGGATAAAAAGTAAACACAAAGAAACCCACTTCAGAACAAAGAAAAATGCATTTGCTTACATAAGAATTGTTAGCTGTGCATTTAAAAAAATTATAAGTACATAGCGACCGTCAGATTCGGTGGGAATTCAACCTTGGCGCCCCATGTCGTCGCTGTTAAGTAATTCCATGGCAAAACTGAAATAACAAGTCGCGCGTGCGTGGTCCCCCTCTGTATGTGACTCGATGTGGCGAGTATAAAATGCAATAAATTTGGGCAATTTGGGGCATTTTTGACCCCCATTGTACCCCTGGGGGCGCGAACCAGAATTTTTCTGAGGTCAAGGATGCTCATTTTATATCCAGAACAATTGCCTCCATATTTTGGCCAAGTTTCAGAGAAATTGAATGGATGAATAAAAAGTTATGGGGCAAAAAATGTCATTTTTTTTGCCATTTTGGGGCTTTTGACCCTCTGGGGACGCGAACCAGATTTTTTCCAAGGTCAGGGATACTTATTTTCTATTAGGAACAGTTGCCTCCATATTTTGGCCAAGTTTCAGAGAAATTGAATGGATGAATAAAAAGTTATGGGGCAAAAAATGTCATTTTTTTTGCCATTTTGGGACCTTTTGACTCCCTGAGGGGCTAACCAGATTTTTTTTCAAAAATTGGAGAATGTCACTTTCTAATCTGACCAAAGTTACAACTTCATGCAAAATTTCAGAGAAATTCAATGGATGGTTGCGGAGAAAAATCCACGGACGGACGGACGGACAGACAGACGGACGGACGGAAATGCCTCAAAACATAGGTCTCCCGATTTTATAAATCGGGGGACCAAATATGAGACGCTACTATTCAAAACTAGTGCAAAGTTCGGGTCACCAAATGTTTTGCTGATATCCTGTTGATATCCTGTTGATATCTTGTTGATAACGGAGAAGAGTTGTGAATTGTAGGAATTTTATGGCGGTGTCAACCGAAGTCGGGGGTCACCAAATGTAAAGTTGCATGTTCCTATCACGTCGGGGTTTCCAATTTGTAGTAGTTGTTGTTGCATAGATATCTTGTTTTGGTTAAAACGACAAACTTCTTCCGACACAATTCAAATCAATTTTATTCAAACAGTTTCATCAACATGGTCCGGATGAGTTCAGATCTGTTATCTCGCCTAAGTTATTGCGACATCGAGAAAAGGGATATGACGTTTTGTCAGCACGACACTCAAAGTTTAACTGTTCATAAATCGCCGGTGAAGGTTTGGGCGAAAGTGCTATCCTGCACAAAAGTGTGCTGACCGAACAACGCATTAATCGCTCACTCCGCGAGTGAGAACATGTAAGTGCAAAAGAAAATAGATCGTAATTATGTAACTGCCATATATGTTCTCAAAACAACCACTGATTTAAAAAGTAATAACAAATAATAATTAATTAATAAAGAGTCCCTTAACAAAGCCAATATGCAAATACGTTATGCTTGCGTTTGATAGCGCATATACATAAATAGTATATAAAAAAGATGATGCGTTTATTGTATACAGTTGAATTACCTTTAAATGAGACGTTTTGACTTAACTGTCAGTGCGAAAAATGGCCACAACTTTTGCAGTTATTTTGCGGTCGTGAACAAAATTCGTCTTTTGCTAACATGGAATAAAAAAAAGTAGGTGGAAACAACCAAGACACAAAAAGACCCAGGAAAGTAATTAAATATTAATATTTAAAAATGCTAGCTGCCTTTGTTTCCCAACGCAAGGTTAACTTCATTAACAAAAGTAACAGCAATAATAAAAAAAAAAACATAAAATTATCAATAAAATAACAAATCAATTTGAGCAATCATACAAATGGGTCTCTACGTAACAGACAATTCTTTTAAAAGTTACAATCATTTCAAACGATAGAATGGTTATTCTTGTTGCACCCTAGCCCTCTGCACTGATCGGGACGATGCGATGATGTCATCGGTCGGTCACTGGGCGCTGATCTGCTCAACCTGTTGTCTGGATGAAGGCCACTGATGTCGAGGGTTCTCGTCTAGTTACCAACACACTCCACACGTCGTGACTGTTTATAACAGTGAGCAATCATAGGGCGGATAGTAATCGGTTATCTCTGCAGACGGAAGGGTCATTAAAGCAGAACAAAAAAATGAATAATGACATTCAACTCAGTCTGGGTTTTCGCGTTTTCCTCAGGAAAATAATTATTCAACAAAAAAAATTTATGATATCAAATTACACCTGGTTGGATACAAAATAAAGTCCGTTCGGTACTCATAAGAAATGGAAGAAATATAAAAACAAAAATAGGAAGAATCTAAATTACACTCTCTTGTTTCAACAAAAAGCGAGTCCCTAGTATTTCTTTGTGTGAGCGACAGTCGTGGTTGTCAATTGTCCGTGAAAAGAATTTCTTTAAATTGGGCAGGTATGCGTTCCTCCTTTACGATGGGCGAGGGCGATGGTCGTGGAGCAGAATTTCTCGCTTGCGTTCTTGTTCGTGGACTCAACACGACTCTCTCGTGCGCGAAGTCCCATCCTGTTTTATTGAAAATCTCGTGGCTGATATCTCTCTTCTGTCACCTCATACCCTTTCCCAATCCAGGTCACCCACGGCGAGTTAAGACAATTTTATTTCTCTTTGTCTGGTCACAACCAATTAAATCTTTCCAACCCTATTTATCAGAGAGGGTTTGTTTCAGACTTGTCATCGAAAAATGATAGCAAAATAAAACGAAACGGCAAAAATTCCTTTGTTGCCCCGAGCAGGACTGGTCAATCTCCCTGGGCTCTCCCACGTAATTAACCGTGACTGTTTACATGATTTTCGCAGACTTCTAGGCACCCTGCTCTATTGCACTGATAATTCCATTTTAAAGCAAAATTCACACTAGTTTCATACCCTCGTTCCATTTCGGATGACTCTCTCTCAGTATAGCATTTTCACTAAATGCATACTAGTGCACTATTGGAGTTTTCCTGACTCTCGTGGGGTCGGCAGATACTTGTCACATTGTAAACGCCTACAACGATAAAGAAAAATGGGAAAAACGAGAACTAGCCTCGCTCTTCCACCAAAATAAAAACAAAACAAAAGTCTTACTTGAAGAAAGCTGGAAAAAAGAAACAGACAATAAACTTCAATAAAAATGGCTTTCATAAGACTAATTCTTTAAAAGGTCTTTTTTCTTTCAACTTTTCTCTTCTTCTAATATATTTTTTTAACGGGTCTTTTCGGGCGGTATTCTTCTTTTTTAACAAAACCTTCTCAAGGTAAATGGGGTTTTCTTGCTTATAAAAGTAATAATAAAAAAATGTTTTTTATCTATCCTTCTTTTCTTTTAAAATAGAATTCTTTTCCAAAAAGTCTCTTAGACTGTTTTTTTCTTTTACCTCTTTGGGTTATAAATCTTTCAAAGTTTTTACCCCTAATAATTTTTCATTTAAAAGCCTGTTTTTTATCGTTTTTTTTTTTCAGAGACCTTTTGCCCTTATTAATAAAAACCTCTGGTCATTTAAATCTTTTCTTTAAAAAACCTCCATGACACTTTTTCTAAAAAAAAAGAAGAAAACAAATAAGTTTCTTTGAAGTTGAAAAAAAAACACACAACCTTTCTGCAAGGCGAATTATTTGGAACTGTTGAAATTAGCGCCCAAATCTCCAAAACAGAGTGCCATCCCAATAACTCAATCAGGGATCAGCTTCCATTCTCTTTCTTGAACTGCTAAACCATTGTCGTCCCCGTCCGAAAGCCAGAATAGGCAGGGTGTAATGCTGCTGCTGTTGCCGCTGCTGCCGCTGCTGCCGCTGCGGCTGCTGATGATGATGATGGTAAGCGTACACATTGTGGCAAGAAACGTTGACCTCTCCCCTCCACTCCAACATTGTTAAATGTCCAGGAAAATAAATTTTCCAAAGTAATTCTAATAGCGAATCCGCTAATGAAAACTAGAAATGTGCCGTTGAGAATTGAAAATTATGACCAACTTATTTCAATTTCGTTTAGTTCTTAATCATAAAATTGTCTGGGACAGACGAATAACTTTCTAAAAAGCCATTTTAACTTCTCAAACTTATTTTTTATATTCTTTCCCCATTTATATTTTACTTGCCTCAGTCATTTTTTTTCGTATTTCTACTTGTCTCTTTTTTATTATTTTTTTTACAGATACACTTCGCATGTGCGCATGCGTGTATGTCTTAATCAATGTTTGCACTCAGCTTTGACCCGTCTCTCATAAAATAATTGTAAATGTCACCTACTATGTTTTTACTTTGTGTAAACAATAAAATAAATTAAAATTTAAAACATAAAGAGAAACAAAGGAAGTTCTGCGTTCGTTGTTTAATTTCTATGATTGTGCACTGACCATATTATAAAAAAAGAAAATTTAATTTGTGCCTAAGTACCTAACGACTTTTTTGTTGTTGTTAAACATAAAAATACACAGAATGCCAGACTTCGGCACAATGATATATTTTGAGAAACGTTACTATTAAAAGATTTTTAAGGAAATATAGTTGGGAAATTAGTCCCAAACAATTTATTTGGGTGTACCTACTCATGTGTGACGTATTTGCATTAAAAACAATTTAATATTTAACAGAAAATATAAGCATGTGAAGTTGCCGTTAGGATATGGTTATATTACTTACTTACTTCCGGAAGAAAAATCACCCGACGGATGACTAACTACTACTAACTACTAACACTAACTTCAAATGCTTATATTTTCTATTAAATTGTTTTAACGCAAATATGTCATACATGAGTATTTATTTACCTCCTCTCCGGGGGGTTAGGCACAAGGCCAGTTTTATCTTACTCCCACAAGGTAAGATGTGACACAAGGTTGGGTCGGGAAAGTTGGACTTTAAAAGCCAGCGCCCGAGAAGATGAGCACTCTGACCATTAAAAATTGCCTGGGCAGCCCCGTCGGCATACAAAATGGTGTATCTTGTATGCAATATAACATACTAGGGGGTAACAATAGACATAAGAACTAAGGAAGGAATACATTACGATCTCAAACACAATAAAAAAAACACACGATGCCAGGGTTGTAGATAGAGGGATATGCGTAAGATAAGTTGATGTACTTACGTTGTGTTATGTGTTTCTGAGAATCTATGCGACTGCTACCAGAAGATGTAACCTAAAGGCAAAGTCTCCTAGCGTTTAGGATGGCATGCTCCAATGAAGAGTTGGACCAGTTTGAAGGACGCACCAAAAAGATGTCGTTTTAAAGTTCGCATGTGGGTGAAACTAGATTACAGACTATTGTGCAAGGGAGTTTTTTTTCTCTAACGTTGTTGAGAAATAAATTAAAGGGAGATAACTCATATAATTCTGGGCAAACAACAATAGCGTTGGAATAAAAATTCAGGACGAACGATAATATTGTATAAACAATAAGACAATTTCTTTTCTACAGCTAGGATATAAATAGTTTATACACCTCAGTGTTTGAATAAATGTCTGTTTGTCCAAATGTCTGGGGTTTTTTCAAATGTCTATTTTTTTCCAAACGTCTGATTTTTCAAAGAGGATAATTTCTTTTGTGTGTCTATGTGAAAAGACAAAGAAATGAAATTATATGCAGAATGTCTAAGTGTTTTTGTTTTTTTAATTTTACTTCAATGTGAATTCTCATAAATCAAGGGGATACTTCCTGGGGCTAACACTAGATTTCTATATGAGATACATAGATATCCGAGTGTTCAACTAAAGTTCTCCATTATCTCTCAAACGTTAAGTTAGTAAAGAAATGAAAGACATTAATTTTCCTCATTTTAAACAGTTAAATATGTTATAGTATATCTTTTGTGTGGTCTCTTGGTCTTACCGGTTTCCAGGACAAGAATTCATCTAGTCTGGTGGAGTATCTCGCCCAGAGCTGTTACTTGAGGTAACACTACTAGGAGAAGGTTCACCAATCCTCGTATGAGTCAGTGTATAGCTGTGCCAAAGGGGATCTTTTTTGGACTTCGAATACGATGTTATTTTGAATATTTGGTCATGGTTTACTTGTAGGGTGAAGTATCCTCATGTCAGGTTGTCCTGACAAACCCATGTACAGAAAGATCAGAGACATTCAAAGATGGTGTCTAGCAGGTAATCCAAATTCTCCTCTAGTGTAAGTATGTCTGTTTGTGATTTAACAATATTTTTAGTAAAATAAAGAAAAGGAACATAGTTTACGGCGTGTTGCTGTTAATGGAATATATCTTGTTAACTTTCACATTTCTTTCATCAAGAATAAAGCCGGCAATTATACTTTAACATTTTGATTCTGTTATTCTTACTTTAGCCTTTTGGTTGTGTTATTCTTACTTTAATCTTTTGATTCTGTTATTCTTACTTTAACGTTTTCATCCTGTTATTCTTATTTTAACCTTTTGATCCTGTTATTCTTACTTTAACATTTTGATTCTGTTGTTCTTACTTTAACCTCTTGATTCTGTTATTCTTACTTTAACCTTTTGATTCTGTTGTTCTTACTTTAACGTTTTGATCCTGTTATTCTTATTTTAACCTTTTGATCCTGTTATTCTTACTTTAACATTTTGATTCTGTTGTTCTTACTTTAACCTCTTGATTCTGTTATTCTTACTTTAATCTTTTGATTCTGTTGTTCTTACTTTAACGTTTTGATCCTGTTATTCTTATTTTAACCTTTTGATCCTGTTATTCTTACTTTAACATTTTGATTCTGTTGTTCTTACTTTAACCTCTTGATTCTGTTATTCTTACTTTAACCTTTTGATTCTGTTATTTTTACTTTAACCTTTTGATTCTGTTATTCTTACTTTAACCTTTTGATTCTGTTATTCTTACTTTAACCTTTTGATTCTGTTATTCTTACTTTAACCTTTTGATCCTGTTATTCTTACTTTAACATTTTGATTCTGTTGTTCTTACTTTAACCTCTTGATTCTGTTATTCTTACTTTAACCTTTTGATTCTGTTGTTCTTACTTTAACGTTTTGATCCTGTTATTCTTATTTTAACCTTTTGATCCTGTTATTCTTACTTTAACATTTTGATTCTGTTGTTCTTACTTTAACCTCTTGATTCTGTTATTCTTACTTTAATCTTTTGATTCTGTTGTTCTTACTTTAACGTTTTGATCCTGTTATTCTTATTTTAACCTTTTGATCCTGTTATTCTTACTTTAACATTTTGATTCTGTTGTTCTTACTTTAACCTCTTGATTCTGTTATTCTTACTTTAACCTTTTGATTCTGTTATTTTTACTTTAACCTTTTGATTCTGTTATTCTTACTTTAACCTTTTGATTCTGTTATTCTTACTTTAACCTTTTGATTCTGTTATTCTTACTTTAACCTTTTGGTTCTGTTATTCTTACTTTAACCTTTTGATTCTGTTATTCTTACTTTAACCTTTTGATTCTGTTATTCTTACTTTAACCTTTTGATTCTGTTATTCTTACTTTAACGTTTTGATCCTGTTATTCTTATTTTAACCTTTTGATTCTGTTATTCTTACTTTAACCATTTGATTCTGTTATTCGTATTTTGGTTGTGTTGATCACTTTTGGTTTCTGAAGCTGATATTATATCAGCCTTGCAACAATGTGTTCAATAACACAAAAAGAATGGTACTGTAGGGACGACAGAGTTACCTCTCTTCAAGGGTATTCCCCTTTTAATAATCAGAGCTGTGACCCTTTAGAAAAAGGTGAAGGTCTCAAGATCTCGGAAGACACGTGACCTTTTCCTAGTTCTCGCGAGATTCGAGAAATTTTACTGACTTTCCTTCCCTATCTGTTGGCCCTTCGCAGAGTGAAGTCAGCCTCTCTTTGGGTCCCGGATCCAGTTCTACCAGGAAATCACAATGTATCGACTGTAAGTAAACCTTTCGTGTGTTCCACACTAATTCATTATTTGAGTAACAATTATGTGCTATAACGTTCACCCAACTGAAAGGATCTGAAACATTACTTAGCCATGACTTAATATCTGATGGATAAAAGTCAGACTCAATACTACCAGTTTGTGATGAACGTATTTATTTTTCTTGGAAATAGAAGTGAAATCACGACTTTTCAGTGCATATGTGGATGGATGTATTCTTTGATTTAGAATCCGTGTTTTTATATGTTTTTTTTTTATTGTTTTCACATTCGTGTATTTTAAAACTTAAAATACGTGAATGTGAAAACAATAAAAATAACATATCTCTATATATTGTATTTAACATGCCTTTCATGTTCTGTAGGCGTTACTAATATAACGGCATCTCAAATAAACGTTGAATGTATTTATTAGTGTGTGTTCCAATTGTCCTTATACTACCGACCATATGTGTCGTATCTTTGTTACACTAAAACCGACGGACATTATTGCAACATGTGCGAGCATAAAAAATTCCCAACACGTGCGCAACTATTTATAAATTAGATAACAAATATTCATATTTATACGACCATTGGATCCAACGTAAAGCTTAACTCGATAAAAGATGTTCGATCTTTGTATAGGGCTTTGTTTTCAATTGCAGCTCAGGACAGAGAGACTACGAATATGGCATGGATTCTTAAAGAGAACAGCATATTCCATAATATGAAATATAATTCCAAGTTTTGGAATAATGTAGTTATTTTTCTTGGAAATAGGGGAGAAGTCATGTTTTTTTTCAGTTCATATATGTCTGGAAGCCATGTATATGAACCGGTAATACCTGGTGCGGTATTAGCCCTGGGCGGGCTATGCCGGCTTTCTTTCAAAGGAGAAAGTTTACAGGATATATAAAATTCACAAACGGTCCCCAGCCGCATGTATATCCCGGTCATGGATAGATGACATACAGCGCCTAGAATTTGCAAATGGTAACTCATTTAGAAATTTGCAAATGGTCACCCATTTGGAAATTTGCAAATAGTCACCCATTTGGAAATTTGCAAATAGTCACCCATTTGGAAATTTGCAAATAGTCACCTATTTGTAAATTTGCAAATAGTCACCTATTTGTAAATTTGCAAATAGTCACTTATTTGTAAATTTGCAAATAGTCACCTATTTGTAAATTTGCAAATAGTCACCCATTTGGAAATTTGCAAATAGTAACCTATTTGGAAATTTGCAAATAGTCACCTATTTGGAAATTTGCAAATAGTCACCCATTTGTAAATTTGCAAATAGTCACCCATTTGGAAATTTCCAAATAGTCATCTATTTGTAAATTTGCAAATAGTCACCCATTTGGAAATTTCCAAATAGTCACCCATTTGGAAATTTGCAAATAGTCACCCATTTGGAAATTTGCAAATAGTCACCTATTTGGAAATTTGCAAATAGTCACCCATTTGGTACTGACCAGGCTCCACGTCGATGATCTAACTATAACTGGTGCGGCAACGCGATTATGTTGCGATTAAGCCATGTAAACACAAATATATTTACTAGTACTTACTAGTTTATACCCGCCCATTGAGTGGTGTTGGTACAGTACCTGGGTATGTCAATTTTCATCTGTGCCTAGCCTCTACCACTTTATAGCTAGTACAAAGAAAAATATTTGCGAAATTTCGTGGAAAAAAATACGCAACTTAGTATTTGCACGAGAGAGTAAGTAACCACGATGAATATATTTACGAATGGTTTTATTGGCCCAAAAACATTAGAAATTATATTTTTAAGCAAACATTTTCGAATACCCTTTATGTCTACAGTTTTTTTGATCGTCAACAAAAAAGGTCACTTAGTTTTAAAGAAAATATTTATGTAATGTTTTCTTACGTTATCATGTCATGTTAATTTCTTTAAATTTATAAAACACATATACAGTTTAAAAATAATCGGTGCTTATACAGATGAGGGCACATATGAAAAACGCATTTCAAAATAAAGACTTTTGTTTATACTTACATATCAGGCAAAAATAAGTATCCTCACCATAAATTAGGAAACATCACCGAATAGAATTTTAGGAAGAAATACAAATCAGTTTGATCGTATTTTGCCGAACGCAATTAATTTATTTCTTGTTAATAAGACAGACTGGGTTATGCCCCTCCCCCTGATGTACGTGTTTTTTCGTTCGAATCAATGGTGGATTCATAAAATAGACTTACGTGAGATTTGAACTTGTGTATTGACATTGTATAAAACTACTGCTTTAGTAATGTGTATTCTGCCTATTCCTTTTATGCCAACCAATTACAATAACTTTTTAATAGTATATAGATTGTTCGAGATTGTTAATACTGGCAAATGTAGACACGTTATTTAGACTGCGGATTATATCTAAGCATAGACGACTTTAAAGTTGTTTATGCTTAGATATAATGTAGCATGTTCGGTACAGAGACAGAAAAATCCCATGAAGCTTACCACGTGACCAAGGGAAACAAGAATTTGTGGATTTGACGTCATCCATAATAAAGTCTTGAAACATTATTGAATATGCAATGAAGTTTTTGACATATATGTCAGTTTGCAAAGAGGACTGCCCTAATTCTTCCTAAGGATTCAAGTAGTGTAGACTGCATTCAATTTCTAGAGAGAAAGAGAGATAGGGAGAGAGAAAGAGAGAGAGATAGAAGGAAGAGAGAGGGAGAGAGAGAGGAGAAGGGGGTAGGACATAAGGAAGAGAGGGTGTATGTGAGGGAGAGAAGTTGAGAGTGAAAGAGACAGAGGGGGCGAGACAGAGATAAAGGTAGAGAGAGAGAGAGTGAGATATACGGAGAGAGAGTGTGTGTGAGAGAGAGAGAGAGGAAGAAAGGTAGAGGGAGTGTGCGTGCGAGAGAAAGAGAGAGAGAAGGGGGGGCTGCGTTGTTGATTGTCATAAGACAATTCAATTCGAAGGAAACAAAACCCTTTGAAGTGCCGATGCTAAAGAACATCTTTCCAAAAACCGTTCAATTGCTGAAAGAATTCCAGTTTCCATAACTGGAGCTTCTTCCTTCCATTTGAAAACTGGGGTACATGGTCATCCTAATGGAATAGTTTATGTCGGGTTCAAAAACAAAAAAAAAAACTAAAAAAGAAAACGCCAATAAGATTTCAAAATTAATTTTTGATGCAACTTGTATCCCAAATGCCTAATCTATATACTACTAAAAGTCTATGGGTCTTGTATGTTTGCAATCAGCTTTCAGCTTTCCGGTTTTCAACATCCGGTTGCGCATGCGTAAATAGCATCGTCTTTCAATCTGTTAATCCAATTCCGTTGAACTCTTATTATTAACGAACGCATGAAATTTTTCATTCTGGAAATGTTTATATCGCTTTAAATATAAAACAATTACATTTAATTTCATCAAATAGTTTTTTTGTTTTCTCCACGGCTAAAAACATTCAACGGCAGGACTTTGTAAAGTCTGTCGCAGTTTCAAAAAAGCTCCACCCTTTTAAAAAACAAAAACAAACAAACAAAACAACAACAATCATTATTAATATCAATAGCGGCGGTGACGAAACCACCTCCCACTTTTCCTCTCACAGATTTCACCACTCCTACTCCCTCTGTTTTCGTTACGTACGCGAGACAGCCGGTTGTACCCCCTTCCTTTCTCACCTGTTCAGTGCATATTTACCTATAAGTATGGCCAACCACTTATAATTCAGTAACTATAATTTAAAAAAAAAACAATTATAATAAACAGAACGACGCATAGAAATCTATCTATATTCTTTTTTAAACAATTACATTTAATTTCATCAAATAGTTTTTTTGTTTTCTCCACAAGTGTCACGCACATACATGAATTCCATAGCTAATATAACAAACTGACCCAACGGGTCACGGGTGGTCTAGTTAATGTATATTGCTCTTCACTCGTGCGTTTCCACTTAGTGTAAGGCATTGCTCTTTGTTGAAAAGAATCGAGCTCTCACGGCAGTTTACAGTGCGAATGCAAACAAAAACTATAAATTCGCCTACTTCGTTGTGAGCGTAATAGGGAAAAGAATATCAGCGAAATAGTTGTCTGTGGTTGATTATATAAGTTAGGCTGCTGGCGAAACAGTTCTACATAGCCACACTGATGAGTCTTAATGAAAACGAAACATATATGTCTGTGGATATAAACAATTAATATTAATAAATTATATATATATATATATATATATATATATATATATATATATATATATATATATATATATATATATATATATCCTACAATTACTACCCACTGAACTTAAAATGGAGGGACAAAATCCAATAGTAACATATAAACTTGGGCAAACCATACGAAATAAAATTTTCAATTATAAAAAAAAACAGTAGAAAATATAAAGACAAATGATTATAAGGATGAAAATATTCCAGAATGCGAATGTAAGTCCTCCTCTTTGTGTAATAATGACATAGGGCATGTAATTACCGGTAATTTAGCGATAGTAAAAAATCCTAAGTTGAGAAAGCTCCTTACAAAAGGTCCAAACTACAGGGAACCTAAATGTTTAAATTATACAAAATGTATAAAAGAAATAAATAAAGCATTAGAAACATTTAGTGTATCCATGGCAAAAAAGCACAAAATATTACATTCCACATTTGACGCATGGAAAAATAATATACTCAGATTCGTAAATAAAAAGGTCGAACGTTTAAAAATCTTTAAACATCCTAAAAAGACGAATCCTCTCCTTAGAAATTCACAAATAATTATGGACCTTCCAATATTTCAAAATAAATTTGTAATAGTTCCTATTGATAAGGCAGCAAATAATATAGCTTTTATATGTAAAAAATATTACATACAACGATTATTGTCAGAAGTAGGAATTATAGGTATAGAATCAGATACTTATAAAGTAAGTAATTGTGAAAAAGAAAGTATTATTCTAAATAACACCATTATTTGTGAAAAATTAGGACTAAAATTAGATGAGAAAAATAATAAACTTCCATGTATGTATTGGATACCTAAAATACATAAAAACCAGTTGGGGCCCGTTTTATTGTTGCCTCCAAAATGTGTATTACTAAACCCTTGAGTAAGGCTATATCAAATGTGTTTAAATTAATAATTAATCAGATAAATAATTTTCATAATAAAAGAAAGTTTTATAGTAATATAAACCTATTTGGGGTAGTAAATAATTCATATCCAATAAAAGAAAAACTAGATCATATAAATTCCCGTAAAAAGGCAAAATCAATTTCTACATATGATTTTAGTACCTTATATACTAAAATATCACATAATGAACTAATTAAAGAATTAGGTAACATTATAGATTTAGCTTTTGCCGGAGGTAAAGGTAAATACATAGATTTTTCAAAATCTAAAGCTTTTTGGTGTAAGACTAAAAACAGTAAAACTAGTACTTCAAAAAAATGGCCTTAAAATACTTATATGTCACCTAATTTTAAAATAGGAAATAAAACACTAATACAAACAATAGGTATTCCTATGGGTTTGGACCCTGCCCCCTTTTGGGCAAATCTCTATTTACATAGATATGAATACATATATATGTCAGCATTAATAAAAAATGATATATCTAGAACGTATAGTTACCACGGCTGCAGGAGGTTTATTGATGACCTGGTCTGTATAAATGATAGAGAGGAGTTTGAAAATACTAAACATTTAATATATCCTAGGGAATTAAAACTAAATTGTGAACATACAGGAATACATGCTACCTTTCTAGATTTAGATATAAAAATTGAGGATGGTAGATTTATTTATAAAATGTTTGATAAAAGAAATTCTTTTCCCTTTCATATCGTTCGTATGCCGCATAAAAGTAGTACCTGTCCTATGTATATATTTTATGATAGTATAATGTCCGAATTTCTAAGAATAGCCCGCGTTACTTTAAGGTTAATGGATTTTATACCTCCAGTCACTTCATTAGTAATAAGAATGCTTAAACAAGGTGGAGATAAAAATAAAATATTTAGACAATTAAATAAGGCAATAACACGCTATCCTGACGCTTTTAAATTATATGAAATAAATCAAAAGAAATTGATAAAAGAAATCCAAAACTCTACTATAAAAATGTATAACATATGTAAATAGTCCATGATGAAATAAATAAATAAATAAATGTATATATATATATATGTATATATGAAATATTTTTATAAATATATATTTTTAATTTTAAAACATTTGTAGACAAAGAAAATAACCAAGGGGAAAAAAGGGGGGTTATTATAATGGAATAATCTAACTCTATAAAATAGATGTTCTGTAAAATAGTAAATACTCACTTTGAAAGGAACAACACAAGTAAGGAGAAACTATATTTTAATACTTTAGAAAAACAAATCTGGAGGCAAAACAAAATTAAATATTTGTAAACTTTTTAAATTAAAAAATAAGTATTAAATAGGGAGGTGGTGTCTAATCAACACTGCTGGGATGCCATGATAAAGAAATACTGTTTTGTTTTTAAAATCCCGAAACAGTTTTCATGGTAAACAACTGACGATCCCTTATATAAAAAACATATATAAAAATATATTTATATTAGAGTAAATTCTTGGAAGTTAACTAAAATAGTGATTGCAGTAGATTGATTGACAGTAAGTCAAGACTAAAATCTTTCAACAAATTTTTTTTTTTTCAGTTTTGAAGGTTAAAAAAACTTCCGAGACTATATATATATATATATATATATATATATATATATATATATATATATATATATATATAAAAATATAGTAACACGAAATTACATAATCATCGATGAAATAATTTATTTCAACCTTGTAGTACTGTCAAGCATCCAAGTAAGATGATTACATTTTTGAAAATGAGAAAAGAGAAATTCACACTCAACAATTCATATATATATATACAGGGTCGGGCAGATAAATTGGAACTAATTTAAAATGCTAATATCTTTTTTATTTTTGATCATATGATTACGGTTTTTTTTACTAAGGATCCTTAAACACTTTATTACAAGATAGCATAATTATATTTACTCAAATTTGTTTTAATATGGCGGAATTAGCACGAAGAATAACTATATGCGAAATGAGACGCGCCGGGAGTTCTCCTTCGGACATTGTTAAGAGCACTGGCTATGCAAAAACGACTGTCTATCGGGTTGTGGCTAATTTCGATGTCGAGTGTAAGGTTGAGAGAAGTCGGCACAGTACTCGTAGTGATCGAAAGCGTGCAAACACTTTCCTGGTGGGGCTAAAAAGGTCGATAAAGGCAGACCCAAGTCAGTCGATGTCGAAACTGGCAAAAAAAACGCAATGTGAGTCGCAGAACTATCAGCAGAGCAATCAACGAAGATCTTGGGATGAAGTCCTACGTTAGGAGACGCCATAATCTCCTCACTGCCCGTTCAAAAGCTATCAGAGTTGAAAGATGCCCCAAGCTTATCAACCATCTGAAACACAAACGAGGACATGTGCGCATTTTTATTGATGAGAAAAGGTTCATCGTGGATGAGGTTCCAAATCGCCAGAACACTCGAGTTATTGCCCGTGACCCTTCGGAAGTTCCTCCTGTGATGCAGAGCAAAACTCCTGCTTCTGTGATGGTTTTTGCCGCCGTGGCAAGTGATGGAAAGGTGAAGCCTCCTCATTTCATCGAAGCGGGTCTTAAAATCAACACAGCGGAGTATTTGAACATTCTTAATAATGTTTTATTGCCTTGGATCCGTAGAAACTACAACCCTACGAAAGTCATGCTCATCCAAGACTCGGCACCAGTGCATGGATACAGGAAAGTCCAAGATTTCATGAAGGAGAATCTTCCCTTGTTTGTTCCGAAGGATATTTGGCCCAGCAGCTCTCCAGATCTAAATGTTTGCGACTATTATCTATTCGGCGTCGTCGAGGGACAGACTAATGTCAATCCACAACCAAATACAAACTCATTGAAGACAGCCATTCAACGAGCATTTCGCAATCTCGATCCCAATAAAATAAAGAGGAGCTGTTCACGGTTTCGTCAAAGAATCTCCAAAATAATTGATGCAAAGGGTGCTCATATTGAATTTTTTGTTCAATAGACTGTAATAATTAAATAAATAAATTTTAAAATGATATCTTTCCATATTTAATCCTTTAAATTATGAATTTTGTAAAAATAAAATAAAGTACCAATTTAGCTGCCCGACCCTGTATATATATATATATATATATATATATATATATATATATATATATATATATATATATATATATATAGGGAGAGAGAGAGAGAGAGAGAGAGAGAGAGAGAGAGAGAGTGACAACATATCTAATACATATTTAGAGAGAGAGGGAAATTTGAAGCATATTTAGTTTATAATTTTAGAGGTGGGGGGATTACATGATTTATGACGGAAGGCAATCTAGAGAGGGAAGAAAGAACTATATATATATAGAGAGAGGGGGAAATTGTAAATAGGCAGGGAGGGTATTCAATGTCTCTCAAGAAACCAGGTCAGCGTGTCTAGATGTCACCAACCCCAAAACCGCCTCTGAAACCTGGAAATTAACGTCCACTGTCTGGCGACCAAAGAAACATCTCGGGGTAGGGAGAGACATAGGAAAAAGAAAATATTTGAAAACAGACAACAGACATCCAAGGTCAGAGACCATGTCATATATATACATACACAGGCATGTATACACACGCATATATATATATATATATATATATACATACATACATACATACAGACACATACACACACATTATATATATATATATATATATATATATATATATATATATATATATATATATTGACTTCTGTTATTTCTTCAAATCAGTTATCTTGAGAAAGTTTTTGAATAAAGACGTTGGTGAATATATAAATAATTTTCGTTTCTTTCTTTTTATTTCCCATATATATATATATATAATATGAATGTTATAACATAAAGCAATTGTAATAGCTCAATAGTGTGTGGCTACTAGAGCTATAGTATTAAATATTTTTATATAATTTAAACTACGTCAAATGTAAGCCAGAACAAATTCACTCCATTTCACAATTTTTTTTTTTAT
The DNA here is from genome assembly GCA_963556195.1 of Sepiola atlantica. NCBI lineage: Eukaryota > Metazoa > Mollusca > Cephalopoda > Sepiida > Sepiolidae > Sepiola > Sepiola atlantica. The sequence goes on from OY744543.1 coordinate 37,428,852, forward strand.
TATTTCCAGCATACAATTGTTTCAGCCTACTACCAAGCTATTTATAAAATCCTCTTGTATCCTATGCATTTATTTCCTGGTTATATATTCTCGGTTGACTTTCGAAATAGATGCTACATCGATTTTTTAAATTTTTTTTTTTTACTTTATCTTGAATTTTGACTTAGTCCTTCTAATGATTCAGTAGTAAACATATGCTAGAATCGCTAAGAAGAAATGCCAATTTCGCCCGTTTCGTTTCTATGGCAAAAGATGAAATTTATGAGCTTTTCATTTAAATGTAAAATTAATTACATAATACATGATAGCATTACGGGCATCAGACATAATTTAGAAATTTATTTCTAACAAATATGTAAACCTTTATTTTTTTACATATTTTTACATACTTTTGAATATATATTTTTAGATATTTTTGTCAAGTTAATCCCTAGCTTAGTATTTCTATTTTTATACGAAACTTTGTATACGGGGAGATAACCCGGGAAGGCTAGCTTTGCTGGGGGCCATTTTTTTAAAACTCTTTTTCGTTTTAGCGCTCGTAGAGATAAGATCCGCTTTAGAGGGGTTGCTTAAACTGGAGAACGTGATCTGTTCGAACACGTTCTTATAACCATACGCAGAGCTGAAGTGCGGTTATATATTTATTACTGTAATAGACTACATCATCATAAAAATAGTGTTTTTGAACAGCTGCAGTCTGTTAGAGACACAAATAATTTGTCGGAAACCGTAATTTTATTACGTAATAATTAAATTCTAGCCACTGCCTTCGCCCGTTAAGTTTGTGACTTAAACAACCCTTTGTGTAAATAATTCGCACACACAGAGACCTAGCGAAATAATGTAGCGAAAAAACAAAACAACTCTTGCTAAAGACATTTACGAGCACGGTAGACATTAATCCTACCATTGACCAATGTAAAATCAATTCTTTTATTTTATTAATAATTACTCTTCTATACAAAAAAAAACAGACCGAGTTGTTGAACATTGTTCTTTTCTTCTTGTTCTGCTTTGAATGATCCTTCGCCCCCAACAGAGCCAACCGGTTGCTGTGATCGCTCGCTGATATAAACAGTTTCAACGGGGGAGTGTGTTTGTAGCTGGACGAGACGACCAGATCGGCGACGTCATCATCATCATCGTCGCCATCCCGGCCTAGAAGATCTTGGATCTATTTTTTTATTGCCACGACGATCTGCACGGAGTGGGGTTCACATTTTTTTATTTGCAGTATTCGTACCCATATAAAGTGAAGTTCTTTCGCATATATTATTAACGTCTTTGTCGACAGACGTCTTCAAGTTAAGGCCGGGTCAAGAGGACAGGAAGGAATTAACTATCACAGGTTGGTATAGGCTAGTTTGTGAATTACATCCAAGTCGTAATCTTGGATCTGTTGTAGCTTAAAAAAAATAATTAAAAAATCGGCTTGTAGGAAATGCATCAATGTTATTTATTATTTGAATAACAAGATTCACTTATATGTCTGCTATCACATAAATTCATAGAGATAGCTATCCACAATGGCCGATGCGTTCCACGGTGGCGTTTATTCTGCATTGTGTACAGCAAAAAAATTAGAATTTCATCAACATCGTGACTTGAACCCTAACTTTAACCCTAACCCCACGAACGTCCAGAGAGGGCTAAACAGGACTCAAAAAAGTTGGTTATGGGCGTGTGCGCACAATGCGCATGACTGGCAGGACTTTTTTGGGGCAAAACTCATTTCCCCATTACTGGCAGGGCTTATCTACAAAAAAATATGTAATCTCGATCTAGCTTCTGACGTTATACTTTTCATTCCTTATTTTTATGGACAAGGACCGTCCCACGGCTAACGTGATTCGGGTCTGATCCAAAAATCTTACGAAAATTAAACGTGTTCAAATATTTGACTTCCACTGACATAAGGTCATTTAATATTTTACTATTTTATTTAATTCTACTTTTTTGCGTACTATAAAGTGACCCCCAAATGCACACAAAAAAATGCCACCCATGAAATCGTTAATAAAATTCATAATCCTTTCTACAATCCAAACGGCAGTCTATGTCTGCCCACCAAGTTTCAACTATGGATGTCCAACAGTCTTTGTTTTATCGCCGTTCAATGATATGCGGGGGACATTTTGATAATAATCTCATCAGTAGGAGGCGTGATCTTGGAATTACCACTCACCGGACCATAGCCCCCCCCCCCCCGATTTTTATCTATTTTTTTCATGGAAATCGTTCCAGACAAGGCATGAATCCACTTGATGTAAGGAGCTAACAAGAACAAATATGATCATCGCAAATACAAGAGATGCCTATTTGCCATAGTTTTGAAAAGGCCAAAGCTATAGGTAGGAGGAAAACGGTCAGCGAGAAAAGAGTTCCACAAGCCTGCAGTTCTTGGAAAGAAGCTACTGGAATAGGAAGCTGTATTGTAATGAGGTATCAAAACAGCGAATTGATGGAGACCACTAGACCAACGAGTCAAACAAGCTGGAATAAAGGAAGCAGGGAATAGATCAGACAATTCTGAACAATTGAATTGATGAAGACAACTAGACCAACGAGTCAAACGAGCTGGAACAAAAGAAGCGGGGAATTGATCACACAATTCTGAAGAACACTTGCCATAATAGTATTGGATTATCTCAAATATAATATCCATCAAAACAATCCTCAGATTATTCCTGAACTGAAGATGGTCATTACAGACAAAAATCAGAGCAGTGCCAAGAAAGGAGCGTGTCAGAGTTATTGACAATTTAGCATGTCGTAATCAAGTGTGTTTGCAACGCAGAGGTACCTATTTAGACTATATCATTGAACGGCGATAACACAAAGACTGTTGGACATTCATGACTGAAACTTGGTGGACAAGTCAGCTGAATATTATGAGAGGATTGAAAATGCTGAATGGAATGAAGAAAATTTTATGACTTATAACAAGTTTTTGTTGGTTGCTAAATCAGGAATCTAGAATAAAATAAATGGATCGACTATAGTCAATATGTAGAGGAGGGCGCAACTCCTTTGAATTAATTGCTCCACTTACCCTTGATCCTCACCTTATAATGCTGAGTTTTCGCAAGAGAGGCATCAAGTACCATTTTTTTAGTTCTTTGGTATGACTTGACCGAGGATTGAACCTCGGTCTCCTAGCCTGTTTGCGAACACTCTAACCATTATGCTAAATATACATAAAAAATTTTAAAATGGACGAATAATCATAAATTATCATTGAACAGCAATAAAACAAAGATTGTTGGACATTCATGACTGAAACTTGGTGGACAAGTAAGACATAGACTGAAGTTTATTTGTACCAAATATGGTTGATTTCAGAAAGCATTCTTAACGATTCCATGAGTGTGTAGTATTTAATTTGAGTCACCCTGAACAATTATCTTCAATGAAATGAATCTTTCTGATTCAAGAAACCTTGTTATCTTTTTATCTGTTCATTGATTTTGATCTTTTTTTTAATTGTATTAGTAAAGGCCGGACCTATTTGTAAAAGTTGAGTCGTTAATGCATTTCCATAAAACTTAACATTTTTTTTCTTTCTTTCTTTTGTTACATCCTATAAAACAACACCATGGAAATGAGCCACCAAATTGAACTGGTTTATTAGCTTTCTCTTCGTGGTAATATCCTGCTGCTTTGAACGCATTCCATCCTGTGAAAAATGCAAGTGGAATGTATGGATGAGTAGCGCGTTGAAGGCTGCCATATTGGACGCACAGAAGGAGGTTAACAGTTGGGTCTTCGTTTATTTTCTTGCCTTATCTAATATATATATATATATATATATATATATATATATATATATATATATATATATATATATATATATATATATATATATATTTGTTATTGTTTATATTTTTATCTATGGCCGTATACGTTTCGTCTCTTTTCAATCAAGACTCATCAGCATAGAAGTACGACTATTCACCACCGGTCACACGATTCGAAACCCTGGACTACAAGTATTTTTCAACCTACAGTCCAACGTCGCTAACCGCTAGGCCAGTTCTGAACAGCTTATAAACAATGATAATTTTAACACATTAACGAAAGCGTACAGGCATTCAAACTTCTATAAGTGAAGGAACGATGCATAAAGCAAGTGACGCTACGCTGTGTTACTACTACCATTTTACAGTGCTCTACTTTTTAACGAGGAGCTTCAAATATAAATATTTGTTATTGTTTATATTTTTATCTATGGACGTATACGTTTCGTCTCTTTTCAATCAAGACTCATCAGCATAGAAGTACGACTATTCACCACCGGTCACACGATTCGAAACCCTGGACTACAAGTATTTTTCAACCTACAATATATATATACGTATTTTAATATTGTTTTGGTCGATTCGTTTAGGAATCAATTTCCAAAGGCAAAGATGAAGCTCAATATTTGATTTTTTAAATTTTAATTTCTTATTTAATTTTACTAGGGTTATTTATTAATAGATAACTTGTCAAATCGAGGTTATATCACTCTATGATTTAATTACAATTCGGAAAAAAATAACTTTTACACATGTTTCTAGATGAGTCGGAAGAAATCACGGGTAGTTCAAGCTCTTATAAACGACTAGATATATATACTAGAAGAATACCCGTTCCAGGACGAATAAAATTAATTCTCCAAACAGAAAAGTTATTCACCACTTTTATATCCCCTTACGAAGATTAAAATCATAAAATCAAGATATAATAGTACTCAACTTTATGTCTAGAATCCTTATTCACATTTTGATTAAAATTCATTACATGATTTTAATTCTAGAAAATATCTCAAATTTAGGACATAAGCTTAAGGGAATTATATGGTTCCTTGGCCTTTTGGCTAAGATCAAGGTGTAGTATCTGTTCTCAGCATCACAGTGACATCAGACTAAAAAAGTCGACGAGATTATTGCGTATAATATAAGAAAATATGACAATGCAAATTAAAAATGTATATTACAGAATATTAATTTATTAGAAGCTGTTTATGAAATAAATATGCAAATTAGGAATAACCAAAGTTGATTGTTGCTGTTTGCAGGTTACTATGTATATACAGTATTTCGAAATCTTATGTTGTATCATAGAATTAAATAAGAATAATCCGTTTTGACGTATGTATATATATATATATATATATATATATATATATATATATATATATATATATATATATATATATATATAGTTTAAGAGATTACCCTGTATATATTTACAAGATAATCTCCAAAACTAATGAATACTAATATATATATATATATATATATATATATATATATATATATATATATATATACATATGTAAATTATAACTAAAAGGTAAACTTTTAGAGAGTTGGATCTATTGTGAAACAACAGACCTGATCTATTGTGGACAACAGACCTGAGTGAAATCGCCGTCGTCGGATTTTATGCAGATTCCTCCGGATTTACCAATATTTCTGAGCCCTACGTTTTTTGGATTTCGTTATTGGTGATTCCCATGCCTGTTTGAACCTTTTGGAAACATTTTTTAAAGAAGTTTTTTGAATTTCTTTAATTTTTAATTTTTAATTTTAAAAGAAAACTTTTTCAAATTTGGAACTTTGACAGTCCTACCCTGTCAACTTATCAATCATAATTTTTCCTCTGATGATAAGATTTTAATCTTTGAAAAGCCTGGTTTAAGGAAAGAAAGAGATGAAAAATAAATGTTTTTATTAACTAAACTACTCCTTGTTTTGAACAACTGAAAATACCGATTTGCTTCCATTTGCAGGTCTTACTAATTTTCATTGACGTACCATATATATATATATATATATATATATATATATATATATATATATATATATATATATATATATATATATATATATATATATATATATATATATATATATATATATATATATAGTTTAAGAGATTACCCTGTATATATTTACAAGATAATCTTCAAAACTAATGAACGCATCATTATGAATTTTGGAATATATATTCTAGACAACATGATGAGCACATTATTTTTTTTGTTTGTAAATGTTAACATTTAGGGGGTCCATATATATAAAGTTTTTTTTATGAACTGATCATTATGAATTTTGGAATATATATTCTAGACAACATGGTGAGCACATTATTTTTTTGTTTGTAAATGTTAACATTTAGGGGGTCCATATATATAAAGTTTTTTTATGAACTGATCATTATGAATTTTGGAATATATATTCTAGACAACATGGTGAGCACATTATTTTTTTGTTTGTAAATGTTAACATTTAGGGAGTCCATATATATAAAGTTTTTTTTATGAACTGATCATTATGAATTTTGGAATATATATTCTAGACAACATGGTGAGCACATTATTTTTTTGTTTGTAAATGTTAACATTTAGGGGGTCCATATATATAAAGTTTTTTTATGAACTGATCATTATGAATTTTGGAATATATATTCTAGACAACATGGTGAGCACATTATTTTTTTGTTTGTAAATGTTAACATTTAGGGGGTCCATATATATAAAGTTTTTTTATGAACTGATCATTATGAATTTTGGAATATATATTCTAGACAACATGGTGAGCACATTATTTTTTTGTTTGTAAATGTTAACATTTAGGGGGTCCATATATATAAAGTTTTTTTATGAACTGATCATTATGAATTTTGGAATATATATTCTAGACAACATGATGAGCACATTATTTTTTTGTTTGTAAATGTTAACATTTAGGGGGTCCATCCATATATATAAAGTTTTTTTTATGAACTGATCATTATGAATTTTGGAATATATATTCTCAGCAACCTGGTGAATAACATGAGTACATTATTGATTTTTTAAAACTTTACCAAAACTTTACCAAACTCGTACCATCTCCCCCAAAAAACTTGTAAAATAAGTTAGATACAACAAATTTAATAGAGAAAAGAATTGCTCTCCATCAAATTTTAAGTTATATTAAGTAATAGGTTTTTTAAAATGATAGGTGCACGCGCGTGAGCGTCAATAATATGTATGTGCTTGGTTAAATCCTAAACTATTGAACTTATTATGAATTATGGAATATATATTCTAAACAACAAGGTGAGTAGGCACATTATCTATTTTTGTAAACTTTGCCCCCCCCCCAAAAAAAAACGAAAAAAATCATTAACATTAAAAACTAATGTTATATTTATTGTTCATACCCGTCCTGGGACGGGTATTCTAAAAGTAACTGTATAAAGAAAAGTATAAAAAAGAAGCAATAGATTTGAAAACATCTTGGTAAATAAAAAGAAAACGGGTCATAAAAACGAAATACATTTAAAAACATAAATCCTCTGACGAAGAAAAATAAATAAAAAGATTATTGCAACGACAGAGGAAGAAGAAAATGAATATTCAATTCGTGTTTGGTGTTGTTGAAGAAGAAAAGAAATAAGTGAAATACTGATGTAATGTCTGAAGAAACACAAAAAATAGATAGAAAGTCAAGTGGTCGAAGAAGTAAAGAAAGATCAAAGGAAAAAAGGTTGTAATTGAAAGACGGTAGAAACGTTCAAGGAAAAAGTAAATAAGGAAAAGAATGGAGAGTTACGCGAATCAAATTAAAAAAGGGGGATGAAAGAATTACACTGTTGTGTTTGAAGAAAAGGAAAGGGATGAATACGGACTCAGAGAATGAGAAAAGGGAGAGAAGAAGAATAGAATGAAGAAAGAAAACAAGAAAGATAAAAGGGAGAAGAGGAGGAAAAGAAGATGGTGAAGAAGAAAATTCCATTGTCATGTTTGAAGAATAAGAAAGAGAATACGAACACAGAAAACGAGAAGAGGGCAAACATAAGAAAAGGAAAAGAAGGAAAAAAACGAAGAAAATAAAAAAGAAGAGAATCAAAAAGAAGAAGAAGAAGAAGAAGAAGAAGAAGAAGAAGAAATATTCAACTGTCATATTTGAAGAATAAAAAAAGAGAATACGAACACAGAAAACGAGAAGAGGGCAAAAAGAAAAGAAGGAAGAAAAAAACGAAGAAGAAAATAAAAAAAGAAGAGATTAAAAAGAAGAAGAAGAAGAAGAAGAAGAAGAAGAAATATTCAACTGTCGTGTTTGAAGAATAAGAAAAAAGAAGAATACGAACACAGAAACCGAGAAGAGAGCAGGAAGAAAAATAAAAGAAGAAAGGAAAGAGAGATGGATAATAATAATAATAATAATAATAATAATAATAATAATAATAATAATAATAATAAGAAGAAGAAGAAGAAGAAGAAGAAGAAGAAGAAGAATAATAATAATAATAATAATAATAATAATAATAATAATAATAATAAGAAGAAGAAGAAGAAGAAGAAGAAGAAGAAGAAGAAGAAGAAATAGAAGAAATATTCAACTGCTGTGTTTGAAAAGAAAAAGTAGAAACGAGATTAAACAAAATAAACTCTCGCAGTCGAAGAAGTACGGAAAGAAGAAAACTAATAAATGAATATAGTATTCAAAAAGAAGTCATAAAAGAAAGAAAAAATAAATAAATGCATTAAAGAATAAGAAGGAAAGAAGAAGAAAATATTGAAGAATAAGGAAAGAAATAAAGGTATTGAAAAATAAGAAGGAAAGTAAATAAATAAAATTGAAGAATAAATAGGAAAGAAAGAAAAATAATAAAAGAGCATTGAAGAATCGGTAGGAAAGAAAAGATAAGTAACATTATTGAAAAATAAGAAAGAAAGAGCGAACGAAAGAAAGAGAAATACGAGCATTAATAAAAAGGAAAAGCAAAAAAAAAAAAAATTATTTAAGAGAAAGAAAGAAGTGAAGCAAATATTGAAAGTACTGAAGAAAGAAACGGGAAGGAAAGAAAAAGTATTACAGATAATGAGGAAAGAAAGTGAATGAATGAAAAAGTGTCGAAGAAAAAGTAGAACGAAAAATAAAAAGAATAAAAAGGCACTGGCAAATGATTCAAGCAAGAAGAAAAATAGGAGAGTATTGAAGAATTAGAACGAAATAAAAAACAGTAAAAAGCATTGAAGAAAAAAGAAAGTACATAAATAAAATAGTATTGAAAAATTAGAACGAACAAAAGTAATTAAATAAGAGCATTGAAGAATAATAGGAAACGGTACTAAGAAAGAAATACAATGAATAAAAGGTTTATAAGAATAAAGAATGAATGAAGAAATATAACAAAAGTATTCATCATCATCATCATCATCATCATCATCATCATCATCATCTTCTTCTTCTTCTTCTTCTTCTTCTATTTCTTCTTCTTCTTCTTCTTTGGTTTAACGTCCATTTTAAATGCTGGCATTAGCGTAAGAATAGGATTAGTGTGGTAAATTTCCACGTGGGGTTAAAAGAAAATTAGGTAGAGTCGAATTTTCCAATTAAGATTAGAAGAATGCTACGTGTCTTGGCTGTGACGTTACTGACACAGTAAACGTATGTTGCAAATTAGTAGGGAGAATCGGGGCTCTTTCGTCTGAACCACCAGAGAGGGCAGTTGGGTTTTTTTGATAACTGCTTACTCCGCTCTTAGAATAAGAAGAAAAGAAAGAAAATAAATGGAAATTAGTTTCTGAAGTCAACAGACCAAAAAAGGGGTAAAAAAAAACAAAAACAAATATGACACTGTAGCAGTTACCTCCTCCTTTCAAAACATAACTACACCGGTTTGCCGGTAGGTGGCGCTTTTTCACCGACAGGTGGCGCCGTAAAGCGACACCAGAGTTATCTGCCCTTCGGACTATAAGAGCCGGTGCAAAACGGAAATTCTCTCTCTTTCACCGACCAGCATCGGAGAACAACGCTGGCACCAGCGCTCCGTTTCATTCGCCTTTTGGCCTCGACAGGACGACGCTGACACTAGCGTTCCGTTTCACTTTTTTCTTCTGGTCAATTGGCCTTGGCAGAACGACGCTAATACACTAGCGTTTCGTCTCACGCTTTTCTCTCCAACTAGTCTGGGCAAAACAACTACCAACACACGTTCCTTCCGTCAACACGTGGGCAAACAACGGTAAGAGTTCTCAACTCATTTTCTTTGTATACGGCTTTCAAAGACTTTTCCTACGCCGGATTCATTTCTTCTTATACCTTTTTCAAGAACTGTTTTTCCATCGACACACATGCATACATCACACACTTCATCATTCCCCGTACACACACGTTCAATAAACGTTATTTGAACTACTTCATTTTTGTTTATTAATTATTACTCTGTCTTTGCATGCAACAATTGCTTGATTTACTGAACACGTTTATAATCGGGGGAACACGACCCTCGATCCGAACAACACAAATAAATTTTGTTGTTTTAACTTATTTTAAAGCGTTTTGTACGTAAAAAAAAAAATGTACTGTCGAAGAAATGACGTTCTAACGTCATTTCTTCAACAGTACCTTTTTTAGGGGGAAAAGATAGCGACATGGTCAACATGTGAGAAGTCCAGCATCGCTTCAAAATCGGAAATTAAACAAAAATACAGCTAATAAAATATACAGTCCGGTTGCACATAGAATTTTTCGACCAATTGGTGACAGGTATTGTCGTGATATACTATATACTAACCACCTGCGTACTAACACATGAGAACTACTTAGAGGTCGAGCGCCTCCATAACCTCACCGAATAAACGTATGTAAAATCTCTCCTCATCAAAGCCTTCATTATTGCTTACTAAATAATACTTCATGGTAGCAGCGGTAAACGAAACACAATAACAACCACGGCATGGCTCAAGAAAACCCATACGAATTTCACACAAGGAACTTAACAGTGACATTTGTCCACAGCCCGTGTGAACAGCTCGAACGAATACCGGCGCCATTGTTGTTACATCGCCAAACCAAAACAATACTTCATGTCGATCTGATACGCTCGTAAGTAGAAATGTATAAGAAAAACATTTCTTTATAAATACTTTGTCATATCAAAGTTTTATCCGAAAATTTAATTGTCTGATAGATAATTCCCAGTTAAAGATAGAAACTATAATAATTTTCATTAAACATGAAAACAAGTTAAAGAAAGAGGAACTATTTTTCCACCCCCAAAACGCGGATTGCTACGCCAACCTGAACAGTTGTCCAGTGGTATCGAAAAACAACCTTGACCTTTAACTACCTGTTGACCCAACAGCCCTAATGGCTTCTCGGTTATCAACGATGAACTGGTCTGACCTTGGTGAAGCGATATCATTATTTAAGCAAAAAATGATGTTATATCTGGAAGATGAGGAGATTGTAGACCAAAACAAACAAGCCAGAAAAATCTGCCGTGGCATAGGCGATGAAGGACTGAAACGCCTAAACGTTAGTGGTCTGACTGATGAACAAAAAAAGTCACTACAAGACCTATGAAATTTTTACGAAGCACAACTAAACACAAACGTGCACTTCAGAATTCATAGACTTCATTTAATGCAATACAGACAAAAGCCAAGTGAGAGCTTAGACGATTTTGTGACCAGGGTCAGAACACTGGCGCTGAAGTATGACTTCTCGAGGAAGAACTGCACAAGCGTATTATCGAATTGATAATCGCCTCTACACCATATGTTACATTCCAGAACAAATTATACAGCAAATCCAAAGGTCACAAAATAAGTGATTTATTTGCTGAAAACAGGAAATACGAAGCCCTTTCAGCAGGAAACGACCAGCTGCAACTACTTGGTGTGTCCCAATATGAAAAAATCTACAGCATCAACCGGGGCAGAAAATGCAAAAACTGTGACACAAGCCACAAGCCGCGACAATGTCCAGCTTATCATGACGAACGTTCTATATGCGGGAACAAGGATCACTGGTCTAAATGCTGCAGAATAAAACAAAAACTAGATCAGACCAAAGGCAGAGGTCAAAGAAGCAAGTCACGCAACAACCAGCATCATAGTCAAATTAGGAAATTCAACTATAGGGAAAGAAAAAAAAACATATTGACTACATAGAAGCTGGAAGTGACAGTGACAACTACCACAAGCACTTCTACTCCATAACAATAAGCGCCAAGTGCATAGACAGTATCAATAAACACCCCAGAGATGAGGCATACAAAACACTAAACATCAAACTACCACATATCCCCAATTCGCCGCACACACTCCGCTTGAAAGTTGATTCAGGAGCATCAGGCAACACACTATCGTTAAGAACATTCCGACAAATGTACGGAACAGATGACAACACTCTCAATATCTTACGACCAGCTGAACATATAAAGCTCACGTCATACAGTGGCGACACAATCCTCTGCAGAGAAACTATCAATATCCCATGCCAATATAAAGCATTGAAGTGGATAGATGCAATATTTTATGTTGTCGATGTCCCTGAACACGCTGTTGTAGGTTTGTCTACAAGTGAGCAGCTCAAACTTCTCACAATAAACGTCGACGCTATCGGAAACACAAAACTGCAACAACCACGTACACCCATCACAAACGTTGAACAACTGAGGCAAACATACCCAGAACAATTTGACAGAATTGGCAACTTTAACAGTACAGCAAAACTCTTACTAAAGGAGGATGCAGAACCATTTATTGATCTACCACACAAATGCAGTATCCACCTCAAAGACAAGCTGAAACAAAAAATAAAAAAGCTGATAGAACAGTTGAAGAGCTGAATCCGAAATTTGCAAAGGCAAAAGTGTTCAGCAAACTCGATGCCAAAGCCGGGTACTGGTCAGTTCACCTGGATGAGAAATCTCAGTTGCTAACAACATGCAGGACTCCTTTCGGACGAGTTTGCTGGAAACGATTGCCATTTGGCCTAAATGTCTCTCAGGATATCTTCCAGACAAGGATGGACCAAATTCTTGAAGGTTTAGATGGTGTCGCTAGCATCACAGATGATGTAGCAGTATACGAGGAAAATGATGTGGAACACGACAAGAATCTGCACAACCTGATGATACGAGCAGCCAAAACTGGCATTGTGTTTAACAGCGAAAAGTGCGTCATCAAACAACCCACTATAACGTTCTTTGGTAATATATACACATCCACCGGCATCAAGCCAGACCCAGCAAAATTATGCGACATACAAAAGATGCCAAATCCACAAAGCAAAGATGAGCTACAGCGTTTCCTGGGAATGCTGAACTACCTCTCCCATTATATTCCAAACTTTGCTTGGAAAGCACATCCACTGCGTGGTCTTTTAAAATCACAATTTCCATGGGTGTGGGAACCAGATCATCAAAAATGCTACGATCGATAACCTAAAAGATTTGATCACTGCTGATGACCTCCTATCCTACTACGATCAAACAAAACCAGTATCACTGGAAGTAGACGCCTCACAGAGGAGTCTGGGAGTAGCACTGATACAGGAAGGCAAACCAGTGGCATTTGGTTCCAAAACATTGACCGATTACCAGTTAAGATATAGCAATATCGAACGAGAAATGATAGCAATTGTGCATGGAATACAGCGTTACCACACATACTTGTATGCAAACACATTCACAGTGATCACTGACCACAAACCATTAGTCACTGTATGTGCAAAACCACTGCATTCTGCACCACCGCGTCTACAACGCATGTTGTTAAAAATGCAAGGCTACAACTTCAGAGTGATCTACCGCCCTGGCAAAGACATGATTCTTGCAGACACACCCTGAAAGCAACAACATAGTCGAATTAGATGAAAGAATCGATGGGATAGACACAGAACCTGATGACGAGCACCATACAATTTCTATCATCAATTTCTCACCAGAAAAGAGAGATCTACTATGCAGTGATACAACGAGAGACACAACTTTGAGCCTTGTTAAAGAAATTGTGTTCCAAGAATGACCAGAAACTATTCGTGATATGCCAGTTGACATCCGATCATACTGGTCTTTTCTAGATTAATTAGCAGTTGCAGCAGGAATACTCTTCAAAGGACAGCAAATTCTAATTCCAGAGTCTATGAGAGATGATATTATGCACCAGCTCCATCAAGCACATCGATGTATTGAGAAAACCTGCCGCCTTGCAAGAGAAAGCGTATATTGGCAAAATATCAACAAGGACATAGAGAAGATGTGCCGAGCATGCCTACTCTGCCAACACATCAAGATGCAAACAGACGAGAACCACTCGAACCTCACGACATTCCATCACAACCATGGAAATATATCGCATCTGACCTATTTGAGATCAATGGACAGCAATACCTGTTAACTCTTGACAGATACTCAAAATACCCTGTCGTGGACGAAATGCCCACATCAATAACAAGCAAGGCAGTAGCTGATAAAATAAAAAGCTACACATCGCTATTCGGACATCCTGATGAGATAATGACGGACAACAGTCCACAATACACAGGACAAGCTTTTCAAAGTTTTATCACATCATGGGGTATTAAGCATGTCACTAGCTCACCCAACTATGCTAGAAGCAATGAATTCATTGAGAGACATGTGCGACACATTAAGTCCACAATCAAGAAATGCCTTAAGGACAAAGGTGACACCCAAATAGCATTACTGCAGATCAGGGTAACACCAATAGACAGCAAATTACCATCACCTGTTGAACTACTATTCAGACGGCCTATAACAATAATACTACCCAGCTGAGTAGAGCCTGGAAAGGAAGAACACCGACAACTAAAGGAACGATCGACAGTAATGAAAACAAACCACGATTTCAATAGGTACACTAGAAACCTACAACCACTGTATCCAGACCAACAACGTGTCAATAATAAACAAAAATGACAAAACGTGGCACCCTGGAACCATTGTCCAGAAGGATGGTAACCTAAGGAGCTACATTGTGGAAACTCCAAATGGTACAAGACTCCACCGTAACCATACTCACCTACGTGCTGTACCAATGCCGACAATAAAGAAGAAAGTACACTTCGCGGATCAAACATCAAAGACGGTACAATGTAATGATCAACCCAATACAAATGACGGCAGGAAACAAACCACCATCGCTTACAATGATAGAGAAATCACACCAAACGAAGACCATATACAAAGAAACTCAACCCGTACTAGATCTGGACGAGTCATAAATATTATTTACTCCTCTCCAGGAGTTAGGCACAAGGCCAGTTTTATCCTACTCCCACAAGTAAGATGTGACCCAAGGTCGGGTCGGAAAGTGGGGGTTGAAAAGCCAGCGCCCGAGAGGTGAGCACTCTGACCATCAAAAATTGCCTGGGCAGCCCCGTCGGCATTCCCCGGGAGTGGCGCCTCAGGCAGTAAGCAATAAACTTACTCCTCCCCAAAGAGGGGAGGCGAAGCCTGGGAAGGTGGACCTCCTAGAACTGCACAGGACAGACCCATAGACCGGCGTAAATCAAGCCCCGAAGGCCAAGACAATACCAGTCCATGGGGTGTAGTATCCATCGGAACAGAGAACAGATACTACACTTTGATCTCGACCAAAACGAGTCATAAATATGCCGGCCAGATTCAAGGACTCTATATAACCATAAACATTGCAGAGAGAGTCTATGACTACTCAACAAATATCAGCACTATAAGACAGTTACAAAACAGACAATAATACATAAAAAACAAACACTCCATAACAATCTCCTATCCAATAAAGAAATAAAAAGAACTTATCACTCTATCCTAATCAATAAATCAATTCTGACTTCCATACACTCATATGAACACTACTAAACAGAGATGATGTTGTGATATATTATATACTAACCACCTGCGTACTAACACATGAGAACTACTTAGAGGTCGAGCGCCTCCATAACCTCACCGAATAAACGTATGTAAAATTTATCCTCATTAAAGCCTTTATTATTCCTTACCAAATAACACTTCAGGTATTAGCTATATTTTTGTTTAATTTCCGATTTTTGAGTGATGTTCGAGGGCGCATGTGGTGACCAGTTGCCATTTTTCTGTCGTGGTTACCTGTCAGCACTACTTTTTTTTATTTTTTTTTTTATTTACATACAAAACGTTTTAAAATATGTTAAAACAAAAAACTTATCCAGAGTAACTTATCTTGCCTTTGGTAACATTATTTTTCGTCTATTGACTTAAGTAAATAATTCCCAAATAAATTATAATTATTTAGGATTAAAAGGGACAGAAAGAAAAATAAAGAAAATTATTGCATGTACAGAAAGAAACATTTAATGTGTAAGAAGGAAAGAATAAAAAAAAAGATATATATAAAGTATTGAAGAATATGTAAAGAAAATAAAGAAGAAAAATGAATAAAAGAGTATTACAAAATATGGAGGAAAGAAAGAAGAAAAAGAAATAAAAATCTAACAAACATAATTTTAAAAAAACAAAACAAAAAAAAAAACAGAAAATGAGCGGGAATAAAAAATAAAATTAAAATAAAACATAAACAAATCTAAAAAAACAATAAATGTTATTTGAAATCCAATCCTGAAAAATGCAACTTCATAATTAGCATTTCATTTGTTCATCTGATAAAAACCTTCTTTTGTTAAGATAATGTTTTCCTGGTCGACCCGAGGAAATGACATCGGATTCTTCGGAAGTTTCTTTTTCTTCCGGGCAAATAAGAAACAATATTATTATCCAATCGGATCCGCCAAGTTTGAAGTTTGATGGCTGTTTGCGGTTTTCTGGTACACATGGTGAGTCATTCTTCAAGACGACCTTGTTGGATATATTCTTTCACGTACGTCCTTGTATCCCTATCATAGGCTTTGTCGGTCAGTTAGTCGGTCTATTGGTCTGTCGTGCTTCCGTTTTTCAATATAATGTTCTTTGATCTATCACGCTTCAGTTTTTAAATAGCATTTCCTTTTGTCTGCCATGCTTACGGTTTAAATTGAATTTTCTTTGATCTGTCACGCTTCAGTTTTTAAATAGCATTTCCTTTGGTCTGTCACGCTTCAGTTTTTCAATAGCATTTCTATTGGTCTTTCACGCTTAAATTTTAAATAGCATTTTCTTTAGTATGTCACGCCTCAGTTTTTAAATAGAATTTTATTAAGTCTGTTACGTTTCAGTTTTTAAAAAGCATTCTCGTCACAAAACGCCCAAATCAAATGGACGCATCTTAATTTGGGTGCATCCAAGCAACTTTTTAAGAGCCTCAGTTCGTCAGTTGGTCTGTCACACTTAAGTTTGAAATAGAATTTGCATCATTAAACGCGCTAATTGAATGGACGCTACTTAAGAATATCAGTCCTTGTTTTTATTTTTTTTTAATTTATTGGCGAATCTTTGAATAGAAAATAATAGGCAAATATTTCAAGATTAAATTTTAACCGCAAAATAAACAATAAATTTAAAAAAAAAAAGATATAAGAGACAATAAAACATAAACGAATGTTTTTAACATGTAATGATCCTAAAATAAAATAAAGAATATGCGACTTTAAAGATTTATTTATATATTAGATGTATCTACCCGGCGTTGCCCGGGATTCAGTAAAGTCATATTAAAAAAAAAAAATATTTGTTTGCCCATTTCTTAAACTTATGCAGAAAAAGAAATACATTTTTAGTTGTAAGGAAAACAACTGGTTTTATATTCTTCAATAAAAAATATGAGTTATTCCTCTTGCTGATTTTTATTTTCCGGTCATATTGAAAAATGTTTCCCTATTACCAGTTGTCTTGGCCGGACTACAGAATAAAAGTTTAATATGTCAGCTTAAACTTATTCCCTTATTTTGTCCTTTAGTCCTTACATTTTATGAGCGATGTTTCTTACAAATAGAGGGGAGAATTGCTGTTTTCTGGGTCAGAATCTATCCATCTAACACTTATTTTTGACTAGTTTTTGACCTAGAAGTAGTATTTTTTTTTTAGCTCCTTATATCAAGTGGCTTCATATCTTGTCTGGAGTGATTTCCATAAAAAAAACAACAACAACAAAAACGCTTTATATGTCCGATTAATTAATTATTCATGAAATCAAAAATGCAATCGCGTAATTTTTTGTCGTAAGACAATCTCATTTTATGTTCTGCAATGTGAAATATTTATTTTATAATATTTTATGTTTTAGTTTTTTTTTTTTTTAATTATTACTGTTGGGTAACCACTTATCAGGGCCAAGAGCCACTCGAGATAAGCGTTAATGAGATGGAAAACTTGCCATCCGAAAGATGAGAAACAATCAATGATATGAACTAAGTTTCATTACATATGGAGTGTTTTTTTTTTTAATAGTCATTTCCCTAACGGAATTTTATTTTTTCGATGATTAATTTAAAAATGTTTTATAAAATAGATCATCTAAGGCGGATGAAGTAATTTTTATTTATTTTTACTTTTTTTTTAACATAGTTCACTCCAAACAAGGCAGATCGCCACTGTAGACATAAGGGGCTACTGAGAAAAAGGGTGAGATTTTTTTTTTTAATGGGTCAACCTAAATTGGGAGCTGTGCAGCTAGATGTCTGTTTACATTAGTTTTAAATTTCTGCATGTCAGTACCGTCAGGAAAACAGGGAGCAGGGAAGGAATTCCAGAGTCCAGCAGCACGAAGAAAGAAGCTTTTGAAGTAGAAAGCTCTTCGGCATCTGGGGACTTCCACAGTGAATAGGTGGGATTTGGCAGATTGTCGGGTTGGTGTAGTGAATTTGCATCGTGGGGGCACCAGAGCAGCAAGTTCATTAGAGCACAATCCATTGAAGTACTTGTAAAACAAGCACAAGGAAGCAACTTTGCGGCGATGGGACAGGAGCTGGAGCTTGGTGGATAGTGAGGAACCTATTAAGTTGGCGACTCTTTTTTGGACCTTGTCTAAGAGGGAGAGACTAGTGGATGATGCACCAGCCCATATGTGGCAACAATACTCCATGCATGGGCGGATGGTGGCTTTGTAGAGATATAGGATATTGTCAGGTGTGAGAAGTTTACTAGCACGGTAGAGGGAGCCCACCTTCTTTGCAGCAGCCTTGGCAATGTCTTCAATGTATTTATTCCAATTCATGTTATCTGCGAAACGAAGCTTGATTTGTCTGCTTAAAGGTTATTTGGGTCTGACTTGGAAAATCCGACAAGATAACTTTATATGTATAGAAAACGTATCATACAGAAACAAAATCACTGTAAAGCTAATTAGTATTGGGTATCATCACTTTAATATTTCTAGAGACGCACATGTTCTGGTACTTTTCCCGCACACGAGGCCGCTAGTTTGTGTGGTGTGTTCTCATGAGTATGCACACAAGTTTTTGAATAAAGAGTGAAAAGCACGATAATTAAGAAACAGTCGGATTTACATAGATCCACATTTAATATCACATAGACAGTTTATCGAAGAAAAACGTAATAGGGATATACGAAACATGATAGATAAAGAGGTGAAAACTACAGAAATGATTACTAAAGGAAAGAATAGATTAAAGTCCCAGTACAATAGACAGACACATGTGTTGCCAGGGTCAGAAGACTGCTACCAGAGGAGAGTCTATAAGACTGCGACCATAAAAGATATCTGACGGGTACGACGTCAGAGTTGTGAAGGCCATGCAAAGATGACAACCGATGCGATGCACATCCAATGGCTTTGAAACACAGCCAGAAAAGAAGACATTATCTCATTCTATATTCCCTACATGAGCGGAATAAGATTTTTAATTTTTGCAACAGGAGAGTTCATTCTCGGTGGGCCGGTATAATCAAGGGGAGATAAGTTGAATATGATAGTTCTGGAGTCAACATCAGAATTATTCATGTATCGCATGCTGATTATGTTTATTTGGGGAAGTACTTCCCTGCTAGTTCTGATAGTCGCTGATTGGACTGTTCTTTGCATAAGGGGAGGATATTCTTCTTCTACCTAGCGACGGAATGATTTTCATGGCCAGATCTTGTATGTCACTGATTCTTTAAACATGGATATAAGAATTATCGGTGTCTCATTCTGTTGCACTTATGAACGTGCTCTGTATGCGTTCAATGCACAGGCCATGATTGTTTGCTCGTTGTGCCGGTCCAAAGACATTGTTCGATTCCGTCACCAGTTGCAGTATCAATTGGGTGATCTTAGTCAATGCTGCAACAGAAGAATTCTTCCTCCAAATAAATGAACTCATATTATGCTTAGTTTGTGCTCCTGAAACAAAAACATTCATTTACTAATGCGTCCCTGTCGTATCAAAGAACCCGTATGGTTCATTTGTGCTCCTGAACCAAAATAATGTTCATTTATGTAGCGCCCCTGTCATATGAAAGAATGCATAAAGCATGTTCATTTATGTAGCGCCTCTATTATATAAAAGAACTCATATTAATGCGTCCCTGTCATATCAAAGAACTCATATTAACAGTGGTGGTCATTAGCGGAAAATGGCGGATAGTGGCGGATATAAGCATGTACTGGCGGGTATCGTCTACTAAAATGTAAAATTTTTTAAATTCTGACTCATTTCCTGTTTTGAATTATGAGTTGCCGGTTTGCTTACATGGTTGACATTGGCAGACAGTGACGGAAAGTGGCGGATATTAGCATGTAGTGGCAGGCATCGTCTACTAAAATGTAAAATTTTAAAAATGCTGACTCATTTCCTGTTTTGAATTATGAGTTGCCGGTTTGCTTACATGGTTGACATTGGCGGACAGTGACAGAAAGTGGCGGATATTAGCATGTAGTGGCAGGCATCGTCTACTAAAATGTAAAATTTTAAAAATGCTGACTCATTTATTTTTTTGGATTATGAGTTGGCGATTTCTTTACATGGTGGACAGCGGCGGATAGTGGCGGATATTAGCAGGTAGTAGTGGGCATCATCTAAGAAGAAGAAAAGAAAAGAAAAAAAGACAAAGAAGAAAAAAGATGGTGGTTAGTTTATTGCTAATCGCCTGTGGCGCCCCTACATGGGAATGCCGACGGTGCTGCACTCATAGGAGGTGCACCCTCCCAGGCCTGTATCTTCACCCTTCCAGAGGTGGTTAGTTTATTAAAATCACGCCAAGTACTTGTTTCTTGCAACACGCCCCACCTCCCTATGACGTCAGTTACGGATTAGTTGACGAAATGACACGGATATCAAGGTAAAGCTTGGGAGAGTTGACCGTCTTCTTCATAGAACTCGACTCAGACTGACACAATAAACGACGGTACCGGTATTTCCACAGAATTAGCGTCTATTAATTTTGAATTTCTCTCCTCCGCGCCTTTTAGGGAATGACTTGCAGCTTTTTAAAAATTATTACAGATTAGTACATAGATACATTGGAAACTTCTATAAATATAAAATCAAGGAGACCTCCAGAGATCTATTAATATCACTTTTCTGATTCCCCCTCCCTTTGATAAGGACAATAGTCTGAAGAGAAACGTAATAAAAACAATAATAATGTGACGATGGCCTAAAAATTTAACCAAACCTATCACCATGACGTCATGTGTGCAAGATAACATTAAAAATTGTGATCACATTAAACAAAAAAATGGCCATATGTCTCTCTCTCTCTTAGACAGGGTCCAAAAAAGAGTCTCTAATCTAATAGGTCCCACACTGTCCACCAAGCTCAAGGTCCTGTCCCATCACCAAGCTCCAGCCCTAATGTTGCATCCCTGTGCTTGTTTTACAAGTACTTTAATGGAATGTGCTCCGACGAACTTGCTGCTCTGGTGCCCCCTCGACGTAAATACACCCAGACAATCCGACAACCAGCTAAATCCCATCCTTTCACTGTGGAGGTCCCCAGATGCCGGAGGGATTTCTACTTAAATAGCTTCTTTCCTCAAACTGCTAGCCTTTGGAATTCCCTCCTTGCTCCATGTTTCCCTGACTATACCAACTTTAAAAATTTAAATGTAATGTGAACAAACATCTAGATGCACAGCTCCTCACTTAGGATGCCCCCTATGAAAAATAGCCTTTCCATCTAATGTGTTCAAACGATTACACTTTTTTGGCCAAACGAAGTAAATAGCATTAAAAATGATTTGTTTAATTTGCTAAGGCTTTTTTTACCATTCGAACTACGTCTACATTTAGAGGAGGCAGGAAACATTTTATGGCGTTTTATTTGAAGGGTCACAGGTCGTCTACTAGACCCCTGGGGATCTAGCGATTAATTAAACACAACTTTCTATTTTGCCCATAACTGGGAGGAAATTGCAGATTCATAACTTACCCAAGAGTGACTTGACTTATTTGCATACCCCAGAGAGCATCGCCACATGCTTGAAAACAAAATTCTGCCACTTATCACGGTCTTGGGACAGTCCTTCAGTTGTCAGGAGCGGCATGTCAGTCTCAACCCTTATCTGGTCGGCCCATCTCCTTGGTGGTCGTCCCCTTGATCTTTCTTGAATTAAATCTTCTTGATATAATTTCTTCACATAGCTGGAGTCTGATAGCCGAAAAACGTGCCCAAACATTGTGTAAATGACAAAAGATCTGATCGTAAAAGATTAATTATAAATTATTCATTGTATACTATTAATTGAAAACAAGTTGTTATTTTAACCATACATTGGGACGGGGGGGGGTGATAAATTACAGGCTCATACCTTTCACAGTAGTATGAGCACATAAATTACAATAGATCAACGAGGATTTTAACTGAGCACAGCCAATGACGGTATCTGTTGGACCAACCACGCACCCCATGTTTGGAAAAGAAAGAAACTGCTTTTCTGACGCAGGTTGCTTTCTGTTGTGAAGCTGCATCAACAGCATGAACGTCCGCTACTCGACGCAACTTTACGCCTAGAAGCACTCATGGTAATTTAATTCATTTTGCTAATAATGATTTAATAATTTCAAATGGAGTTAATGTGTTATCATTGCATTTCTTAACGGCGAGTTAAAGATTGAGAATGTTCGTACGTGGTAAATTTGTCTATCTCTCTGTTGAAGGATGCAATTGAAAACAAAACCCCATACCAAGATCAAACTAACGATTTTCTCTATTAGGGATTTGTACAATACTATCTGCCCATAAAGAGAAAAGACGGTGATGTTTTACTTTGTTTTATTTTATTTATAACAAAGCCCTGTAACAAGATAAAACAGTGTTTTAGAGTAAATTTTACAAGTAAACGAATATTGGAATTTATAACGCATTCATTGATCAGTCAATGGTTGTCTCCCCTGCTATTTTAGGATCCCGTGGATTGGCCAACAGGTAACCCAATCACTACTTCCTTTAAGGGTCACGTGAGACAGCCTATATAAACTAAAGCACACCGGACTACGTTCTCATTTTTTCAACTCCATTATAAGAACGGTTGACTGTTTATTGAAGCTGGCAGCCAATCAACTCCTTCTTTATCTCAGTTATCCACCATCTTCAACAAGGATTGAAGCCTCTCAGATAGCAGTTTGAAGATAGCCATTATTCTTTTTCCAGTTCCCACCTTTGGGTGACATTGGCATGACTATAGTTATAACAAAGCCACGAAATCAGTTCACATGCAAAAGCCATTCATTCCTTCATGAAAAAAGCCATAGTTGATGGACTCGTGTGCAAGCAGTTACCTCAACAAACTATCTCAGACAAGTTCATGTGAAAGCAGGTATTCGCAAACCCAACCTCTTGATTCTGAATATTCACCTTTTTCTGTTGTATATCGTTCGTCATTGATCAAGTTGTTGTTCCTTCTCTCCAAAAGCTGTCGCCTCAGTTCAGTTTCAGCATTTATCTTCAGGGTTATTCCTATATTATCACGTGCAAAAATTGGACTTTCTTTCGGAAATAAATATTCCAATAATGGCAATTATTATTCAATCCGAACACTTCTTTTCCAGGATTTTGTTATAAAATTTACTGTAAGAAAATAGAGTATTTGAGATTTAAGAATAACATAAATTTTGAATAATTTTGAATTATTGCAATAATAAAAATCGAACATTTTTATATTCTATTTCTATATTTTTGTATTGACCACGTGTTTGGGTCTCTTTCCAAACAGGCGGTCGCCATTTTGTGTGTTGTGTTTTCTTGTGTTCAATCTAAGTGTTTCATATCCTGGGATTTGATCTTAAACAACAAGACAACGACATTTTACTTTATTTTATTTATAACAAAGCCCTGTAACAAGATTAAACATAATCTTTTAGGGTAAATTTTATGAGGAATACAATGATGACAATTATTATTGAAGCCGAGCTCCCCATTTCCGAGAATTTGTGATAAAAATCTACTTTAAGAAAGATAGAGCATTTGAGACTGAAGAATAATGAAGTACAACATGTTTGTAACTTTTGTAAAACTAAATTAAAATTAAATAAACTAGGAAATATATGTTCCTCCGATCGCATATCTTTGCTAGGCTGGGAGGATTATATGATTGTGAAAGAACTACATACAATACATAGTTACACCAAAATAAATTGTTTTAGACTATTGAAAATTTGTTGTTCTCGCTATTGATAATGTTTACCATCCAGTAATTTTTTTATTATCTCTTATGTTTGAATTCATGTTTTGAAACATGGCGTAAATCATGAATCTATGACGTCATGCTGAAGCTATAATTATTTTGTTAAGGTAATGTTTTAAGCTCTATTTACAAAAAATTCCAAATAAGTCAATTGGTACAACCTCACTGTAGATCTTAAGATTTCGGCTTTGATTTCCGGTCATGGTATCCGCTTGATTTGTTGGGAATTTATTATTTACTATTAATTCAATATTCTCTATTTCTAAAAGTAGTTAAGATCTCTGATATTTTGAAATGAGACAAATTCCGCAATGTATTTGAAAATACTGTGACTGACGGACAAACGGACAGACATACAAAATCTCTATTGATATAAGATAGCATTTCAGAATTTAGAGTTTTTTTTATGGCTAAAATAAAGTTTGGCTGTTCGGGAGTTATTTTATTGGGAGTTATTTTATAGAGATGGTAAGTATAATAATTTAATATTTGTTTATGAATTTCAAAATTTGAAAGGTAAAATAAATTTATTGTGTAGTAGCTGTAATACAATGATAAACATGAAAACGTTGTTGTCCATGAGCCCGGGCAACGCCATGTAGCCATGCTATTCTTATATATTTCTCCAGCTCTCCTGGAAACTATCAGTCTAATACTAAAAATAACAGCAACAATGACATGTATGTATCCTTTCAATGTGATATCCGAGTCTTTTTTACTTGTTCCTTTTCAGATTTTCTCTTTGTTCTTTTTTTTAATGGAAATCGCTCCAGACAAGGCATGAAGCCAGTTGATGTAAGGAGCTAACAAGAACGAAAGATGATTATCGCAAAGACAGGAGATGCCTATTGGCCTTAGTCTTGAGAAGACCAGGGCTATAGGTAGGAGGAAAACAGTCAGCAGGCAGAAAGTTCCACAAGCCTACAGTTCCTGGAAAGGAGCTACTGGAATAGGAAGCTGTATTATAATGAGATATCAAAACAGCGAATTGATGGAAACCACTAGATCAACGAGTTAAACGAGCTGGAACAAAAGAAGCGGGGAATACATCACATAATTCTGAAGGACACATGCCATAATAGTATTTATAGAGAAGACTGAGACTGGCAACATCACATCTGTGTGAGAGAGAGAGCGAGAGAGAGAGAGAGAGAGAGAGAGAGGGTACGGAGAAGAAGAAAGAGTGGGACCAATCAAATTACAGATACGTTTCTGCAGATACGTTTTTGCTGAACACTCTTTTTTTTCTGTTTTCCTCTTCCTCCATGTATCTAAAGCCAAACGGAATTTCCATGAACAGAGTTTCTTTCCAAGGATTTCCCATCTGTGGAACGCATTACCACCAGATTGCCTACGTCTGTTATTCAATTCAGTTTAGCACTGGCATTTGTTTAATTTTCCAACCCGTTTGTCCTCACATCCTACTAACTAGAAGCAATTTATTTTAATTAACTGTTGTGAAGTTGTCCAACAGTAAATAATAAATAAAGGAAGTCAAGTCGAGGGTTGGTTTAACAAGTGTATTAACAAAGTAAGAAAGTGACTAGCTCTTGGCTAGACAGTTACAAGACTGTGCTTTGTCTTCTCTGTGTCTCTGGTGACTCGCACTATTTATAGTGACAACCGGTGTTGTTTCTCCTGTGTAAGAACGGCCGGTGTAACATTAACCAATTCTTTGATCTTTTTTTTTCTAAATTAGTTTGTGTCATTTCCATCTTTTTTACCCAGTCTCATACTCCATCATTTTCTTTATTTTTTAAACCCGTGTATTTTTGCGCTTTGTATATATTCAACCACTGGTTACAGTAAAACATTAAAACGCTGTATTTCCTTCTAGCATTAGCATTTAACTCGGACTCTTTCTCGCCTTGACAAAGTACGAACGCAATTTCGCAATCTAGTGGGGGGATGAGAAGACGTTACTAGTTTTATTCTATATCGTTATTTCCATGAAAAGTGCTCGACTGAGCTCCAATCTCCGGTTCTTCTTTGTAAGACATTTATAGCAACAATGGTCTTACAATTGAAAATAACTTTCCATTAAACGACATTTCCATGAACAGAGTTTCTTTCCAAGAACTTCCCATATGTGAAACATTACCACGGGACTGCTGCCATGCAGACTACAACATGGTCGTCTTCAAGCCCAATGTTAACAAATACTTGTTGAGTCGTCTGCTTAAATAGTAACATTTTGTCCATTCGATCCATCTTTTTCACTCCTCTAATTGTGTTGTTTTCATTGTCCAGTTGACACTCTTATTAACCATTATCCTCGAGTGGATATTGGCCTTTATAAGTGATGACTCATTAGTAAAAATAAATGTATAACATATTTATGGACACCTGTCTAAATGTGACACCTTTTATTGGCCTTGTGTAATTTTTTTTAATGATTATTTTTTATTAAATTATTTAAAATAAACTTTTGTTTGCCCTAAACAAAGCATATTGCCACTGTCTAAATATGACACCTTCCATGGGCCTAGTGTAATTATTTTTTAATGATTATTATTTATTAAAATTATTTTATAAAAACTTTTGTTTGCCCTAAACAAAGAATATTGCCACTGTCTAAATGTGACACCTTTCATGGGCCTTGTGTAATTATTTTTTAATGATTATTTTTTATTAAAATTATTTTTTAAAAACTTTTGTTTGCCATAAACAAAGCATATTGCCACTGTCTAAATGTGACACCTTTCATGGGCCTTGTGTAATTTGTTTTTTTAATGATTATTTTTTATTAAAATTTTTTTTAAAAACTTTTGTTTGCCCTAAACAAAGCATATTGCCACTGTCTAAATGTGACACCTTTCATGGGCCTTGTGTAATTTTTTTTAATGATTATTTTTTATTAAAATTATTTTTAAAAACTTTTGTCTGCCCTAAACAAAGCATATTGCCACTGTCTAAATATGACACCTTTCATAGGCCTTGTGTAATTTTTTTTTTTAATGATTATTTTTTATTAAAATTATTTTTTAAAAACTTTTGTTTGCCCTAAACAAAGCATATTGCCACTGTCTAAATGTGACACCTTTCATGGGCCTTGTGTAATTTTTTTTTTAATGATTATTTTTTATTAAAATTATTTTTAAAAACTTTTGTTTGCCCTAAACAAAGCATATTGCCACTGTCTAAATGTGACACCTTTCATGGGCCTTGTGTAATTTTTTTTTTTAATGATTATTTTTTATTAAAATTATTTTTAAAAACTTTTGTTTGCCCTAAACATAGCATATTGCCACTGTCTAAATGTGACACCTTTCATGGGCCTTGTGTAATTTGTTTTTTTAATGATTATTTTTTATTAAAATTATTTTTAAAAACTTTTGTTTGCCCTAAACAAAGCATATTGCCACTGTCTAAATGTGACACCTTTCATGGGCCTTGTGTAATTTTTTTTTTTAATGATTATTTTTTATTAAAATTATTTTTAAAAACTTTTGTTTGCCCTAAACAAAGCATATTGCCACTGTCTAAATGTGACACCTTTCATGGGCCTTGTGTAATTTTTTTTAATGATTATTTTTTATTAAAATTATTTTTAAAAACTTTTGTTTGCCCTAAACAAAGCATATTGCCACTGTCTAAATATGACACCTTCCATGGGCCTTGTGTAATTATTTTTTAATGATTATTTTTTATTAAAATTATTTTTTTAAACTTTTGTTTACCCTAAACAAAGCATATTGCCACTGTCTAAATGTGACACCTTTCATGGGCCTTGTGTAATTTTTTTTTTAATGATTATTTTTTATTAAAATTATTTTTTAAAACTTTTGTTTGCCCTAAACAAAGCATATTGCCACTATCTAAATGTGACACCTTTCATGGGCCTTGTGTAATTGTTTTTTTAATGATTATTTTTTATTAAAATTATTTTTTAAAAACTTTTGTTTGCCCTAAACAAAGCATATTGCCACTGTCTAAATGTGACACCTTTCATGGGCCTTGTGTAATTTTTTTTAATGATTATTTTTTATTAAAATTATTTTTAAAAACTTTTGTCTGCCCTAAACAAAGCATATTGCCACTGTCTAAATATGACACCTTTCATGGGCCTTGTGTAAATTTTTTTTTAATGATTATTATTTATTAAAATTATTTTTAAAAACTTTTGTTTGCCCTAAACAAAGCATATTGCCACTGTCTAAATATGACACCTGTCATGGGCCTTGTGTAATTTTTTTTTTAATGATTATTTTTTATTAAAATTATTTTTAAAAACTTTTGTCTGCCCTAAACAAAGCATATTGCCACTGTCTAAATATGACACCTTTCATGGGCCTTGTGTAATTTTTTTTTTTAATGATTATTATTTATTAAAATTATTTAAAAAAACTTTTGTTTGCCCTAAACAAAGCATATTGCCACTGTCTAAATATGACACCTTTCATGGGCCTTGTGTAATTTTTTTTTTTAATGATTATTTTTTATTAAATTATTTAAAAAAACTTTTGTTTGCCCTAAACAAAGCATATTGCCACTGTCTAAATATGACACCTTCCATGGGCCTAGTGTAATTATTTTTTAATGATTATTATTTATTAAAATTATTTTTTAAAAACTTTTGTTTGCCCTAAACAAAGAATATTGCCACTGTCTAAATGTGACACCTTTCATGGGCCTTGTGTAATTATTTTTTAATGATTATTTTTTATTAAAATTATTTTTTAAAAACTTTTGTTTGCCATAAACAAAGCATATTGCCACTGTCTAAATGTGACACCTTTCATGGGCCTTGTGTAATTTTTTTTTTAATGATTATTTTTTATTAAAATTTTTTTTAAAAACTTTTGTTTGCCCTAAACAAAGCATATTGCCACTGTCTAAATGTGACACCTTTCATGGGCCTTGTGTAATTTTTTTTAATGATTATTTTTTATTAAAATTATTTTTAAATACTTTTGTCTGCCCTAAACAAAGCATATTGCCACTGTCTAAATATGACACCTTTCATGGGCCTTGTGTAATTTTTTTTTTTAATGATTATTTTTTATTAAAATTATTTTTTAAAAACTTTTGTTTGCCCTAAACAAAGCATATTGCCACTGTCTAAATGTGACACCTTTCATGGGCCTTGTGTAATTTTTTTTTTAATGATTATTTTTTATTAAAATTATTTTTAAAAACTTTTGTTTGCCCTAAACAAAGCATATTGCCACTGTCTAAATGTGACACCTTTCATGGGCCTTGTGTAATTTTTTTTTTTAATGATTATTTTTTATTAAAATTATTTTTAAAAACTTTTGTTTGCCCTAAACAAAGCATATTGCCACTGTCTAAATGTGACACCTTTCATGGGCCTTGTGTAATTTTTTTTTTAATGATTATTTTTTATTAAAATTATTTTTAAAAACTTTTGTTTGCCCTAAACAAAGCATATTGCCACTATCTAAATGTGACACCTTTCATGGGCCTTGTGTAATTTTTTTTTTTTTTTTATAATGATTATTTTTTATTAAAATTATTTTTTAAAAACTTTTGTTTGCCCTAAACAAAGCATATTGCCACTGTCTAAATGTGACACCTTTCATGGGCCTTGTGTAATTTTTTTTAATGATTATTTTTTATTAAAATTATTTTTAAAAACTTTTGTCTGCCCTAAACAAAGCATATTGCCACTGTCTAAATATGACACCTTTCATGGGCCTTGTGTAATTATTTTTTAATGATTATTATTTATTAAAATTATTTTTAAAAACTTTTGTTTGCCCTAAACAAAGCATATTGCCACTGTCTAAATATGACACCTTTCATGGGCCTTGTGTAATTTTTTTTTTAATGATTATTTTTTATTAAAATTATTTTTAAAAACTTTTGTTTGCCCTAAACAAAGCATATTGCCACTGTCTAAATATGACACCTTTCATGGGCCTTGTGTAATTTTTTTTTTAATGATTATTATTTATTAAAATTATTTTTAAAAACTTTTGTTTGCCCTAAACAAAGCATATTGCCACTGTCTAAATATGACACCTTTTATGGGCCTTGTGTAATTTTTTTTTTAATGATTATTTTTTATTAAAATTATTTTTAAAAACTTTTGTTTGCCCTAAACAAAGCATATTGCCACTGTCTAAATGTGACACCTTTCATGGGCCTTGTGTAATTTTTTTTTTTAATGATTATTTTTTATTAAAATTATTTTTAAAAACTTTTGTTTGCCCTAAACAAAGCATATTGCCACTGTCTAAATGTGACACCTTTCATGGGCCTTGTGTAATTTTTTTTTTAATGATTATTTTTTATTAAAATTATTTTTAAAAACTTTTGTTTGCCCTAAACAAAGCATATTGCCACTGTCTAAATGTGACACCCTTCATGGGCCCTGTTGTAATTTGTTTTTTTAATGATTATTTTTTATTAAAATTATCTTTTAAAAACTTTTGTCTGCCATAAACAAAGCATATTGCTACTGAGACATAAAGGGGCTACTGTGATAGGGGCCAGATTTATAAGGAGGGGTCAACCTTGGTGGGGAGTTGGGCAGCAAAAAGTTTGTTCACATTATTTTTAAATATCTGCATGTTGGTACAGTCGAAGAAACAGGGAGCAGAAAGGGAATTCCAAAAGCATGTGTATTGTGCATTCAGAACAACTGCTGTATCTCGAAAAACAATTTTTATTAATGTTTTCTGTTTGATACCAAAAGTGTTATGTTCCTGACAGAGGACCTACCACATAGAAAATATTTCTGGACTGTGAGTCGTCACAACCTATACAAAAAAATGGGTTAACATTAACGTAAGGGGAATCCTAAAAATGCTGCGCGGCACTGAATAACTTATTGCATAAAACCATTATCCTCCAATTATTAATAAAGACCAATGTCTATTTATTTTCATATATATATATATATATATATATATATATATATTGAGATACATTGAATACCCTCCCTGCCTCTTTACAATTTCCCCCTTTCTCTATATATATATGTGGCCCTTTCTTCCCTATCTATATTGTCTTCCGTCATAAATCATGTAATCTCCCCTCTAAAATTATAGATTAAATATGCTTCAAATTTCCCCCTCTCTCTAAATATGTATTGTTGTCACTCTCTCTCTCTCTCTATATATATATATATATATATATATATATTTGAATTGTCGAGTGTGAATTTCTTTTTTCTCATTTTCAAAAATGTAATCATCTCACTTGGATGCTTGACAATACCACAAGATTGAAATAAATTATTACATCGATGATTATGTAATTTCGTGTTACTATATTTTATTTTATTCTTGCTCTGTTTATTACATTGAGCTCTCATACCCGGGTTTCCTCCTGGAATTTATTTCATTATAACACACACACACATATATATATATATATATATATATATATATATATATATATATATATATATTATATAAAATGAAGTAATAAAATAAGGTGTCAATCAAATTTTATTAGAATTCAAAGTTCAAGCAAAGCATCCTTAAGTCCTTAGCTCATGAGTTTTCAAAGATAATTCTTCTCTTCAGAGGACCATTACCGCAGTTATACTACTACAGGTAATAAAATTAAGCTTTGAAAATATATAAAAATTATATACACAAATACATAAAAATACATAACATCAAATATATCAACCCAAAAACATACTTTTTGTTGAATCTATACAATCCATCCAGGTCATACAAATTAAAAAAACATAATGAGGAAAGACATTCAGAGGGTTAACCGAGGATTACTCCAAGTTATAAATAGCAGTCCATATACGTGAAATTGAAGGAGCTGACAAAGTTATTCAGTCACGAAATGTGTCAATAATCGATGAAGTGAAAAGTATTCAATGTTAATGATAAATAAATCAAATAATATAGAAAGTTCAATAAACTCACTTAAAATTCCAAAATCCTGATATGGGCAACCCAAATCAAGTCAAAGTTCGTTGTTCGATTAGAAAACCCGTTAAATCCGAATTGAGCAAAAATAAGACTGAATCCCGGTCGTATCTTGCAAGCAGAGCGAAAAAAATAAGTAATCTTCTCTCCCCAGCGATTCAACCAGACATGACAAATCCGTAACGAACAGAAGGCGATATTAAATTGTCTACATCTCTGAATGACTTCAGTTTTTATTCGGATGTTTTACTAATTATAAGATATTAGTTGACGCTTATATCTTTTGTTGGATTGCTTCATATATATATATATATATATATATATATATATATGAATATATGTTTCGATGTACCAAATTTATAAATGCATTTGAACAAAATACACCTGTTGCCGAGTATAGTAACCCCATGAAGGTTGAGAGAAGTACTGTTGAAGATACAGACTGAGTTACCCCATCATTTGAGATTGCCAGGTGGCCCCTGCATCACAAACCAGGGTAAAGCTGTTTTATATCCTCAGCGTTGAGTATATTGAGATATTGAGATAGCCTGCACCCATCGGCTCCAAATCTTTTGCAAGAGATAAGAATTAAATTGTTTTGCTGGCACCCCATGCATCGCCGGCCTGATGTAGCTGGGTGGGGCGATGGGGAGGTAGGGTGTCTGCTGAATGACATTTCCCCGTATTTTATGAATTAATAGAAATACATTTTTATGTTTAAAAAGTTTAATCCCGCCCTCAATTTATATTTGAAAAAAAAAAAAAATTTGGGATGGGTAAAAAGAAAAGACAATACCTTCACCCCAATTTTCCAATCCCCAAATTGAGAAACCATTCGGAGAAACAATTTACTGCTAACTGGGATGGAAGTGAGTGCTCATTTTACGTTAAATTTATGTAGGAAAGTGATAATGTAGTATTTGAAGTTAACAGATATTACTCATAATTCTCAAAGTAGATTTTTGTGTGTGAGTAAAAGTTACTCTGACTTCCTGTATTTATTACTTGTTTGAGAGAGTCAAGTATACCGGAATTAATGTAGGAAAATATGAAATCGAATAAAACCGACTGATAATTTCCGAAAATATGCATCAATTATTGGCATTAAGCGTGATAATATGGGAATTCTATATAGTGCTTGTGTTTAATGACCTATAATGACTGTAGTTGCAGGAGAAAAATCTAGTTTACTTTATCATATAGATGTACCACCCTGGTCGTGGTGCCACCAAAATGTAGCATCTCTGAGTCATCAACCAGTGACGTCACCAATTTGGCCGTTCTTGAATTCGGTTGGTCATCTGGTACTGCTCGGGAGAAGTTGCTGCAGTAATGAAGGCCGAAGATGTCTAAGAGTCCTGTCTGGCAATCACTGCTCTCCCACATTGTGATTAAAATGTCCGGCGCTAGTCAGCAACTTGGTACCACTGTGAAACAAAGGGTTATTTCAAACATAACTATGAAAAAATAAGTAATACTAACAACTCAGTCTGTTGTTTTTTTCTTTAGAAGAATAATTATTTGGTAAAGAAAAAAAAACTTGTTCTGTTACAAGGCGGGGTGATTCCACACTTGTAACTTCTAACTTTGTGTTTTGGACTGGCAAAATCTTAACACGTTCTGGGAGATCTTCATTTGGTGATATCAACCCTAAATCCGGGGATTCATCTCTTAATAACGTGGATTCTGGTGGCGAACAAAATGGAGTCTCCGAAGCTTGTTATGCTTCGCTTTATATTGAGAATTAGACGGGCATAACTCCGTCTCTTTCTCAATAGAATTAATTCAGTAATAAAAAAATGTTTTCTCATTATTATTTTCTTGCCATATTTGGTATTTCCAATCTGCCCTTCTAATTCTGGAATGACTAATCGTATTCTTATTCTGCCCCTCTTTTCTTCTTCTTCATCTGTTTCTATCTCCCACTGTTACCTCAGTGGGGGGGGATTCCTCCTCCCTCGAAAAGAGATGTATCCTAAAACATTAATTATTGTTTCTGCACTTTATTTTATTGTAGAAACCCCCCTCCCCCAAAAAAAAGAAATAAAATTAAAATATAAGCTTAGTTAATACAAAATTTTGATTTTCCTAAAATATTTTTAAAAACATTCTGTTCCACATCTCCATATTACCGCTAAATGGCACGGATGTGAGTGTTCCTTTTATGCTAAATTTATATAGGAAAGTGATCCCCCACTCTAAAAGAAAAATATTTAAAAAAAATTTTTAATTCCTATTTTGTGGATATTTTTTATAGTTAAATCATTCTTTTACATTCCCCCGGGCAACACTTGAACACGGGTCCTGTTATATATATATATATATATATATATATATATGCACTTCCATTCCATCACACAAAAGTTAGCAAGTATTCTAGCCTCCGGTAAAAAGTCATTTAAAGTGGCGAGGAGAAGCGAAAAAGCAAATAGTAAGTCACACAACCATCTCAGACTAACCACACTGCCTGAAATTAATTTGAAAAGAAATCTTTCACTCTAATTGTGTGACCTTGAAGGGTCGATAATAATTAAGACAACACGGTGGTATATTTACTAGAGTGCATTCACAGAAGTACAGAATAGTATGTTACAGAAAGTCTGCATCCGATATGACTGCCCTGACACTTCGTTGTAACTCTATATATAATGTCTGGAAGAGTTCATCTATTCCCGATAGGCGGGTTTGGTATGTGCACCAAGAGAGGAGTTTGATGATAGAACTGAGTGATGTGGGTTGGTTACACAGCTGGGCTTTCTCACGACTAAAGAGGTTGAATATTGTCGGTGCACTCCCTTAAATAACCTTCGGGAACCATTGCTCTGCTCACATAATGGATTGTTTCTAATTTGTTAAATCCCAATCGAAATTAAGTGTTTGCTCCAATCAGCACCAAGCTTACAAGTAAATGTTTCAGATATCATTAATGACGGCTGCTGCTGATGTTGTAGTAACTACTCCAGGTACATTCTTGTAAGGTTAGCTGAAAGTGCAGCAGTACTGATAGCGTAAAAAAAGTGTGTATAATATGCATGTACTTTCGTTTGTATATACGTTACAACCTTCGACCTCCATTTAAAAAAATGAGATCATCCGATCAACAAAGATTAAATGAAATAAAAAGTAATTGCAGACTATCTGGTGTAGCTGACTGATAAAAATTTATTTTACACATTTTAAAATGAATTGTTCCAAAATCCAATAAGACGTAAAAAAAAAAAAAATCTTGCCATAGACTTAAAAGTGACATTCGTTCTATTTATTTCAAGAATAGTTAGCTGGGATTTATTTTTACTGTAACAAATAGGCTATCTATTTTAAATAGATTCAATAAATCAATAAATTAAACTTCTTTTTTTTTTTAGGCAGTTTTGAGATGAGGATTGATCATTTGTATTATTCAGACAACTATTCTCATCTTGGTTTTTGTATTTATAAGTTTTTTTTTTGGCCAATATAACCTCCGATCTTCTTTAGGTGCAACTCAATCCTTTATTTAATCCACGGGCAGGTGAAGCACTCTTTAGCCTTGGTGGTCAATCACCTAGAGATGGTGTCTCAATAAAAACACTGGTCCCCATCACCTCGTTGAGTCGGCATCAGGAAGGGCATCCAGTCTATAAAAATATTGCTTAAATTAAAGAAATGACTTCCATAGAAACCTGATCAGAGATAAGTTTGGAAGTCAATTTCTGAAAGCCGTTCAATACATGCAAGTGTGTAAAACGGATGTTAAACCGAATATGATGATGATGATGATGATGATGATGAGGAGGAGGATAGATAGTTATCATTTTGTCAGCCATGATCGGGTAGAATTGTTAAGTAATTTTAATTCTTAGATATTATTGCCTGTAGTAGTTCAATCCTAACTACAGGCAATAATTAATTCACAATATTTCGACTGATGTAACCTTCAACCTACTTCGGATGCATCTTTTCAAACTTGGGAACCTAATATTCAAACTTCATAATCTTTATGTCTCGGGAACCGATACAGAATTTTGGACTGAACCCATTTTTTAATCCACAGGAATAGATTGTTTGCATTTTGTCATCTACGACCGGATAGAAGTGTTCATTTTTTTTTACCACCATCGATTACATAACGGGTTCAGTTCGAAATTCTGTATAGGTTCTCGAATTGGACAAATATGCTCTAGGTCGATTATTAGGTCCCTAAATTCAAAGAGATGCACCTGAAGAAGGTCAGAGGTCACATTGCCTGAAAAATTGCGACTATAACAACCAAGATGAGAATGATAGTCCCAATAATCCAAAGCTTTTGTTTTTCTCGTTAAAAAATATGCATCTGCAAAAAAAAAAAAAAAAAAAATAGAACTAACAAATGTAATCCTCCGCTATAATAAAGACCAATGTGTATTTATTTGTTATTGTTGTTGTTATTGGAACAGCGTTCAACTTGGCTGGGTTGAGCTGCTTTTTTCCTTGGCCTGCACTAAATCTTGAATCATGGCGGCCCATACACGGCGGTCCTGAGCAAGGTCACGCAAGATGGCTAACCAATCGCAATTCCACCATCAAAGGTCAACCACCTGTGGACCTGAGAGTTCAGCTAAATACTTCTCGATGGTTGATATCCAGGTCCTCAAATGTCCACCGACACGCTTGCATCATCCAGACAAAGAAGTAGAGAGGATTACATCACGAATCAGTTCTCCCTCGGGATAACGAACTGTGTGCTCAAACCATTGAAGACGTCGCTGCAACAGAACAGACTGCAGAGACTTTAGATTAAGGTGTTAGTCGATAACAGCAGTTGAGACACGGTCGGTCTGCAGGTAATGCAAGATGCGAGAGAGGCAGCCATTGTCACTGACTATGTCTCGTAGCCAGAGGAGGATCGACTGGCCGGCAGATTGGTAGATGCATCTCTTTATTCATATTCAAATCTCCCTACACCCCCATAAGGACAACTGGAGGCGTACAAAAACTGATCTAGCACCCTCAACAATCGACCTCCACTGTACCCTGCCCAGATACAGCAACGGTGGACCCAAGATACACAAATGACTTCATGTCCTCCAAAATAGTGCCATTCAGAGACAGCGGTCTCCAGCCCTTCGAAGACCAAGGAAGAGAGAATCTTAGTCTTCCACGGATAACCACGCAGAGCACAGCCTCCTGCACCTTGTTCAGCGCAACCTGCACCTTGACCTCAACAATACGATGTCATCAGCTAAGCCACATCAGACACACTCATCTCTTGTCAAACTGCGAACCCTGAGAGCCTGATCAAGGATGTAGTCAATAGTGTAATTGAAGAGAGTTAGAAAAAGTGCACATCCCTGTCGAACGCCGGTCTTCACCTCAAAGGTCTCCGACTCGTCACCATATGCTTGTACCCAAACTCATGTCAGCCTGTAGTAGCACTGAATGAGACGAAGAAGCTTTGCACGAACATCATCTGTCTGCATGATGCGCCAGAGGAAGTCTCCGTCAACTGAGTGGAACGCAACTGCAAAATCAAAAAAACACACGACAGTCGGCTGCTGA
Source organism: Sepiola atlantica (assembly GCA_963556195.1). Classification (NCBI taxonomy): domain Eukaryota; kingdom Metazoa; phylum Mollusca; class Cephalopoda; order Sepiida; family Sepiolidae; genus Sepiola; species Sepiola atlantica. The sequence continues at coordinate 37,466,547 of OY744543.1, forward strand.
TGAGCCCAGCGCTGTCCGAGGGTGCGACCAAGTTTGAAAATTTGATCAAAATAGCCCCTTCCTGGACAGAAGCCGCCCTGTTTCAGGCATGTATGAAGATCACAAGCTTTCTGGAAGCTTTCAGAAGAACTGCGAATGCTGTCACCACCACATCGATGAGGCTAATACCCCTGTAATTTAAAATTTGCATATTTGTATATAAATAAATATAATACATAAAAGTTAGCGAGTAAAAAAAGTGCCCTTTTCTAGCCTCTGGACAAAACCATTTCTAATGATTAGGGGGAGCGATAAAGCAAATAGCAAGTCAGACTCCCACCCCCGCTTTTTGAAATGAATTGGGAAAGAAATTCTTCTCTAAAAAGTTAACAGTAGGTGCTTTTTTCTTCTTTAGGTCATCAGAAATGATAATTTATATACGAAAAATTACATTACTAATGTAATTCTATATGAATATTAGGGTGAACAGTGGCAGAGCATAATTTTTTTTGTGAATGTTTGACAGAGGGTGTACACTTGTACATGTTCTATAATTTAATTGCTCATGCAGCTAAATAATCCTAATGAAAAAAATAATGCAAGAACTTAAAGTGTTACGTTCTTGACTCAGCATATAGAAAACATTTCTGGACAGTGAGTCATCACAACCTATACAGAAAAATAGGTTAACATTAACTACAGAGGAATAAAAAATAAAAAAATGCTGCTTGTCACTATTTCAAAACGACTTATTGTATAAAACCATTATCTTGCACTCTATAATAAGCTATGACAAAGATGTATTGTTACATAACAATAGCCGTGTGTGAATGGAAAAGCTTGAGTGACACCTAGGGGTTAGAGGTGACTCGAGAATGGCAGTCAACGAAACTATGTGATTTTCGGACATGGATTTTCTCTTTGGTTGGTGAGACTTCAAGCAGAAAAGATGTGTCTGGATGTTGTCCCCCAATGAAGGGTGGGTGGGGGGGGGGGGGTAAATTGCACAGTGTGACTGGGTGCAGCGAGACGAGCTATCTATCCATCTATCTGTCTTTCTTGCGTGCATATAAAAGTAACCTGTCTCTCTGATGTTTTTTTGTGACTGCTTTTCTTTTTTAAATAAACATTTTTACAAATCAACATCGGCGTCCGAGTGAGTTTATCAGCAGACAAAAAGAAACTGGGTTTACGACGATGATGACAACGTGGGTGTATAAAAGTTTATACACTTGTCGGTGAGTGAAAGTGCAAGAGTATATATTTTTTTTTTTTTTTTTTTTTTTTTTTAGTTTAAAAAAAAAACGTCTCATTAAAAAAGCCTTTTCCATCAGTCAAGTTTTATCCACTTCAATGGAAGACTTAAATCAAATCTGTTGCCAAAGATGATGGAAAAATGGCTAGATCATCCTTCCACTCCACAAAGTACCTGACTTCTGAAGCCATCCTCTACCTCAGTGGTTCTCAACCAGGATGGACCCCCTCCCCGAGGGAATTTCAAGGAGAGAATTGGCACCACCGATTAACAAACACAAACTAGATCCAAAGCCCCAAAAACACAGTGTGCATCACCCATCGCTACTAAAAGGCTACGTTGGATTTTCTCTCCGCTAGCGTTTGTCTTAAATGCTATAATGTTATCATTAGTTATTATTGTTAGTATGATTCCATATTTTGAGTCAGCCATTTTTGGAAAAGGGAGAGGGGGAATGTCATTCTGATACATGATAAAAGGGTTCACGGGCTAAAAAGGGTTGAGAACCACTGCTCTACCTATATTAGAGCCAGATACAATCAAAGATGGAGTAGCACTGCCACATCTGGGGAGGTGCCACTCAGAGCACTCTTCTTCCTACCTTGACAGTTCAAAATCGACTTTACAATTTACTGGAAGATGATCTCTTTTTTTCCTACAACCTTTTTCTCACAGAGGTTGCTAGTCTTTCTCTACTCTATCGCCATTTCCATGATAGGTACTCGACTGAGCTCTAATCTGTGGCATCCCCCTGTAAAACATTCACAGCAAGAACTTGTCTCCCTACCACCACTGCAAAGGACTTATTTCATTGTCGGTGTACTTAAAACCAACCAGAATTTCCATGAGCAAAGTGTTTTTTCCAAGAATTTCCCATCTGTCGAACACGTTACCGTTTCACTGCAAACAACAAAATGGTCATCTTCAAGTCCAATGTCAACAAATACCTGTCGAGCAGTTCTCTTAAGTAAACAAATTTAGGTCATTTCTTCAAATGTTTTCAATCCTCTCATAGTACTGTTTCATCATCAAACTGAAAATCTCATTAACCCTTATCCTCAAGTGGCTTTTAGCCTTTGTAAGTGGTGACTCATCTAAATGAATAAATGCTAAAGCTTTTTCATTTATCACTCCGATATTACCATCAAAACGGGTTACTTTTATTTAATATTAGCTGGCTTTGCAAAGTTCGCTACTTGAAATACATGAAAATAAAATTTTAAATAATAAACATTTCATTCATAAATCTCTTGTAAACACAAGACTAGAACTTTTGCATTTATTCGTATAAATAGATAAAGATTAACATCTTGGTAATGTTGATACAAATTTATTTATCTTTTAAATAAGTCCCTAATGAAATCAAAAGAAAGAAGAAATCAATTCGCCTGAGAAAAATACCCCACCCTTAACAGGAGAGAAGGAGAGGGGGGGAAAGAGAGGAGTGGTGGGGGAGAGAAAGGGACAGGGTGGGGGAGGGAGAGAGAAAGGAAGGGGGGGGGAGAGAGAGAAAGGGGGGGGGAGAGAGAAAGGAAGGGGTGAGGAGGGGAGAGAAAGGAAGGGGTGAGGAGGGGAGAGAAAGGAAGGGGTGAGGAGGGGAGAGAAAGGAAGGGGTGAGGGGGGGAAGAGAGGGGGGGGGGGAGGAGAGAGAAAGAGAGGGGGTGGGAGGAGAGAGAGAAAGAGAGGGGGTGGGGAGAGAGAGAGAGAGAGAGAGAAAGAAAACGAGTAAACAGCCATTTAGCCAATCAGCCAGCGATCCACTCTCTTCCCTTTTCTCTTCTCGCTTTTATCTGTCGGTAAGAATTCTAGGGAGCAGTGTTTAACGAAAAGGTTTTTAGTAAGTTATTCATTAAAGCATTTTAATAAGTTATTGTTAATATCAACAAAATTATTGCACACACACACCCATATTATATATATATATATATAAAATAAAATATCCTTTCACTGGACACCTTATCAATGGACATTTACTAACTGGACAGACCCCATATCTTTTACACGCACATTCTCACTCTCCATTACTTAATATTTTTTCAAATTTTGAATTTGGGCTTTTCCACTGCCAACTTATCTATGTAATTCCTCTGATAAGATTTTAATCTTTGAAAAGCCTTGGCTTAAGGAAAGAATAATAAACATGTTTTTACCGAGTACACCTTGCATTGAACAATCGAAGTTGAAATAAATTTGTCATTCGTACATGTTTATCCCTCTTCTTTCATCTATCTTATATATATATATATATATATATATATATATATAGCAATAGATAAAGTGAAAGAATAAAATTAGGTACGAATCAAATTTTATTACAATTCAAAGTTCAGGCAAAGTTCTTTAAAGTCCTTAACTCATGAGTTTTCAAAGAAAATCTTCTCCTCAGAGGACCATTACCGCAATGATATTACTGCAGGTAATAAAAATTAAACTTTGAAAAATATATAAAAAAATATATATAGAAAAATACATAAATGTATATACAACATCAAATATATCGGCCCAAAACATACTATTTAGTGAAACTATACAATTCATCCAAGTCAACAAGTCTAAAATAGCTCCAGGCAAGACATCCAAGGTGTTGATTTAAGAATAATCCAAATGGTGAATGGTAGTCCAAGAGCGAAAAAAAGTTATCCAGGCTGGAAGTTCATTTACTGGCAATGTAGTAGATAATAGTGAAAATTGTATTCAAGGTGTATGCAAATTAATAAATTGCTAAAAAAACGATAGAGAAGACAAATAATATAAAAAGTTCAGAAGACTCACTTGGTTTTGAATATTATAATGTCCAAATTCAGAGTCTCCAATAGCTGATAGGAATAACGCAAACCAAAAAAATGCAATTCGAATAAAACTGGCGTATTGTATTCGGCCATTTTTTTCTTCCAGGTCCGATAGAAATACTCAAAAGAAAGAAGATTACATTCAAAGGCAATAAAACTCTTGCGATCCCAGTAGACAGCGTTAGAAATCTGAAAACGAACACTTCTCCTTAACGAGATAACAGCTTGAATGAAAATAAATTCAAAACGCGCGCAGACAAACGGATGTTATATGTCATTGGTTAACAAGGAAGACGCCCACACATAGTGAAAGATGTGTGATCCAGTTATATGTATACCGGATGTGATATGTCTGGGTCAAATCAGTTATGTATATATTCGAATATTAAACGTCTGGGTTACATAGACAGATCTTTAAATTTAGGTCAGAGTCTCGATAGGTCTCCCTCCAAACATACTATTTGATACAAACCAAAATCGCACATCTAGCCCTCTCATATAATTTAGAAGATTTATGAAATTAATAATTAAGAAGTTTTTAACACATTTAGAATTTAATAATTTAAAGCTTAAAAAATTAAAAAATCTAGACCCTCCCCCAATTTAATAACTTAAAATTTAATAATATAAACAGATAAAAAAAAAAAAGATTTAATTTAAAAATTCAAAAACCTATACTTTTGCAACTTAAAAGAATCTAAAGAAATTTAAAGAGATATTACGGCATATTTAATGTCTAAGCCTTATAGGCAGGGAAAATTCAAGACATACATCCCCAAGACTGGATACTCCGAATCCGGTCCCGACACTCACTCAAGCAGCTACGGTGGGTTTGGAGGTGGGCTGAATTGTGCATACTTGAATTTCCTTCTATGGCGGCATTTGGAAACTAATTCATTTCTAGAGTTTATTAAATTTAAGCGTTTAGGTGCTGTGGCAATCATCAGGGCCTCTGAATTGCATAGACGGCAGGATCCAGATCCCGGGTTATAAGAGTTTGATTTTTTCGGGATGGACCATTATGACAAAATAACCCAATAAAATTACAAATGTTGAAACACCAAACATTAATTTATTATGAACTGTTTAAAAAATAGTTACGCTAATTAAGAATTCAAATGATTGTCTTTGGATCATTCATCGGTACTATATATATAGTATTTTGAAATACTATGCTGTATTATTGATTTAAATAACAGTAACCCGTTTTGATAGTAATATAGGAGAAATAAATGAAAAAAACATTTGCATTTATTAATTTAGATACAGCATATGTGTTCGCCCATGCATGGAGTCTTGTTGCCACATCTGGGCTGGTGCTCCAACCACAAGTCTCTCCCTTTTAGACAGGTTCCAAAAAAGAGCTTCTAATCTAATAGGTCACACACTGTCTACCAAGCTTCAACCCATGTCTCATCGCCACAATGTTGCGTCCCTACGTTTGTTTTACAAGTACTTCAATGGAATGTGCTCCAACAAACTTGACCTATAAATCTGGCCCCTAATTCACTGTAGCCCCTTATGTCTCAGTGGCAATGTGCCTTGTTTGGGGTGAATACAAGCATATATACAAGTCTTAGGTGA
>OY744543.1:37477153-37587153 GCA_963556195.1 Sepiola atlantica
ATTGGAGGATTTGCTGGCAGCAGTATATTTGCCCAGCATAGAGGTATTTCTAAGGACGAATCGGTGATGCTCACGTGGAGCGTTCATCCTCCTGGACAAACCGTTGCAGAAGTATGGATGTCTTGAATCACAGGAAGATTGACTGGCCAAGGAAACCTTGGGAGAAAGTGATTAAACAAGACTGCACAGAGTGGAATTTGAAGACAGATGACCTACTGAACCATGAGGACTGGAGAGTGAGCTTGCGAAATTTAAAAAAAACGTCTGACTCCCTGGACAAGGGAAAAGTGACATTAAATTAATAAAAGAAAGAGTGATGATGATTGATTAGTATGCTAACACTTCTACCACAAATAGAATTGAATAATTACAATTATATGCGATGATCTAAACATATTAGAGGTGGCCTCAACAAACTGTCGAAACATTAAAATGCTAGTCAATAATAATGATAGTAATAAAAGCATAGAAGGAAAATTACATGAAACCAAGGGAACTAAAACTACCTAGTTAAATTTAAAAAAAAAAAAATCAACTAATCTAAGCCCCCCGCCCCCCCCAAAAAATGCAGTAAATGACCATGAAGGGGCGAAAGACGAAGAAAGGAAAGCACCATCCAGACCTCCACTAGAAGGCCACAGAAAGTACTGGAATTCTGAGGAAGCTGATTGTCACTATAGTTCCAGAGAAAGTCAACCGCCATCATCAGGGATAGAAACCAATGATAAATGGCTGTTGTGAGAATGCAAAACGCTTTGCAACGGTTACCAAAAAAGCAAAAAGTACTGCAAATCTGGGAAGACAATATTGCCATTCAGACTCCAGGGAATACCATTTGTTGCCAGTGAGTGATCGCTGGTAATAACTCGTGTAAGAACTCTGATAAGAAATAAGAACAACAATAACCAAATTTTGAGGCAACAGCTACAGCAGTTACAAGTGTTCATCATCAAGAACAGTGTCACATGATATATATCACAGTCATGTCACAGACAATCAGTGATATTAATAAATGAGTGACATTATTTCTGTCACAACCACAACCGACTCCCTTAACCATGTTTCAGAATTTTTGAGATGAGGATTGATAATTTGGATTATTCGAACTACTGTTCTCATCTTTGTCGTTATTCTCACCACGTTTCGACCGATGTAACCTCCTTCTTTCTGCAAGGACTTGTTGCGTAACGGATATAAGTGCTAAGTAATAATCAGTTCTAAGTCGCAGTTTCTGGAGGTAGAATGTTCAATTGTCAGTGCGGGTGATACTAAGAATTCAATTATGAATTACTTAAGACTTTTACCGGGTCATGGCTGAGGGAACGAGAACAAGCTACCCCCATGGATTAAATAAAGGGTTCTGTTCAAAATTCCATACAGATTTAAGAGTTCGACAAGATGCATCTGAAGAAGGTCAGAGTTTACGTCGGCTGAAACGTTGTGAGAATAACATCCAAGATGAGAACAGTAGTCTGAACACTACAAATAATACAAATCCCTTTACCATATTCAACCAATTTCAATAAGAATTGCTCAATATGCATGCCATCTCCACCTAAATAACCTGTGTGTGCTTAACATTTTTTTTTTAATGCATTTAAAAAGATATTTTTTTTTTAAATAATTCTGCTAAATATAAATTGAAAGTGTGGCGCATGGGAGTGAGAAATAAGATGTAGAAATAAAATTCCAATGTTCATAAAATAATTTTCTGTGATTGTTTAAATTAAAAAAAGGTAGAAAAAAAAAAAAGATATAATTGAAGATACAAAAAAATAATAATATATTTAATTTTTAAAAATAAAAAAAGAGTTAAAAATAAAAAATAAAATCTAATATTTAATAAACAAAAATAATTTAATTAGAAAAAAAAAAAAAATTTGACTACAAGTTTAACATACTCTTGTAGGTTTGGTTTTAACATTATTTCCAGAATCTCTAAACGGAAAATGTGTACATACATCTGTCTTAGAATTGGATATCCGGTTCTCTGTATATCTTTTAAAATATAGTTCATCTATTATCTTTGACAACAGTAGGGAGGGGAAGGGAGGGCCCACAGCAGTTGTCCAGTGAAGAGACATCACAGCCATAGATAACCTTCGCAGAAGATAGCTTGTTAGAGATGAGTTACTATGCCACAAGCACACCAAAAATCACAGTCAACCCATCACCAGAACGGTGCTGGATTCATTAGTTGGGTTTTAGAGAAATATTCAGGTAGAAAAAAGTTTTTGAAAAAAATTAAAGGAAATAAAATTTATGAAGATTAAATAAAATTATAATTGTGTACATATAATTTGCTTTAAAACAATTGCTAAAGAATTTAAAATACTTAAAAAAATATCTACTTTTTTTTTTTTTTAAAACCCATCTTCAGTTACTTTCTGTCCTCTGTTCAATTTTTTCGTGAGTGTATATATTTCTATAGTTGAAATATGTATGTACAGACATGCAATGGGGCAGTATCAAACTAATAATAAAGAAAAGTGCTTACATACAAAATCTATAGTCAACATTGGAATTTATTCTCGACAATATCACACTGTTTTTTTTGTTTTTTTTAATGACACTCGTGTTTGCGAAGGTAATACCATTATATAAACGGTTAATTTAATCCACAGGGCTGGGAATAAACAAACTATCTTGTATGATTCTCATTTTTTACTTGGTGATTTTCTTTGTTTATTTCCAGCCCTGTGGCCTAAATTAACAGTTTATTTAATGGTATTACCTATACAAACACGAGTGTCAACAAAAAAACAGCAGGACACATTATATACTGTCAGAAATAAAATCCAATGTTTTTACTACCGTAGTAACCATCATCTCGTTGAAATTGTGTCGAGCAGTGAAAATAGTGAACTTGCTATATAATTAATATTCAAATTTATTTCAGACAGTATATCATGCATGACACTGCTTCTTTTTTTTTTGACACTCGTGTTTGCATAGGTAATGCCATTCCATAAACAAAGAAACCCACAATGTGAAAAATTATTTGCATAGGTAATACTGTTCAATAGTTAATTTTATCCACGATTCTGTGAAATAAACAAAGAAAACCACAAAATATTTTTAAAATGAGACTCATACGGATTCAAACCCGTCCCTTCGAAAGAGAAACCACTTTTATTTGTTTATTCCCATCCCTGCAGACTGAATTAAATTAAAAAGTTTTTTTTTGTGCCAACGCAAACACGAGAGTCGACAAAAAAGCAGTGGTAATAATAGACAAGATCTATATATAAAGATATATGGCTCGATAAATTCATATGGTATTTAAAGTTACTAGACTGATATATGTTTACATATAGATCTTCAGGTGGATATATTGTATAAAAGCATTTAGTTTTTTTGGGGGTGTATATGTGAGAATGAGATGACAGTGCCGCCGCCGCCACCGTCATAGAATCACCATTCGACGTGCGTCAAGAAATATCTCACAGATACATACACAAAATGCCGAGATTTAGAGCAAGAAATTATAAATTGAAACATTAATATTATTGATGCCAAAAGCAATAAATAAAAGTTGAGTGTTCCCTGAATATATTTGGCAGCAGTAGTAGCAGTTCAGTGCAAGACAGCGCCTTACGACAAGGAGGTTGGCTACCATGTGTTTGCAGACATAGTTTCAACGCAACTATGCATATAGAGTTTAAAAAGGAAAAAAGACAAATAAAAAATAATTGTTAAACAATAATTACACAGGAAGAACGGACAGGCGTTCGACATTTTCTTCTCTTGATTTTTTTTTTTTTTTTTTTTTTTTTTAGGTGGGGTTGAAAAGGCAAGAGTAAGAATATAAAAAGAGTCTAAGTAAACACCTGTAGCGGGCTAGACTTGTAACACAAGTGGTAATTAGAATCGTTAGTATAATGGTAGGAGTTGAGATTGAGGCATAAAAAGTTGTAGCCTTTCATATATATATATATATATTTTTTTTTAATCCTTTCATTTTCCTTTTTCTGTTTACGCCTCCGAGGCTACGTTTTCAACACCGTCTTGCTCTCCATCTCTCCTTTCTGGTGTCATGGCCCTTTCCGAATCGTCTTCTAAATCCTCCAAAGTACAGTCTTTCACAGCATTTGTGGTCATATCAAAGAAGCCGTGTTTCGCGCATATATCTATCACATGATTGTACTTTTCACGTAGGTTTTGTAACTCGGACGCTGACGGGCAGCTCACTTCGTTAATGCTACGCTGAGTTGTAGAAGGTTCAAACAGCTTCGAGAAGAAGTCTTGCAATTTTTCACTTTTATAATCTGAAAAAGACAAAAAAAAAAAAAAAAAGAAAGTTTTTATGAGAAACTAGCTGTACCATATCCGGCATTGCCTGGGAGTCTTGTTTTACTTTTTTTTCTTTTTTTTTTTTTTTCCTTTTTTTCTTTTTAAATTGCATAAAAAGATGTAAGCTTTTTTGTTTCACTCTTAGTTGCTTCTTTTGCAAGTATGTCAAAAACACAAGGGAGGTAACTGAATTTCTAATGGATGATTAGTTAATCGGTGTAAGGGCATCACGACCGAGATTTGCCACTTTAAGAATGTGTTCAGCAGACGGCGGTGAAGATAAATATTCAGTCTCCCGTGTATTTTGTATTTTAAACGTACGATGATGTTTAACCCTTAAATGCTTTATTTCTTATATTGGTTTGAAAAAAAATGTATCATCGAAGATACTGATTACCTATCTAGTGGGTGTGCTGATGCAACATCATACTAATACCTACTCACACTTGCGACTCTACTTTCGAATTAAGTCAATAAGTGTTCTTGGCCTTTTGGCTAAGATCAAAGTGTAGTATCTGTTCCGATGGATACTGCACCCCATAGACTGGTATTGTCTTGGCCTTCGGGGCTTGATTTACGCCGGTCTATGGGTCTGTCCTGCGCAGTTCTAGGAGGTCCACCCTCCCAGGCTTCGCCCCCCCCCCCTCCCCTCTTTGGGGAGGAGTAAGTTTATTGCTTACTACCTGAGGCGCCCATACCGGGGAATGCCGACGGGGCTGCCCAGGCAATTTTTAAACCCCACTTTCCCGACCCGACCTTGGGTCACATCTTACTTGTTGTAGTAAGATAAAAACTGGCCCTGTGCCTAACTCCTGGAGAGGAGTAAATCAATACTCACACTTGCCAACAGAATATTATATTAGGCATTTTGTTGGAATGTGTCATATTTATCACAAAAATGCATTTAAGGGTTAATTCATTTTATTTAAATTTCTATTGATAAAAAAAGAAAACATTCCATAACGTTTATTTTATTTTATTTATTTTCTATTATAAATAGAAAACAAAATATTTTCACTATTAATTATTTCTGTAAATTAGCATTTCAATGAAAAAAAATCACTTTTCAGACAAAAACACATTTCCTTTAATAAATATGTATGCTAAATAAACATTCATTTGAGTATTTGAAAATGAGAACAAAATCCAAGACGTTTATAAAATAAAAATAATAAATTTCTAATTAGAAAATTGATATTTTTGAACAAATACAGATTTTCTTTAATGAATATGTATATTAAAAAAACATTCATTTGAGTATTTGTAAAAAAGAAACGATTTTATATATTTTTTTATAAATAGAAATTAAATAAAATATTTAATTTCTATTTATAAAAAAAAAATATTTTCATTATTAATTATTTCTGTAAATGAAAGAAATCACTTTTCAGACTTTTTTATGGGTTGACCTACATTTTCATACGTTTTAAATACAAAATACAGAGAACTGAATTTCTATCTTCACCGCCGACTGCTGAACACAATCTTAGGCGGAAGTGGCAAATCTTGGTCATTGTGCTCTTACACCAGTTAATCTAATAACAAAACAATTTAACCATTATACTACTACTACTACTACTACTACTACGACGACGACGACAACGAAGAAGAACAAGAAAGAAAAAAAAAGCAAGAAGAAAAGGCAAGAAAAAAAAAAAAAAAAATAAGAAAACTTAATCTCACGGCTACTTCCACTGCTTGCCATCAGTATTTACAAACTTCCGCACCCTCTGGAGACAACAGTCTTCATTGACAAGACAACAAGATGAACAAAACCATGTCATTAATAATGTGTGGTTTGTGTGCGAAAACCCTATCCTTCACAAAATCTCCCCAAAAAGAAATTTATTGAGTCAAGGAGATCAGGTGAGCGTAGCAGTCAATCCAGGCTCCTCGATGTCCAATCCATCTGCTGGAAAATTTGTTGTGAAATAATACACGCACAGTGAGAGTGAAGAGGGATGCCCCCTCCCCCCTCTTGATATTACTCATATACCTGTCGTATTATTCACGTACCATTTACCATGTTCACGTACATGGATTGATTGTTTACAGAAATAGTGCTTTATTTTTTTGTTACATTCCTCAGGGATGTGAGTGGCCAGTGGCAAAGATAATCTGAAATCGAGATGAATTTCCTAACCTGCTCCTACAAGTTCTCAAAGGTGATTTAGCGAAGGATGTTAATCTACAATACCTTTTTCCTCATACTGAAAGTATCGATTGATGTTTTAACTTCATTTTTGCTTTTAAATTAGTTAACTTTCGTTAAAATTAGCTTTTTTTTTGTAATAAAAGTTTAAAGAATGAAAAATGTTTGGTCGAAGAAATAAACAAGAAAAAAACATTAGGAGAAAGACCCTAAGTGTGCATGTGGGGGGGGGGGGAGACAGGAAGTCATTCTTTGAAGAAACAAAATTCTTCTACCTCCTCTATCCTCTTCATCATGAATTATTTGTAATTTGTCACAATTAACATTTCCAGAGAGAGGGGAAAGGAAAGTAAGACAAGACAAGACGAGACACAGAGAGAGAGAGAGAGAGAGTAAAAAAAAACAGGAATACAGAAAGAAAGATCGAGCAAGCGAGAGAGAGAGTGGGAGAGAGAGATAGAGTGGGATAGAGAGAGAGATAGAGAGAGAGAAAGAGAAAGATAGAGAGAAAGATAGAGTGAGAGAGAGATAGATAGAGAGAGAGATAGATAGATAAAGAAAGAGAAAGAGAAAGAGAGAGATAGAGAAAGAGAGAGATAGAGAAAGAGATATAGAGTGAGAGATAGAGAAAGAGAGAGATAGAGAAAGAGATATAGAGTGAGAGATAAAGAGAGATAGAGAAAGAGAGATAGAGAAAGAGAGATAGAGTGAGAGAGATAGAGTGAGAGAGATAGAGTGAGAGAGAGAGATAGAGAAAGAGAGTGAGAGAGAGAGATAGAGAAAGAGAGTGAGAGAGAGAGATAGAGAAAGAGAGTGAGAGAGAGAGATAGAGAAAGAGAGTGAGAGAGAGAGATAGAGAAAGAGAGTGAGAGAGAGAGATAGAGAAAGAGAGAGAGAGAGAGTGAGATAGAGAAAGAGAGAGAGAGAGTGAGAGATAGAGAGAAAGAAAGAGAGAAAGAGAGAAAGAGAGAGAGAGAGAGAAAGAGAGAGAGAGAAAGAGAAAGAAAATACAATCAAGCCAAGGCAGAAATCAGCCTTTTATTAGAAAAAAAAAAAAATCTACAATACCTTTTTTTTTCACACTGAAAGTATCGATTGATATGCTTTTTACTTCATTTTTGCTTTTAAATTCGCTAAAATTAGTTTTTTGTGTGATATAAAAGTTTAAAAGATTAAAAATATGTTGAAAAAAAAAAAAAGAAAAAAAAAAGAAGCAGATTTAAGCGCAATTCCGTCTTTTCTGAATTCCACTAAAAAGCAAACAACTCACTTCCCTGATTTCGATACATCAGTTCGAGAAACAGTTTGAGAGAGCAAAGCGAAATGCTATTACGCTTACCATCAAAATCTTGTCCTAACACTGTACACCATTGGTTTCGCATTGATTCTACGGCCTTTGTGTCCGAAGGATGTTTGCTTTGTGACAAATCAGCAATACTTGAAAGGATGTCTGTGTGCATTAGCTTCAGCGTTTCACTCACGTCAGTGTTATTCTCGAATTCCTTTGCAGTCAAAACATTCAAATTCTGTAGAATGTAAAAAAATACGAAATCATGCCATAATGAAATATCAACTGATTCCATCGTTCTTCTTAACATTCAAAATAAAATTAAACTATTTTATTTGATCCCCTTTTAAAACAACAATTTCCAAGAAAGATTTCTAAGACAAACTACACAATTAGATTTGTTTTGCCCATAGAGTAGTATATATATATATATTTTATTATTATTTATTTATGTATATATAAGTAACATTTTAAGCTGAATTATTTCGACACTTGATTATTGGGGAAATGGTAGTTTTATCTGTACCATTGGAGAGCCATGCATATAACTGTCCTGTTTTTAAATCTCCGAAACAGTTACATGGTAAACAGCTGAAGATCCCCGTGTTAATATTAGATGCTTACGTTAAGGTCTCCTGCTTTTGTTTCACTGTTAGATACTTAATCCCCCTTTTTATTTCATTTACTTACTATTATATATTATTTATTTATGAATTTTCCAACAAATGTTAAGTCTACACTATTTTGGATTTAGTTAGTTTCTCTGGGAATTTAAACTGCATTTTCCTTTTTTTTTTTTTGTCTTTTTGTTTAAAATAACTCAAAGCTTCTTTAGACTATATATATATATATATATTACAGAAGATCAGAACAACATCGGTACCGTCGGTTTCAAATTCAAACAAATGGAACCTATAGTTAGTCTCCTATGCCGGACTCTCTTCAGCCTCTGTTTATAAAGAGAGTCTGAAGAGAGTCCAGTAAAGGAGACCAATTATAGGTCCCCCTTATTTGGATTTGAAACCGACGGTACCGATGTTGTTCTGATCTTCTGTAATACATGTATAAATTAATATTATGCTTTTATTTTTAATTTTTTGTTAATAACCGAGCACTCTGCTGGGGTTTTCTTCCACTAACCTTATAGAAACACATAAAAATTAGGTATGTTTATAGATTTGTATGTACAGGATTCACTCATAAATTAATTAATCGATCATTATGAATTTTAGAACACATATGGCTATGTTTAGCTTCATTTTAGTTTCATGCAAAGAGAGTTTAAAGGGGATGAAAACTCTGTGAAAATTCAGATATCTCCAATTTTGTGAAACTTATTATATATTAGACATCAATTAATAAATATTAGACATCAATTAATAAATATTAGACATCAATTAATAAATATTAGACATCAATTAATAAATATTAGACATCAATTAATAAATATTAGACATCAATTAATAAATATTAGGCATCAATTAATAAATATTAGACATCAATTAATAAATATTAGACATCAATTAATAAATATTAGACATCAATTAATAAATATTAGACATCAATTAATAAATATTAGACATCAATTAATAAATATTAGACATCAATTAATAAATATTAGACATCAATTAATAAATATTAGACATCAATTAATAAATATTACACATCAATTAATAAATATTAAACATCAATTAATAAATATTCCCCAAATTTCAGTTTCTTTTGAGTATTTTAAAGTGTTTTATGAAGGCACAACCTCTCATTTGAAAATTAAAATATTTCAGATTTGCATTAAATTCGATCCATAATCATAAGGTACCAATTAAACAAGATTCCCTGAATTTCAATTTCTTCTTCAGATCCCTTAAACTTAAGCCTAAAATTTTGAATATTTTCTCAAATAAAAATCATGTAATGGATTTTAATCAAAATTCTAGACATACGGTTTAATATCATATCTTGATTTTAATCTTCGTAAGGGGACATAAAAGTGATGCAAAACTGTTCTGTTCTGGGACGGGTATTCTTTTATTATATATATATATATATATATATATATATAGCAATAGATAAAGTGAAAGAATAGAATAAGGTGCAAATCAAATTTTATTACAGTTCAATGTTCAGGCAAAGTTCTTTAAAGTTCTTAACTCATGAGTTTTCAAAGAAAATCTTCTCCTCAGAGGACCATTACCGCAATGACATTACTGCAGGTAATAAAAATTAAACTTTGAAAATATATAAAAAAAATATATATAAAAATACATAAAGGTATATAAAACATCAAATATATCGGCCAAAACATACTTTTTTGTAAACCTATACAGTTCATCGACAAGTTTAAAATAGCTCCAGGCAAGATATCAAAGAGGTTGATTAAGAAAAAATCCAAATGGTGAATGGTGGTCCAAAAATGCAAAAAGTTATCGAGGCGGGAAATTCGTTTGCTATTGATGCAGTAGATAGCAGTGAAAAGTGTATTTAAGGTGTATGCAAATTAATAAAATGATAAGAAAACGATAGGGAAAACAAATCATATGAAAAGTTCAGAAAACTCATTTGGTGTTGAATATTATAATGTCCAAATTTAGGATTATTAAGAGCTAATAGGGGTCATGTAAACCATAACTTCCTGGTTGTATGCAAGCTCTTCTACATCCAATTCGAATAAAATTAAGCTGACCTGATGTATTCGGCCATTTTTTTTTCCGGGTCCGATAAAAATCACACCAAAGAAAAAAATTATATCCAAAGGTAATTAAGCTCGCACAAGCCCAGTAGACAGCGTAAGAAATCCGAAAACGAACACTATTAATTATTAATGCTCTATTCAGTATATTGAGCTTTATTTTTTTCCGGATGTTCACTAATTAAAGATATTAGTTGCCTCTTATATCTTTTGTTGTATTAACCGTATATATATATATATATATATATATATATATCCATAATAAATGATAATAAAGTGCATTTAGCTTTAAAACTTTACTGCCGTTTCACAGTAACACCAATCATCAGAAATGTGTGTAGCTGATATCAATCCCAAAGACAAACCAGAAGAAAAGAACACTACCTACAGACGTGACTATGGATTTCACTAGTTTTTTTTTGTTGTTTTTAAGTTTTATGTATTCATATTCTTTTAAATATTATTCTTTACTGTTGTTTAGTTGTTAATTGAACGATTATTATTACCATTTTATTGTGAAATTCTTTTTTATATACTAAAAAACAGTAAAAAAAAAAAAAAACCCAAAACACCTGAAATGCATGGTTACATGTGTAGATATGTTTTTTTTTCCAGTTTCATCTTGTCAGTGATACCAGTTATGCACACCTGATGATCGGCCATATTGTGAAACGGCAGTCAAGTGTTAAAGCTTTATTCTGCCCAGATTTTGAGAGATTTGTTTTCCTTGTCTCCTTTACGGCATAATCATGTTAACACATCTCGTTAGATCAGCTAAGTTCAGCAACGTTTAGCCTGGTCAGTATCAGATGAGTGATCATTTGGGAATACCAGACGCTGTATGTAGGAGGATGTCGACACCTTCCTGCAAGAACTGCAAAAACCTAACATCGTCATTTCCCCATACCGGGATATACATGCAATCGGGGGCCCGCTTGTGAATTTGATATTCCCTAGAAACTTCCTCTTTCGGAGGAAGCCGGTTCAATTCGGTTCGGGTGAATGCTGCTTAATTATATATATATATATATATATATAAATTATATGGAAAAACTCAAAACACAATTTATATTATTGCATTTATATTTCAAAATTCTGATCTCCTCTTCCAGGCACAGGTTACATTTTTAGTTGAAGCTAATACTCCTAATAGTTTCAACTAAAGATGTATCCTATGCCTGGAGAAGAAGATTAGAATTTTGAAATATAAATATAATAATACATTAAACCAGAGGAGTAAGCTAATTCCATGATGTTGAGACAGAAACAAATTCAAGATAACAGATCGCTAAGCACCCGAAATACTTCCCCCTCTAAAATTAGAACAGTAATAATTATGATTGTACATTTATAAAAAATCCATAAAAGTCTTAAATATATTTACACATCACCCGAAACATCAATATAATCACGAAGAGAAGACTAGTAGTCTGAATAATACAAACACTACGTGATTTCAATTGTAGAGATAATTAAAGATAACAAAGCAAAAGATTTTGCTGGTCAAAAGATTTTGCATGTCTTTAAATAAACCAATATTACTAACCAATAAACATTTTCTTCGATAAAGCCTTAATAATTCTTCATTTAAACCACTTGCTTCATACAAAGGGGATTTGATCAGATCTGTGTTCAGAATGTAAGCATTTCGTAGAGAGTTCATGGCAGGTTTATAGCTGAAAATAAAAAACAAAAGCAAAATTGAAGAAAATAATCAATTAAAATTTTAATTAAAGTATTTTAATATATCCAAGAAAATAACAATAGTTTATATAATTAGTCCTAAAATAATTTTTTTCAATGCATTTTCAGTGATTCAGTGCCTTCATTGCCGATTTCAGATAATTTTGCATCATATGGGCTCCAACAGCTACCCTGACTTACGTCTTGATAGCTTTGTGCTATGCATTTAGACATTGCAATAAAATAATTTGGCAGATAAAAAATTTTAATAAAAGAACTATAGTCAGCTTTATCCATTGAAATTGCTTCATTTAAAACTGCTTATATAGTGAGACCCCCCCCCCCCAAAAAAAAACTACCTTTATTAATATCGTTTTTGTTATTATTATTATATATATATATATATATATACACATACATACATACACACAGATATATAATTTGTATAATCCCTTAATTATTCAATTGCTTTGCCTACTTAACTATTGCTTAATAACATTATTATAATAATATATTAAACCAGAGGAGTAAGCTAATGTTGACACAGAAACAAATTCAAAATAACAGATCGCTAAGCACTCAAAATACTTCCTCCTCTAAAATTAGAACAGTAATAATTATGATTGTACATTTATTTAAATCTAATCCTAAAAAAATCCTACATATAACATTCGATTAACTTTTTGGCACAAGTTTTATAGTATACATGTGTGAATGGATACCCAAGTCTTTTTTGCTTGGGTAATTAATGACAATTGCATCAAGATTTGTGAACATGATTTCAGCATTGAAATTTTTTTTTTTTATTACTTCTATCTTCATGACTCTGCTCTTTTTAGCCATATCTAGAACTTTGCAAAATGATTCTTCTGCAATCCACTTCTATAGTGTTGTACAATATCCGTTTGTTCTGATGACATTGTGCAACTAAATGGTATTTCTCTCTTTTCTTCCTTAATCACCAAGGAAATGTTCTTCCCAAAACATAGATTTAAAAAAACAACATTTGTCTTCATATGGATGTTTAAGAGTTGTTATTTTTATTTTAGTTTATTTATTTATTTATTTGTTTGTTATGCCTCCTTGGGCATCTTTCCTTTAACTATCTTCTCAATTCAACTGTTAAAAAAAAAAAAAAAAAAAAAATTCAAACTCTTAGTACAGTATCGATACTCAGATCAAATTCTGTTAAATATTTCATTTGATAACTCCCAAAAGTTCCCCCGCAATTTCTCCCTCCTACCATTTTCTCTGAATTCATCCAACCTCATCTTAAACTGATCCACGCTATTGCTGTTCTTAATCCGATCTGGCAACTTATTCCAAAAACATTACTCTGTGAGCAAAAAAACTTAATTGGTTAACAGATCCAGTTGCTTCAAGTATTTCAGCCCTTTGATTTCATGTGATGCCTACATGACTGGGAAGCCATGTCAGGACTACCACTGCATGAACCCATCAGATAGTGACATTTGCTGTTCGTATAATTTGTTGTTTGGGAACAATCCCAGGAAAAAGAGCTATACGATCATTCCAGGGGAATGAAAAGCTCGGGAGGGGGGTGTTGTGGGGTACAAATCACCCCTATTGAAGAACTAATGGAAGCAACCATCTATAATAAATACCATGGTTGCAAAGACTCAAACAGAGGACATTCCTATTCATGTTTTACCGCATGGTAGGAATCCGGTCATCTCCTACCACATTTAGTGGCGTTACTGTATTGCTATGAATAAATACATTGTATATTTTAACCTGTCACAATTTGTGGTTGTTATCTTTGTGACCCCTAGCACGGGTCTACAACAGGAACAAATCCCATATTGTTTGTCATTTTCTTTTCATGTATTGTATGATGTTAGTTTTGTAACAAAATATCAAAGTTAGCAAGCAAAAATATGTTGATATCTAAAGACACACACACCATAGGTGATATCTCTACGAATACTAACCAACTCTGATGATAAAGCTTTACACCTTTGTTGAAATGATGAACAGCACACCGGAATCTATGATATCGCTCATGCCAAGCCTGCAATGATAAAAACAGATTTTAACGTTATTATAATACTAAAATGCTATACTTGTGTTCAAATCATTTAAACCAATAGAAAATAAGACAAAATTTCCTACGTTATATCTATGATATAAATGTGTTTCGGAATTTTTGAGATGAAGATTGATAATTTGCCTTATCTGAATTATTTGGACTACTATTCTCATCTTGGTTGTTATATTCACAACGTTTCAGCCGATGTAACTTCCAACCTTCTTCAGGGATACCTACACTTCTATCTGGTCATGACTGATGGAACGTGAATAATCTACCCCCGTGGATTAGATGAATCCGTATAGACATCCGAGTTCAACAAAGATTCCCAAGTTCGAAAAGATGCATCTGAAGAAGGTTAGAGGTTAAATCGTCCGAAACGTTCTGAACATAGCAACCAAGGTGAAAATATTTATCCGAAAAACACAATATAAATATGGTATCTTTGTTTTTCCATCTCTCCGTTCAAAGATGCAATTGAAAATAAAGACCTATACAAAGCTCAAACAAAGCTTTTCTTGGGTATGTGATGTGTCGAGAAAATCAACATGGAAATAATGAATTAAAAAAAAGAATATTGGGTTTGAAATGGGGTCAGGAGAAAAAAGCAAAACAAAAAGAATGGTGAAAAATAATAAACAGAAATGTGCGCACTCGTATGTCACCTAGCTCATAATAGTGAGAAAAGCGGAAGGTAAGATGTATGACAGCATGTTAGGCTCTCTGCTTCTTTCTCTCTGTCTTTCTTAACATCAACGGGCAAAGACAGAGAGAGGGTTGGCAAGGAAGTGTGGCTATAGCTGATTGTATCGGCTGCTGACTTCTTTTTCTTCTTCATTCTAGCTTGCCTGGGGAGAAGACGAGCATGTGATGTTGTGAAAGAAAGAAAAAATGAAATTGGAAGGACAGCAGATGACTTTTGTTTTTGTTTTTGTTTTGACAGATTTTAGAGCTGAGTTTTGAACTAATATGATGTGGACAGAGATCCGAGAAAAAAAAAAATGAGTTAATGAGAGAAAAAGATATTTAAGAAAAACATGATTGAGGAAGAAAGATATGATGTCCAACCGCCAGGAGAAAAAAGAGTTATATAAATAAGTGAATTTTGTAATTGTTGATAGACATAAATATGTTTTAAGGTTACGGACAATGTCAAACACTTTTCATTATTATTTTCATTGAATCATATTCCTATTCATTCTAGCATTAAATTGTTTGTTCATTTTAACTATTAACTTGTGTTTGTATTTCTTCTGCTTTTTTTTTTCCCCCTTATCTTTCTGTTTTTGCTGGAGATGGGGCATCCTACCAGATGCCAGACATTCACCGGCTATTTCAGACACTCCAGCCTAGAGATCTTTTTAAGATTCTAACCGCCCCTTTAAGTGCAGTTGTTTGTATTTCTCTTGCACTCGGTTCACCGGGTATACTCGCCATACTGGGATGATGGAGATTAGCCAATTATCTCATTTCATGTGTGTTTACTGTAGACATCATTACAGAAGTCAGGGAACATAGCCTCCGAGCCAAATGCCGGTAAAATATAAATGTTAATAAGTGTTGTGTCGGTCATTATGGTATCCGTCATATTAGTTAGCGGCTCGTTACGGAATTCCGTGACATTAATTTGGAGGTGCTCGTCCGGCTCGTCACAGGTAAAAGATTTTATGAGGAATTAAATTAATTCTTTATTAGAGGATTTTACAATAATATTATGAAGTCCACGTTTGTGTCGGCTATCCATAAATAGCCAAGATAATGCTTTACTTTAAGACTCTAACACTATAAAAATTCAAAAAGTAATAAAGATGGTAACATGGGGTTCAAGTCTGGAAGCAAGCATTCACAGGGATCCTCATTTGCTTTAGGTCAATTGAGGATGGGGAGGGGGCTGCTAGTAAAAAAAAAAATAAAAAGATTTGTTTGTTTTACGGCATATCAACCTTTTTTTCAGGTCATTTAATGCCGAATTAGTTGAATTTATACATCTTTATATTTTTGTATATAGATCAACTGCTTTTAAAAAGTGCATTATAGTCTCTACTTTATTTTTTTTAACAGTTCCGTCATTGTACCTGCTCTGTAAAACATTTCTCTGTATAGGAGCCAGATTAATGCATTCAGTAAGAATGTGTTTGATTGTGTATGTAGTATGACATGCGTGGCACATTGGTTGCTGTTTGTCTTCAAGCAAGTAGGAATGTGTAATCCTTGTGTGACCTATGCGAAGTCTAGAGCATAGATAATCTAGTCTAGATAACCGTACTTCCTCATTTTGGCTTTTTCGTCAGCTTTCTTTCCATTTTCCTATTGTAGTTTTGATCGCTAGGAGTTTGTTATGTGTATTGTTGTCTTTGTTGTTGGATATATTTATTTATCTTCATCTTTAAGTCTGTATAAGGAATCTTAAAATCGGTTTACAGAGCCATACCTAAGGTAGCCTTGGCTGCTTTATCAACTTGGTCGTTTCCACTGATTGCTGTATGACTTAGGTAGTTTTGTTTTACGGCATATCAACCCTTTTTGGGTTATTTAATGCCGAATCTGGTCATTATAGTAAAAGTTTTTATGCTTCAAGTTCTTTATATCTTCAAATGTTTAATCATCGTTTTTGGTTTGGTAGTTTTGTTTTATGGCATATCAACCCTTTTTGGGTTATTTAATGCCGAATCTGGTCATTATAGTAAAAGATTTATGCTTCAAGTTCTAAAAATAAAATAAAAAAGGGGAGGGAGAAAGGGAGAGGGGCTGTTGTTTTTGTTTTTGGTTTTGTAGAACATAATTAAGTTTTACAAAAAAAAAAAAAAAAAAAAAAAAGTCAATGTAGGTGAATTTCGTCTCAGGGAGCCACAGGGCAGCCTGATCTGGTATCACCAACTGTATGACTTAGAATCCAACACAGTAATATTTCATTATCTCTTGCCAAATTTTCCATTTTGCATAGTAATTCAATATATTAATGTCTTATCAAATTTCTTTTTTTTATCAGCGATATTAGTAGTGACAATGAATCTGAAAAGAAAATGAATTTTCTGTTTTGGGATTTAAAAATGAAATTGAGCGTCATATCTACTGCACATGCTTCTGCATTGAAAAATGGAAGTTTCATTTGGGAGATGCCTCTTATTTATGCTGTATATTGCAGCACACCCTGTTGCTTCTTCATGTTTGGATCCATCTGTTAACATGTGCATATGTCTTGGATATTTGTCTTTGACTTTCTCTAATTCATCATGGAAAATTAGAGAATAGGTTTTTTTTGCCTGTCGATTTTGCTTACGGAAGGTATGATCTTTGGAGCTCTTATGGTCCAAGGTGGGATTTTTGGTATTATAGTATCGTGTATTTTTGTGAAGTGCAATCCGGCTTCTTTGTGTATTAGTAAACCACAAGACGTTATGTTTGCAATCATAATAAATCCTTAGGAGAAGTTAAATAACAATCTATAGAAAAATATCATTGATTTAAAAAATAAAAATTATATGAAACGTAAAAATTAAAAATATTTGTATACATACCACATATTCTTTGTTCCCACTTTCTCCTAACTTTTTTTGAATATCTTCTTCATGTTTAATAGCTTCTTGTCTAATTTTCTTGGCTCTGTTGCAAAGAGAGAAGGAACAAAATAGTTAGCGTTACTACCACATGCTATAACATCATCAGGGTACCACTGAAAACAAGAGATTTAGCATTATCAGTAAAAGAGAAATTGTCTACTTGATGATGTCTTCCGGTTGTGAAATCGGAAATAGACAAGCAGTGTTTATCAAAAAATTGTTATCCATTATATTTTAGGTCAGAAGTTTTTTTGTTTTTTTTTGGGGGGGGGACACTTAATTTTTCAACATTTTTTTTTTTTAATTATTAACACATAAGAAAATCAAACTGATTTTTATAAGTTGAACATTTAAAAAATTGTTTTATTACAAATAAGAAAATCAAACTTTTTTTAATTGTTGGAATTTTTTTTTAAAAATACTTTTTTAAATAGTTTATATTGAAAATATTTAAAAAAATACTTATTTCATTTTTAAAATAGTCTAATTGTTTTATATAAATATAAATTTCACAAAATTCAAATATATTAATCATAGTAATAACATATCCAATACAGAATATTCTTGACAAAGGTCTTACTTCATTACAGATTTTCTGCATCACCGATTCCGACGTGTGAAAACGAGTGAAATTAAAAATTGTGCCAAAATCTAAGCCGTTGAAAATGATGAAGAACCGATTTTAATAAACATCGCTTGCCAATTTGCGATTTCAAAACTGGAAGCCATCATCAAGTAGAGAATTTCTCGCATTATCAATATAAAATACTCTGTTTACATTCATTATCTGATATCATTGGATGTCAGCATCGTATAAGTACTGGCAGCAGACAGAACTTGCACACATATTAGTCTAGCTGACAATTTGATCTATATACAGGGTGCACACAATATTTGTTCGCAATTTTTAACTGATAATTCTTTTTAATTCTATTGTCAGAAAACTGAATATGTTTCCATTCTTTTGTTGCAGAAAAATTGATTATGGAGGATTTTGAACCTCGATGTTTGTGGAAAAGAAACAAGAGTTCTTATTGAAATCCACGCCGGTTTAGACTTCCTCAGCATCAGCAGGAGGATGGTAGAAAAGGTCAGAAACGATTTGACTACGAGGCGACATCAGAGAGAGAGAAAAAAAAAAACGAATGAGCGACAATCTGACTGCGTCAGAACGCCGGGATTCGTCGTTGAAGTTCAGGTCATCAACAATGAACCCAGTTTTATAACCTCGTAATTTAGGTTATAATAAATAATAACTTGTAAAAAAATGGATGAACTATCAAGAGAAACGTTTAACAGGTTTATTAAAACTGAACACAGAATGAATTAATGAATTAATTTGCCGCTGGACGCGATTGACATATTAACAGTCCGATCCGTGGTCTGTTTACTTTCTCACTTGGCAGCCGAAAATTTCAAGGGCAATAACTTAACTCCCGAAATGGTTCGAGGGAGGTAATTCTGTTTTCGTTAGTTGTCCTAACACCCAGTAAGTCGATTTGTACGATAGCAAGGGAAAAAGACGTAGATGAAAAGCTCATTAGTCTGGTTGTGCATGAGAACATCTGCTACGTTTCATACACGATGAGGAAAGGACAATTTCTGTCATAGGCGATGCAAGAAAAGCGACCGAAGCACGCAAAGAAGCTGATCAACAAGTTGAAACGCCCCCTGGAGTCAGATATATTCTGGTTCTTCTCGGACAAGAAAAAACTTCAACCCAAACCGGAAGATCAACTCCCATCAAGATAGGTGGCTCGTTATCTCATCCAAAGATGTGCTCAAAGTCATGCAGACAAAGTTTCCAGCAACAATCATGCATGATCATGGTCTTTGGTGTCGTCAGCAGTGAAGGTGACATGATGTTAACCTACTTCTTCCCTGAGAGCCTAAGGCTGAACACCGATGGCTACAACCGCATTCTGAGTGCAGTAGTGAAACCATAAATCACAGCAACCCTCAGACTTCTTTTTTTGGGGCACAGTGGAATAAGACCCCAACAGATCCAGCTGCAACACGAATAATAAGCTAAAGGCCAGGATTACCAGAGTCTTTGGAGGCCTAAGTCAGGAGACAGTGACAAAGATCTCTGGCTTGTTCAGAGGCTGCCTCGAAGCTGTCATCAACACCAAAAGTGGGTTAATCAAGTGAAATAGACAGAACAGGTATGATGACAAACTTACCAAAGTTTGATGAATAAATCTAAAGAGAGATGAAACTACCGTGTTATTGTTTCTAAGCGTAATCTTGTAAACAAATATTGTTCGCACCCCGTATACACGCACTCTCAGCTCTTCCTTTCTTTTGTCAATTATATTTTCTTATTCATTCGTAATGCTATCTCCAATGTAAAAACATATTTTCTCTTGGCTTTTTTATATTTGAAGAAAGCATATAATATATCGAAATGTCATGGAATAAATAAAGTCTTTTTAACATATATATATATTTTCAAGTCATACACACACACATATATATATAGATTTAGATTTTTCACTTATAAAATAGATCATTCAGTGAAGACCGGGGTTGTTCCAATAAAAACAAGCTTGATGATACTCGATTACAGAGTACAGAGCATTTATATGTGATTTTATGAAGGCTTACCAAAGCATTCCTTTCAGGACACCAGTTGAAACCCGTATTCCAGACATTTAATTTCCCTGATGATCTGCCAAGCAAGTACCTGCTTGGTAGTGAAACACGTGTAGGAAAAAACATTTAATTTGAATAAATAATATTTGTAAGAAAAAATATCTTTAATGGTGATCATTGGTGTCCTGAAAGGAATGCTTTGGTAAGCCTTCATAAAATCATATATAATATATATATATATATATATATATATATATATATATATATATATATATATATATATATATATATATATTATATATATATATATATTATATATATATATATATATATATTAATGCAAGTCTGATTAAAGATGAAAGTTATTTTTATTTATTTTCTTGATTGTTTTCTTGACTCTACAAGCTAGTTTTCGTGTCTCTGGTGTTAATTTGTGGAATATGGATCCGAGAGTTATTTTTTGTCCATCTCATACACACAATAATAAAAAAAAATTTTTTTTTAAATATACAAATACCAAATAATAGATTAAATTACACTTTATTATTTTTTTTCTCCCGACAAAACTACATACCAAAATAATCAAACGCCCTAAATAACAACAACAATATAGTGAAAAAGATTTTTTTAAAACTAACAATCAAAAACAAACTCCTGACGTTGATCAAAAGCGCTTGAATGGATGAAAACTTTGGATCCCTACTCCACCAATTAACACCAGAGACACGAAAACTAGCTTGTAGAGTCGAGAAAAACAATTAAGAAAATAAATAAAAGAGAAAACTGTCTTTAATCAGACTTGCATCGATAATGATTTGTTGGCAAAATAGACATATGTCATTTTAATTAGTGATACGTTGAACATATTCAACTATTTATATAGAAAAGCATTTTATCTAAATGCTAGGTGGGAATAATTTTTACCTCCGCCAATGTGATGCCCCCATATGAGGAGCGTATATATTTTTAAAATAGAATTATCCATGGACACATCTTTCATCATCTTACGACTCGTCAGAGTGGTTGAACCTAGCGAGAGCCAAACCCTGGTAGTAGAAGTGGAAGCAATGTACCACATTTCATAGATGTCATTTTATTTGTTGATATTTTTTATTTGCGGTACTTTAAACATATTCAATTATTTATACAGAAAAGCACACATCTATGTGTGAGTGTGAATGTGTATATATATATATATATATATATATATATATATAGTAAGGAAACTAATATCTTTGAAGCACAGATTAGAATGTATTAAAGTGAAATATTTTGAAAATCAACAATCGTGCAATTTTAAATGAAAAATTCATTTAAAAATCTTTTATTTTTTTGCAAACTTTCGTTGTAGAACAGAGAGATTGTCTTATAGTCTTTCTTTCTTTTTTTTCTTCCTCCTCATTTTGATGGTATTAACCCTGAGGGGTCGAATCACGACACGAGCAGAAAAACGTCAAGTTCTTAAGACGTTAGGAAAGTGTAGTCCTGGCGATGTTATGCGCAGATTGGCGCTTTTTTAAGTAAGGAAATTAACAACAAAAAAAATTAAATAAATTCATTTTTCATTTAAAATGGCATGATTGTTGATTTTCAAAATATTTCACTTTAATATATATATATATATATATATGTGATTTTTTGAAGGCTTTTATTGGCCTAATCCCGGTCTTCACTGAATAAAATATCTTCTAAGTGAAAAATCTAAATCATATATATATATATATATATATATTAAATATGAAGTTACGTGTCTGTTTAACAGCAAATCAAATATTTTGGGGTTATTTAGTGTTGATGCTCAATATCTACTGTAAACGATTTACTGTATATGATTAATTGAAAACAAGTTGCTATTTTTATCCACAGCTGATTTCATAATCTGCAGCAGTATCCATTACACCAATCATATACTTTCATTGAATATAAGAATGACATACCTAAGATCTCTATCAAGTATTGATAGGTTAGAAAACTGTTCCAGCAGCACACGGTGTGTCACAGCGGTCGGAGCTTTATTAGCAGAGAGATACACCAAAACGTGGTCTAATCGAGGATCCTCACGGGGGAGAACTTTAGGAATAAGCTGAGCTAAGTTCTCAAGGCGATGCATTTCCTTTTCAAAAGCCTGAAAGAAAAGAGAACATTTCATTAATATGTGCCAGAAAGAGAGAGAGAGAGAGATAGAGAGAGGAAGGGAGGGAGGGAGGGAGGGAGGGAGGAAGGGAGGGAGGGAGGGAGGGAGGAAGGGAGGGAGGGAGGGAGGGAGGGAGAGGAGACTATTTGATGTCTATCAAAAACAATCCCAAAACCTTTCCCTGAATTGAAGAGGGTCACCACAGCCAAAATCAGGGTAGTACCGAGAGAGAAGCGTGTTAGGGTTATTGAAAATTTTTTCACGTCGTATCCAGGTCTGCTTATTATTGAATAACGATAAAAAAAGACTGTTGGACATTCCTAATTGAAACTTGGTGGACAAGTCAAGCATCGACTGGGGTTTATTTGTATCAAATATTGGATTGCAGAAAGGATTGACAATTTTATTAACAATTCCATAGGTGGGTGGTATTTAATTTTGATCACCCTGTAAGCGAGTGTGAATGATTACAATAAGAAATTACCTAGAGTCCTTGTATAGATATCATGTGGGAAGGCATTATCCTGCAGGATCAACACATGATGTTCTTGTTGCAGGAATGGCAGTAGAATGTGTTAAACAATGTGCTAAACTTTGCAAGGAATTTTTTAAAAATCTCACATGATTGTGACTCTTAGAAAACCATTTGTAAGCTCAACAATGGAATGCGGATTCTTGGTTTTTCTTAAATTTTTTTTCTAGAGAATGGAGCGAGCATTTCCCATCCACCGGGTGGCAGATCAGGGAGTGGCCTTCAGATGACCAACTGCGAATACCCAATAAGCAGTCCTTGTGAATTAATTCTAGAAGGTTGTGTTGTACTTGTCCGAGTTGTCTTCATGAGATGCACCAGCTGACCATTTTAAAAGAATGAATTTGGGCGGGTGTTAAGCACCTGAAAACCTAACTGACGGACTCGGTCGAGTGAGAACGGTTGACCTTGGCTGGTAACTCACTTAGAGGTTATCTTGATAAAACGTACAGACTGCTGATCTGTAAGAGGTTGGCGTAAAACCCTGATCTGTAAGAGGTTGGCGTAAAACCTTGATCTGGACGAGGTTGGCGTAAAACCTTGATCTGTAAGAGGTCGGCGTAAAACCTTGATCTGGACGAGGTTGGCGTAAAACCTTGATCTGGACGAGGTCGGCGTAAAACCCCGATCTGTAAGAGGTCGGCGTAAAACCCCCGATCTGTAAGGGGTCGGCGTAAAACCCTGATCTGTAAGATGTTGGCATAAAACCCTGCTTCAACTTTCATCACAACTGAATTTTTCTGAGATAATAGGAATTTGATGGGGGGAAGGAAGGGGATCACTTCATATCACCAAATGTGCAACCCACATCTGAAATCAAAGATGTATGTTCTTTAATATTACCTTAAGTAGAGCCGCTTCAGGTCCTTCAGTAGTATAGATGTCAGCTTCCACTGCTGCAGTGACTGCATTAATGGTCTGCTGGAAGGATAGCTGGGCATGAGTCTCGGACAACTTCATTTTCCTTGGAAGCAAAGGTTGCAGATGCTGAAGAGGAGATTGTTGCTGTTGTTGCGTTTGAGTACTCACACTCTGACCTGAAACACAAAAGAATTTTAAGTAAAGAGAGAAAAAAAAAAAAAAAAAAAAAAATTGCAAAATTTAGTTAGTACGTCTGTCTGAAATCTGCGTTTAGGATTTAAAATATCGATTTCGGCTGGTGGAGGTGGGAGGCAATCGTTGAATTTTTCACTACTTGCTTCTGTTATTTAAATTTAAAAATAATTTTTTTTTACAATGAGTCACCACTTATCAAGGCTAAAAGCCACTTGAAGATAACGGTTAATTGAGATGGATAGATTGACAGTCGAATGATGAATATTATGAGAGGATTGAACATAATGAATTGAATCAATGAAACTTTTGACGATGTTTTATGACAAGTTTTTATTGACATTGGATTTGAAGATGATTATGTTGCAGTCTTCAAGGAAGCAATCTTGTGGCAACGTGTACCACAAATGAACAGTTCAACTGTGTTCATGGTAATTCCTTTTGATGCTAGGAGCACAAAGGAAGAAAGTTCTTTGCAGTTATATCAGCAGAGGGGAGTGCTACGGCTAAATAAGCAGATGAAGTTCTACTTCATCTTTTTCTCTTGCTCCTACCTTCAGCTTCAAGTCTGAAATTGATGATGTCATTTGCTCAATGGTCAACAAATATTTTTATCCCTTTTAGTTAAAAAACAAAACAAAAAAGAAACTTAAAAACCAACTTTTAAATTGAAAAGAAACTAATAAGATTGGTATAAAAAAGGAACGCAGAAAATTATAACATTGCCAAATTACCTTTCACTGAAGTATCCTGCTCGCTTGATAATTACAAAAAAAAAAAAAGAAAAAAAAAAGCGCCATTTTTCTGTGGATCACTTAAATAAATGGTACATCACATTTCATTGGCTGTTTCGCAATATCCAATCAGGTTTGAGACAATGTGGGCTACACTTGTCTATATATATATATAAAACTCAATGTCTGTGTGCATGTGTGTGATGTTTGTGTGTTCCCTATAGAAAGAAAGGTTAGAGAATCTACATAAAATCTAAAAGTGTATTCTTATGTAAAATTTATCGGGGAAGACAATGGAAGTGTTCCCAAATCTCTAAGTGGGCTCTGAGGGCATAACCCCCTTAAAACTTGAAATATATCTTATTTTTATGAAATTTAAATATGTATAAAATTTTCTGGGGAAGACAATGGAAGTGGTCCCAAATCTATAAGTGCCCTCCTAACCTAAAGAAGCTGGTGGCCAAACCTCCTTTAAAACTTCAAATATATCCTATTTGGATGAAATTTATATCATATGTATAAAATTCTCCGCGGAAGACAATGGAAGTGGTCCGAAATCTGTATGTTACCCTCTATGTGTTGAATATCTATGTGTCCACACCGCTAAGTGACTCATGAGGATAGAACCCTTTTAAAACTTCAAATATGTATACTTGATTTTAATGAAATTTAAACCGTATGTATAAGACACTAATTCAGAGTTTTCCAACATTTTTATTTCTTCATACAAAACTAACTCATGAATATCTTCTAAAAGCAGAAAATGCACCTCAATGCAGAACATGTGATCATCAACTAACCATAAAACACATATTAATGAATTGCAAAAAATATGAAAATACCTGTAGAAAATACTTTAATGAACAAACCCTAAAAACATTTGAGAAAGTAACACCTTACAAAATATTACATTTTCTAAAGAAAATAAACCTTTTGGAACTCATCTAAAGATTTAATACAAAACAAACGAAATAGCCAAAATTGAATTTTAGGCCCTAAAACAGGGGCAATAAGATGCATTTAACCTTAAACAATTTAAAATATCACTGACTTAAGATTCAAATGAAGGACACTCCCTTCCACACTCATGGCATGAAATGACCCTTAGGGTTGATGTGCCGTAAAGCAACATCTTACCATACCTTCTTCTGACTATATAACGAAGCGAAACAGGAGTAGGGGCAGTAAAAGCAAAGGAAAGTAATACGATCGTATAAACATAGTGAAAAAGTCGGGTCTTCCTGCTAGTAATAAAGAAAAGTGTTTTCTATGGTTTCAAAAATAGAGGGCGTATCAGAGACCAATCATCTCTAATAGGGATGGCTTGATGAGGGGAGGATGATATCGAAAGACCCACAACTCTATGATAACCAAAGCAAAATACATCACTGTTAAGAGCGTATATTAGGAGTAATTATGGCTGCATCATTTTCATTCATTTTGAAAAAATTTGTTTTCGTCTGTTTTTGTTAAGTGTGACCTGTCGAAGTGTACGCTTTTTCAACAAGTTTTTACGGTAGAAATAATTTTGAATTAGAAAGAAAAAATATGAATATCTTAAAAAAAAAAAAAAAAAATTATGCAAGGTATGGAACTTTACAATATGCAAATATTACTACTAAGTTTTAAATTCAATGACCTGCGGAAAATCAGCAATTGAAATAGGACTGTATATGTGTAGCCATTCAACATCACACACACACAATGTACCCGCGACCCATTCGGCCACAACCACAAACACTATTTATTTTACTTTGGTTTCATTCTAAAAATAATAAGTCTCTTAACTTCTATATAATTAATATATATATATATAGTCTTGGAAGTTTCTCAACCATTAAAACTATATAAAGAAAAAAACAAAAAAAAAAACAAAAAAACTTAAGTCCCAAGTCGTTCAGTGTAAAATCACTCATGTAAGTCAATTTAACTTTTACAGTTATTATATTAGTTTGCTTCTAACATTATTTAAGGGATCATCAGTTGTTTACCATGAAAAACTGTTTCGGGAATTATATATATATATATATATATATATATATATATATATATATATATATATATATATATATATATATATACACACACACACATATGAAACAGTAAAATTAAAATGGCGGCCTGATTTGAATTTTGTCATTCTATTAAGGGGGGGGGGGCTTTCTTGTGAATGTTGATTGTTTTCCATTTTATCCTTGAACTTTTTTGCATGGTCTAACATTTTTATACATGTTTATCTTGAGGTCTCTGATGATCAGCATGTAATTGCTTCTGATTGTAGCATCTTGCATGTTACAAAACAAAATTCTCTCCTCGCAAAATAAATATTATGATTAACAACTGAATTTTGGTCAGTGGAATTTTACTAATCACACACACACACATATGAGTATTATTATTCTTTAAAGATACTTATTATTTTGACATCTAATTTATATACGTATTTGCCGTGTGTACAAACACACCAGAGTGAGAGGGGGCGAGGAAAATACAGATAGCTAAGAGAGATATGGGTAACTTGTTCAGTTAATTATAAATTACAGCTAATTAGATCAATTAAAACATTTTTTTTTTTAAACAACCAATTTTAGAGCTAAGGTATATTTTAGCATGTATAAAGTATATAGTGAAAAAGCCATAAGCAAACCTTGATTAACTCACATTTAGTATAATAGATTGTGGTGTCACTACTGTGGGCTGCTATTTCTACTTTGTATTTGGCTCGATTGCTAGAGCCCGACAGTTGAACGTGCCAGCAGAGGGGGCCTCCTCTGGCGGACCCGGGTTGTCTTGGGAGGATGTGATAAAACGTGATAAAAGAGCCTTGGGTATGGATTCCGTCGAACCTCACCAAAGACAAGAATGGAGGGGAAGACTTAATTCAAGACCAGCCAATCAGGCCCCACCCTCATCAGATGATTAATTGTGGCCTGATTCAAACCGGTTGCTGCTGCTGCTTTTGATGATGATGACGATGATGATGATGATGATCATCATCATCATCGTGTGTTTTAATCGTACGAGTACACCTATGGACTGTTATTTTGTGCGTCTGGGTTTTATTTACTTCTCCCCAGGAGTTAGGCACAAGGCCAGTTTTATCTTACTCCCACAAGTAAGATGTGACCCAAGATCGGGTCGAGAAAGTGGGGTTTGAAAAGCCAGCGCTCGAGAGGTGAGCACTCTGGCCATTTAAAAATTGCCTGGGCAGCCCCGTCGGCATTCCCCGGTAGGGGCGCCTCAGACAGTAAGCAATAAACTTACTCCTCCCCAAAGAGGGGAGGCAAAGCCTGGGAGGGTGGACCTCCTAGAACTGCACAGGACAGGCGTGCAGTATCCATCGGAACAGATACTACACTTTGATCTTAGCCAACTGTGCCACTGGGTATTGTAGTGAAAAAGAGAATACTATTTTTTAATGAGAAAATACTTATTTTCATAACTGATAAAAATAATTCTACAGCAGTTATCAGCTGGTTTTTATACATGAAGATTTGTTTTCTTCTAATAAGTGAATCTGCTGAGTGAACCCTATCAACTTAACTAAAACAAAATGTGACCCATTGGATCACCCATTGAGCTTGTGTTGAATTGTTTGAATCAGAAAAGTGAGTTAGCAAAGCTAGTCTAAATGAATAAATGCAAAACCTTTTTTTTCATTTATCACTCCTATATTACCATCAAAACGGGTTACTATTATTTAAATCAATAGTACAACATAATATTTTGAAATACTCTATATATAGTAGAGACAAACGATATAAAAACAATTATTTGAATGGCTAATTTGCATAATTATTTTTTAAACAGCTCATAATAAATCAATGTTTGGGATTATTAAATTGTAATTTTATTGACTTCTGTAATAGTTTCGTTGCTATTAACAGTAATTAATTAAAGTGATTTAATAAAAAAAGAATTGATAACTTACTAAAAACCTGTCTTAAATTAAACTAAAATTGCTCGCTAAAATTCTTACCGACAGGCATAAGTAAGAAGAGGAAAGGGAGAGAGAGGGAGGGGGGGGGGGCTAGCTTGTTTTCTCTCTCTCCTCCCTTCCTCTTTCCCGTTAATAACGCCATATTTTGTTTTTATTGTTTTTAAATTCAATGATTGTTTTGATCCCGTAGACAAAACGTTTCGCATTTGTGTTTAAATGTTCTTTTTCCGGCCTTTAGGGGAACTGACTTGATTTTCAACAAGGACAAAGTTCAAAATTAGTCCCTTTCTGCTCGCTATGTATCTTTCTCTTTCTTTTCCTCTTCAAATGTGGGTTAAATTACTGCCTGTGGTGATATTTCCTTTTGTTTATAATGGACTATTTCAATTCTTTTATTTTTTCCTTTCGACTATTGAGAGAGAGTACAAGAGAGAGTACGAGAGAGAGAGAAAGAGAGAGCGAGAGAGAGAGAGAGAGCGAGAGAGAAGGAGGGGGGAGGCTGAAAGTGATAGAAGCTTATTAAGAGATGGCTCACTTGGTGAGTTAATTGCAAATTACAGATAATTAGAACAATAAAACTGAAAGTTTTTTCAAACATAATCCCCAAACTGAGGAATATTTTAGCATGCATTTTGTGTGATTAAAATATGTAGGGAAAAAACGCATAAAAAGAAACAAACGTTGATTAATTCAGCTTTAGTATAATAATAGAATACTGTTCATCTTTCCAACAATTTTTAATTAACAGATGCAAAAGAAAAAAAGAAAAAAAAAAGGAGTTAACAGGTTTTACAGACAGGAACTATTTACATGAAAAATGATGAAAATTCCGAATTAAAAACTTTTTATTTATTTATTTATTTTTTTTTTTTAATCATAAAAAATAAAGTATAGGACAAACGAAATACCAACCCTACCAACAATGTTAGGTTATTAAAAACAACAATTGAATAATTTGTGTTATTCGGACTCTTATTCTTATCTTTATTGGTAGATTCACAATGGTTCGGGCAACCTTCATCTTTTCAAAAACTTGGCAATCTTTATGTCAAACTCAGAAACCTGGATGGAATTTTGAACCAAACTCTTTATTTAATCCACAGGGTTGGATTGTTTTCATTCTGTCAGCCATGAATGGATAGAAGTGTTAATTTTAGCTTATTCTTATATACCCCTTGTAGTAAGGATTGAACCAACAACCTCCAGAACACTGTCACTTAGAACTTATTGTTAACCAATGCTATTACCTGTTACACCACATGTCCATGTAGACAATTCTAGTGTGAATTTTGAGAGCCTTAAACCTAATCTTGTCACAATCATCCAGAAACAAAAGATTTTACCGGTTTCGTCCGGATCAACGAACGTCTTCAGAAAAAGTGAAGATTTCAAATTTATAGTTTGTAGTTTGTTCCCATTTATTTTTCCAATTATTTTCCAGGTTTTATTAATTGGGATTTTGTTGTTTAGTTTAGAGATTAAATTTTTCCTACTTTATTTTTTGGCCTTTTTCTGTTATATAGTAAGATTTAAAAAATTTTTTTAAAAAGCTTTTTGGTATTTTTGTTTGTTGTTTGTTGTTGGGTTATGTTTAAACATGAAGCATTTTTTTTTTTTTTTACCGCTTCTCTGCATTCCACTGTGAACTATGGGTTTGTTTTTTTTAATGTGATTTAGGAAATGATTTAAGAATTGTTTGTTTTGCTATTTGAAAAAAGAAAGAATAATAAAACGCGTGTGGAGAGACGTTAAAATGAGAAAAGAGGGGGGGGGGGAGAGAGGACGGAATACACTTTCCCACGTCGCAAATGCATTGAAAGCGCTATAATACTTCTCTCATCACAATCTAGCAAACCTCAGACTCGGATCTTATTCCTTAAGCAAAGATCTGGCAAAACCAGTACTGAAACAATGCAACATATTGCGCCACTGCGATCCCTGTTAAAGTAACTTTTCTTTTTTCCTACATTTCATCCATATCTTTTTTCTCCCACCCCTTTCCCATTTCAACGTCTCTCCGCATGTGTTTTATTATTATTTTTTTTCTTCAAATATTAACATTTTAGTAATTTTGATCCAAATTTATTAATTTACCCTTTTTTTTATTAAATCACTTTAATTACTGTTAATATTAACAAAACTATTGCATATATATAGGAAAAATAGTTTAACGAAGTTACAAATGAATAACACCAAACATTAATTTATTATGAATGTTTAAAAAATAGTTATGCAAATTAGCCATGCAAAGAAAAGTGTTTAGCTTTTTCGTCTTTACTATAGATACATCATTTTAAATCACTATGTTGTATTATTGAATTACATAACAGTTACCACGTTTTGATGGAAATATAGAAATGATAAATGAAAAAAACTTTGCATTTATTCATTTAGATTATATTTATTATGCCGAACCCAGTGATTTCGATAAAAATTTCTATGCTTCAGAAAGGAGAAAGTTCCTCTTCTCAGTTTGTAGAAAGGGAGTTGAGAGCAAGGGAAGTGTCTATCAGACATGGGTGTCCAGTGTGACGATGTATGGAAGTGAAACCTAGCCAATGAGCATTGAGCATGGAGAGAAATGATACGAAGGATGTGTAATGTGAGTCTTAAAGACAGGCTTAGATCTGATGACCCCAGAAGAAGATTAAATCTGAACAGTATAGGGAGATGTGTACAGAACAGGAGATTTCATTGGTTTGGTCACATTGAAAGAATGGGGGAGAATGCTTGGGTTAGTAGATGTAGAACAGTTTAGGTAGCAGGGTCAGTTGGCAGAGGAAGGCCAAGAAAAACATGGAAGAAAGTGATAAGAATGTATTTGAAAGAAAGAGGGATAAATATAGACTTGGACAGAGATAGGTTTAGTTTGGAAATCAATTTCTAAAAGCCGTCTAACACATGCCAGCATGTAAAACAAACGTTTAAACGAAATACGATGACAATTATGCTTAAACTTCTTGATATCTTCAAATACTTATTCATGATGCAAATTTCTGTGCAATTCGTTTTATGCAGTAATTTTCAAATATTAATCTGTATTTATATACTTTGATATTGTTTATATATTTTTTTAATATAGAAATCACTTGGATGTTCCAGTGTATCTCTCTAGCTATCATCCCAGGAGATGCCATGTTTATTATGATGTTGTCCAGCGACGTCTATATCTTAATGAAGAAAAAAAAAATAAATAAAAAAATAACGAAACATCCGTTTTCTTGTCCATTATACTTTACAATATTCTTCATATGTATATTTTAATAGTCTTATTCGTATTTGTTTTTGAAATAATTTTTTTGTCATGTTATGTTTCCATATAGACCCACTGCTTTTAGGAAGGATATTATAGTGTTTAGTTTAGTTTTTTTTCTACAGTTGGCCGGTATGGCAATTTTAGTTGTCAGTTTTTTTTTTCCTTCTCTTCATATCTCGGTTTCCAGTTTTGTTTTGTTTTTGTATTTTTTTTTTATAAACAAATCATTAATTGTCTTGTGTGATAATGATTATTCATTATTCCACCTCTCGTTAAATTAAGCTAATATTACAAAAAGGAGTTGGTCAATTTATGACTCAATCATTCTCTTATTTGAGGAGTTAATTGTTGAAATACAACCTTCTACGATTCATTTATTTCATTTTGCAACAGCTAACTTCTTAAAACTGACCATGATGACAGATTTCATGAAGAATAAAACTTTAAATCTTCATTGTTCTAATTCTTTAATCCTCTTAATTTGCAATGCTTTTTTTTTATGACAAACATCGACATCGATTGTTTAACAGCACATCAACCCTATAAGTCATTTTTTGTGCCATACAATGTATTTATAGAATAGTCATTTGATAAGTTCCGGAAACGTTTTTTTTTTTTCAAATAGTCTATTGAACGGTAGGCACATTTTCGGACAGTATGATGAGGTTTGGTAGGTGATAGTATTTCTTCTGCTTCGAGTAAGTATATGTGTTAGAAAGATGGTTTGTTGGCTTCTGTGTATAAACTTTGCATAGATGAAGTACAACAGACTTGATTCTGTATAATTTGCAGCTTATGTAGAATTTGCGCGTGGCATTGTAGCTCGTACATCCATAGTCAAGTTTTGGACGATGGGTAACCTGTATATTCCGAGCGTTACCTTGTGACCGGCTCCTCAGTTCATTATTTTTATACCGCTTTTAGGATTTAAAAAACTTTTTTGTCATTTTTCGTTCAAGTGATCAATAAAGTTTACTTTGTTGTCGAGTATTATTCCTAAATATTTAGTTTTTTGGACTGAGTATTATGTGCCCATTTATTTTTCTCAGTCAAGGTGATATACTTTTTTTTTTTTTTTTACAAAATGAATACAGCCGGTTTTTGTTTTTGAAAACTCAAGGCCATTTTTATTTGTCCATGTCTATTTTTTATTCAGAGAGTTTTTGCATGTCTTTCGAGCGATGGCATGTTTTGTGATAAATAGGTTATTGAGGTCATCTTCAAACAGGAATTTTTAGATTCCTGTGTTGATAGTTTCAGTAATGCTGTTAATTTTGAGGATGAATAGGATGATAGACAAGACCCTGGCTTTAGCTACTTCTATCTGTGTGTCTGATGTTATGTTTCCGTGTTGTACTCTAAAAGTTTGGCGTGATAGGACATTTTTTTCATTTTTTTTTATGCATATAGTCATGTTTCCTTTAATACCTATTTTGTAGAGGTTTTTTTAGGATTTTATATTTCCATGAAGTGTTAGATGCTTTTTCAAGATCAAAAAAGATTAAGACTACATGATGGCCTCGAACTAAGCCATCACATATGTAGGAATCAAGTTGTATAGGTTGGTCATTTGTAAATTGGTTTTGGTGAAATCAACTTTGATGTTTGAATAAGATATGTTTCCCCTGCATTAGTCATTCTTTCCATCATTTTGCAGATGAAGTTCGTTAGAGCAATGAGGAGATAGTTTGTTGGGTTAGAATGGTTTCTGTCAACTTTGGGAATTGAGATGATAATAGATTCAAGCCATGATTGTGGAAATTTATTTGTGCACCATAGGTCATTAAATATCTGTAGAAGTACCGTGAGGGATGTGTCTGGTAGGTCTTTCGGGAACTGGTAGTAAATTTCATCTTGGTCAGTAGTTGTGTTTTTGCCTTTATTTAACGAGCTTTTTAGTTCTGTGATAACAAAGGGGGTTTTGTAATCTTTTTCGCTGTTTAAACTGAATTTAAGTTTTTCATAGTCTGTAATATCTTCATCTACTTGAAATTATGGGGAGTAGTGATTAGTTGAGGGGGGTTCAACTAAATTCTGCTGCTTTTTGATTGGTCCTTTCCTTTTTATCTCCAATTTTTCCTTCATTTGGTTTGGTTAAATGGGATATAGTAGTTTGTAGTTTGTTCCCATTTATTTTTCCAATTATTTTCCAGGTTTTATTAATTGGGATTTTGTTGTTTAGTTTAGAGATTAAATTTTTCCTACTTTATTTTTTGGCCTTTTTCTGTTATATAGTAAGATTTTTTAAATTTTTTTAAAAAGCTTTTTGGTATTTTTATTGGTTGTTTGTTGTTGGGTTATGTTTAAACATGAAGCATTTTTTCTTTTTTTCTCTGCATTCCACTGTGAACCATGGGTTTGTTTTTTTTAATGTGATTTAGGAGATGATTTAAGAATTGTTTGTTTTGCTATTTTAGCTAGTATGTTAGCTAAAGAAGTCATTGGGTTTATTTTAGTAAGTATTTCTTTGTTGATTAGTGATGAGCAGAGTTTAATGAATTTAGTCCAGTCTGCTTTATGAAGTTGTCATTTTGTTTTTGTTTCCTCTAATATGGGTTTCTTGAAGTCAGGAAAAATTGGTGAATGGTCACATCATGGACTCCCCAGTGGAAGTCAGTGAAAATTAATGGGGAGCATATGGTTAGGTCAATGGCTGATGTTGTATTGGAACCTGGATGCAGATATGTGTGTGTTCTGTTATTAAGAATGCACAGGTCAGATGATCCTAACAAAGATTGTATGGTTTCCCCAGTTTGGTTGAATACGCTGCTGCCTTACAAATTGCTGTGGGAATTGAAGTCTCCCATTAACAAAAAGGAGCGAGAAGTTGATTAATCAGTTTTTCAATTTCTATTTTATTTAAAATGTATTTTGGTGGGATATAAATTGAACAAATGCTTATTGTTCAATCAAGTGAAACTCAGTGTGCAATTGTTATGCCTCATAGAGTATTAATTTTTTTTTTTTTTTAAACTAATATTGAGGTGCCACCGATGAGCCTATTGTCTGTTGTTGATTTATTTGTTTTGTTTTAGGTGGCACATACTTTAAAGATGATATTGTCAGTCTTTTAATGAAATTTTTTTTTTGCAGAGAGACCAAGTTTGAGTTGTTGTATGCGAGAAAATGTTTAATTTCTTCTTGGTTTGGTTTCACACCTTTGCAATTTTATCGTATTATTTTTATTCATTTTGTTAGTTTTCATTGGTTTTTATTTTGATTTTCAATAATTTGTTGGATTTAATCACATTGTGGATGTGTCCATGCTTTCAGATATTTCTTGTTTGTTTTTAGCTTCTCAATTGTTTTTAGGGTCGGTTTTTGGCTTCCAATTCTGGTAGCATCTTTTTGATCGTTACCAAGTTTTGTCTTGAGATTGTTTTGCATTTATTCTCATCTTCAGTTTCCATATTCTCCAGTGCTTCAAATTTATTTCTTGGAATTTTACACCTTTAGTTGAGATTGAATGGCTTCATTTTTGATGGACGATTCTCTTTTATCATTCAATTTGTTTTCTTAAGTCTGGAATTTCGATTGAGAGTTTGAGGATTCAGTGTGGCATAATCTTAAGTTTTCATTGGAGAGTTTTCTTTTTAGTTTTTTCTAGAGGTTTCGTTTCATTTAGTTTGTTGTGTTTTGATTAGTTTTTGGGTTACCAGCATTTTAAATCAAATTTAGAAGGATTTTAGTTCCTTCAATAGGGCCTTCATTACCCCTCTACGTGTTTCTGAGAAGCGTGTATTTTTTTTTTTGTATTTAACTTCAATTATTTCCTTTTCTTACTTATAGGTGCTGCAGATTTTGGAGTAAGCAAAATGTCTTTTAGAGCAATTTGAAGAAATGGACTTGTTTGAGCAATCTTCTGTTGTATAGTCTGGATCTTTTGTACCACATTTTCCACATATTCATGTGTGTTCTGCAGTTATCCTTATGATGCCCAAAATTCTGATACCTGAAACATTTTAGAGAGTTCAGTAAGTATTGATCTCGATACTATCGCCATTTTATATCCAATCTTTATAATTTGGGGTATTTGGGAAGTGTTGAATGTTAGATAGGTGTTGGCATTTATTTGCTCTCCATTTTTCCTTGTTGTGATCAGTGACACTGAAGTTCTCAATTCAGACTTTATTTCTTCCAGAAAAAGTTCTTTGTTCTTTATTATTCTTTTTGTAGAAGAAGTCATACCTAAATACAGAAATTGAAAGCACTTGGAAAGACGTTTCGACTTTGAAGTAAATTAACCATATGCTCTTTTAATATGCTTTTCTTTTTGGTAAATTAAATTTTTGTTTAATTATGGTACAATTTTTTTAAATAACATTAAACAGTAGTAAGATTATTGAAACAAAAAAATATTTTAAAATAAAATTAATTGAATGAAGCAATGCTAAATATAAAAATTATTATTAGTAGTACAGTTATATTGTAAATAAGTGTAAAATACTCTTGGTTTTGACTTTGGAGTTTTTTGCCTTTTAAGTTTATTTATGTAAATATTTTAAAAAGTTAAAGAAAATTATATCACTCACGTTTCCATTTATTTATGTTGTCTCGTTTATTTGTATTTTATTTAGGGGGATTGTACCATAATTTAAAAATTTAATAAAATTATTTTCACAAAAAAGTGTATGAAAAAAAAGGCACATGCATTTTGAGAAAAGTAGGTATGTTTAATCTTTGGCCAAGGTAAATTTTAAGGAGCCTGGAATTGATATTACAGCAGACGTATCTTATTTTATATTTTATACACCGTGACAAAAAATGAAAATAAAAAAATGATGTTTGCAAATATAACATCTGCAAGACGACCTGTCCTGTTCTGTAAAATAAGCACTTCATATACTTTTTCAACTTTTGTGTGTTGTCTTCTTAAATATCTGCCATTTTGAATTTTGAATAGTCAAAGTTCTGTAAATTGGCGCATAGTGGTTAATATTTCATGACTTGAATTAAAGTTTAATCCTGAAACTTTTGAATAAATTGTTGTATACCATTTATTAACAATTTGATAAATTACAAAAGAAATACACGCATAAATTAATATATATCCATTTTTGTGTATCCCTATTTCATTGCCTCCCTAGAAGAGCAAAATTAGACTCAAGGTCGGTTTTTAACCTGGATGGTATCCAGCACCCAAAAAATAGGCATTTTAAATAGGACAAAAATAAAAATTCCCTCAGTCGAAAAGGACCTCTCCTCCTTATCACAAAAGCTAGAAAGTCAAATTGTATCTGCAGATAAAACATTTGGTGGAGAAAAAAGCTGGTAATTTCCTAGTTTACAAATGTTCGGATAAAATGATACTACCGTTGGGTATCAGTTTAATCAAAGTGAATAAAATCATCATTTATGAATTTATTGTTTTTTAAAAATGACTAATTTAATAACATTAACTGATACATATTTTTTCATGCAATATTTACATTATTCTTATTGTAATGGCCATTCTTCACATTTAAATTTGTTTTTTTAACATAAAAAAATTTGGTGTTTACATATTTTAATTGGGAAAAAATTATTAATAATTTTGAAATAAAAATAAAATTAAACAATACGTAACATACTAATGTTTATATAAATCATGATTTTCCTAACCCCCAATAACATATCTGGACGACATAATAGCTGCAAACTAGAAAATTATCAAACAACTTTCTAGCTCTCCAGAAATTACAGTTTATAATTGTAGGAAGTGCTAAAAAATTTTTTTAAAAAATTAAACCCTTCTTTCATGTTTAAAATAATAAAAAGAATCTTGTAAAATTTAGCTTTAGTTAATGTGAAACTGGCAAATACTTTTTTTTTCTTGCTACTTTTTATATATTAATTTTCTATTATTTTGGATAGAGAGTCCTGTTTACAATATATAAATACAATATCAAACTGATCTCGGACTTTTTTCACATGCAAGTAATTCTCTTTCCTTTTTTAGGGGATGAGTTTATATCTGCCTCCCACAGTAACATAATGAGACACAAGGTCAGTTTATAGTGGGGAATCTAGCTACCGCATAGGTTGGCATTCCCTGGTAGGAGGTAATGTCTAAGAGGATAGCCTAGGACCAAACCAGAACCATACTCCACTGACATAACTCTGTAAATATATGTAATGTGTGTGTATACATATGACGTTCATTTAATTTCCGGTAGAGGTAAATGTTGTAAGGGTGAAATAAACTTTTAATATCTTTTCATCTCCCTCTTTTATTTGAAAATATATTTACAGTCACCTTCGACCATACAACATGTGATTTAATTTCATATTTTCCCCTTTCTTTTGAAAATATTCTATGTTAAAATGTAAAAAAATACATTTTGGAGATTTATTATTACCTATCATAATGAAAAAAAAAAAAAAAAAAAAAAAAGTAGTCATTAAATTTTTATATAATATTTGTTTAAATCTTTCCTCCCACTGATAGTACACATTTTGATAAATCTTAATTTTATTAGCACCTGAACAACTTTTTCCACAACGTTTCCTTTAGATATGGCCGTTTGGTAGTAATAGCATTATACCGATCAGTTTTAGTGTTGTACAAAGAATTTCAGTGCGGTTTACAAGTGAAATTGGAAAAATGCAGTTTTTCGGTAAAACCAACCATCTCTATTTTAAAATTTTTTTTATTAACAATTCTTTCTTATCACTTGTACTGTGAACTGTTTCTCTTGAAGAAACTCTTTCAAATTGGAACTTCTTGACTTTAGCCAGGCGTACTGAAAGTTTCCATACAGAAACTACGAGCACAAGAGACAATCGTTAACAGAACATCGACCTGAAAAGAGAGTTCCAAATACCGTAGAGATGTCTTTCCTTTAAGCGCTCAAAATATAAATTGAGGCAATCAAAATAAAAATTGCTTGCTTAGACGCTCAGTCTGAGAACAAATAATTTGTATAATTGCTTCCCGAACTCTGCGACTT
Source organism: Sepiola atlantica (assembly GCA_963556195.1). NCBI lineage: Eukaryota > Metazoa > Mollusca > Cephalopoda > Sepiida > Sepiolidae > Sepiola > Sepiola atlantica. Next base: position 37,516,042 of record OY744543.1, read on the forward strand.
TTCCTTGTTATCAGATGTTCCTGTGTTCATTTTGGCCTCCTACCACATATCAGACAGTGTTTCTTTGAACGCCAGACTGGTGGCGTCGTCGAAAGCCATTGACAGTTCATCTTGCCTTTCCTTTCCCTACATTTCCTTCGTCCTACAGTCAGAAGAAATATTGCAATTTCTGATCAGCATGTTCGCAAGATTAGCCACTGTTATATTACATTCGTATGGGCTTCCATACGTGCTTCCGGAGCCAGAAGTCGTCAGGTGACGCGTATTAAAACTGGCCATATCTGCCACCTTTTTTAGTTGAATAAAGCTTGGCTTCCAAGTAACACGTGTTTTTTTTTTATTACAATTTATTCAACTAAAAAAAAAAAATTAAAAAAAAAAAAAAAAGGTAAAACTTAAATTATTGAAGACACTATCTTTAAAAAAAAAAAAAAAAATCTTTTTTTTACCTTTACGAAAGCAATATTACATTCCTTCAATATACAGGGTGGGCCAAAATAAGGGTCCTATTTTTAAAAATTCATAACTTTTTTATTTATTGATTTAAAAAAATTTTTTTTTTTAGAATAAGTAAAGGACCCCTTCCGAAGCAAGCATGAGCCGTATTAGCCCTAAGGAACGTACCCTCATTTAGAAAACATTATTTTTGCTTAAAAAACTCAAAACAGTGTAAAAAACAATACTTTAGTTTTTGTAAGTTTTAAGAAATGTTTTTCGGCTAAAATTTGTTTTGTTTATTTCAGAAAATCTCAGAAGGGTCAGTCTACACACACATAAAGTTTGGTGAGTTTAACTTTTATTTTGTGGAAGTTATTCAAATTCAAGTTATTCAAATTTAAAGATAGGACCCTTATTTTGGCCCACCCTGTATATATATGTTTACTTGCTACTCCAGCCAATCTCCATACTAAAGTAGCACCAGCCATTCCAGATACTTTCAACATCTCTGCGACAATTCAAGAAGACCCAGCTACCTTGACATTCTTCTTTTTAGCAATGAACCCCACTATCATTTGTTAAGAAATATGAATAGGCGGACCAGCAACAGGACGAGTACCACGAAGTTTGTAGCATCTCAAGAAAGCTCCTCATTAAGGAAGCACTCACAATGCTGTTTCAAAGCTGTTTTTTTTTTTTTTTTTTCGGAGTTGAACAACGAAAGATTTCCAGCATCGTCGCTGACATATTTGTCAGCAGCTACATCTTGAGTTGCTCTTCGCATCTGTTTGGCAATCCTGAAAATATCACTCTTGCCAAAAAACATGCCAGTAGACCTAACCTTCTAAACTTCCCGTGTAGACAGCTTAGCTACACGTTTTGCCTGAAGGTACTCAACTTTACTGCCACATCTTCCAATATCTCCCCTCAGACACAGCAGAGCTCACAGCTTCATCCCACCAGCAAATAACTTATGCATCATTATGTTCATATTTTTGAGTGAAGTATTATTTCTTTCAGAAAGTTTATTATTTTGGAAAAGTGGATTTTGTTGAAGAGTTCTCTTAAATTGTTTACTTGGTATATATTTTTTCAAGATTGATAAAAGTCTTGACAATCAAGCAATATGCAGATGGTCTCTCTTGACATCCTATATATAATAGGGGCCCCCTTCACCATTCAATAGATATTTTTGAATAATTTGAGTGTGGCCTATGTGGAGGCTGGTCAGTGTTGCACAATTAGAGAGAGGAAGGGGGAAAGATCTTATGAGTGACGTCATCGGTTGGCTTTTTTTTTCTAGCTGCAAGCATCCGAATCAGCCATTTACTTTGGACTCATTTCAATCTTCGCTCTCCCATAAGTCAGCTTGGGAGCAAGGGTGGGGGGGAGAGGCTTGAAGGTCCTTTAATATCAGCCAATGAACATGTACTGTTTTGCGACATCCTGGCCAGAAAAATATAACATCAATAAACCCGTGAACCGTAAACCAGCATGTGTTGCGTCTTCTTGATGAGTCTTATGTAAGTTTATGCTGTGTGTGTCCATAAATGAGATGGAATTATGTAGTGGCTCTGATTTTATAAATGTGGATGCCTCGGGTTATGACAAGACACAGATGAATGAAGAAGACACACTGCCTGTGTAAGAGACAAGAGGACGAGACGGCATCAGAATACATTTTGTTCTCCACACTATGTAATATCAGTACTATTTGTTGTCTTCTGTTTTTGATGGCCTCAATCTGCCATTTTCCAATTGTAGGTTTAACATTATCTAAGTTGTTGTTTGTATAAGTGTCTCTGTGTTTTTTTCATGTATTTATAACCAGTTCCTTCATAGTGCTTCTAGAATCAGTATATCGTAGTTTTTAATTTGATAGTTGCTCCTTAATTACTTTTTTGGGCTTCAGAGTCTGCTTTGTCACTACCAGATATGCCAATATGACTTGGTATCCAAAATAAAGTTGGATTTTTGCAGATCTGTTAGACTCTGTTTAGTATTTGGGTGATTAGAGGATTAGTTCATTGTTTATTTTTGTTTTTAGTGCTTGTTATGTATATTATATTTCTTCAGCTGCATTTGCCCAGGATTGAACTCAGCACCTTGGGATTACGAGATGGATTACGTGCACTTGCATATATTTCCGTTAAAGTAAAATTACTGGGTTTTCTTGTCCACGTGACTTTTTAATTTAAATGCGTTCTCTTTCTTTTACCATATATACGTTCTTGGCCTCTTGCCTTGTTGGCATTGTAGTTTTGAATTAATTGAATAAAGCCTTAGAAAAGGTTTTTCTATTCGTGTCTTCTTTTTACATTACAGTGCTGTAAGTACAGAAAAGGAATCTGTGATGATTAAGAATTTGTTACGTTTGTTTTTGCTATATCAAGTGCTAAATTGATAGCCGTTATTTAAGCACTGTATATTGAGGCTATATCCACAAGCGTTTTCCTCGATTTGATATCAGCAAGAATGGTGGCACACACAACTTTACTCTCATAAATGACCTGTAGTACTTCTACTGTTTCTAAACTCTGATTGTTATTTGGTAATCAGGTTGTTGGTGTCCAAATACCAGATCAGTCTATTGTTTATTATCCTTTCAAACTGTTCCGTTATACAGCTGGTCACTACTATTGGTCTGTAGTTTGAGGGTTCAGTACATTTGTCCTTAGCTTTAAGATTATTGAAATTGTTTGTAGGGTTTTTTTGTTTTTTTTAACTTGGGTATTGGAATCACGGTTCCATTTTCCAACAGGTTTTGTACTTTACAACTGAACCATATATTATTGTAGATTTCAAGTAGATAATAATGGTAGTTGTTTCTGGAATTCAAACTGTATTTCATCTGAACTTGCTGCAATATCATGTATTTTGATTAAGGCATCATGAAATATGATTGATTATAGTTTTCCTGGTTTGGGGATTGGAAGTTTATTTTATTTTTTTGCTTCACGGTGTGTAATGTTTTTAAATATGTGATTTTTTCCTTCCATTAGCAGAGTTTTGTTATATCTTTCTTGTTAGTGATTATTTTATAGGTTTTGATGAGATGTTTCAGTAGGGTATTATATTTCCAGAATATTTTTCGAATCATCCTCCAAACGGTTTTTACTTTTGTTTAAGTATCCATCGTATTTACAAAACTTTTCGAGGTGTTTCTCTTGGATTCCTTTATTGTCCATCTTGCCAAAACTCTGCAGTTTTTCTTTTGTTATTTAGATTTTCTACTGTTGAATTTTTATCAAATTTTCTTAAAGTTGTCTGACGTTTCTTCATAGTTTTTTTGTATTCTTGGTTAAACCAAACTTTGTTACGTTTTGTTGCCAGTAGATATTTTGGAATGCTTTCTTTTGCAAGAGAGTGTTTCGGTGAAAAATATAGTCTTCTTGGCCAGAGTTTGCTTCAGGGATTAGCTAATTTTGACAGCGTTTTTTGTATTTTTTCAAATCGGCCCTATGAAGATTTCAAGATAATTTTGTTCAAGTATAATTAAGAAATGATCACTCCCACATGTATCTTAATGCATCCTCCATTTAAAAACATTGCGCTTGCCATTTCAAAGGCGTTCAACAGAGTGTGGCATTTTGGTCTCCTACACAAACTTCAGGGTTATGGTATTGGTGGTGCGGTTCTTGACATTATTAGGTCTTCTTTCTGATCGAAACTTGCGAGTAACATTGGACGGTGTCTCTTCATTCTCATTTCTTATCAATGCTGGGTTCATCAGGGCTCTATTCTAGGCCCAACACGGTTTCTTCTCTATATAAATGATCTTCCAGAGAATATTATTCAGAAAATTAACATCTATGCTGATGATACCACTTTCTATTCTGGTGTTGCTTCTCGTCCATCTTCCTCGGATCAGTTCAAATATGCAGCTGATCTATAAGTTGACCCGAGTTCAGTTGTAGATTGGGGTATGAAATGGTTTGTTTCATTTAATCCTGTTAAGACGCAGCTTGTGTCTTTCAATCGTAGGCGTGTCCCTTTTCTTCCTGAGATTCTCATGAATGTCTCTGCTCTTGAGGAGAAATCAACTCTGAAACTTTGTTGTCTTTCTCTCTTATCAAATCTTTTTTTGGAGTTCTTACATTAGATCCATTGCTCTTTCTGCTTCTCGTAAAGTCGGTTCTCTCTATCGCCCGAAACACTTTCTCACACCTGAGGCTATTCTCTATCTCTACAAATCTACTATCAGACCATGTATGGAATACTGTTGTCATGTTTGGGCTGGTGAATCTCTGTTCCATTTGAGGGTTCTGTGATGTTGCTAGTAACAGTATTCTCTTTCATAACAGATTTCATCTTTGGTTTTTCTTTTGCTTGTTCAGGAGTATTTCGTTTTTTTTTTTTTTTTTTTTTTTTTTAAACTTTTATTCATCCCAAACAAGGCAGATTGTCACAGAGATGTAAGGGGCTACTGTGAATTAAAGACAATACTTACAGGGACATCCTAAGTAAAGAGTTAAGCAGTGAGATGTCTGTCCACATTACATTTAAATTTCTGAGTTAGTATAGTCAGAGAACAGGGAGGGAATTTCAACGGCTAGCAGTTCGAGGGAAAAAACTATTAGAGTAGAAAACTTTCCGGCATCTGGGGACCTCTCTAGTGAAGGGGTGTGATTTTGCTGATTTTGTGTTTCCTTTGATTTATCATTGATTACCACTAATTTTTTTTTTTTTGTGGAATTTGTAATTTTGATTTATTTTTTGGTACAATTCATTTATGGTTGCGGGTTTTCATAACGAGACCAGGTCTCAGTTCATTTATGAATGTTTGCTGGTCATTTGGTCCTAGTTGAAGTAATCCTGTGAAAAGATTTGGTAGTCAGATTTCTGTTTATTTATTTGTATTTTTTTTTTTAGTCATGTCATTTATTTTTTAGATTATGCCTCTATAATTTTCCTGGCTTCTGATTGATGTTTTTTTGTTTTTTTCATTCTTGGCCATATTGGAGCAGAAGCTGGATGGTTCTACTGACAGGATTTTTGGTACATTCATTTTGATGATGGTCTGGCATTTTCTCACCACATCTTTTGCACATGTACTTCTTCCCTGCACACATCTTTGTGATATTCAGACATTTGACATTTAAAACATTGGAGGGGAGGTTTGGAATGACTTACTCCACTTTTCTTATTTCATATCTTATTCTTATATTTGTTAGAATTTTATGAGTACTAAATATTAATATATAGGCGTTTGTTCGGATCATCTGTCCATCCCTATTTATGGACACTTCTCTTATCCATGATACCATAGCTTTTTAGTTCAGTTTTTTAAAAATCTCTTTCAAAGTATATAGGGACAACTCCTTGCCTCCCACCACCTCCTTGGAGATGTTCAGGTTTTTAGTAAGGTGTTTGCATATTTCTTCTTTTCTACTCCCAGTTTTTTTGTTTAATAATAAGTCACCACTTATCAAGGCCAAAAGCCACTGGAGGATAAGTGTTAACTAGTAGAGTATTTTTTTTTTTTTTTTTTTTTTTTTTTTTAAATTTCTTTACATTTTAGGGAGTGATATTTGTAGATATTAACTTTCTGTATTAAAAAGAGTGACATACCTGCTAGAGGCATGTCTCCCTATTATAAACCTTGGGAAGTCATCAGAGTATCCTTTGTGATCTGTTTCTCATCATGAATCAACGTGTCGCCTTTTAAAAAAATTTTTTTTTTTCTTTTAAAAAGACCCTCCCCCCCCAAAAAAAAAGTTTTTAATTTCGTTATAATCATGCCCCCCCCCCCCATATGGAATCCAAAATTGAGACCTGGCAAGGGGGGAACCCATTCATTTTGTCATGACAGATATACATAGATGGTACACTCATTTCCAGAGGAAATTCAAGAACGCATACTTCTTTAGTTTCCTCAGTTTAAATATTTCAGAACATTAGGAGATAAAACAACCGAGTTGAATTCATTTTCGTTCAAACCGATTGACCCTCAACCACCACTTTCCCATCAAATATTTGGGAAACGATTAATCATTTATTAGTAGGTGATTGGAGAAGATGTACGATGTTAGGTGTAAGTTTGGTGTGGGTTATAGATGATAGGGCTTGACATGACCAGCCCATTGATCGGATTCGATCTCTCCAACCACCGATTTAGTCCATATTATGGACTTATTAGAGTGTTGCAAGTGACCTCTTTTGCAACCTGAACACAAACTGCTCAGTCACGAAGATCTCATCATCAGGCGTCACAAATCGCTAACCACGGCAAACAGGTAGCCCCATTGTGGAACGGGAGGGTATTACCTCTCTATAGAGGTGCAGTTGGTGTATTCTACAGCCCCAACCAATAGGGCGTCCACATGAAGAGAACCAAAAGATACCAACACGTGACTAAATAAAAAATATTTCAGGGATGTACAGACAGCATTTTCCTTATAATAGAAGATAACAATGCAAACAATGCAAAAAAATATAAGAAGTGAAAACTAAATAAAAGAAGGATTAACTGTTTTTATGTTTGGGAATCACTGTAACTTCCGTATCACTTGCAGCGGAGGCTGCAGCTGCAGCGGAGGCAGCGTTCTTCTTCGCTTGTTCTCGATCCCAATCCTCAATTTCTTTCGTAAATTTCATATTGTCTTCTTTTACCAGTTGATCAAGGTGAAGGGGTAGTTTAGAAATTGGAGACAAGTCATCTCCTTCCACTAGAAAGACGAAAAGAAAAGAAAAAGATTTTTAAAATGTGTTCATTTAAATATAAATTTTTTATTTTTATTTTCTATTTTTTGTAAACTGATAAACTAGTACACTAGTATTTAAAAAAAAAAAAGAAAAAAGAAAAAAAAAAAGAAAAAAAAAAAGCTCTAAAATTATCTAAACCTAAAGAAGAAATTAATGTATTATTTGGACGACTATTCTCATCCTGGTTGTTATATTCACAAAATTTCGGTCAATGTAACTTCTAACCTTCTTTAAGTGCATCTTTTCAAACATGCAATATAAGTAATGGTAAATCTATATAATACTAAAACTCTATTGGTCTTGTATGTTTGCAATCAGCTTTCAGCTTTCCGGTTTTCAACATCCGGTTGCGCATGCGTAAATAGCATCGTCTTCAATCTGTTATTCCAATTCCGTTAATCTCTTATGATTAACGAACGCATGAAATTTTTCATTCTGGAAATTTTTATATCGCTTTTAATATAAACAATTTCATTTAATTTCATCAAATAGTTTTTTTGTTTTCTTCACGGTAGGACTTCGTAAAGTCTGTCGCAGTTTCAAAAAAACTCCTCCCTTTTAAAAAACAAAAACAAACAAACAAAAAAACAACACACTCATTATTAATATCAGCAATTCTAGCGGTCGGTCAACGAAACCACCTCCCACTTTCCCTCTCATAGATTTCACCACTCCTACTCCCTCTGTTTTCGTTACGTACGCGAGAAAGCCAGTTGTACCCCCTTCCTTTCTCAAATCGCCCTTTTATTATTCTGTACTTTCAACTAACAATTTCATTTAAAAGATGATATATCAAAATTTGAATTTAACTATAATAAGTATTATGGTACCTGTTCAGTGCATATTTAACTCCTCCCTTTTAAAAAACAAAAACAAACAAACAAAAAAACAACACTCATTATTAATATCAGCAATAGTAGCGTCCGTGAACGAAACCTCCTCCCACTTTCCCTCTCATACATTTCACCACTCCTACTCCCTCTGTTTTCGTTACGTACGCGAGAAAGCCTGCTGTTCCCCCTTCCTTCCTCAAATCGCCCTTTTATTATTCTGTACTTTCAACTAACAATTTCATTTAAAAGATGATATATCAAAATTTGAATTTAACTATAATAAGTATTATGGTACCTGTTCAGTGCATGTTTACCTATAAGTATGGCCAACCACTTATAATTCAGTAACTGTAATTTAAAAAAAAAACAATTATAATAAACAGAACGACCCATAGAAATCTATCTATATTCTTTTTTCATTTTAATATACTTTCATAGAAATGCTTCTGTTATGTAAAAAAACCTATTTTCTTTATGCCACAAGTGTCACGCTCATACATGCATTCCATAGCTAATATAACAAACTGACCCAACGGGTCACGGGTGGTCTAGTTATGTATAATAATACGCTAAGGCATTTTATGTTCATACATACGTTATCACCTTTCACACACATTTAAAGAAATGAGATCGATCGATCAGCAAAGACGGTGATTGGTGATTTATCTGATGTTGCAAAAGTAAACAATTCTGACTTTTAGAAAGGTCATTATCATGGACGACCCTGCCTTCGTAAAGCGCCGGCGACTATAGTCCTCCACATTACCCTATCATCCATCGAACGAAATAGTCCCATTGCATTCTGGTTTGTCCACCTACACCTATTGTCCAGAAACTTATATCTTGGTCTGTCCACTACTGACTTACAGCCAGGCACTCTACCAGTAAGAACTAAATGTTCGAGTCCTTTTTGTCTGTATATTTATGGCCGATAAAAGTCATTTGTCTTTTCATTAACGTCTGCATTAATTGCCCAGGTTTGTATCCAGATCGCCTCCACGCCTCCCCATTGGTTACATGCTGCTTCTGGCAAATAAACCACAGAAAAGAGTTTAGTTTCTAATTTAGTACATATAGTCCAAGTCTCTCATCCATAAAGTAGAATGGACCAAATGTACGTTCGAAGTATCCTCAATCTGGTCTCCAGTGAGATGGTATGAGACAGCTTCATAAATGCACTCTTTGACTGGGCAAGTCTAGATTTTACGCCTGCCCTACACCTTCCATCTGATGTTATCACTGACCCAAGGTAGTTAAATGATTGTACTTGCAAGACTGCAGTGTCTCCGATCTTTATTTCACAGGCGGACATTCAAGGTTTTCCAGAAATCGTCATGCAAAAGGTCTTTTTAACATTCAGTTGTAATCCGTAATTTTCGCATTCTTCAACCACGACGACAAGAAGTTTTTGCAAGTCTTCAATTGATGTTGCTATTCGTAGGGTATCATCAGCGTATCAGATGTTGTTCAGCTGACGTCCTTCAATCGAAAAACCCTTTTAACCATCCAGATGCCTCAGGGTATTTTCACTATATAAAGCAAAAAGATTCGGAGACAATAAACAGCCCTGTCTTACTCCACATTGTATTCCTGTCCATGAACTCATTTCATCATCAATACAAACAGCTGTTTACTGGTGCCAGTACAAGTTGTGTATTAATTGAATGTCCTCGCCATCAATATCGAGGTCTTCTAGCATTTGTAATAAAGGTTCATGTTGGACTTTGTCGAACGCTTTGCTGTAATCCACAAATCATACATATAGATCTTGTTGGTGTTCGATCGATCTTTCAGCGAGCATACAAATGAAGAAGACTGCGTTCCACGTGTTTTTGTCTTTTATGAAGCCACATTGAACCTCTAAGATTTTCGGTCTTATTGCTCTACGTAGTCTATATAAAAGTAGTCAAAATGATTCTGATGACGTGACTCATAAAGCTGATTGTGCGATGGAGTACACATTCAATTGCACCTGGTCTCTTCAGCAGGGTAAAGAACACAGATTTAGCTAGATCGTCCGGGATGTTTCCACTATTCTATATATCGTTGGCAATTTCCATTACCTTATTTACTCCAAAGTTTTCGCGAACCTTCTATATACGCTATCTGGACCAGGGTCTTTCTAGATCTTTGCCTTTCATATTGGTGCTCTGATCTTGTGTTCAAGAATATTCGGACCGTCCATATTTCTTTCTTTATATTAGGTCTTTCACCTCTTACATCATCAAATAAATCTCCAATATAGTCGTCCCATCGTTCTAAGATTTTCTCGTTTTTCATCAGAATCAAACCGTCTTTCGCTCGGATGCACCCAGTTCTTAAACATGTAGTTTTCTTCAGATTCTTCATCTGTAGATGAGCTGCAGATGGATTTCACTCAATGTCGTCAAACTTGTCGTTCCACCATTGTTTATTTTGCTCCTTACAACTTAACTTTGATAATTTTATTAAACTCTTTGTATTTGTTGGAATCATTCTTCGCTTCGCGCCTCTGGCTCATTAGACTCAGAATTTCGTCTGTCATCTATTCTTGATTCTTGACTTTCTGTTTACGAGGGATCACCTCGCCTGCGGCCTCAGGGAGAGCACGTCAGAAATTCGGCCAGATAGGGCACGACAAACCGTCATCTTCTTATGAATTTGCCGTCTCAGCTTTTAGCGCTGTAAACCGGTTTTCAGCATAGATGTTATACATTCTTTGTAGTTCAGGGTCAGAGATCAACTTGCTGTAGTCGAGATTGAGTGATGGTTTGGCAGTAGATTTTTTGTGAAGTTTAGTATGAATAGTCGCTACAACAGGATTGTGATCACTACAAAAATCTGCTTCAGGGTATGACCGGCAATTTGATACAGACCTGCGAAAACTTTTATTGGTGGTGAAATAGTGAATCTGATTTCTGTAATTGCCACAAGGGCTTTTCCATATCCACAGACGTCTTGGATGATTGTAAAACCAAGTGTTCATTATCGACTGATTGTTACCCACTTTTGTGTTCATGTCGCCCATTACGATAGTAATCTCTCGGTGGTCTTTGCACTGTTTTTTTACCTTATCCAGATCGTCATAAAACTGCTCTATCGTTTTCAGGACAGTCGTTGAAGTTGGTGCATAAACTTGAATTATTGAAAGATCAAAAGCTTTTGCAGTGAATTTTACGAGTAACACCCGGTCGGACGCTGCCCAGAAACCAAAGATGCGTCTCGAAGTATGACGGTCCACAACCATTCCAACTCCGTACATTGCTTTATTTCCTCCAGAGTGAATGATGGTATAATCACCATAGACACGTTTCCCAGCTCCTTTCCCTCACACTCATTATCGCGATCTTCAGGCACTCCTGCTCACTCATCAAATTGTCTGCTCTTCCGTCCTTTGCCAACTTTCTCAGATTCCAATTTTCAAGTTTATTTTCATGCAAACGGTATCAGGATGACGATCGGATGACGCCTTGCTCCGTGCACATCTCGCCCTACCGGCTGAGACACCCATAGAGGGTCTCTTCACAGCTTTTTTATGATTTGTGTTGTGTTTTTATTAATCTACCTCCCACAAGGTAAGATGTGACACAAGGTCGGGAAAGTGGGATTAGATAAGCCAGCGCTGAAGAGGTGAGCACTCTGGCCATTTAAAAAATTGCCTGGGCAGCCCCGTCGGCATTCCCCGGTAGGAGCGCCTCAGGCAGTAAGCAATAAACTTACTCCTCCCCAAAGAGGGGAGACAAAGCCTGAGAGAGTGCACCTCCTAGAATTGCACAGGACCGACAACCCCCAATAGACCGGCGTAAATCCAGACCCAAAGGCCCGGACGATACCGGTTTATTAGGTGGGGTAAAAACCCCCGGGTTTGAACCATAGTTTTCTTGGAAGATGATTAAATACGGTAGGTTTCTGTTACTTTCCGTCTTGGTGGTGCAGCTGGCTGGTCATCCTGTACACCTCGAATCACACCCTCGGAGTCAAGTTGCTGGCTCTACTAGATCCGCCGTTAGCTGCTATTCAGTTCAGTCTTCGCGTACTTGAACAGAGGAGACTGCCCCTCACACTTCCCTTAGAAATGTCTTTATTTAAAATTGTATTGTTTTAGTCAACAGGATGACATAATTTGATTTTGGAACAATTCATTTTAAAATGGGTAAAGTTGGAAATTGTTTACCTTAGCGACATCAGATTAATCACTAAATTTGCTGATTGGAGGATCACATTTTTTTAAAATGTGTGTGAAATGTGATAACATAGATATGAACCTGAAATGCCTTAGCGTATTATTATATAGATTAGATATAATTACAAATTCTAATAGATGTGAATAAAAATGATAAAAATTGAAAAGTCAGACTTTACCATCAGTCATCACAGCACGTTCTTTATCAATATAAATGAGGCAATAAGCAGTGGAATTGTGGTAACCACCAAAGCTCTCCTTCTCCAATTCTTCCCAAGTTGATTCAGTAACTGTAATGTCATTAAACTTCAGCCAACGTTGTTTCTTTAAGTCAAAAATGTATGCCCAGTAGTGACCGGAAGCTGTCTGACCTTCATGAACGAGGACAGCATGTAAATGATAAGGATACTGAAAAAAGGAAAAAGAAAAATATTAATCATACAAAAATAACATAAAATTAGACAAAAAAAAATAAAAATAAAAATATTAATCATACAAAAATAACATAAAATTAAACAAAAAAAAATAAAAATAAAATAAAAATATTAATCATACAAAAATAACATAAAATTAAAAAAAAAATAAAAATAAAATAAAAATATTAATCATACAAAAATAACATAAAATTAAAAAATAAAAATATTAATCATACAAAAATAACAAAATTAAACAAAAAATAAAAATAAAAATATTAATCATACAAAAATAACATAAGATCAAACAAAAACAAATCCAAGTAAAAGTTAATATGAACATAACAAATAAATATAAATTAGTGTTGAAACATTTTAAATCTTTTTTTTTAAATAATTATTTATTGAAATTTGAATAAATATTTTTTTGCTATCTGAACTATAAATAAAGTTAATTAAAAGGAGTGTAATCCTGGCATTCCTCTATCTCTTTTACCAACCATGGATTCAACAAAAGATATCCAGGACAAGGATAACAGTTGAAAACATGTGAAAAGATTTTAGCTAGAGTTGCATGAACCATTTCAACCCGATGCCACTTGATATCCTTGCAAAATATACCATTATTCTAATGAAGAGGGTTTTCTTTATATAGACTATACATATATACTATATTTATATAGACTAATAGACTATATTTATGAAGAGTACACAAATTATATATTGTATTATTTGGACTAAATTTGGTAAAAATTAAAAAAATAAATAAAAATTATAAACTGGAGAGCCATAAGTGAGGGAAAACGTTTGCAGTATAAAAGAAAACTGAAATGGACACGAGAGTTGATAAAAAGGGAAATAGAAAAATATATAAAGCCTACATAAGCACCTTTTGCATTCCCGCATCGCTATACATTCTGTTGATCCGAGTTTCAAGGATACCAAGATTTTCCTGTAAAGCTGAAAAACAAAAAACATAAAAAGGCTTTACATCATTCACTTACATCAATAAGATATATATATATATATATATATATATATACACATATATATATATATACACACACACAATATTTTTTTAGCTAATATATATAATGTAAGTGTTGAATTTGCTAATGAACAACCAATTTTGACAGCAGGAGGTAATACCTGGGAGTATGGTATCATGACAAAAGAACAGATACTACATTACTCTCCACCATCCCAAAAAGGAAGATATAATGCCTAGGAAGGTAATGACAAAAGAAGATACACCACACTACCCCCCCCCCCAGGAAGAGGTAATATCTGGGAGGATGGTATCATAATGTACAAACACATACTACACTACTCCATCACTGAACTTAGTATTGAAAGATATTACAATTAATAGAAGTAGTAGTATAGTTCGGCTTCAGACAGATACCACATCTCCATTAGTAATATATATATATATATATATATATATCTTGATGGCCGAGAGGTTGAATACCAGGCTGCAAAGTCAAAGGTGACTTTGTGACTGGGTTTGAATCCTTTGACCGGCAGTAATTATCATTTCCTACACTGATGATTGCGTAAGCATGAAATACTAGTGTCTGTAGTTAAAAATAATATTTATTTAGTAAAATATTATATACATATTATATATATATATATATATATATACATATATATAGTAATCCAGGTAAAGTAGATATCTACAGGATAAAAATCCACAGAATTTCAACCGGGCTTATAAAAAAGGGCTCAATAGTAAATAGAGCTATTTATATAATTATTTTTATTCATACAGACATGTACAAAAAGCCACTACACTAGCATGTTGATGTTATCAATCAATAGTTATTAGAAACTAAGAAAAAAGTCTGATCTTTCACTCAGATGTTCATATTGGGAAAGAATAAAAAAAAAAAAGGGAAAAAGGAAAAGCCAAATTCAAAACCGGGAGATCACATGGTCAAATTTAAAACAATTGAAAAAATTCTTTGTAAGTTTTAGGTGAAGAGTTAAAAGATTGAAAGGTTAATCTATTTATGACATATTTTCATGGTCTCTGATTGTGAGTTTAGATGGGGAAGGGTTGTAAGTTAAGAAGTAGGGGTGGGATGGTTGCGATGCCGGGTTTAAAGGTGTATGTGGGGGAGGGGAAGAAAATGGGTTGACGGACATGGAAGAGGAAGGAAGAGCAGAGTTTATCTGTCGTTTTTTTTGGGGGGGAGGGCTGTCAGATAATGGGATCCGTTTATTTTAATTTTATATTTTTTATTTAAGTCTAAATAGAGATAAATTTTGTTAACATTATATATGTATATATATATACCTCTGTTCAATTCCAAAAGACAATGGATTATCTCCTGTAAGAGCGTTTGCACGAAGAGTCTATAGTAAAGCAAGAGTGGCACAAACCCAAACCACACCTCTTCTTAACCAGTTTGAGTCTAGTAGTAAGGAGAAGTTCAGGAAGAATGGAAACAATGTTGGTATAAACAGAGACAGACTGGTGCTATTTCGTAGTTTTCCTTCTCCTAGACTAGCTACACAACCAAGGTTTGAGAGTCTAACCTACTATCTAACTGATAGTTAGATTCATACCTTTCCCAAAGATATTAGTGAAAGTGATGCAATAACCTTTGACAGACACCCCCCCCCCCTTTCAATGAATCCCGAATGTCAGAAAATTAAAAAGTTAAAGAAATGGATCACAAACAAAAACAAACATTTTATTTTTTACATTGTTGATTTAATGTATTTTACAGTTTGAATTTAAATTTTAACAACACTACTCTTGCAGTAGGTATAGAAAGTAATGATATGCTTAAGCATTTTGTGTTTGTAAGTACATTATCACCATTCACCAACCCCTCCATTTTTAAAAGATGAGATCGCATCAGATGCAATGCAAAAAATTTAGTTTTGTCGTCTTGTTTCAATGATTTCAAGTAGTGAATAGGTTAAAAAAAGAGGATATTTATTGCTTTAAAGGGTTACATTTTTACAATTTTCAATAAAGAAGAGACATATTTGCTTTATTTAAAGAATATTTACCTGTCAATCGAAATTATTTTTTTGCTTAATATTATTAAACCTTAAACATAATATCATTGACAATATATGAAAATGATATGATTAATATGTAATGTGAGTTATAAAGACAGGTTTAGATCTGATGACCTCAGAGGAAAATTAAATCTGGACAGTATAGAGAGGTGTGTGCAGAACAGGAGACTTTGATGGCATGGCCACATTGAAAGAATGGGTGAGGGTTCTTGGATTAGTAGATGTAGAACAGTTGCTGTAGCAGGTTCAGTTTACAGGTGAATGACAAGGAAAACATGGGAGAAAGTGATAAAAATGGAACGGAGAGAAAGAGGGATAGGATAAATAAAGACCTGTCCAGAGAACAATTATTTTGAAAGTTAATTTCTTAAAGCTGTCCAACGCATGCCAACATGTAAAACTGTTAGGACAACTAACGAAAACGGAATTATCTCCCTTGAACCATTTCGGGAGTTAAGAGTTATCACCCTTGAAATTGTCTTCTGCCCAGAGAGAGAAAGAAAACAAAGATCACGACGTCAGACTGTTAATATCACAATCGCGTACAGCGGCCAATTAATTCATTCTGTGTTCAGTTTTAATAAATCTGTTAAACGTTTCTCTTGATAGTTCATCCATTTCTTTACAAGTTATTATTTATTATAACCTAAATTACGAGGTTATAAAAAAATGGATGTTAAAATAATGATGAGGAGTAAATTATACAGATAGATGAAGAAAGCAAGGATAGAATATCCACGTGGTCCCGCAAGTAATAATAATACTGATAGAGGGAATAATGATATCAATAAGATAAGGTAATTAACGGATATGATGATGATAGTTGTTCTTTGTTACGAAAGTGGGTTACACAAAACAAGGTTATAAAATGGAATGTAAATAATCAGGATTGATCTCATATACAATTCAAGATTTGGATAGTTTGAAGAAATGTGGCAGAAATATAAATAAAATAAACAACGTTCGGTTTGTCTTATTAGGAAGGAATTAAAAAAGTAAAAACAAATACTATAATACGACTAGCTGATCGAAAAATAGCAGAAATGCTTTTTTGATTTCAAAACGCAAGGAGGATGCGTTCTGTGCTTGTCTACTCAGTGGGGCTCCATTAGCAAGTAAGATGATGATTAATAAATAAAAAAGATAAAAAACCAAGACCAAAAACTCCTTTTGTTTTGAGCCTTTCTTTAGGATCCAACCTGCTGAAGCTGATCCATCGACCAACAGAAACCAAGTAAATACAGATTTTTAGGTTTTAGGGACGTGACATCTTACAAGTGGACCCCTTAATGAAGATAATGACTATGCTACAAAATTATCTTATTAATGTTTTCTAATCGTCATAACTTTAAAAATACAAAAATGTTTAGACATTTTTTGTTAATGCAAACAATTACATATATTTTTAATTTCTTAATATATGTTTCGAAATAAACTTTTAACCATCAATAAATCCTCCACTCTATAATAAAGACCAATGTGTATTTATTTGTATATAAATAAATATAAATTTGTCCAGTAACAGAAAAGTTAGTGAGTAAAAAAAACATACTTTTTTTTTTAGCCAACAGACAAAAACAAATCAAGGGGTAAGGGAAAGCGAGAAAACAAATAGCTAGTCAGACAACCCCTGCTGCCTGAAATGAATTTGAAAGAAATCTTCCACTTTAAATTTAAAAAAATCAACGGTTGGTGTTTTTTTTTTCTTTAGGTAATCAGAAATAATAATTTATATATGAAAAATTAAATTGCTGACAATTCTATGATTTTATATGAATAAAAGTGCGAAGCATAATTTTCCCCCCTCATTCATAGTTTATGACGAGGATGTTATCAACTGTTATGCATGGAATCTCTTTTCCAAATTTCAGAAGAGTTTGTTTGGGACTTGAATTCAAATATATATTAAAATTTGGGTGCTTGTTCACTGTTTCGGCCAGACGGAAAAATTATTTATGTGTGAAAACAATATCATGTACTTACTCAGTGGTATTTTATTGTTCAATGTTGAAAAAATTAGGAAAAATTATCCACTAGAACTTTAATTACAAATATTTTTACATTTTCCGTATCGTACAAGTCACTTCGATGACTATGCCTCCATTTGCTAACGTTGGACAGAAGACAAGGGCAGATAATTTGCAAGGGCAGGTAATACTCATTTAAAAAACAAAAAAAAATAAAAAACAAGTACATTGATAAAAAACATAATTTATTGTAATGAGTATATTTAATGTGAAAGTAAATAAAATGAAAGTAATTAAATTGAAACTGGGTATCTTTCCGCAATTTCGTGGAAGAGACCGCCTAGCTTGTTGATTACCTGCCCTTGACTTCTGTCCAACGGTAGCAAATGGAGGCATAGTCATTGAAGTGACTTGTACGATACGGAAAATGTAAAATTATTTGTAATTAAAGTTCTACTGGATAATTTTTCCTACTTTTTTCAACATTGAACAATAAAATACCAGTGAGTAAGTACATAATATTGTTTTCACACATAAATAATTTTTCCGTCTGGCCGAAACAGTGAACAAGCACCAAAATTTATTGTTGTTGTAAAATAGTTTTTCATCCAAAAAAATTATGGGAGCAAGGAGAGAAAATAATAAGTCTTACTTCTAACTTCGTTTTCAACTTCTGTCCGCCATCGACACAAACAATCCTGTAAAACTTGTAGCTCACTTTCGGACACATTTCCAGGAGAAGGATTTGGTACTTTGATGGACGACATAGGGCTGACTGGAGAACATTTTGCAGAGGTTGAGCCAATTGATACATGGGTCACACATTCAGGGGTACTGCTTACACTATTTAAACAAAAAACAGAGTTTAAGAAAATGATTAAGATTTTTTTAAAGTTAAACTAACATCTTAGTATTAAAAAGGAAAAAGGAAAAAAAGGAAAAAAAGGAAAAATGAAAATAGAAAAAAGGAAAGAAAATAGAAAAAAAATGAAAAAAAAATGAAAAAGAAAAAATGAAAAAAAAATGAAAAAGAAAAAATGAAAAAATGAAAAAAGAAAAAAAGAAAAAAGAAAAAAAGAAAAAAGGAAAAAAAAAGGAAAAAAAGGGGTAAAGAAAAAAGGGAAAAGAAAAAGAAAAAGAAGAAAAAAAGCAATACAAACATTTGTTTACAGTAGTCAAACTTTGCAAATAAAGATTTTGTCGATAAAAATTTAAAATATTTCGTACCATGTCTATTCCATCGTTAAAATAAAAAAGGAAACTCAAAACTATGGGATTTAAATTTGGTTGTTTTGTTCATATCCACCCTTTTTGGGTTATTTAATGCCAAATCTGGTCATTTTGGTAAAAGTTTTTATGCTTCAAGTTCTTTATGTATTCAAATATTTATTCATCATGTTTGGTTTGGTTGTTTTGTAGAGGAAAATTGTTTTTGTTTTTGGCTTTGCAGAACATGATTGAGTTTTGCAAAGGGACAGGAGAAAAACAATAACATTAATGTTTGGTGCAGGATTCAAATTTCAACATTTCAGAAGTCCTATCGATTTTATTGTAAAATCGATTTTTTCATTTAATTTTTTCATTTAATTTTCTTCCTAAAAAAAAAAATGTAAATATTTCTTTTACAATAAATTAAGGTGCTTGTGCTGTTCAGCGGCCGTATTAAAAAATTATTTTTTTTATAAAAACAATATTATATACTTATTCAGCGTTATATTCTTACTCACTGTACAAAACGTAGAAAATATTATCCACTAGAACTTTAATTACAAGTATTTTTCCATTCTGCGTATCATAACAGCGATTCGTTAACTAAGCCTCCATCTTCTTTCTTAAGATTTCGAATTATCTGTCCTTGAATGATTTTTAAGAAAGATGGAGGCTTAGTGAACGAATCGCTGTTATGATACACAGAATGGAAAAATACTTGTAATTAAAGTTCTAGTGGATAATTTTTTCAACTATAGTGAGTAAGAATATAACGCTGAATAAGTATATAATATTGTTTTTATAAAAAAATAATTTTTTAATACGGCTGCTGAACAGCACAAGCACCTAAATTAATTACGTGAAAAGGCAAAAGGATGGGTGAGGGGGAATTAAATGAACGGAACAAACTTGAAAGTACAGATTGGTAGATACAGCTAGTTTTAATAAATAATAATAAAAAAACAAACTAATTGTATACTTTCTCCAGAGAGTTTCACCACATGATTGAGAATAGAACTTCTGTCCAGCGGCGGTTGTTCTGTTGTATCAAGACATGAGTTAATTAGCAGCTTATACAGAAGAACTTTCTGAAAGGCATCTCCAGGGCTGTATTTTTTTTTTTTTTTTTTGCAGGGAGGTTTTGCCATCCTCCCACATACAATACCTGGTGTTCTCATTTGGTAATGGCCAGGCTCAGTGTGGCTTAACTTTGATGATCTACCGAGAACCGGTGTGTCAATGTCATCATGCCTCATATAGATAAGATAAGAATGATAATTTCAAATTTACATATGAATATTTAAATAGATACAATGTCATCTCTTTTTAAAAAATTTTTATTTTTAACGTAGTTCACCCCAAACAAGGCAAGAAGACAGAAAAGGGAGAAGTCAACCTAAACTGGGATTTGCGCAGCGAGATGTCTGTTTACATCAATTTTAAATTTCTGCATGTCAGTACTGTTGGGGAAACAGGGAGTAGGGAGGGAGTTCCAGAGGTCAGCAGCACGAGGAAAGAAGCTATTTGAGTAAAAGTGAACGCACATGTGGTCAGCTCGCTTCAATAATCACGTACACAAATTTATTTTTATGAGCAAAGAAAGGGAGGCTTAATCTTAATAATAACTGATAATAATGAAGAAAGGAAAGAATTTCCTTGATTTTTATAGATACAAAAAAATATTCCCTTATTATTTTTGTGACTAAAGTAGGCATTAATCTACAAGCACACAGATGCTTTATTTACTGATTCAGATTAATTTATTTTAAACTTATCTCGCATATTTTTTTTGTAGAACTTTACTCGCAATATTTTTTTTTTTTTGCTAAGTTTAACCTCGATTAGTTGTTTCAGCAAAATTTACCTCATGTGTGACAACAGTAGGAAATCAATTCTTATTGATAAAATTAAATTACTTACTACTCTCCCGAGCACCGCCAGATATCCGGCTAGTTTCAGATATAATTATTAGTCAATTTTGTAAATTCTAGGAAAAAGAACAGTTTGTAAACACATATTGACTTGTGAAGTCAAATAGGTATAACATCTTCAATAATAATGCCTCGTAATTTGCACGAGTTCAGGTATTGACGTGCGTCGTTTTGAAAGAAAGTCAACTGGTAGAAATACTAACTTAGGTCTTGGAGACTCCATTTCTACATCATTAGAACTGCTGTTATCCATGGCATCACAGTCTCTTTTGCTCTCCGCAAACTCCAATGCATATTGCAGAACATCCTGAAGTGGAACCCGTTTCCTTCCAGATCCATAGTTTATAAATCTAAATAGAATATGAACACACATAAGAAATAAACAATCCATTGATTACAGAAAGTGGTCAGATGTTTGAATTATACAGAAAAAAGACAAAGAAAAAAGATTTGTTTGATTAAAGATGTAAAAAAAACAATAACATCTTTATATACATTTTTATAACATTTCTTTTCATACAATGCATAGAAATCTAATATATAAAGTAAAGTCAGTCATCATTATATTCGGTTTAATGAACATTTTACATGCTTGCACGTATTGGACGGCTTTAAAAAATTGACTTTCAAGCTAACCTATCTCTGCCCAGGTCTTTATTTATCCCCCCTTTCTTTCAAGTCCATCTTTATCACTTCCTCCCATGCATTCCTTGGGCTTCCCCTGTGAAGTGACCCTGCTCTATATCTAACCCAAGAACTCTCATCCAATTTTTCAACGGATTATTATCTAATATTGCAACCTAAATCGGAAAATACATCTTGTAGATACTCAGACGTTGGTCATCAGTGATGAATTGGTTTCATTCCAGATTTTGGCTTTTAAATCATCAGAACCACTCCACCAGAAACCCAAACATGTCATCATAGTTACATATGACATCTGCTGGACCTGTGATGGGAAAAATATCTGGCTTTAACAGTGCTTGTGCTGTGCAGCGGCCGTATTAAAAAATTATTTTTTAATAAAAACAATATTATATACTTATTCAGCGTTATATTCTTACTCACTGTAGAAAAAATTATCCACTAGAACTTTAATTACAAGTATTTTTCCATTCTGCGTATCATAACAGCGATTCGTTCACTAAGCCTCCATCTTCTTTCTTAAGATTTCAAGGGCAGATAATTGAAATCTTCTTAAGAAAGAAGATGGAGGCTTAGTGAATGAATCGCTGTTATGATACGCAGAATGGAAAAATACTTGTAATTAAAGTTCTAGTGGATAATTTTTTCTACTTTTTTGTACAGTGAGTAAGAATATAACACTGAATAAGTATATAATATTGTTTTTATAAAAAATTAATTTTTTAGTACGGCCGCTGAACAGCACAAGTACCGCTTTAACCACCCAGAAAATTGTTTAAGATAGGAACAAAGTAATTGAATCTTAAGAGTCGGGCCGCATGCCAGAAACCCAAATATTCCATTAAAAAAGATTTTTTTTATTGTGCTATACTAAAAAACTAGAATTTATCTTTTTTTTAATAGATGCCTTTTTTAATACAAATATTCTGGCGAGACATTTGTGAACATAAACATCTAAAGAAGTAAGAGAAAGAATAAAAGGATAAATAAACAAGCCGCGCGTGCGTAGTCCCCCTCTGTATGTGATTCGATGTGGCGAATGTAAAATGCAATAAATTTGGGCAATTTGGGGCATTTTTGACCCCCTGGGGGCGCGAACCAGAATTTTTCTGAGGTCAAGGATGCTCATTTTATATCCAGAACAATTGCCTCTACATTTTGGCCAAGTTTCAGAAAAATTGAATGGATGGATCAAACGTTATGGGAGAAAAGGGTCATTTTTTGTGATTTTGGGGGCTTTTGACCCCCTGGGGGTGCGAACCAGATTTTTTCCAAAGTCAGCGATACTTATTTTCTATTAGGAAATATTGCCTCCACATTTTGGCCAAGTTTCAGAGAAATTGAATGGATGGATGAAAAGTTATGGGGGCAAAAAATTACATTTTTTGCCATTTTGGGGCCTTTTGACCCCCTGGAGGGCTAACCAGATTTTTTTTCAAAAATCGGAGAATGTCACTTTCTAACCTGACCAAAGTTACAACTTCATGCAAAATTTCAGAGAAATTCAATGGATGGTTGCGGAGAAAAATCCGGACGGACGGACGGACATGCCTCAAAACATAAGTTCTCCGATTTTATAAATCGGGGGACCAATAAACTAAATCATATAGATGCTCCGAGGTCAGTCATGAGTGATGAATTAATTCCACAGCAGGTTTTGGGTTTTAAATCATCAAACCCACTCTACCGGCAACTCAAGCATTTTCAAAAGAAAAATACATCCCCCTCGAATGCGATGTGCTACGTACAAAATAAACATTGCAAAGTAAATGGCCTAACAGGAAAGAAGACTATGTGACACAGACGCTCAGCATCATCCAAGGAAAATCATCCTAACAATCCCACTTCCTCTGCCACCATCACTAAACATGCATCATGATGCATGTTTAGTGATGGTGGATGCATATGACAATCTGCTGGACCTGTGATGGGAAATATATCTGGCTCTGGAGTTGACCACCCAGAAAATTAGTTAGCATATGAAAAGAGTATCTTCATCTCATGAATGGGGACCCCGCATGCAAGGAAAGTAAACTACTGGAGATTCCTGAGCATTTATGCCTACTTCAGCGAATGGATCTTCTGGTGAATCAGTTTTTATGTCCGGAGATTAACAACTGATGATTTTTAAATGGACGCACTGGGTGGTTAAACAGGACTGACAGTTGATGTCTACATATTCTGAGCGAAAACGACATATGGGCCCTTGAGACATGCGGTTGTCTTGTGTTCGGTTGAAAAAGAATTCTCTTGTTCTCATTACAAGTCTGTCATTTGTTAAAGAAATCAAGTATTATTTTAAATATTTTGTTACTTGTTTTCAATTAGTTGTGATTTTGTTTGGAAAATAAATCTCTTTGTTACAGTACTGACCGAGACCACACAATGGACACTACGGCCAGTGTTGAAATCGAGTAACTCAAATTCGGCCAAAGACAACATCATGACCAGTGAAGTGAACGTACACAAACGCTAATTCACATAATAGTAAAAAAAAAAAAAAAAAATTTTTTTTTTAGATAAGTGTAAAAAGACTCACGTGTCTAGTTTTGCTTGTAAAGTCTGCAATTGTTCACGTAGCTTTTTGGAATCTTCCCGTCTCTTTTTGGTTTCAGTTTTATTGATATGCATATACCTGAAACGAGAAATCATTTTCATTTTCCATGAAAAAAAGAAAGAAATTTTTTTTTTTTTTTAAAATCTGTGTTTAAAGGATCAGACTTTCAAAAGCAAATGACTTACCTATCCATAAAAAGAACTTGTGGAAACTCTAGCTTGTTGTGAAGTTTTTCTGAGCGTTGTAACTGCTTATTATAGTCGTAACGTGTTAACATAAATGTCATTATTGGGGGAAGTTTGTTGAACCAAATCTGAAATGGTAAGAATAAAATGAATACAAAAAAACTAGGATTTAAAAACAAATTTTTTTTTTTTAAAGATATAAAGTACAGAATGTCTACAGAATCACTTATTACTTTAAAGCAAACTTTTTGTCTGAATTTTTTAGATGAGGAGTTATCATCGGCATTGTTTTTCTTTGGTCTATTGTTCTCGGCATTGGTATTTCTATTACGTTTTGGTCAATGAACCTTCTAGTCTTATTCAGGTGATTTTTTTTTTGTTTCATATTTAATATATGATTGTTGTACATTATTAATAAATGCTGATGTTGTTGAGCAAATCAAACTTTTGTACAGAGCCCGTGAAGATTGGGCCTCAGGATCATCTGGTCTGCGTGAAGTCCTCGTTGGGCATAGCTATTTGTTAGACTAGCAAGGTTATTCATTTTTACCTCTAACAATTGAGCAGCAAGGTACAGTGATTCCATATGAAGTCAGGGAAAGTTTTGCTGAGCACACATAAAGAAATGGCGATTACAGAAGCAACATTATTATCTTCACTCCATAGATTTTTGCTTCTGTGCCCGACACATCCTTGCTTGCCGCACGCAGAAGTAGAGAGGACCAGAGGATGACGGATCCTAATGTTGACTCCACCTAAATTTTTACCAAAACCTTGTTAGCCAGGAAGCTCTGACACAATGGCGTAACTACCGTCCCTACCACAGTCGGGAAGGATTGGTTGATGGGAGATGCTGATCTTGGTGCTTTCTTCAAGCATTGTCACCGCTATCTTCAATTGTGGCCCCCAATTCAATGTGGCCGCAAACATGAAACAACAAGAATTAGCAGTTCAGTATTTTTATTAAAATCCCAGCTCAGATTTTCCTAGGTGTGAATTTGAGCCCAAACCTGCGGGTCTTAAATTGTGTCAACCACTCAACACCTGGTTGAAGATCCACACGAGAACGTGATACATATCTGCATCTGACGCTGTTTGCTGGGAAAAAGAGACTGACCGTTGCCCACCAATTCTCATCGTGATCTCCTCACAAGATTTCATCTACCCCCTCTTTCATTATACAACAGTTACAGCAAATTCACAGCAAAAAGAAAAGTGCATAGAGAGAGTAGTGGTGGGAGACTTGACTGTGACGCTGTCCTCACTGTCACCCTACTTGTGTCTCTCTCTCACTTGTGGTCAATAGAGAGAGTGACAGTGATAAACAAACGACGACACTATGGCACAATGCGTGATATTTGTAATCCTTGTGTCAGACTTATTTCAAAAACAGTTCTGAGTTCACTGAGTGCACCTATGCCTCAGTCATATTTGGAGGACTGGAGGTCGGTGTCAAACAAATTCAATGACAGGTGCATGTGATGGGATCAGGGGTCAAACTGTTGTCGTTCGAGAAAATCGGTTATGAAACTCAAATATAAACATTTGACAAGGCGTACACTGATGACACCAGTATTCCATCTTTCTCTCTCGCTCTGTTTCTCTCTCACTTTCCCCCCTTCTCTTTCTTTCTCTCCCTCTAACGAGAGACAGGGTTTTGAATTCGGACATGGATGCACACATTTTGCTGCGGTCCCTGAAAAGTTATAAAAATGTGCTTCAGAAGAAAATAAATATATATTTTTATATCAAAAAGTAAAAATGGTTTGTTCCATTATTTACATAAGGTTCTTTTGCAGCACAATGGTCCCCGGCCAGTCAGCTAGCCAGCCAGTCCCAGAAGTAAACGACAGAGACGATGATTGCTCACTGGTAAGAACAGCGAGTAAATTACGTGCACACGCCGCCCCGTCTAAGGAGCTTTGCTACAACACCAGTCAGCCTCTTTTTCTCTCTCATTACAGAATTACACATTTGAGCATGTGACCTACATATTTAATCTGAATTAAAATATAGAAATTTAGAAAAACAAATAACGATGTTTTTCTTCTTTTAAATAAATTATTTATTCACCATAAAGACACAAACGAGCTTTCGACTTGCATAAAGCCTTTTCAACTGTAGACATAATTTCTTTTTTTTCGTTAATCATATTTCTAATTTGAGATAAAAAAATCTCTTGTGAATAGTAGTCTGTTAAGATGTTAATAATGGTTGGTTTGAATGTCCGTGTGCCACATGTGGCTAGATGTGTTATGGTTTGCTGAAATAGAATATTGGCGGCACTTAGAAACATCATTTTGTATTTGAATTAAAATATAGAAATTTAGAAAATCAAATAATAATGTGTTATTTAAATATGTAGGAAACATCCATAATAATAATCAACAACAATCATATGCAAATATGTGGAAAGCATCACCGTAAATTAAATACACCAGAGGGCACACAGACCGAAACCTAGTAGAAATAGAAATATTGTTGAAAACAATTGTCCAAAGAAAAGCTATATAAATAATTCAAAGATAAGATTAAAATGTAATGATAATTGATGATGATCTGATGTCGCTGACTGTTCAAAATTAAAAATTTACCCATTTCAAACTGAATTGTTTCAAAAGCAAACAAATTCTGCCATCATCGTCAAGTTAAAAATGACGTTAAAATTTCACAAAATCATCAAATATATATTCAGATGATTTGTTTTTGATTAAATTATTAAAGTGAATATGTTTTATATGGTTCATTTTTTTCTCTCACCTCCTTTGCTGGTGCTGACTCATCCGGAGACGCTTGACTCCCACCAGTCGTTTCCTGCTCGAGGCTTTCATGCACATCACGCACACCATTTACATTTAAATTGAATTGCAAAAATACATTTTCATCTTCTATAAAAAGAAAACAGATTAAGCGTTAAAAGAAGAAAAAAAAATGGTCAGATGTAAACATTTAACTCTTCAATGCTTTTTGTTTTAAATATGACACATTTCAACAAAATGCCTATTTAATAAAATATTTAACGCAAATGTGTAAAACTGAAACTTGTTTCAAATCTGCAACGACCCTGTTGGTATATGCGAGTAGGTATTGTTATGATGTTGCATCAGCACACCCGCTAAATAGGGAATCAGTATCTTCGATGACAAAGTTTTTTTTAAAACCAATATAAAAATTAAAGCATTTAAGAGTTAATAGTTTTTCTAATACAAAATAAATATTTAATTGTTTCATTAATTATTTATGGTGAATATCGGACCATGTTCTTTAAAAGAAAAAATTCTATTTCCAATAGATTTCATATTTAATCCTATTGAAATTTTCATTTTGCTTACTGTTGTAGACCCGTGCTAGGGGTCACAAAGATAACAACCACAAATTGTGACAGGTTAAAATATACAATGTATTTATTCATAGCAATACAGTAACGCCACTAAATGTGGTAGGAGATGACCGGATTCCTACCATGCGGTAAAACATGAATAGGAATGTCCTCTGTTTGAGTCTTTGCAACCATGGTATTTATTATAGATGGTTGCTTCCATTAGTTCTTCAATAGGGGTGATTTGTACCCCACAACACTTACTAATATTTCAGAGGAGGGAGGAGAAGATTTTCTCTCACAGTCAGAAGTCCTCCCATTGTCACTCATTAACAACCGGATTTTATTTAATAAGAGACATTTTTTGCATGTACTGGTTCTTACTTAGGTGGAGGTAAGGTCCGGTAAGTGTGAAGCCCATTCAAGATCAGACCTTCTACTGATAAGACGATCAAAAGGTGTCTCTGCAGTCATTCCAACAAATCATTTGAAGTGTGGAGCGTTGTCCCCTCCTGTTAAAAATCACTCTTCATCCCCTACAACACCTCTTCATCTGCCCCAACCATCTTAACGACAACTAGGTAGTGCTAAGTATTCATCAACAGTGATAAAACAAAGACTGTTGGACATTCATGGATGAAACTTGGTGGACAAATCAGGCATAGACCAAAGTTTATTTGTACCAAATATGGTTGTGAATTTTATTAACAATTTTATGAGT
Source organism: Sepiola atlantica (assembly GCA_963556195.1). Lineage (NCBI taxonomy): Eukaryota > Metazoa > Mollusca > Cephalopoda > Sepiida > Sepiolidae > Sepiola > Sepiola atlantica. The sequence continues at coordinate 37,544,166 of OY744543.1, forward strand.
GGCATTTTGGGGGAAGGGAGAAAGTAATCGTCTTGCTCTAGAGAAGCACAGGATTAAAGAGGACTGTAGCCCTACCCCCACATTTTATTTTTTTATCTGTGAGGTTATCTCAAAGATAATGTCTATCAAAACAATCCTCAGACTATTCCTGAACTGAAGAGAGCCATCACAGCCCAAATCAAGGCAGTGCCAAGAGAGGAAGGTGTCAGAGTTATTTTGAAAGTTGTATCCAAACAAAGACTGTTGGACATTCATGATTGAAACTTGGTGGATAAGCCAGGCATAGATTGAAGTTTATTAATACCAAATATGGTTGGATCGCAGAAAGGATTGCGAATTTCATTAACAAGTTCTTTTTATGGATAGATAAGTTATTTGCGTTTGAAAGTCCGAATCCTCTAAACACAGATAAAAATTTTTTTTTTTTCATGGAAAATAAAAATGATTCATTAATGGTCATCCTGTACACCAGGGAAAAATGTGTTTCCTCAGCTATGTCGAACCCCTAACAAGATGTCAGGAAGAGACAAGACTACAGCTGTGGACCAGACAGCTAGAGAATGTCCTCCCCCTCCTACTGACATGGAATTCTTCCTTCTGAGGCTCCCGGTTCAGAGGCACCCTGGCTCCAGTAGAAGACACTCAACTATCTGAGAATAGGGGGATCAAAAGTATTAGTAGATGGGGCTACAAAACTGACCCAAACATCTGTGAATGTGGAGAGGAGGACCATATGATTCAACACCGGTGTAGCTTGAAAGATCTTGCAGAATACAACAATAATGCAAAGGACTGCGTAAAAAAGTGGGAAACTGTCGTATGACCACATGACACTTCAAAACACGCAAAGAAGACTGTAAATGAGGTTAAATGAAATCAGTTCTTAAACTAGCGACATTAGTTATTTTGAAACAAACACTAAATAAATATGCTTGTGATTTGTGAAAAAACATTTCATGTATATTAATAACTTGATACTTACCTTTATTATTCCCAATTTCAGAATAGTCTCCATAAAACAATTCTATCATAGGATTTTTTGGTTCTTTAGATTCTCTGGAAGAGAAATTATTAAAATTTGTTTAAAAAAAAAAAAAAAAAAAAAAAAAAGGAAAAAAAAAGGAAAAAAAAAGGGACCATACAGGGAATAAGGATTCCAGAAAAATAACAAGACGAAAGAAATGCGTTTGGATCTTCACCGGTGTCTTCCGGTTGACCTTGGCACACACGTGGACTTTTTAATAAACAAAAAAAACATTGAAGCGTCAAAAGTTCTCGTTTTAAAATGACTCCATACTTTACGATTGTTCAATTTATATTTAAATTATTATAATTCTAATAAATATATACATTTTTTGTTACATATTTATATTTGGAGGGAGGGAATATATTATATATTTATTTTTTAATGTAGGGTGCGTTTTTTCTTTAATTTACAAAATTTTTTAATAATAAATAAATGTATTGAAAACGAGTAATCTATTACATCCTTCCAGACTGAGGCAATTTTAATTTATTTACAATACTTTTTAATAATCAAACGAAACATTGCACAATTCTCGTACACTGTTTTCTTGTCACCCCACGAAGGGAAAATACATAATAAAATAAAATCTTATAGCGTGCATTTAAAAAATTTTTTTTTACAAAACTTTTTAGTAAATGAACAAAATATATACATTTTTAAAAATCGGCGGACTTGAGTAATCTTCCATATCGCCTCCCATGAGGGAGGAGTTAGACTTCAAAAATAAGTTTCCAAACTGAGGCAATTTAAAGTTTACAAACTTTTACTTTTTTCTGTAAGCAACAAGTAAATACAAAGTTTTATTTACAAATCTTTTTGTAACTTATTTTTTATTAAAAAAAACAAACTTCGCTATTTACTTGCCCGCAGGTAGGCATAATGTAGATTTTTAATGTAGTGAACAAAACATATTTAAACAAAATAGACTTAAATAAATGGATATTTTACAGATATGGTGTCACAAACAATTTTGGATTGGGACAAAAACTTAAAATTTCCTCAGAAGAAAAAAACAAGGAAACGCGAGAACGAGAAAGAAAAAAACACGGAAACACGAGAACAGAAAAGAACAAAAATAAAAGAAAAAAAAGAAAAGAACAAGAACGAAATAAAAAAAAGAAAAGAACGAGAACGAAAGAAAAAAAAAAGAACGGGAACGAAGGAAAAAAAAGAAAAAGAATGACAACGAAAGAAAAAAAAAATGAACGAGAATGATAGAAAAAAAAAGAACGAGAACGAAAGAAAAAAAAAAAAGAACGAGAACAGAAAAAAAAAGGGCAAAGGTAGGCATAAGGTAGATTTTTAATGTAGTGAACAAAACATATTTTAACAAAATAGACTTAATAAATAGATATTGTACAGATATGGTGTCACACAGCATTTTGGATTAGGACAAAACTTAAAATTTCCTCAGAAGAAAAAAAACAAGGAAACGCGAGAACAGGAAAGAACGAGAACGAAAGAAAGAAAACAGAACGAGAACAAGAACGAAAGAAAAAAAAAAAACGAGAACGAGAGAAAAAAAGAAAGAACAAGAACGAGAAAGGAAGAAAAAAAAAAAGAGAACGAGAGAAAAAAAAAACGAGAACGAAAGAGAAGAGAAAAAAAAAATAAGAACGAGATCGAGAGAAAAAACGAGAACGAAAGAAAAAAAAAAAGAACGAGAACGAAAGAAAAAAATAAGAACGAGAACGAAAGAAAAAAAAAACGAGAACGAGAGAAATAAAAAACGAGAACAAGAACGAAAGAAAAAAAAACGAGAACGAAAGAAAAAAAAAAACGAGAACGAGAGAAAAAAAAAACCGAGAACGAAAGAGAAGAGAAAAAAAAAATAAGAACGAGAACGAGAGAAAAAACGAGAACGAAAGAAAAAAAAAAAAAGAGAACGAGAACGAAAGAAAAAATAAGAACGAGAACGAGAACGAAAGAAAAAAAACAAGAACGAGAGGAAAAAAAAAAACGAGAACAAGAACGAAAGAAAAAAAAAAACAGGAACGAAAGAAAAAAAAAACGAGAACGAGAAAAAAAAAAACGAGAACGAGAGAAAAAAAAAAACGATGCCGAGAGAAAAAACGAGAACAAGAACGAAAGAAAAAACGAGAACGAGAACGAGAACGAAAGAAAAAAAAAGAACAGGAACGAAAGAAAAAAAAAGAACGAGAACGAAAGAAAAAAAAAGAACGAGAAAGAAAAACAACAGAACGAGAAAGAAAAACAAAAGATTGAGAAAGAAAAATAATAAGATTGAGAAAGTAAAAAAAAAAGGTTGAGAAAGAAAAGAAAAAAGAACGAGAAATATAAGAATTGTATATAGAAAATGATTTTAATCCAATAATTTGTAGTGGAAAGATTGTGAAGTGCAAGTTTAAATTTAACTTTAAAAATTATTGAAGTTTGGGAAGTTTTTTTCTGCTATAAACTCTTGTGAAGAATAATAAAAAGTAAAAAGATTTGCGTTAGTTAAGCGATAGAGAAGAGTAAAAACAATTCTTACTTGCTGCAAGCAGCTCCAGATGATTCTGGTACAGTGGACGGTGAATGTTTAAAAGCATCTTCGAGCCATTCTAGAAGTTTACCTTGAAACTCACTGATATCCTGAAAGAAATCAAAAGATGAAAAGGCGGAGTTGCTAAAGTTTCTTTGGTGATTTTGTATCTTATAAAAACAAGACAATTGTTATACTTTAATTAATACTTATAGAATTAGAACTATATTTTGTCGAGTTAGGCAGCATTTGTTCCTTCAAACACATTTTGTAAAATACAGCGTGCCCCCAAAAATGTCACTCATGGAATCGTTAATAAAATTCACAATGTATTGGCTGCTCTGGTGCCCCCTCGACGTAAATTCACTAGACCAACTCGATAATCAACTAAATCCCATCCATTCACTGTGGAGGTCCCCAGATGCAGGAGAGCTTTCTACTCAAATAGCTTCTTTCCTCGTGCTGCTGGCCTCTGGAACTCCCTCCCTGCCCCCTGTTTCCCCGACAGTACTGACATACAGAAATTTAAAATTAATGTAAACAGACATCTCGCTGCGCAGATCCCAGTGTAGGTTGACCCCCCCCCCCCCCAACCTTCTCCCCTTTTCTTTCTTCTCAGTAGCCCCTTACGTCTACAGTAGCGGCCTGCCTTGTTTGGGGTGAACTACATTAAAACAAAATTTTTTTTTAAATCCAACTATATTTGATTCAAATAAACTTGTCCACCAAGTTTCAGTCATGAATGTCCAACAGTTTCTGTTTTATCGCCATTCAATGATAAGCACATCTGGATATGACATGCAAAATTGTCAATATCTCTGACATACTTCTCTCTGGACACTACCCTGATTTTAGCTGACTCTTCAGATCAGGAATAGTCTAAGGATTGATTTGAGATAATCTCACAGATAAAACCTGAGAGGTTAAGGTCCAGTGAGTGTGAAGCCCACTCAGAATCACACCTGTTAAGGAGGTCATCACCAAAGTGTTTCAGCATATCACTGAACGGAGATAAAACAAAGAATGAAACTTGATGGGAAAGTCAGGCATACACTGAAGTTTATCTGTACCAAATGTGGTTGGATTGCAGAAATGATTGTGAATTTTATTAACGATTCCATGGCTGGATAGAATTTTAGAAAGGACTTACAGATTAAATCAAGGGAGGCGCGAGAGCGCTCTATCCCTTAATCAAGGGAGGCGCGAGAGCGCTCTATCCCTTAATAGACTTCAAAAACGGCCTATGCTAGAAATTTCATTTCTTTGATCAATCATAACTCAAAAACCAATAAACCAAATTAGTTAAAACTTTGAACAAAATTTTTTTTTGATAGGCTCTATAAGTGTGTAGAATTTCAGCATCAAGGTGTCAAGGCAACCCAGAGATCCAGAAAGGTCAAGCATGATTTTGTGTTATCCGTGTACGTACGTACGTATGTGCCACCCTGTATCTCATCAACTATTTGATGGATTCAGCTGATTTTTGGCAGAGATAGAGGTTCTAGTGTCTAGTTGATGGCATTTTAATTCAGTTTACCATATACCTTAGTTTTCCAGAAAATTGCAAAAAACCTTAAAAATGACCATTGTATTGAGGCATAGTCTTTACAAAAGTAGTGCCATTCAATGATAAATGCCAGTATACTGAAATCATATGCCCTTAATAGGGTTAAGATGAAAATTCATATACACTAAATGTACAAAAGCAAGGAAATTCCCAAATTTTTACACTTTTATTGTCATTAAGGGTATGCAAGCACAACAGGGCTATGTATTTTACTGGTAGGAATTTTTCTTCAGCGCACCTCACACACTTCATCCATTCATTCATAGAGATTTATTTATACTGTAGTGATGTGATAATGAAATGGTTTGGTTGATATGTAGTCATACCCTTAAATAATGACAATAAAAGTGTAAAAATTTGGGAATTTCCTTGCTTTTGTACATTTAGTGTATATGAATTTTCATCTTAACCCTATTAAGGACATATGATTTCAGTATACTGGCATTTTTCATGGAATAAACATAGAAATGTCTAACAAACTCATCTAGAAATACAGAAGAAATTGAAAATATCTCTGGTTGTGAGTTTGACCACACAGAAATTGTCTTTTGTTTGAAATAAAATAAGTGCCTCATTAAACAGGGAATCATGCTGAGACCGGCTTACTTGAGATAAGTAATGTTCATAGATGGACTCCAGATAAACACCCTGGAGTGGACACTGTCTGGTCGTTATCTCCAGTTGTAAGCTTCTGGGTGGTCGAATGGTGGCCACTGAGAGAGTCCAGAAGCTAAGACTTCCAGTCAGGAGTGAAACTATTCCAAGAGATGAGACAGGAGAAGTCAGAGCCAGCCCTCTCAGCATGACTCAGGCAGTTGTTTTTTCTAAGGGGTGACGGTCAGTTGGGTCATTGTGCCTCTCGGGGCAGGGTGGGCCCTTGGAGCTCTTAGCTAAAGGATTGTATTGATTGGACTTATATTTTATTTAGCCGGGATAAAAGATCTCATTTTGCAAGTCTGCTATTCAACCTAAAAAAACGAGTAGGATTTGTAATCTCCAAAAAAAATGAGCAATTAATTGTTGCTTATAAACTGAACTTGTGGTTTTGCTTGGAATGATAATTGTTTGTTGCAGCACTGACCGAGTCAAACGGCAACCTTGCACCAGGCACAACGAGCAGGACGATCACGGACAGTGCAGTCACCGTACACATGCATGTTTATACTTAAACATTAAAAGAAAGAAAAAGATTGTTTAGTTCTTAATATCAAGCTTACATGTTCAATGGGATTTATTACCAACTGTACAAAATACATTGTAGAAAATATTTTTAAAAGGATTTGTTTTCTTGGTCAGAAAAATGTTTTTAAAATGATTTCCAAGAAAGAAAAAAAAAAAAGCAGCATTTGAAGATTATTTTAAGGCATCTTTTTTGAGAAATTTTGTTATAAAATCATTACATCAACAAAACAGGGTTTAATATATTTTGTTTTCTACCCTCTCCCCTGGAAAAAATGACAAAGAAAAACAACAACGCAAACAAACAGTACCACAAAATCATTAAAAACGGTATCACTTTAGAAATAACAAACCTGTTGGCTATCCGACACTCCTGTGTGAGACCGAAAACCTTCTTTCAAAATCTCAACTGCTTTTGAAGGATCCACATACTTTCGATAAGAACCAATCATCAAACCAAACAGGTTTCTTAGTTCTTCTGTGAAACGCAAACTACGTGTCTCCTGAAATGATAAATATACATTCAATTTATATTACATAAAACATTATTAAACAACATGTTTCATGAAGTGCTAAGTTAAAGTTTAACTTTGTTTTTTAAAACTGAAATCTTATCAAAGTATGGGAGGTGGTGAAGTGAATAATGAGGTGGACTGACAACCTGGGTGTACAAGGTTCGAATCCAGTCAGTTCCATAGAACATCTTTCACATGTGGATGTTAGCAACCTGATTTTAGAAAGAATCGGAGAATCCAATGCCAACAACAAAATCGAGCCAATCAAACAAAGTCGCACCATATCAATTCACAGAAATTTACTCAACTATCAAAATATAAACAGTGATAAAAAAATAAATAAATTATCTGGGGTCCATGCCAATGATAGGGACTCAGTGCCCCCCCCCCCTCAATCTATGATATAGAACCCACTATAAGACTACAGTTTGTAAACAATGTGTTACTTTTCTTTTAATCAGCAAAAATCAGAATTATCCAATTCTCATGGAATTTTCAGTATTTATTCGATTGTATATTTTATAAATTGTATATTTTATATTTTACACAAGTTTTCAAATTTTATATAGCCGTTTACAAGAGTGGAAGTTTGATAGGATTTAAGTTTGAACCAGATTAACACACATGCAATCATTTTTTTTTTTATGTAACTGTTAAAAGCAATTATACATAATTTTTTCTGACATATTAAGGAGGGGGGGATGCTGCTGTAACTATTCCTGTCAGAGCCCTCTAGTGTTGTATAATGGTGACTAGCCCCTTGCAGTCTCAGTTAATCAGGCCGGATTAGTTGTTTGTTGGTATTTAATGACCTTTCAACCATTATCAGGTCATCTCAGGTCAAACTTTTTTTTCCTCCTTTGTGACAGTTTTTGCAATGTTTCTTCTTTGGGGAATTGTTTTTTTTTTTTTTTTTTGTATTTTTAGCATGTAGGATTTGACTACTCTTAATGTATAATCACTTTGTTTGATTTTCAGATTTCGGTATGCTTTTTGGAGAATGGGAGGGAAGGTATTATTTGGGTCATTCTTTTGAAGAGAATTTTTCAAATTGCTTGGTGACATGGTAATTAACTTTTCTCTTCAAATTAATTAGTATTTTTCTTGTCTGATGTTATTTTGTTAATACAGGCTTTTGAATTTTTTGTGGGTGCTGTTTTAGAGTCAGATTTCTTTTTTGTTTAAATTTTATTTATATGTAAGATCTCTTCCTGTTTCCATACTTTCCAGGGTCTCAAATCTGTTTTTCGTTGGAGTATTTTTTGATCTTGAGGTTGATCTTTGTTTTCTGTAACCCTGTACCTCGGTTGAGGTTTCTTTTCCAGTTCCTTTACTAGGAGATTTTTATGGTGTCCTAGCCGTTGAGGCTTCGAATTCTCCTTGTTTGGTTTTGTTTGTGTTTTTTGGTTGGTTGTTTGTTTGGTATTTGAGTTTTCTTTGGAAACTTGTTTCTTTTCCATGACTGTTTTAATGATAGTTTTCATTTCTCGTATTAGTGTTCTCATCTCGTTTATAAGTTGTGTGATTACATCAGTTTTTATTTCAGTTTGGTTGTATATTTGGTGTTTTTGTTGGTTTGTATTTAGTATGTTTCTTTTAGTTATTTCCGAGTATTTTGTTGTTTCAATTATTTTTCTTGCTTCCGGGAAAGGAATATTCTTGGTATATTTCAACCTAGATATATTTTTTCCCTTTTTCCAGACTTCACATTCTCTGGAGTTTGTGGGGTGATTTTTTTTGCAGTTAGAGCAGTTTGCCTTTTTTGGGAAGTTTGTATGCTTTGTGTTGTTTTCACCGCATCTTTAGCATGCTGGAGGTTATTGCATCAGTCTTGATGGTGATCAAACCTTTGGCAGTTAAAACATCTGACTGGGTTTTGTATGTAGGTTTCAACTTTTATTTTCATATATCCTACTTCAATTTCACTTGGTGGTTTTGGTATACTAATATTTAATATGGACGTATTTGTATTTATGATTTCTCCATTTTTTAAAAACTTATTCTTTTAACATCAGTTACATTTTGTTTTTTTAGATGAGTCTTTATTTCGTCCATTGTGCATAATGAGAGTTTGGAGCTTTTAACGACACCTTTTGAGTAGTTTAGAGATTGCTGGAGATAAACCTTGATTTTTATATCGACGAAACTTTCCCACTTTAATATTTCTTCAACTTGAGTTTTTTTTTTAATTTCGATTAATATTGTTCCATTTGAAAGTTTTTTGTAATTGTTTTAGGTTTTATTATTTTTTTTTTTTGAGAAAATTTGTTCTGTTTTAAAGGTCGATATTTCAGTTATCGGTCTATCTTCAATAGATTGTATGTTGGTGTATTTTGATACGTTATTTCAACCTCACTATCTGAGCTTTCGCAGTGAGGTCGCTTGGTGGATTTTGGTGTGTACATTTGTATTTTTTTTCCATTTCATCCTTCCTGCTCCCCACCTACCAACTGCGTGGGAGGTGCCAGGGGGGGGGGGGGGCCATTTGCCCTGGCACCTCAGGGCTACAGGAAAAGTATACTTTCATCTGGGGAAGCCACAAGCACCTGCATTCCGTAGGCCTCACTGGCCAAGTCCAGGGATGCCTCTCGGGTATATGCAGCCATGTTGTGGGTTTCATCTCCAGAATCTATTGACCCTGAACCACCGCCTTTAGTTTATTATTTTGTTTATTTTACTTTTTGTTAAGGCCATTTATATAAAAGGTTTATATTGGAAGTTTTATTTAGACAAGTTTTTTTTCTTCTTTTTTTTTTGTTAGGGCTTGTTGACCAGCCGATTGGTCGGATCGGGCCTCTCCGATCGCTCGTCTAGTCCGGTACGGGCCAAAGTAGAGTGTTGCAGCTAATGGTCTTTTGTTTTAATAGTCATTAGGCTGCTCAGCCATTAGGATCCCATCCTCGGACATCATAGGTCGCCACCCACAGCAAACAGGTGGGCCCATTAGGTGGGTGGGTCTCACCCCTGTGCAGAGGTGCAGTTGGCAAACTCTACAACAGGGTGGGATTAGTTATGGACAGGTCATAGACATTTATGACTTATTGATTATTATCTTCATATCTAGGTGGCCCTGGGGACAAAAGCCCAACACGAGTGTCTGCAAGTTATCACTGCTGCTCACCAACTTATTACTTAACCGCTGACTATTTCAAAATGCCCTCTCTCCCCAAACAGATCTTACTTAACCAATCTTTCATATCTCTCAGCTCACCCCATTAAATTTATTTTCTAATAAAAATGACAATTTGTTTTTGTAATTATGATATAAAACTAAGAATTTAAAATTTTATAAAAAATTGTCAATTTTTAAGCTATTCCTATGTTTATACAGAAAGTAAGCATAAAATACTGTATTATTCAAATATGTTAAACATATGAACAACGTTTTGGATGATGTAACCTCCTACCTTCTTAAAGTGTATCTTTACATACTTGGGAACCTTCTAGTCGAATTCTGAAATCCATACAGAATTTCAAACTGATCCTTTTATAAAGATTCCGAAGTCCGACTAGAAGATTCCCAAGTTCATAAAAAGGACCTATCTAAAGAAGGTCAGAGGTTATATCGGCCAAAATGTTGTGTATATAACAACCAAGATGAAAATAGTAGTCAGAATAATTCAAATTATTAATCCCCATCTAAAACAAAACATTCTGAAATAAAATACTCACTGTTGGGTTGGAAGCACCTAAATCGTACCCGGGCCGGGGTTGAAAGTTGAGTAACAAATGTCTAAATCGGTTTACATGGAATAAAGACTAGAAAAAAAGAAAAATTGTATAATTATTTCATATCAATTATTGAAATCATTTTTTACAAATATATAAAGGTTTGCAACAAAAAAAAAATATATATATATATATAAGGAATATATAATCAAGCACCCAAAGCTTATTCTCATTAAAATGTTCATAAACTGAAAAAGTGTTTCACTAATAAATAAGGCTTTTATTTATTTTTAAATTAATAAATATTACAATGATTTTCTAAACCTATTCTGATGTGATTTCAATAATTGCAAAGTGAAAATTAAAAACTGAGTGAAAACATGAATTGTCGGTTTGCCCGTCTTTTCTTTCATTTTGATTTAATTGTTGATCTTTAACATCCAGAGTTTTGATGCCAAACCGATACACTCAGTCTCTGACATTCCTAATGTCCAACATTTCCTCACCATTGTAGGGGTAGTGGCAACGTGGTAGTGTCAAAACTAGCTGATTAACAGAGCTCTGGTGATAATCTAGGAGTCAACATTAGGATCCGTCGTCCTGTGTGTGCCAGGTGCAAAACTGAAAATCCACGAAGTGAGGAGAACAACATAGCTTTTGCACATGAGCAACCATCATTCCTTCATGTGTTCTCAGTCAAACCTTTTGACCAGAAATCTTAGATTGCGCTCTTTCTCCATTCGACCACCTAGAGAATAACACCCCGAGATATCCACCAGCCAGTGTCCACTCAAAAAGGGCTTATCTGCAGACAATCTAGGACATTACTTTTCTTAAGTAGGTTGCTCTTCGTATGAACCCCCCGTTTAATAAGGTACTTTAGTTTAAAAAAACAAAAACAAAAAAAAAACATCTCTTGGGTAGCCCAACTCACAATTCAAGATATTTTCAATTCTTTGTGTGGCCTCTTTTCTTCTTATTAAATATTACTCACTTACAGCAAGTCTGCTATTCGCATGCATGCAATTCTAAACATGCAACCGCCTAGTGAATGTTTACAAAATAACCTATTATAAAATATACATTGGCTTAGAATATTAAAGATGCCTTTAATCACATACATCATACTAGCCAATGGAGAATGCTCTCTTTATTTATCTTTGTTAAATATTACTCACTTGCAGCAAGTCTGCTATTCGCATGCATGCAATTCTAAACATGCAACCGCCTAGTGCATGTTTACAAAATAACCTATAATAAAATATACATTGGCTTAGAATATTCAAGATGCCTTTAATCACATACATCATACTAGCCAATGAGAGAATGCTCTCTTTATTTATCTTTGTTAAATATTACTCACTTACAGCAAGTCTGCTATTCGCATGCATGCAATTCTAAACATGCAACCGCCTAGTGCATGTTTACACCATCAATGAATCAACAAACAACAAGCCACATCTGTGATCATTGTAACTGTGACTGTCACTTGTGCATTGGTCTCATCAGTCACAAGAGACATTGTAACACATCCAGTATACCAATTCAAGGCGCAAATCCATCGTCTCTCGAGACTGATGGATGCCAGAAAGAATATTATCTACAACAACTGAACGAATCGAATATACTTATGTTGTACTTCTGCTGTGCTTAAAAGAATAACGACAAACACTGATGAATAAAAATTTAACAGTATATCTTTATTGCCGGTGGCGGTGAACGAGTGTGAGTTAGTGAGGAAGGAGAATGTACAAGAGTCGATGGAGTGGTTTTCTAAAACGTGTGGCAGTCGAATGTCAGTCCCAACTTCGGGTTGATATTATATAACAATTTGTGACACCCAGGCATTCACCTGCATACACCCATCCTGTGATTACGCCTTTATTGCCAATGATGCCACACCCATAGGGCATCTATTTAGTGACTAGGTGCAAATTTGTCAAATAAAATCTTACTCCTGCCAAGTGACACGCCAAGCCTGGATATTCAACGCGTACGCTTTGCCAATGTGAACATCCTATATTCATAAAAAACTATTATTTACATCTGAACAACTTGCATTCAAATCTTTGATTTCCATATCAATCCCCCTTCTTTTTTTGTTTCTGCTCAATCCTTTTACATCTTTGGTTTTGTTTTGTACATTTTGCTTTAAATCTCTCTATATAAAACTCAATGTCTGTGTGCATGTGTGCAATGTTTGTGTGTTCCCTATAGAAAGAAAGGTTAGAGAATCTACATAAAATCTAAAAATGTATTCTTTACCGGGGAAAACAATGAAAGTGGTTCCAAATCTCTAAATGCACCCCTAAGGGAGCTATGATGGCATAGCCCCTTTAATCTGCAAATATATCCTATTTTATTGAAATTTAATTTATATGTATAAAATTTTCTTGGGGATGACAATGGAAGTGGTTCAGAATCTCTATGTTATCTTCCATGTGCCAAACATCTATGTGCTCACATCTCTAAGTTACCAATGGGGGACAGAACCACCTTAAGATTTCAAATACGTTTATTCAATTTTAATGAAATTTAAGCCATATGTATAAGCCATTAATTCAGAGTTTCCTAACATTTCAGCTTCTTCTGACTATATTAGAGGGCGAAACAAGAGGAGGGGGGTAGTAAAACAATGAAAGCAATATGGTGTTATGAGCATAGTGAAGAAGTACATGATAGTGATCCTCATTCAATCCCGAGCAACGTTCGGTCCCCCTGCTCGCAAATATATAAAATAAAAAGGAGCAAAAGTTTTATAGACTTACTTGTATTAATGCACTAAACCAACATGTGTTGCCAACATTTTTTAAACCCACAGGACACCAATCCTCTCGTTTACGTAAATACGGATTCAAGGGATCCACAAACCACAGATCATTTCGTTTCCGTTTAGTTCCAGGTTTAGTTTCAGCCAAACTGGCTTCAAGAACTCTGAAAAAAAAAAAAAAATTATTTCTCTTCTGATACTGAATCAAAAATTAGAAAAAGTAATGATAGCAATAAAAAAAACAATCTTTATTAATACAATTCTGATCAAATAGAGTGTAAATAAAAAATAATTCAATGTGTAATTAATGCAATAAAAATATACATGAATTTTATTAATATAGAAGAATTTAAACAGAAAAAGACAGAAATTTTTTTTTTGAATTTAAAAAATGAAAAAAAAATGAAAAATAAAGAAAATGAAAACAATAAAAAATGAAAGAAAAGAAAAAGAAATGAAAAAAAGAAAAAGAAATGTTTTTCATTTCTTTTTCTTAATATAGAAGAATTTAAACAGAAAAAGACAGAAAATTTTCTTTTTGAATTTAAAAAATGAAAAAAAATGAAAAATAAAGAAAATGAAAAATGAAAAATAAAAAAGAAAAAAATGAAAAAAAAAGAAAGAAAAAAAAAATGAAAGAAAAGAAAAGAAATGGAAGAAAAAAAAAAAAAAAGTATCCCTTACCGGCTGATATCTTGTTCTTCTCGGGTCACTTGTCCTCCTAACATCCCAGTAGAGTCTTGTAAACTAGCAGCAATGGCTTTTCGTATATCTTCACTCTCACAATTCTCACCTGCAGCTTGCTGCTGTTGAGGCTGTTTCTCATGTGTCAGATCTATTACTGAAGAATTCAAGAAAAAAATGTTAAGTACTTTTTAAAAGAGTCAATAAAAGCCAAGAGTTCATTTTAGTAATTGTCTCCTAAAAAGATCTCTCTACCAACGTTCATCAGACAAGTGACGTTAGAATTTAAACAAAATTGAACATAGCAGCAAAATTATACAATATATATTCCTCTGATGGATGTTAGTTGAAAGATCATTTCGATTTACAGTTTGTTAATTCAAGATGGAGAACTGTTACCAGATCTGGAGAGGTGCTGATCAAAGGACTCTTTCTTGCCTCGACAGAGCACAAAATCGACTTTGCAAGTGTGTGTGTGTGTGTGTGTGGGGTCTTTTCTCTTCCCTACGCCCCCCCCTTTTCACAGAAGAGATGTTGCTAGTCTTTTTCTACTCTTTCATTGGTGCTTCCAGCAAGCAAAGAACAGTCATTTGTTTCATTGATTCTGCTGCTGCATTTGATTGTCGACTATGGCATCCTCTAGAAGTTATGCAAGCAGATGGTATTCCGTCTAAACTTCTCACTCTTCTTAAAGCATACTACTGTTCAACATGATCCCACATGCACATGTACGGCGAGGTTTCAGAACCCTTCAAAATATGGTCTGATGTTCGGCAAGGATGTATTCTTTCACCAACACTTTTCGTTTACACCATTAACTGGGTCACCTTGAATGCCTTAAAAGAGTTTCCTGGTGTCATTGTTGGTCGCCACTTTGCAGATATTATCAACTCCATTCATCGTTCGTTTTCAATACTCCCATAATATTGTTTATCACCCAACTGACAATCCATCAATCTCATTAAACCATTATACAACAGTGGCTTTTGAGCTTTGTAAGTAGTGACTCATTAAAAAAAAAAAAAAAGTTCAAAATAAATTAACAGGACAACTCTTTGATATACTTACGTATCAGGCAAAAGTAGGTATCTACATCAATAGTTAGGGAAATTAGCGAGTAGCATTTTAATTAAAAATATAAATCAGTTTTATCATATACTTCCGATTTTCCATTGGCACGAGCACATTTTACTGACTTATTTCCCGTTCTCCCTTTTTGCGCTAGAATCAATGGAGAATCGATTATACACGATAAAACTGATTTATATTTTTAATTAAAATTCTACTCGCTAATTTTCCCTAATGTTTAGTGTAGATATCTACTTTTACCTGATACGTTAGTATATCAAAGAGTTTTCCTGTGAATTTTGAACTGCCATAGTTCACCTGTGTATTTCTATATATAAGCACAAAAAAAAAGTACAATAAATTGGGAGAATTTTTTCACTTTAATATTCAGACTTTGAATCAGAACTCATACAAGATCTCTTGGATGATTGTTTATGCATAATTTGTAATTTATTTTATCACCCATACTTCATAGTACAAAATTGGGACATGGCAAGATAAGAACCATTCGCATTGCCACGACAGAGCTACGTGGAAGGCATATGCGTTTAGGGAAAAGTCCTCGAGCATCGCCACACTTCATCATTTCTGCTATCCAACTGTATCAGATTGTCTGCGCTTAATAGCCACACCAAGTTCCTATCTTCCGAATTGATTGACTCGCTTTCAGTCATGTATTTATGAATGTGCATTAGCGGTATCAGTAACGGACTTGGGGTGAAGAGAATCTCTTAGTTATGGGTTATATGACAGGGTTTGGCATGGCCAACTGACTGATTGGATCTAGCCTCTCTGACTTCCTGTCTAGTCTAAGTAACGGCCAAAGTTGAGTGTGGTAGCTAATAGCCTTTTAGTTCCATAGTTATCAGCTGCTCAGCCACCAGGATCCTGTCCTCAGACATCATGGGTCACCACTCACGGCCAAAATGTAGTCCTGGTGAGGTGTGGGAGGGGGGGGGGGGGAATGGCTTATCCCTCTGCAGATCTTTTTCGGAGACAATTTACTGAAATGAATACACAGCGTTTATTGGCTATTTTTGAATTGAAAATAATTTTTGTAATAATGATATCATCATCTGTTTTACACACTGGTATGTGTTAGGCGGCCTTTAGGAATTGATTTCCAAACTAACCTATCTCTGGCCAGGTCTGTATTTATCCCTCTTTCTCCCAAGTCTTCCTTCACCTTCCTGTGTCACTTCAATTGTTCTACATCTATAACCTTTCTTTCAATGTGACCACAAGATCAGTCTCCTTTTCTACACACATTTCCCTAGACTGTCCAGATTTAATCTTCCTCTGAGGTTTTTAAGACTCATATTACATATCCATCGTATTATTCTCATATCATTTCTCTTTATGTAACGCATGTCCTCAACCCTCAGTGATCAGGTTTCATTTCAATATGTCATCACACTGCGTACACATGACTGATAGACTCTTCCCTTGGTCAATGGTTGTAATGCTCTGCTGGTTAGTAATGGTAGACGTTCCTTGAACTTACTCTACCCCAAACGAAATAAGTGATGTCAAATGAAACTAAAATGTAGTTTTTGACCGTGAACAAATTTTAGAATAAAAATATGAAAATAGCAATGCTAGTAAGTATAGTGCCGGATGCTAGTAAGTATAGTGCCGGATGCTAGTAAGTATAGTGCCGGATGCAAAACCTTGAAGGGCCACATGTCCAAGAAAAACATTATGTCATGACAATTTAGAAGTGTGTTCTGTTCAAGATTTAATTCACTTCTCGGCATTACTCGAAACTCACATTGCATCTCTCATAGATCCCACCAAAGACGCCTTTGAATTGCAAGTTAACAAACAAAAATCATAGTCTGGAGCCAATTTTGACAAATGTAAAAATCATTCTTCTTGTGTTGTTACGAAACAAAAAAAACAAACAAAAAAAACCCCTCTGATGTTGAATAAGTCTTTAATTACAAACTGCAATTAAAATACATCACACAAAAAAAAAAAAAGGTTAAAAGATCAACATAACAATTATTGGTTACTTTTCAGTTCATACAGGTTACACATAGAGTTACTAAGAAGTACTAATTGTACTTAATCATTCTGGAAAATGTGGCTTTCGATTTTAATATCCCGGTTAACAATAGTCAAAACTTTGATGAATACATCCAGGTAGTAACATGGTGGCAATCATCATTTTAATTATCTAGAGATTCAAGTTCAAACTCCAGTATAAGCAGTGCCATTTTTTATGTGTATGACAATTTTACACACCAATTGTAGTGGAGAAAAGATATTTTTTGCAAGTTAAAGAGAATCATGAATGAACAGAGAATCAACATGGAAGAAGACAATTTTACATTAATAATCATGTGAAAAAAGTTTGAAACTTGACCAGGGAAGCGTTTACACTCTGATTTCAAAGGGGCCGTTCAAGCTCAATTTCACTGGATTAAGATGAAAATAATAATCAACTTGTTGTCTCAGTCAAAAATAATGCGATTCACAAATCACTGGACGTTTTCTCTCACTTCTCTCCTTTCTCCTTCTTTCTTGTACTCTCCGATGTCAGACATAAAATAATCTGTTAATTCTTTTTTAACCAATGGGAATACAGATAATTCGGCTTTAAGAAATTGACTTCCAAAGTAATCTATCTCTGCCAGGTCTTTATTTATCTCTCAGGTCCATTTTTATCACTTCTTCCCATGTCACCATAATATTGCATTCACACTTGCGGTCACCATAATATTGCATTCACACTTGCGGTCACCATAATATCGCATTAACATTTGCGGTCACCATAATATTGCATTCACACTTGCGGTCACCATAATATTGCATTCACACTTGCGGTCACCATAATATCGCATTCATTCTATGAATTACTCTACTTACAATTTCTCCCCAGTGTTTTAGAATTTATCATTTATTTATTTAGTTTTATTTTGTAAAAGGTTTGAAACTATCAGGGCACTGTTTACACTGATTTCAAAGGGGACATTAAAGATAAATTTCACTGAATTAAGATGAAAATAATAATCGACTTGTCGCCTCAGTCAAAAATAATGCGACTCACAAATCACTGGACGTTTTCTCTCACTTCTCTCCTATTCCTTTAAGCCAACAGATTTCAGCCATTAAATAGTCTCAGTTAATTCTTTTTCAACAAATGAGAATACAGATAATTCTTTTTTAACCAATCAGAATACAGATAATTCTTTTTTAACCAATGAGAATACAGATAATTCGTTTTTAACCAATGAGAATACAGATAATTCTTTTTTAACCAATGAGAATACAGATAATTCGTTTTTAACCAATGAGAATACAGATAATTCGTTGGTTCACCTTTTTCTTATTGAGGTGAATTTGCTTATCGCAGTGCAATAACTAGTTGTTTCGTTTCTCATATACTGAACAGACACAGAACACAAGTTGGTGATGTTTCGACTGACATGAGCAGCTGTTATCACAGTGTACATGTAAACAATCCATTGTCCGTATCAGCTACACTATGTACATAAATAAAAGTTAATGTCTATATACAAGTGTTTTGACTGCCCTGTTATTTCCGACTCACCCCATTGTACATTAAAAAAAAAAGAAAAGAAAGAGTACTTACCTTTTTGCTTATCTTTATTCAATGGAGGTACATCATCACAGGTCTCTTTGGATACATTATGGGAAGGATTTGCAGAAACCTAAAAAACAAAAAGAGATTCAATTTTTCTTTTAATAAAATGAACTCAAAAGTGGATTCATGTGTTATCAAGGGCAGAATGTAGTAACAATATGATTAGGACACTTTTTTTGAAAGGAGATAAAAATGGCCATATGTTTAGTATTGTCGACTGTACTCAATTTGGGGAACAAATGTCACGCCGAAAACAATCAAAACACTGCTAAGAAACTAGTAATGAACAACATAACCATCTCTATAATAAAGACCAATGTGTATTTATTTGTATATAAATAAACTAGCTGGTTTTGCCAGATCGCTAAGTTTCACAAAGTTTGAAACTTTAATTTAAAATAATAAACATTTTATTCATAACTTCGATGTAAACTCGAAACAAATTTTTTTGCATTTATTCATATAGATAAAACATTAACATTTTGGTCATTTCAATACAAGTTTCTTTCTTTTAAATGTGACTGTAAAGAAAAGAATAGAAAGAAGAAATCAATTTGCCTTTACACTTGCAATTTCGAAATAGATTGAAACTTATTGAAAATCAAGTCAGTCCCCTTAAAAAACATTTGAACACAAATGCTAAATATTTGTCGAGGAAATAAAACAATATTACGAAACAGAAATATTTGTTATATTAAAATCAAAACAATCATTGAATTAAAAAACGATAACAAATAATAGTTAATTAATAAAATAAACTTTTCAAGACCAATATGCAAATGAGTTAATCTTGCGTCTTATATTGCATATACATCAGCAGTATATAAAAAAAGATAGGGTGTCTATTGTATAAACTTGAATTAACTTGGAATAGGGCATTTTGACTTTAACGTTAGTAAGAAATGGCCCAACTTTCGCAATTATCCATTTCAATATAAATACACACACATATATATATATATATATATATATATATATATATATATATATATATATATCTTCGCCCTGTCACACAAAAGTTGACCTTTCTAGCTTCGGACGAAACAATTTCAAATGGTGGAGGAAAGAGCAAGAAAGCAAATCAGAAAACTCCAGCTGTCTTAAATAAATTTGGAAAGAAATCCCTCACTCTAAAAAATAAAAAAAAATAAAAAAATAAATAAAAAAAATCAACAGTAGGTGTTTTTTGTTCTTTGAATCATCAGAAATGATAATTTGTACATTAAAATTTTAAGTAGTGACATCATTCTATGTTTTTCTATGAACATTAGTGTGAACATTGGGGAAGCATAGTTTTTTTTTCTGTCATTTTCAACAGGTGTACACTAGTTATTGAATAATAATCTATTATATAAAGGAAAGATTTTGTTTTTTTGTCTGTGTGTCTGGCTAAAACATTGGAAACTACTAAGCCTGACATTTAGTATGACCCCAAGCTGGTTATGGTTAAAAAAAAATACTCTTATATTCATTCACTAGGCATTACCAAATTAGAGCATGTGGGGTCAGAAAAAAAATTTACTTTCTTTCATTCTTACTGGTAAATGTTAGAAAAACAACACTGAAACAAGATCAAACGATCAGTCAGCTGATTACTTTTTCTTTCTATTAGATTGAAGCAGTTGCAAAAGTTTGTGCATGAAAGAAAGAGAGGAAGGGAGAGGGAGAGAGAAAGGGAGAGGGAGAGAGGAAGAGAGAGAGAGAGAGAGAGAGACAGGCAGGGGCAATTGAAGGACAAAGTGTGTTAAAAAAGTAACGTGACTGAAGATGTGTCGAATGAAAGGAAGAAAGAAACTTTTTTTTAAACACTTCTATTTTTTTAGCCACAGTCCCAGACAACGCTGGGTAGCCGTGCTTAATGGATTATGTGCCCTTAGAAAAATGTCCAGAGGAATCAACAGCAAATTATATTTGTTTTACATATAACAGTATTATTTTTTTCGTGACTATAATGCATCCTTTTCTTTCTAGAGTCTCCTTCCCTCTAACCCCCCCCCCCCTCCATCAGAATGAGTCGAATGAATACCAAAAATGCCTACGTGGTCCACATGTAGAGCCCAGATGAAGCTGCTACTAGATGTTCACAAAGGAGTTTCTAACACTTAAATTATGAATGTGATAATTTATTTGTTTTGGGTTTCCAAAGGGTCTATTCCACGGTTAATCACCTGGCAAGAAGATGAATAAATTATTATTGTGAACCTTCAGCATGTCCATGTTTTTCTATCCACCTCTAGTCATCTAGAGGAAAGAGGAATGAACTCTAAAATAGCTACGTGGTCCACATGTAGAGCCCAGATGAAGCTGCTACTAGATGTTCACAAAGGAGTTTCTAACACTTAAATTATGAACAAGATTTTTGGTTCCTTAAGGGTCTATTCTGTGACGAATAACCCAGCCGGGAAAATTGGTAAGAGGATAAATAAATTATCATTGCGAATCTCTGGCATGTCCATGTTTTTCTATCCATCTCTAGTCATCTTCCAGAAGAATCATCATCATCATCATCATCATCATATTCGGTTTAAAATCTGTTTTACATGTTGGCATGTGTTGGACGGCTTTTAGAAATTGACTTCCAAACTTATCTCTGGTCAGCTTTTTTTGGAAGCCATTTCTTTAACTGAGGCAAATTTTTTATAGGCCGGATGCCCTTCCTGACGCCAACCCAGTGAGGTGATGGGGACCAGTGTTTTTATCGAGACACCATCTCTAGCTGATTGTCCACCAAGGCTAAAGGAATGAACTCCAAAATGACTATGCAGTCCACACGTGGGATTCAGATGAAGCCACTAGACATGCATAAAAGAGTTTCTAACAGTTAGCCAAGTTATTCATAATGAAATAATTAATTTATCTTGTTTTTGTACTGCAGCTTCAAAACTAACTGCTTCTGTAGTGTTTGTTTACGATTAGTATCGTTACAGGCCATGTACGAGAGCACGCTTGAAAGATGCAACAGACACATTCAGACTAAAGAGTTGCAGTACTTACATTATAGTCCGAGGTATCCTGAACGAGCATTGTAACAACGTCTTCGATATTGTATTTGCCATCCTGATTGCAACAGGCACTTATCGCCTCGGTGATCACCTTGACATCTTCAATTCCTGTTACTTCTTTGATCTGAGATAACGCAGCATCCTCTTTGCTTCTCTACAATGACAGGAATATCGAACCTTATTAAATGCCAAGATGTAGGTGTGTGCGCGTGTGTGTGTAGATGATCATTTGGGATATGGAAATAGACGTTTAGAATTGATAAAGGTACATCACACAATGTTCTTAGTGATAAGAAAAATGTGGAGATATGTTTTGTCGCAAAATTCGTGAATGGTAGAAAAACATTCAACAAAAGAGAAGGATTCATACAATAATGCTATTTTCTCATAAATATCGAGTGATGGGACAGGGGTCAGAAGAATTTTTTTATTTTTTAAATTTTTTTTTTTAAATCGGGATTCATTCTTTTCTGTTTCCTAGAATATTAGTTAAAATAAATTATCTATATAATAAAAGTGAACGTACGTGTGTCTGTTTCGCTTCAACAATCTCATATGCAAATTTATTTTTATGAGCAAAAAAAAAGAAAAAAAAGGGAGGCTTAATCTTAATAATAACTGATAATAGTGAAAGGAAAGAAAAATCATGCATGCAAATTTATTTTATGAGCAAAGCAGAGAAGTCTTAATAAGTGATAATAAAAACAAACAGAATTTATTTTACAGCTAATAGACACAAAACAAATATTCTCTTGTTTTTAATATTTCTGTGACTAAAATAGAATTAATATACAGGTAGGGAGAGAGTGAGAAAGAGAGAGAGTGAGAAAGAGAGAGAGAGAGAAAGAGAGAGAGAGAGAGAAAGAGAGAGAGAGAGAAAGAGAGAGAGAGAAAGAGAGAGAGAGAAAGAGAGAGAGAGAAAGAGAGAGAGAGAGAAAGAGAGAGAGAGAGAAAGAGAGTAAGAGAGAGAGAAAGAGAGAGAGAGAAAGAGAGAGAGAGAAAGAGAAAGAGAGAGAGAAAGGAGAGAGAGAAAGAAGGAGTGAGAGAAAGAGAGAAAAGAGAGAGAAAGGAGAGAGAGAAAGAAGGAGAGAGAGAGAGAAAGAGAAAGAGAGAGGATTAATTTATTTTTTGAAGTAAAACTTATTTTGTTCTGTAAGTAAGATTTAAGTTCCATATTTGCTGTTTTTTTGTTATTTTTTTTTTTTAATAAGTTTTATGTCGAATAGTTGTTTCGTTTTTTTTTACACTAAGATTTACCCCGCATGTGACAACAGTAGGAAACTAATTGGTCTCGATGAAAATAAATTACTTACTAATCCCCCGGGCAACGCCGGGTATCCATGCTGGTTGTTAATAATACCTAAAAATATTCATTAGGACTTACTTTATCACTCTCTGAAATATGAGATATCTTAAAATCCATGTTTGTGCAGGGTGATCAAAATGAAAAGAAATGCCACTCATAGAATCGTTAAAAAAAATTTACAATCCTTTCTGCAATCCATCCATATTTGGTACAAATAAACTTCAGTCTATGTGTGGCTTGCCCACCAAATTTCAGTCATCAATGTCTAACAGTCTTTTTTTCATCATCTTCAATGATATGCAGGGGACACTTTGGTGATCATCTCATCAGCCGGAGGTATGATTCTAAATGGGCCGTCAAAACCCAAATCAGGTCAGTACCAAGAGAGGAGTGTGTCAGAGTTATTGACGATTTTATTGGTCGTATCCAGGTTTGCTTATTTTCAAGTTTCAGTCATAAATGTCCAAAAGACTTTGTTTTATCACCGTTCAATGATATGTCAGAGAAGATATGATCTAAAATGGGCTTCACACTCACCGGACTCTACCCCCCTCAAATTTTTATTTGTGGGATTAACTCAAATATATCTATCAAAACAATCTTCAGATTATTCCCAAACTGAAGCGGACCATCACAATCAAAATCAGGGCAGTGTCAAGAGAGGAGTGTGCCAGAGTTATTGACAATTTTGCATGTCCTATCCAGGTGTGCTTAACAACGATGAAACAAAGACTGTTGGACATTCATGACTGAAGCTTGGCGGACAAGTTAGGCATAGATTGAAGTTTATTTGAAAGGCATTTTGGGGAAGGGGAGGGAGGGAGAAAGAGGTCACCCCTATTAATATAAACCAATTAAAAATCTCCCACCAGGCTAAAAAATACATTTTATTCAATTTATATAAAATTATGCTTTGACTAAATTTTTTTTCTTTTTTTTCTAATATTAAATTAGATTATCAAGAATTGTTTTAGCTTACATTTCTTGTAAAATTATATATAAGAAATGAATAAACAATAAAAAAAAAAGTTTTCTAAATATACACACACTTGTTAAAATAAATCAATAACCATCGAAATTACAGAGAAGTAAAAGATTTTAAAAAATAAAAGGAATCGAGGGGAATTTTTAATAGTTCAGACTAAATAAGTTCATCTTATTGATTAAGCACTGTAAACCGATATTTATAATTGACTACATTATGTTATGAAAAGAAAAAAAAAATGATATAAAAACCATGAAAATAGATATAACATTGATAAAATATCTTTGCTAGAAAATAATTTAATTTAAATTGTACAGGTTATTTAATATTTTATGTGAAAGGAAGATAATTTGAAAAGAAAAATAAATGAAAATACAAATTAAAAAAAAAGTAATGAAGTAAAAATGACTGAATTCTCTGAAGGTCGAAATGAATATTTGAGTGTTTTAGATGGTGGGAGGAAAGGTGAATGATATAGAAGGGATCAGATGGAATGGAAATATGTAAATAATTAATAGAGAAGGGAGGGAAGAGAAAGGGAAGGAAGATAAGTGTGAGGGGGGGAAGGAGCAGAAGGGAAGGAAGAGAAGGGAACAGAGAGGGAGACAAGATGGCGGAGCGGGAGACAAGATGACAGAGCGGGAGACGAGGTGACGTAGAGGGAGATGAAAGGGGACGTAGAGGGAGACGAGGGGCGAAGGGGACGGAGAGGGAGACGAGGGGCGAAGGGGACGGAGAGGGAGACGAGGGGCGAAGGGGACGGAGAGGGAGACGAGGGGCGAAGGGGACGGAGAGGGAGACGAGGGGCGAAGGGGACGGAGAGGGAGACGAGGGGCGAAGGGGATGGAGAGGGAGACGAGGGGCGAAGAGGGAGCCGAGAGGCGAAGGGGACGGTGGGGGAGACGAGGGGCGAAGGGGACGTAGAGGGAGACGAGAGGCAGAGGGTAGGGAGAGGGGCGAAGGGGACGTGGAAGGAGACGAGGGGCGAAAGGGGCGTAGAGGGGCGAAGGGGACGTAGAGGGAGACGAGGGGCAAAGGGGACGGTGAGGGAGACGAGGGGCAAAGGGGACGGTGAGGGAGACGAGGGGCAAAGGGGACGGAGAGGGAGACGAGGTGACGTAGAGGGAGATGAAAGGGGACGTAGAGGGAGACGAGGTGACGTAGAGGGAGATGAAAGGGGACGTAGAGGGAGACGAGGGGCGAAGGGGACGTAGAGGGAGACGAGGGGCAAAGGGGACGGTGAGGGAGACGAGGGGCAAAGGGGACGGTGAGGGAGACGAGGGGCAAAGGGGACGGAGAGGGAGACGAGGTGACGTAGAGGGAGATGAAAGGGGACGTAGAGGGAGACGAGGGGCGAAGGGGACGGAGAGGGAGACGAGGGGCGAAGGGGACGTAGAGGGAGCCGAGGGGCGAAGGGGACGTAGAGGGAGCCGAGGGGCGAAGGGGACGTAGAGGGAGCCGAGGGGCGAAGGGGACGGAGAGGGAGACGAGGGGACGGAGAAGAGGGGAATTGTTTGTTTTGCCTTTTGTTGGTGAAAAAGTTCATTATAGTATTTCTTTGTTGATTAGTGATGAGCAGAGTTTGTTGAATTTAACCGGCTTTCATGAAGTTGCCATTTTGGTTTAATTTTCATTTTATATGGGTTACTTTGAGCCAAGGTAAATTGGTTAATGGTTGCACCATGAACTCTCTAGTAGAAGTCTGAATATAATAGAGAGTATATGGTTAGGTCAATGGTGAATGCCGGAACCTGGATGCAGATAGATGTGTGTTTTGTTGTTAAGAATGCATAGGTTAGATTATTCTAGCAAAGATTCTATGGTTTGTTCAGTTTGGTTGAAGTTACCACAGCCCAACAATTTAGTGCCAGCATTGAAGTCTCTCAAACACAAAAAAGGAGAGGGAAGTTATTCAATTCTTGTTTTTATTTACGTTGTATTTTGGTGGGATGGAGGCCTCTGTTCAGTCTTGAGAAACAATGAATACCCCCTGTGAGGGTGCCTGCGTGGGAGGGGTCAATTGTGAAGCAAGGGTTGCACAATCTCAACCACACGTCTAGAACCGGCATTGCTTGAGTCCAGTGGCAAGGAGAAGTCCAAGACGACTGGAAACAATGCTGGGATAAGCATCTTCCCAGATACGGCACCTGATATTCCCAGGCAGTCACCCATCTCGAACTAACCAGGCTCAACATCGCTTAAGTTCCGTGATCTTTCGGGAAATGATGTGTCAACGTGGTAATGCCGTACTTTGGTGGGATATAGATTGAACAAATGGTTATTGTTCGATAAAGTGAAACTCTCACAGTTATGGCTTGAAGGTCAGCGTAAAACTATCCTCATCGTTTGGTTTCACACCTCTGCAATTCCATTGTATTACATTTGTTCTTTCATTAGTTTCCATTTTGTCTTCTTTGTTTTACATGTCTTTTAACTTTAGACGTGAGTTGCACGTTGGCCAACGTGATACGAAGTAACTTTCTCCATGCATTGTTTATCTTAATATTTTGTTCCGTTAAGTTGGATTCAACTGCATTGCACATCTGTCCATGCTTTCATATATTTCTCATTTGAATTTAGCGTCTCAGTTCTTTTGGGGATTTTTAGTTTTGGCTTTGGATGTGTATTGTCTTTTGGTTCATTTGCGGATTTTGTTTTGAGATTGTTTTGCTTTTTTTTTAATCCTCACTTTCAAAACTTTCAGAAATAAAGAGAAAAGAGAGAGGAGCGGGGGGGGGGGAGTGGAAGAGAAGGGGGAAGGGAAGAGAGAAGAGATGAGGGGGAAGGAAAGAGAAGAGATGAGGGGGGAAGGAAAGAGAAGAGATGAGGGGGAAAGCGGAGGAAGGATGGTACAGAAGTAGCTGAAAAGGTTGTTCAGAACATAAAGGTAAAGCATGCAATGAAAAAATAAATTCATACAACAAAGACCAAAGGCTTTCTCATGACTCTTCCACTGCCATGAGAATATTCAAGATGCGTGCCAGGTTTTCTTTTTGGAACAAGTTTCAACTTGAAAGAAATGCTGTACTTCATCTGATGCAATTCAAGATGTGAAAAATAAACATTAATAATAATAATAAACATTAATAAGGCTTTAGTAGAAATGATAGTTTTAAGATTGTTAGTAATTTCAGAGGATACTAGAACCTATGGATCTAGACAGTTCGTCTAGTATACATACACACAGTCTACATAGACGATCCGTGAACCTTTGGGTCACGGGTTGTCTATGGAAACAGTTCTGTTGGAGGATGTCAGCCTTTTGTTACCCCCATCATTTATAATATCAAAGGATCTTCCCGATATATGTTACCTGTTTTAGTGGATGACACCATCCCTTTGGGACATCATCCAGGTGCATTTGGACAAGCATACAAGATAAAGAGACTATATATATATATATATATATATATATAAACAAAACAAACTTTCTAAAAGTTTTTTTCTTGTATTTCAAACATTTCATAAGAACGATTGATCCTGACACCTGACACTCGCTCATGTTAGCCGGCGTCAACCTAGAAAACGTGCAGTCCTACCTGGATTCAACCATCATACCATCTGAACAAAAGGGGCAGCTTAGGCTGAATGCCATATAAGAGTTGCAATGTCTTCCTTTATCTGTCTTAAGCGCTCACTGTGGTGTCAACGGGAGGTTTCAATGACCACAAAGGGGCGTATCTATCAGGCTATGATGTAGACGATCTTTCTCTATGACTGCCTTCTCTGTATTCTGTGCAGTTGCTGTGCACATAGAGTATTAACTCAAGTTCTCTGTCGACAACTGAATCTCGAACCCTTGCAGTCTGTTCTTCTCCAACATCATCTAAGGCACAGTTTGGTATCTGGAGAGAGAGAGAGAGAAAGAGAGCCCATCCATGCCCCCCCCCCAACTTCTCTACCTGGTTGGTGCAAAAATGGTGTTGGGCAGTTGAAGATCTGGGCGGCAACAATCAAACGTGGCCTAACAGCCGCAGCACTATCAGGCTCAGATCAACTATGGAATTGGGATTGGCTAGCCATATCGCGTGACGTAGCTCAAGATCAGCGAAAATGGGCTGTGATGGTCAGATGCAAGGGTGATAGTTGTTGCAACTACAAGAAACACAGTGCCTACTGTCAATGCTTAATTGTATACGATAAGTCGAACACAAGTTATCATTTTACTCATAGCTATGTGTCGGAAGCGGGGGAGGGGGGTCACACCTTTCACAATGATATCAGCGTAATTGAATGCAATAAATTCGATTGAATTTGAACTTGGCACGGTCAATTCTGTAGTCTAGAAAAGCATCTATTTGGCCAATCACACACATACACCTTGAAACTAATCTGAACAAAGTCAATTTGAACTGGAGAATTATTCAGGTCAAAATATTGATAAATAGCTGTCACTATTTGGCGTTGCCTGGGATTATTGTTACTTTCATTAATAATTTGGGTGACTGAAACATAAAAAAAGGATCTTGCATTTTCTTGAAAAGAAGTGAAAAATAGACCAAACAAAGGGAAGTAACTCTATATTGATGAATAGAGTTAAAATGTAAAACATAAAAATCGATTAATTAAGTATTTATTTCAAATGGTTAATTAAAAAAAATGTTAGTGAATAAATTTAAGTTTTAAAATCCTATTTAAAAATATAATTTGAAAGAAAATAAAGGGAGAAGTAGAGAGAGTGAGAAAGGAGACAGTCAAAGGGAGAAGTAGAGAGAGTGAGAAAGGAGACAGTCAAAGGGAGAAGTAGAGAGAGTGAGAAAGGAGACAGTCAAAGGGAGAAGTAGAGAGAGTGAGAAAGGAGACAGTCAAAGGGAGAAGTAGAGAGAGTGAGAAAGGAGACAGTCAGAGGGAGAAGTAGAGAGAGTGAGAAAGGAGACAGTCAGAGGGAGAAGTAGAGAGAGTGAGAAAGGAGACAGTCAAAGGGAGAAGTAGAGAGAGTGAGAAAGGAGACAGTCAAAGGGAGAAGTAGAGAGAGTGAGAAAGGAGACAGTCAGAGGGAGAAGTAGAGATTGAGAAAGGAGACAGTCAAAGGGAGAAGTAGAGAGAGTGAGAAAGGAGACAGTCAGAGGGAGAAGTAGAGAGAGTGAGAAAGGAGACAGTCAAAGGGAGAAGTAGAGAGAGTGAGAAAGGAGACAGTCAGAGGGAGAGAGTAAAAAAAGTGGTGCAGTCAAAGTGATTAATAGATATAGATATAGATCTATCTATATCTATCTATCTATCTATCTATATATCTATCTATATCTATATCTATCTATATCTATATATCTATCTATCTATCTATCGAGAGAGGTTTTAAGAAAAAGATGTTACACTTTCTTTTTTCTTATTTATGCCCCCAGGCGACGCCGAGTAAGCCTGTTTTTAATAAATCCAAATACCAAAATATATTGATGCCAAAAGAAATATTTTTCAAAAAAAGTAGCAAACGAAAACAAGAACTAGCAGCCATTGTTTGGTTACGAGTTTAATTAGAGATAATCTTATAACGGAGTTTCCATGCGAGACAATAGAAAGCACTGTCACTTACATTCAGCATTTATGCTGACCAAAGAGAAGCCGGAGTTAGATTGTTGTATCATATGATCTTAAATGAATACCAGGGCAGCTAAACAACGAATAGCATCAGAATTAATCAGCTGAATTTTTTAAAGCTATTTTTCACAAAAGAAAATAAATAAATGTTATTATTTTGCCTGCTAAGATGTTATAGCACTGAGATGAATGATTAACTGAAAATTGTATGTCAAATAAAAAAAAACGTATGTTAAAAAAAAAAAAAGAAAAAAAAAAAGCAACCTGTAGGTCAAATAAAAAAAATCCTGTATGTCCAAATAAATAAAAGAAATCCTATACGTCAAGTAAAATAAAAACCTGTATGTCAAAAAAAAAAAAAAAAAAAAAGAAAAAAATGTCTTTCAAATAAAATAAAATAAAAAAAATTGTATGTAAAAAAAAAAATTATACAGATTAATGTTTTCCACGAAATCAAATGAAACTATTCCATTCAATTTGATTAAGTAATTTTTACAAAATACGCAAAGGTGGGGGTAATAGAAACTGTATTGGTAATACTGATGAACCGACGCGGGGGGGGGGGGGGGGGGGGGTCGCATTACATATGTGACTTAACTTATCCTATCTTACACTCCTTTTTATTCGCACAATAAAACGTTTTCATTTTACCTCTTCAACTTCTGAAAAGAACAATCCTAAACTTGTTTTCCATGATATGTAGTCATCCACAGACAGACTATTTTGCTGTATCACAGCTCTTCAGTGTGGCTAGACTGGCAAGTGCGTCGAACGAAACTCGACTGTCTATTAGACAGTCAACACTCCTATCCATTCGGTCGTCAACCACTCAATTCTGTGAATCCTTGTTACTGTGTTTATATAACAGAACTTGTACTTGTTACAGCTATCACCCTGGTCGGGCTGAACCAGTTTTCTCACGAGACAAGTACAGTGTCTGTGAGCATCGCAGAACACTTTATATAAGTGCTCAATAATATAGAAGAGCTGTAAATTTATTTAGTATAAATTTTTATTTATACAAACATTTTTGGCTACACATTTGCAGACATGTTTCACTTCTAGCTGGAAATCAGCTGAACTTTGTCAGGCTACAATTTTAGTTCTCAAGGCAGAGATTTATGGAAATAAAAAAAGCATCAAGCATCTAAAATGGGTCTTACAATCTTTCATTTTTAAAGGCCACAAAAATGACAAAACTTAAATAATTTTTAACTTTCTCGAAAGATAGCTCTAACCAGAAATGTAAGTATACTATATCTGTTAATAATCTAACATGTTCTAACGTGCTGAAGCATGAACTACAGAAACTTTCCGGGCAACCTGACAGATATCAGCAAATTTGTGTTTATGGATGGACGTGCACATAGAAATCTCTAACTGAACTCCGACTTGACTTGTGAAGGAATTCACCCTGGGTTTGTTAAGCCGGCTCCTTCCAATAAATTTACCAAGTCCTGAATGAGGGCCAACCAAGCACAATGGTCCATTGCCAATGTTGAGACAAGCAACAGCCAGTAGATATGTGGACTGATAACGATAATGCCTAACATCAATTCCATGAACAAAGTTTATTTCCAAGAAATTCTCATTTGTGGAACATTTTGCCACAAAATTGCTTCCCCGAAGGCTACAATACGATCCTCTTCAAATCTAATATCAATGGACACTTGTCATTAAACACTCTCATGAGTCATTAACTCTTATCCTCAAGTTGCTCTTAGCCTGGATAAGCTTTAAAAGAAAGAAAAAAAGAGAAAAAAAGAGAAAAAAAAGAGAAAAAAAGAGAAAAAAAAGAGAAAAAAAAAAGAAGAAAAAAAGAAAAAAAAAGAAGAAAAAAAAAGAAAAAAAGTGAAAAAAAAAAGAAGAAAAAAAGGGGTTTCTTTAAAATAATTATTTGGAGAGAAATAATTTTTTTTTTTTAATTTTTTATATCTGGTATCTATAAATACAAAAACAAAAAGAAAAAAAACTTAATTAAAATCTGATTTGTATATACAATTAAATCCTTTAGTTTAAGACAAGTTCAATGCCAGGAGTCAGATATATTTTCTAGTCGGACCCCCCACCCCACCCCCACCACATACAAAGAAAATGACTATCTGAAATAATTTCATTCAATAAAAATAGTCAACTTCTAAAATTATTTTGTTCTCCAGAACAAAAATAGGAAGTTAAACAAGAAAAATCTTGATCAGTGTATGATATCAAGTCATAATGAGAATACCATTCAATATGAACACTAAATTGGATTGTATAAGGTGTTCAGTCAACCAAATAAATGTTATTTTTACTCCTAATATATGATTATTTCTGCCAATTATTTTCAGTCAGGTAAAGAAAATGTGCCCACTCCAGTGCACACACACTGACCCACACTGTACAACAAAAAAATAACGACGTAGTTTTATTGCTTTGAATGATGATGATGAGATTAAACAAGTGCAAGAACTATGGAAGTGGCGCGGTGCAGTGGATACGGGATAGCGGGCTCAGTGCGCGTTATCGAGTTCAGTCAGGGCTACTGTATCACTTTCACTGATACCCTTGGGGGAAAGATATGAATCCGTATCTGCTCCCCTCAGCTATGGATTAAATGGTTGGGTAGACTATGTAACAATGTTATCGTTTCGTTTGTAACGAGTTTCACATTTGTGTACATCAGCGCATGCGCGTCCTTAAAATAAAACTTTTTCTATAGTTGTCTGGAAACATGAAAAACATCACCAAGCCTCATCTTGTTCATCCTTCCATTTAACACACAACAATTACCACGACCTGACAGACTAGACTCAAACTTAGGTTGTGCAACTAGTCCAGAAGGAAGATTCTCTGCTTATCCCGGCATTATTTCCAGTCACACTGATCTTCTGGCCACTAGACTCAAGCAATGCCGGTTCAGGAAAGTTAGAGATTGCACAACCTTTGTTTCACTATAGACCCCCCCCCCACTCCCTCCGCGCAGACACCCTTACAGAGGGTACCCACTGTCTCTAGAGACTGAAGGGATGTCTTAAAAATGGTTGAAGCTCTAAAAGAATTTTATTATAATTAAGTTTTGAGAATCACACAACAGATAACCGTAGTAATAAATTTCTCTCGTAAGCATGTTATTCAATTGATTATTTAGCCACTAAAATGAGTTTCATGCATGAAGATATTGATAAATTAAGATATTGATCCGACACTTTAAAAAATAGTTTTATTTATTACAACTATCAACGATAATAGTGTGAAGCTTTAAAAAAAAAAAATTAAAAAAAAAAAAAAAGAAACTTTTAGCACACATTATTTTTTCATGTTACCTTAAAGCATTTTTTTTTTAGAAAACATTTCAACTTAATTATAAAAGTATTATAAACTAGATACCCCGTGGAATTTTCCACAATTGCTTTCTTCATCTATCTGCATATAAAAAGGATTCATATGGTTTGACTATTAAGTGGTTTAGGAAAAACGGTTGATATGCAGTAAAATTTTATTTTAGTATCAAGTGGCTTAGGAACAACGGTTGATATGCAGTAAAATTCTGCTTTGGTATCAAGTGACTTAGGAAAAACGGTTGATATGCCATAAAATTCTTAAAAGTGGCTTAGGAAAAAAATACTTTTTTGTATTGCATCTTGGTTATCGAATGATCTTATCTTTTAAGATAGGTGGTTGAGGGTAATAGATAACATACGTATGAAAATGAAAGTCTCCCTGTATTGCTCAGAGAAATTTAGGAAACCAAGAATCGCAATCCCCAGAATTAAGTTGACCGTAAAAACTCTTTTCACCCAAAATGTTAAACCTTTATCTACGATATAAAAAATAGTTGCAAAATGTTATTTGGGGGACTCATTGACTTGCTTACAAGGCCTGTGTGTGTGTTGGGGGGGGGGGGGGCACTTTGTTTTTTTTATTTATAATTTAACAAAAGAATAAAAGATTTATGTACAAATGAACAAAAATGCATTACGACGAAATTTAATTTGGTAGAAAAATTAATTTTTTTGGAAGGGAGGGATATATATTGACTTGTTTGCTTGGCTGCAGTGTGTGTTTGTGTTGGGAGGGACTTTATTTTTAATTTACAATGTAGAAATGGGTTGCAACCCCTAGAAGAAAAATTGACCTGAAAAGATTGGAAAGGTGCTTTTCATATAAGATGCTAATTTTTTATCCATGATATAAAAAATATGCGTACATAGAAATACGGATTATTCAATGAAGACAATCATTGAATTAGAAAATAAGAACGAATAGTGAATTAATGAGATGTTCTTTTGCAAAACAATATACACATTAGTTAACTTTACGACATCAATCACATATACATGGTCAGTATATGAGGAAGCTACTGTTCTTCTATTTTGAATATGAATTTGGCGTTTTAATCTCACTGTCATTGCGATAAATTGCTCTACTTTATAAATAGAGATTTATTCTTAAAAAGACTTTTCTTGATTTGTGCATTAATTTTTTTTCACATAAAAGCGAGTAAATTAGTAATATTATTTTTAGCTATTTGGATGCCAAACATTCCAAGGATAACAAAGCAAAATGGTTTCTTCCATTTTATTAATTGGTAAGTAGCCCCCCCCCCCCACTTCATATGGACTTTCATCATATAATTTCATGTCTTTATCAGAGGTTATATATGCTTCTCGGGAGTGATTCAGTTTCCAAGATTAACAATATTTGACACACACACGCATATATATATATATATATATATATATATATATATATATATATATATGTTTGAATGAGAGTGAAGATTATGTGATTATCTTAACTATCATTCAAACATAAAAATGCTCTATTTCCAATATTGAGCATAAATTTATCGTAAAATATTTATAAAGATATGCTTATAAAAATCTGTAGATTTTGCTTGCTTATTTGTATAATTGATGACGTCACAAAAGCATAATGTTATGGGAGGAAAAAGGGGATAGAGAGAAAAAGAGAGAGACAGATAGATAGAGAGAGAGAGAGACAGATAGATAGAGAGAGAGAGACAGATAGATAGAGAGAGAGAGAGACAGATAGATAGAGAGAGAGAGAGACAGATAGATAGAGAGAGAGAGAGACAGATAGATAGAGAGAGAGAGAGACAGATAGATAGAGAGAGAGAGAGACAGATAGATAGAGAGAGAGAGACAGATAGATAGATAGAGAGAGACAGACAGATAGATAGAGACAGACAGACAGATAGATAGAGACAGACAGACAGATAGAGAGAGAGAGACAGATAGAGAGAGAGAGAGACAGATAGAGAGAGAGAGAGACAGATAGAGAGAGAGAGAGACAGATAGAGAGAGAGAGAGACAGATAGAGAGAGAGAGAGAGAGGCAGATAGAGAGAGAGAGGCAGATAGAGAGAGAGAGGCAGATAGAGAGAGAGAGGCAGATAGAGAGAGAGAGGCAGATAGAGAGAGAGAGGCAGATAGAGAGAGAGAGGCAGATAGAGAGAGAGAGAGACAGATAGAGAGAGAGAGAGACAGATAGAGAGAGAGAGACAGATAGAGAGAGAGAGACAGATAGATAGATAGAGAGAGACAAATAGATAGAGAGAGAGACAGACAGATAGATAGAGAGAGAGAAATAGAGAGATAGAGACAGACAAAGAGAGAGAGAGAGAGAGAGAGAGAGAGAGAGAGATAGAGAGACAAGCCGCCGAAATAAGTATTAAAATTATCACTATTTATTTAGCTATCCAGCTATGGCCGAGTGGTTCTAAGTGTCGGGTTTTGAGTTGTAAAATACTCGTAGCCCGGGGTTCCGAATCGCGCGACCAGTAGTGAATAGTTATATTTCTATGCTGCTGAGTCCCGATTAAAAAGGACGCCACATACATACATAGATAATAAACAAAAAACAAATATTTATTATTATTATATATATATATATATATATATATATAAAAAGGAAAGCTGTGTGTCGCAGCATCACAGGTAAACGGTGAATCTAAGAGCCAAACTAACTACAGATTTGGAATCAGCACTTCCGATCCGATGTCCTAAGTTCTCGAACCTTTTTTAAAACTTATAATTCAAAATTAAAAGTACATAAAAATAACACTCGAAACAAATGTTCCGCCATTTTTCCCTTTTTATATTTTCTATTATTAGTCGGTCATACTTGTAATAATCTAAACTTTTTCACTACCAGTAAGAAAAATAAAAAAGTCAACATTTTTTTTTTTTTAAATTCAAAAACAAAAAAAAAAAAACAACTTTCTCTATGTTTATTTATTTTAAACAATCGAACTATTTTAAATCTATGCAGAGGTAAAAAAAAATAATTTTAGTATCCCTATGATGAACTCATAAACTGTTTAAGTAGATTAAAAAGACAAAATATTTTCGTTTCATTGATGGCCGTGTGGATAAGTGTTCACCTTCAGTTCCAATATTTTATGCTATCTTTCAGGGTTCGAATCTTAAATTAGACAATTGTTTTTTGCTATAGTATTCTAGTTATTCTTAGGCGTTATCGATCATCATCATAAACCTGAATAATTTTTAAAACTATTTTATAGCGATTTAAAGTAAAAAAGTTTTAAAATTTTTAATTTTTAAAAAAAATACATTTCATTTCAGAAGAGAAGATTTGAGAAACCGGGCGTTGATGGGTATTCTGGCTGGTATATATATATATGAGGAAGTTTAAAATGTAAAGAAATTTCAGACAAAATAGAATGCTTAATAAATGGAATGAGTGGATAAGCATGTCAACAGACTAGTTCAAATAATAACAAACATCTCAATATTTCAGTCGTTAAACTGGATAAACAGAGAAAGAGTGTTATATCAGAGTTTTTCTTCTCCTAGACTATTTGCACGACCAAGGCTTGAAAGTCTAGTCTACCCTACTATTCAATCAATAGCTGGAGGGAGAATATATGGGCTCATACCTTTTCCAAGAATATTAGTGGAAGTGATGCAGTAACACCGACAGAACTCGAATCCAACAAACATGTGGGGTAAACTCACAAACAAATTAACCGATCATTACGAATTTTAGAATGCAACCTGCATTGGATAATGCAAGTTCAATTTAGTTTCATACAAAGTAGGGGGGGCACCTTTTGCTAAAATCATACCTCTGCTTTTGATGAAATGTTAACCATAGGTATTGTACATCAATTAATTGCAAGATTCTCAGAATTTCATTTTCTTCTTAACACCCCTGAAGCTTACAGTACACCTTCAAATTTTAAACATTTTTTCTAAAAATCAAAATCATTTAATTGATTTTGATTAAAATTGTAATAAGGATTCTAGACATGAGGTTTAGTAGCATTATATCTTGATTTTTAATTTTCGTTAGGGAACATAAAAGTGGTGCAAAACTGTTCTAGGAATAAAAATTATGAGACAACTTCACATATGCATGTTAACATTGATAATCACACATTGAGTTATTTAAACTTTTAAAAAATCCTATTTCGAGTTTTGGAAATTATTTGCACACAATAATTTTATAAATAGAGATTAAAAGCATAATCCTAACAAAATTAGTTAACTGGATTTAATTAATAATTTATTGACCAAACAACATAATTAAATTTAACTTTCAAAATTGTAAGAAATTTTTTTTAAATATATAATTTGGTAAAAATAAATGGCATAGTTACACCCCCCCCCCCACAAAAAAAAAAAACAAAGGTACAAAAATGAAAGTAAAAAAAAGAATATTCCCGGGCAATGCCGGATAGGAACAGCTAGCTTTTAATAAACAACGTTGTTTTGCATTTAGAGATTTCAAATTCAAGCTATTTTCATAACTATTGCAATTTTCTAAAATAATAAGTCTGAAAGAATACAAGCGTCTCCTGAATGAGATCATTATATCTATGCTTGTAGATAATTATGAATACTTCAGAATCACATGATATACATACATCAGGTCATTATTTAATATGAAAAACACATCCGCTTATAGCATGAACACAAAGGTGGCGGTCAATATTATACAGACATGATTTTCTAAGAGAAAGATAAAAACAAAAACAGATGAAAAGAAAATGGAAGTTTGAGGTTTCCGGGTTTTAATTCCCCTACATATACAGCAAACTTATTTGAGATGTTTACCTCTAATTTTTCATTTTACACAATTTGGAATACTTTATTGTAAGCTAGGATAGTTACCCGACGTTGCCCGGGAACATTGGACAACAAAAGTTAAGAAGTGTGTGTAACGTCTTTCTTTTAGAACGTCTCTCAATCTCTAGCTCTATCACCCCCTTTCTCTCTCTCTCACACTCACTATCATTCCTCTTCTGTCTCTCTCACTATCATTCTCCTTCTCTCTCTCTCTCACTCACTATCATTCCTCTTCTGTCTCTCTCACTATCATTCTCTCTCTCTCACTCACTCACTATCATTCCCCTTCCCCTTCTCTCTCTCTCTCTCACTCACTATCATTCTCTCTCTCTCTCACTCACTATCATTCCCCTTCTCTCTCTCTCACTATCATTCCCCTTCTCTCTCTCACTATCATTCCCCTTCTCTCTCTCTCACTATCATTCCCCTTCTCTCTCTCTCTCGCTCACTATCATTCCCCTTCTCTCTCTCTCTCTCTTTGGCAATTGTAAAAAAAAAAAAAAAAAAAAAAATTGCTCTAAATGTCGACCCCCACCTCTGACTAATTTTATTCCTGTTAACCTCCCAAATGTCCATATTCTGTCTGAGGCAACGCTGACAAAGAAAATATTAGCTTTGTGGGTGTCTTCTGATGCTTCTGACTTTTACATGAACACACAGATGACTGTCTTTTTTCTTTTCTTTTTTTTTATAACTTAGTTCACCCCAAACAAGGCAAGTTGCCACTGTAGACGTAAGGGGTTACTGAGAATTAGGGTGAAAGTTTTGGGGGTCATCCTAAATTGGGAGCTGTGCAGCGAGATGCTTGTTCACATTAGTTTTAAATTTCTGCATGTCGGTACAGTTGGGAAACAGGGAGGGAGTTCCAAAGGTCGGCAGCATAAGGAGATAAGCTATTGGAGTAGAAGGCTCTCCGGCATCTGGGGACCTCCACAGTGAATAGATGGGATTTAGCAGATTGTCGGGTTGGTCGAGTGTATTTACGTTGAGGGGACACCAGAACAGCAAGTTCATTGGAGCACATTTCATTGAAGTACTTGTAAAACAAGCAAAGAATGCAACATTGCGGCGATAAGACAGGGGCTTGAGTGTGATGGATAGTGAGGGACCTATTAGATTAGTGACTCGTTTTTGGACCTTGTCTAAGAGGGAGAGACTAGTGGATTGTGCATCAGCCCAGATGTGACAACAATACTCCATGCACGGGTGGATGGTGGCTTTGTAGAGATATAGGATAATGTCAGGTGTGAGAAGTTTTCTAGCTCAGGGGGAGCCCACTTTCTTGGCAGCAGCCTTGGCAATGTCTTCTATGTATTTGTTCCAATTCATGTTACCTGTGAATGTTAGGCTGAGGAGTTTGAACGTTGAACTCTCAGGTAGGGTGTTATTTGCCATGGCAATCAGTGGTTGAAGAGGTTTCTTGTAGTTGTTGAAGGAAATGAACTTTGTTTATCAGCATTCAATTTTATATAATAAACCAGCAGGAAGACCCGGCGTTGCTTGGGATTGAATGAGAACCCCTATGTCCATTTGCGTCCAACCCATATTGTTTTTTATTCTTATTTTAAAATTTTTATAATATTCAATTTTGTGGGTGGGGACTAGAATGTCACGGGTGGAACCGAAGAATATATTCCACATCGATTCGTTGGGAAAGGGTCTAAATAAAGTGACAATGATTGAAATAGATTTCCGGAATCAATGACATGCACCCCTTCTCCAAGCTGTGAATCCTTAATATTTCTATTCTTATAAATTTCAATTTCTACAACTTTCAAGTTAAAAATAAAAATAAAATAAAATTTATTTACTTTTTATGGATGTCAAGAGCTAAAACAAAATGCTGTATCATTTTTGATCAAAATAAACTATACTTATCCAAACACCGGGTAATTAAGCTTCAGAATATATATATATATATATATATATATATATATATATATATATATATATAGTAAGCTATGAAAATATATTTATGGCAATTAAATCCACGTGTTAAAATAAGTTCACCCATTATATTGACACAACAAAGAAACAGGATATAGGCCACTCTATAGAAAACAGAACAATAGAACAGGATATAGGAAGTAAAACTAACCGGACCTTTGTTTGTGGGAAGCCCAACGATTGGCTAAGAGAACAATAAAGAATCTGATTGGTTAACTAGCTAGCCGTGTATATAAAAAAGACCCGGCAAAACTAACTCCATGCATTTTAGCCTGAAGATTTCCCCCGGGGATGAAACGCGGGAGCCTCTGTGTAGCTTAATTGCCATAAATATATTTTCATAGCTTACTACCTAGCTCTACTTACGTATCGAGCACTATTGAAGTAAATACTGAAAATTGATACATAAAAAATTATATCTCCTTATAAAATATATATATATATATATATATATATATATATATATGGTTATGGGAGTTTATCCCAGAAATCCTACCAGCAGTTTGTGAACAAACTAACAAACAGATATTAATTACAACATATATACTAGACGAATATCGGTCCCAGGACAAGTAAAACGAATTCCCCAAACAGAATAGGTTGAACCACTTTACGAAAATTAAAATCAAGATATAATGATACTAAACCTTATGACTAGAATCCTTATTCCAATTTTGATCAAAATCCATTATATTATTTTGATTCGAGAAAATCTCGAAATTTACCGCTTAAGTCTTATGAAGAAATTGTAATTTAGGGAATCTTACTTAATTGGTGGCCAATGACTATGAATCAAATTCAATGCAAATTATGCCAGCTAAACATCCTTTAAAATACTTCAAAGAATTTGAAATTTGGGGAATATTTATTAATTCATGTCTAATACCTCTTGTTAAAATATCACCCAAACCAGAGGTTTCTGAATTTTCACAAATAGGGCTTCCACCCCCTTTTTACTCCTATTGCATAAAACTAAATTAAACAAAATATTGCCCACATTACGACTCCTTCCGCCTAGGAGCTGTGTTCCAAAATTTATAATGAGCAGTTAATTAGTTTAGGAGTGAATCCTGTACATACAAATATATAAACATACCTAACTATAAATAACTGTAAGCATGCACCATTCTGACATAATCCCGAAGGCCCCGGTTTAAAATTAAATGTACGTTATGTGTATATACATATGGCCATTTCATTTCCAATAGACATAAATATCGCAAGGCATTTGTAACATTTGTTAAAACTCTTTTCAAGTACCTCTTTCCCTCCGAGATGACGACTCCTAAACTGAAGGAAATAAATACATTCCCAACTGACATGCAATGTCATTTCGTATTTGCTTTTTTTTTCCATTTGAAAATACCCTTTTTTTTGAAAAATCCAAATCAAAAAACAAAAGCGTGAGTGAAAATTTACTTAAAAAAGGCAGGGAAGGGGAAACTGATTAGATGTGCAAGCGAATGGGATGAGAGCATTTTTATTTTTGAAACTGAAATGCATTCTGTTGGATTTTTCGAAAATAAATTATTTTTAAAATATGATTTTTTATGCTATTTCATTTTCGATTTCAATAAATAATGAAAACGTGTGCAAACACGACATAGAAGCACATTTTTGTTCATATAAGATTTCAACAGCTAACACATTGAACCTTTGTAATATGATTCATAGGACATTATAGATCAAGCTAAATTTTTCTTTTAATAATAAATCAATAAAACAAAAATCAAATTTGGATCACATAAAAACAAACGGAAACAATCTGATAATAGGGGAAAAACTCTTTCGTATTTCATTCACTAAAGCTTTCAACTTGAAGGTTTTCGGGAAAGACAACTTAAACCCTATATCATTATACCCACCATATTGACAAGTGCCCCTTTTTCTTTAAGATGAAACTATCTTTATATGCATAGAGACAAAAATATTGCACACAGAAATTTTTTAAAACACCAACATTTTTTTTTCTCATAAAAAATAAATAGCCCATCACTGAAAATAGTAACTTAAGTAGCCTAGAAAAAAAAACCTCTTAATGACAAGAGAAAGAATTATACATTTATAAAGAAATAAAAGATTAAAGTGTACATCCAAATTTTGTCAAAATAACCCCAAAAATAAGCAAGATATCACAAGTTGAAATTGAAGAGAATTTTACTATGTTTAATGATTTTCACACTTTAAACTCGGCTGGTTTGTGGGACCTCATCTGAATAAATACTTCTTTATATGGTACTAGTA
Organism: Sepiola atlantica; assembly: GCA_963556195.1. Classification (NCBI taxonomy): domain Eukaryota; kingdom Metazoa; phylum Mollusca; class Cephalopoda; order Sepiida; family Sepiolidae; genus Sepiola; species Sepiola atlantica. The sequence continues at coordinate 37,585,851 of OY744543.1, forward strand.
ATTTATTCCCCTGCACAGAAGTTTTGAACAACTTTTATGTTACCTTACAAAAATCAAAATAATAAACTTTATGTCTAGAATCCTTATTACAATTTTGATCAAAATCCATTAACTGTTTTTTTTTCCGAGAAAATGTCTAAAATTAAAAGCTTAAGGTCTTAAAAAAGAAATTGAAATTCAGGGAATCTTGCTTAATTGGTGTCTCATGACTATGGATCAAATTTAATGCAAAACTGATAGACTTAAATTTTCAAATTATGCCCCCTATAAACCCTTTAAAACATTCCAAACTGAAATTTGGAGAATATTTAATTGATGTCTAATACCTATTGTTAAAATTTCACAAGACAAATCGGAGGTTTCTGAATTTTCACGAAAGGCTTCCACCTTCTTTCTACCCCCTTTGCATAAAACTAAATATACTCCACATTACGGCCCTTTACGTCTAACAGCTATGTTAAAAAATTCATCATGATAAGTTAATTAGTTTAAGAATGAATCCTATACATAAAAATATATAAACAAATACACATACCTAACTTTATACATATAGAGATATTCATTTAGGCAATCATATAAGATCTTCATAAAATAAAAAAAGCTTCTTTATAAATAGTTACATAAAAACTGTAATATAATCATATTCTCTTAAACATTAGCTTCATTAAATATATTTAAAACTAGCTGTCCTTATTCGATATAGCTCAGGAGTTTTTCTTACTTTCTTTTTTATTTTTGCTCATTGACTCCCTCCCTACTTTTCTTTTAATTTCGTGTAAGAAAATATTTACATTTATGATAGATATTTCAATGACGAAATAGACATGGTATGAAATATTTCAAACACCTGCTGCATGTTGTTTCTTTTGTTTTTTTAAATTTTTAAAATCAGAATTTTGTAAAGTTTACTTGAATTACTTATGGTATGGTTATTAACCCTTTTTTGGAAAGGGGGAGGGAACATGGTCGTAGAATTTCAGGCTTAAAAGATAATACAATTAGCCGCGCGTGCGTGGTCCCCCCCTGTATGTGACTCGATGTGGCGAGTGTAAAATGCAATAAATTTGGGCATTTTTGTTCCCCTTTGACCCCCTGGGGGCACGAACCAGAATTTTTCTGAGGTCAAGGATGCTCATTTTATATCCAGAACAATTGCCTCTACATTTTGGCCAAGTTTCAGAAAAATTGAATGGATGGATCAAACGTTATGGGAGAAAAGGGTAATTTTTTGCCATTTTGGGGGCTTTTGACCCCCTGGGGATGCGAACCAGATTTTTTCAAAGGTCAGCGATATTTACTTTCT
>OY744543.1:37592153-37789653 GCA_963556195.1 Sepiola atlantica
TGTTTTACTGAGCAGAAGAAATTAGTTCAGTAAAAAAATAAAGTTTGTATTATTCGGACTACTTATCCTCATCTTGGTTGTTTTACATTCACAAACGTTTCAGTCGATGTAATCGACAATCTTCTCCAAGTTCATCTTTTTGAACTTCGGAACTTAATAGTTAAACTCGGGAACCTGTATGGAATTTCAAACCAAATTCTTTATCCATGGGGGTAGATTATTCTTATTCCGTCATCCACAATTGGGTAAAAGTGTTAATTTTATGTTATTCATTAATTATCGCCTGGAGTAACAATTGAACATTCAACTCCGAAAAAACTATCACTGATTGCCTGTTATGCCAAGTGTCCATTTGGGAAATTCTAGTATGCATTTGGGTATTTATTTACTCCTCTCCAGGAGTTAGGCACAAGGCCAGTTTTATCTTACTCCCACAAGTAAGATGTGACCCAAGGTCGGGTCGGGAAAGTGGGGTTTGAAAAGCCAGCGTCCGAGAGGTGAGCACTCTGGCCATTAAAAATTGCCTAGGCAGCCCTGTTGGCATTCCCCGGTAGGGGCTCCTCAGGTAGTAAGCAATAAACTTACTCCTCCCCAAAGAGGGGAGGCGAAGCCTGGACCTCCTAGAACTGCACAGGACAGACCCATAGACCGGCGTAAATCAAGCCCCGAAGGCCAAGACAATACCAGTCTATAGGGTGAAGTATTCATCGGAACAGATACTACACTTTGATCTTAGTCAAACAAGTTCGAAAAAATACACTTTAAGAAAGTCGGAAGGTACATCGGTAGAAACATTGTGAATATAATAACAAAGACGAGAATAGTAGTCCGAATAATCCAAATTATCAATCCTCATCTAAAAAAATTCTGAAACAACATAAAGTTTATTGCTATAAATTATTGTGTTTGAAGGTTCACGTTTTCAAGAAAAATATGGAATCTATAAGAGCAAAGGTTAACAGTGTGAAAAACAACGAGACAGAATCTAGTTTGTACTTGTTTGTTTGGATATTATATTGTAAGTAGGGGTGGGACGTAATGGGTGAAAATTTCAGATTCATGCGTGTAGTATTTTTTTGTGTTCATTTATACATAAATAACACTAAACAATCAAACATTTTGAAAATTTTGCAAAATTCAGAAGGTGCAGGCCAAAAATAACCGTTAGGGCTCCACGGGACTCAAAATCCATCATTTTTCAGTGAAAAAGTGGTTTCATGCGACATTGCAGGTCCTAAAACATCCCCAAAAGCTATGAATGGATATAGATGGTTAAATCTGATATAGTACTTTAATTTAGGACCATTTTCAGGCTGTGAAAGGGTTTTCATGAATGTAAAATAGCCAAAAACTAGTGGCCTGCACCTTCTGAATTTTGCAAAATTTTCAAAATGTTTGATTGTTTAGTGTTATTTATAAATGAACACAAAAAAAATACTACTCGCATGAATCTGAAATTTTCACCCATTACGTCCCACCCCTATTGTAAGTTATATAGCATCCAACTAAGTCAGTAGGACTTAATCCAACCTATAATTGTTACATACTTCGAATACATTGCAAATTGAGATAACAATAACAGGAGTTATAAAGAAAGAATTATATAAACTTGCTTTCACAAAAAGTCACATTTTCTCTAAATTACATAATAGGATAAACTTCTAGCTGTCCCGACCTGGCGTTGTCTGGGAGTATTTATAATGACTGTGTACAATACTTGATCGCAATTTTCAACTGATAATTTTATGCATTTCTTCTTTTTTTTTTTCATTGTCTGTCTTGTCTTTATAAAAACAATGATTATACTTCCATTCGTTTTTGCAGAATAATTGATAATGGACAATTTTGAACCTCCATATTCGTGGAAGAGACAGAGTTCTCCTTGGAATCTGTATTGGAAGGACAAATAAGGAGATTTCAGACTTCCTCAGTCTCAGCAGGAAGATGGTAGAAAAGGTCAAAAAGAAACTGAAAGATTCATGAATACTCTAGTTCCAGTATGTACCTGTTCTTTCTCACATTGAGGTGTTACATGCTAGACAAAGACAGGCCTTTTTATGGCGGCGATAAAGTAAGTCAAGACTATTTCCACTATTTGATCTAGGTTTTGGCTGTCAAATATATTAAAGATTTGGGGGCAGAAGTTTTCAAGATAATATTTCAATAACACATCAAAAGGTTTTTTTTGTATATGCATTTATATACTCAGCTATACTTTTGGTAAAAATGAAGAAAATTTTAAGATTGATTGCCAGAATTAAAAAAATAAACCGATTTGTAAATTCTAATTAGCAATACCCACCGACCATAAAACAGTTTGGATAATCACGGATTTCAAGGTAGTTCTACTTAAAGTCATATTTTTAAAACCAAACCACTTTAAATCGTCAACCATTTACTTTGGAAATGAATATCCTTTCACATGCATTAATAAATAATAATCTACATTATGTATTTGAAGAGTTTTCAGCAAATTAAGTCATAAAAATGTTAATGCCATTTACATCACTCCCCCCCCCCCCCCCCACCCCCACCCCCTTTTAAAGATTTCGTACCATTCGTCTTTGGGGAATTTCATCATGAAATTTGGAAAACAATCAGAAAATTTTGTAATCTTAAAAATAAACCTTCAACATGATATGTATCGAACATGGTCTTAAAAAGGTATTTTTCGTACTCCAACTTGTAAATAAATCAATCTTTTATCTTTTTTTATGCATTAAAATTATAATTGTATGTTGTTTTGTCTTTCGGTAGTAGTAATTTTAAATTACCTTATCCGAAAAAATATTGTCCCCTTTTGAGCGAAAGTCAACAATTGCTACTAGTATTGCTGATATAACAATCATCAGCAGCAGTAGCAAGTTATAAACTAGCTTTGTAAAGCTTATAAAGCTTTGTAAAATTCGTTTATGGAAAAAAAAAAGAAAGACCAAAAATACTTTTTGTACTAAAAAAAGTTAATGCTTTTTGTGCTTCTTTTATAAAAAATACTTCAAGAAATACTGGTTTCCAAATATACTCAACTTTCGAACTTCTAGTAGTAATAACTTTTTACTCGCTAATTATAAATAAATAAGATTCTACTTTTTTTAGGCGCTTACGTGTGAACACCCTAAAAGTCTTGACGGAAAAAAAAGGAAAAAGACAAAAAATAATTTAGAATTTAGAGGGGAGATCAGTTTCACATATAAATTTAACGTAAAATGATCTCCCATATCCCGGCCATTCTTGCCTTTTAGTGCAATTTAAAAAAAAATTTTTTCAACCTGAAAACTTGATATAAAATAAATAATTACTCTACCACTAACTCTTGGTTCGAGTGACAAGCCACTCTCTAAAAAAAAAAAAAACCTTAACCCTAATACTAAGTCCGAATGGTAACCTCCATCCAAAACAAAACCCCTTCCTTAACCTTATCACTAACCCTAAGTCTGAGTGGTAAGACCCCAATCCTACAAAAAGTCCATTAAAACCACACATAATCATCTAAAAAAGAAGAGAAAAAGCAGACCCTCATAAAGAAAAACGCAGAGGATTTATTTCCCATAGAAAAAAAAATTGATTAATTGCCCTAAAACGCTAGAATGGCCCAGAAATGGTGAATTATTTTACATTAAATTCATGTGAAACTAATCCCCCACTCTAAATTCTAAAATAATATTTTCTTTCTGCTAAGTTTTTAGAGTGTTCACATGTAATTGCCCCTAGCCCTACCATTAACCCAGAATCCGAGTGGCAAGCCCCCTCCTCCTCCTCCTCTCCCCACAAAGACCCTCTTAAAACTACACAAAATCGTCTAAAAAAAAAAAGAAAAAAAAAGAAGACCCCCCCACCAGAAAAAACAAGAAAAACGCACAGAATTAATCTCCTATAAAAAAAAATGGTTAACTGTGCTAGAATGGTCCTGAAATAGGGGATTATTTTACATTAAATTTATATGTGAAACTAATCCTCACTCTAAATTCTAAAATATTTGTTTTTTTTTCTTTCTTTCTGCCAAGTTTTTCAGGGTGTTAACATGTAATTGCCTAAAAAAAAAGTAGAATCTCATATTTTGGGGGAGGCAAGGGGGTGATTTAGCGGAAGGTGTTAATTTACAATAATGCCAAAGAAATCTTGCAATATATCCATTTTTAAACAGTCCTAGTATTAGATTTTAGTTTTTTGTACATAAAATGTATTACAATTCAACTTTGAGTTCTCTAACTGCTTTTTTTTTTAATGGATACATGGTATTTTTAAGGTATTGCAGCATATTTATGTGCACTTAGTGCAGATTACTTGCTAGTTCAACATAATATACCTGTAACCAATTTCTGTAAAATGCTACCTGAAAATACAACAACGATTACCACACGTACTGCCAGTTTTTGATGAGTCATATCTGAAGCGTTGATAATTAAACTTTGTACAAAGTTGGAATCAGAGTTTAAAATGTACTTAAATATCATTTGACATTAACTAATAAAGTTCCAGCCTTTTTTTGTTGTTATACCATCTAATAAATGATGGGAAGTCGAATTGAAAGTGCTCATAAATAGCGTAAACACAATTTGACAGGTTTTAATCGTCTATAGACAAATTGGACAGAAGATGAATAGGTAAAAGCTATTGAGTATTTTTAATTAAACAGACTTGAATGAAAGAATGCTGCCTTGTGTGTGTGTGTGGGGGGGGGGGAAGCGTCTAAAATTGAATGTGGAATCGTTTGCCATCCAATTAATATATAGAATAGAGTCCATTTCATTGTAGTTGACATGGATTTCACTTTTGTTTAATTAGACAGGTCACAGCAATGGACACTGCCAGCATGGTGGTCACTACTGATATGGATGTTGTCACCATAATGGTCATCGCGACATAATAGTCCCGATCAACTTAATATTTAGTACAATGCTCTTTTATCAGAATTTGCAAACACAGACAAATAAACACACACTTGCTTATGTATGGCAATCCCGCGGAGTGACGACAATCCAACAAATTTTGTTAGTATCGGGAGATACTGCTGGGGCGCTCTCGGCTAGTTGTAATGATGCTTTGGCCCTGAAACCATGCCTGAACCCTGATTCATCATCTGATGAAGGCTTTGTTGGAAGCAATGCTGCTTTACAAGCAACCGCTCTTGTATAATCATTTTATATACTATCAGCGCTACTCAGCATTTTGGCTAAGATCAAAGTGTAGTATCTGTTCCGATGGATACTGCACCCCATACTGGTGTTGTCTTGGCCTTCGGGGCTTGATTTACGCCGGTCAATGGGTCTGTCCTGTGCAGTTCTGGGAGGTCCACCTTCCCAGACTTTGCCTCTCCTCTTTGGGAAGGAGTAAGTTTATTGCTTACTGTCTGAGGCACCTCTACCGGGGAATGCCGACGGGGCTGCCCAGGCAATTTTTAAACCCCACTTTTCCGACCCGACCTTGGATCACATCTTACTTGTGGGAGTAAGATAAAAACTGGCCTTGTACCTAACTCCCGGAGAGGAGTAAATCAATACTCAGCATTGCACGGTGGAGATAAGCGTTTGAATTTAATTCTAGCAATAACAATTGATATCTTACTATCCTCATAGCAAGTTAACTCTTACAGTATATATATAAAAAAAAAAAACAACTAACGCAAGCCATCGGAGTTGTAATGCTAAGATGATAAAAGGTTTCATTAAAAATTAGACCTGAAGAGTATAAATGTAATTAGAGTCAGAAATAAAATTTAGAGTAGTGGAATCACCTTAAAACAAAATATTAATAGAAATAAAATAAAAGGTTCAGTACTTAAGCAGGAAACAGAATTTAGATACCATTTGGATTTTTCGTATTTGTAACAAATGCAGTGATTTCATTAGCTAATGAACAGAAATGGTTAGCAAATGAAAATAATCAGTGCATATCGTTTACTAAAAGGAAATACCGGGTTGGATATACTATGTTATTGATGAAATTGATTGGTATGTCAATTTAAATTGTTTTTAAACACAGACCAATAATTGCCATAAATGATCGACTAGTCAGAATCAAATATTGATATTGTAGGACAGAAGCTATCGATGACAAAAGTCAAGAAAGAGACTAAATTTTTATATATATATTAGAGATGGGCGGTTTTACCGAAAAACGGTGATTTTTCGGTTTCGTCTCCATACCGAATCGTTTTTTTTTTTTTAAACCGTAACCGTTCGGTATTGTGTTTTTACTACAGTAAGCCATCATATACAAGGAACACACGGTTGAAAAGATTTTCCGATTTGAATAAAATTGAATATTACCAAAAAATGTGATATTAGTAAGAGGACAGATTGAACAAATATATCATAAAAACATTTAATTGACTTGTAGGAAGAAATCTTTGTTACAGTTTGTTTATCATTAACATTTTGAATTTTCAAATGAAAAAAAGAGAAATACGACAGACAACATGACATCGTATTTTTAGAATAAACTATTTTCAAATGAAAAAGAAAAAATCAAACGCGTTCCGTATGATGTCGAAAATCTATTTGATTACACTCAAAATGGTAAAATAATTATTTATGTTTGTTTCAGAGTTATCTAAAAAAATAAGTTATTAAAATGAAATTTAAAAAAATACTTGTTGTAAAAGTAAATAAACGAAAAGTAGCGAGCGAGTATAAACATTTAAAAAGAAAAAAAGTAGTTGCCAATGCTAGTATCACTTTATTCGGATTTTAAAAATTATTTTAAACATTAGGCATTTCATTGTTTACTTTTGAAAAGCCACTTCATACATAAATTGTCATTTCTAGAGAACTATCTCTCAACTATACCGTTTTCTCTCCCAAAAATGGGTTATTCAAAAAGTAGACTATGCAACGATTTATATTTTACTAAATTGTTAATATGGTATTTATTTAGAGTTGACAATTTATTCAAAAGTTTAATTATTAAACTTTAATCCAAGTCATGAATTCTATGACTAAAATTACCTTAAAGCTTAAAAAATGACTTTAGGTGAATTAATAATCTCTACTTATTTTTAACCACCCTTCCTTTTCCCTTGGCGCGGTTTTTGGGTGTACTACTAGTCTTTCACGCATGTCTATAAAGTTTTATTACCCTGTCTTAAAAACAAATATGATGGGTTAAAGAATTAGATAGAATGTATATTCAAACTCAGTTTTATTCTTCAGAAATCTTTCATGAATCTTTGGTCACTGTTTTAACGAGTTAACTGTTGAAAAGGTATCAGAACTTTGATTACAACAGTCAACACCTTAAAACTTATAATTCATATCATGGAGAATGATTCAGTCACAAAATTATCGAAACAGTGGCATAATTCAACTAAACGTTGAATAATAACTAATCATCACACAAGAGAATGAATAGCTTCTATAGTAAAAATTTTTTTTTCAAAAAAACCGAACCGTAAACCAAGGTTTTAAGGGAAAAAAACCGAAACCGATACCGAAACCAAAATTTCAAAACCGCCCAACTCATATATATATATATATATATATATATATATATATATATATCTGGACAAGAGAAATCATGAGCACAAAAGAAGCATAAAAAACAACACTCAACGCCTTATGTTCTCATACTACAAAATATGATCATGGTTTTGACTTCAAAAACACCACTTTAATTAAACCCATACAAAAAAGTCTACACAGTCGACTACAGTCATTGGGTAAAGAATGTTGTAACACTTTCGAGGCTCAAGGTTCGTTGAAAACAGATATTGACACAATGGTCAATGATGGTTTTCCTGTTGGGGATAAGAAAATGATGGTCAAAAATGTACAAACTATATTCGACAGGAAAGCTGCTGACATTTATCTGGGATGTACTGGGGCTTATTGTGACTTGTGTACCAAATCAAAAAAGGACTGTCTTCAAAATATCAAGAGAATGGAGTTCTTTTTCATTGATCGCAATGTCCAGACAATAGACAACATTTTTTATGACTTGGAGGATGAAGATGGTAAGATCACAAAGCAGCCTCATGATTACGACACGTGACAAGGTCAAATACATAAGCCAGTATGAAAGCAAAATGTCAAAGCATCACAAATTCTTCATGGTTTGCTCCGATCATTTGATCATTCCATGAAAGCTGTCAGCACAACTGAAGTTAAATTCAGAGCTTTTGCAACAAACTCCTTATAGACAACAGCAAAAATGCTCTCCGATCAGCATTAGTAGATTCCTTGCATGTCAAATGGGACCAAAAGGTGGAAGCACAACAACAGGCAATACTGGAAAAGGTGGAAGCACAACAACAGGCAATACTGGAAAAGGTGGAAGCACAACAACAGGCAATACTGGAAAAGGTAGAACCACAACAACAGGCAATACTGGAAAAGGTGGAACCACAACAACAGGCAATACTGGAAAAGGTGGAAGCACAACAACAGGCAATACTGGAAAAGGTGGAAGCACAACAACAGGCAATACTGGAAAAGGTGGAAGCACAACAACAGGCAATACTGGAAAAGGTGGAAGCACAACAACAGGCAATACTGGAAAAGGTGGAAGCACAACAACAGGCAATACTGGAAAAGGTGGAACCACAACAACAGGCAATACTGGAAAAGGTGGAACCACAACAACAGGCAATACTGGAAAAGGTGGAACTACAACAACAGGCAATACTGGAAAAGGTGGAACCACAACAACAGGCAATACTGGAAAAGGTGGAACCACAACAACAGGCAATACTGGAAAAGGTGGAACCACAACAACAGGCAATACTGGAAAAGGTGGAACCACAACAACAGGCAATACTGGAAAAGGTGGAACCACAACAACAGGCAATACTGGAAAAGGTGGAACCACAACAACAGGCAATACTGCGCGTCTTTTGCTCCACACACAGATAGAAGCTGTGATCAAGGAACTAGATGTCGAGTAGGAAGATAATTTTCTAAGTGGGGTTAAAATCTGTCCATCATATCGAGAGTGTTTTTTTCTAAATGCCTGGTCAATATACCTGTGTTTAAAGAGTTTTGTCTCGATTTGTATTTTTTTTTTTTTAATTGTTGACACCTTTCTTTGGGTGAGTATCACCGATTATGATCAAAAGGAAGGTACTTGGACATTCATGGAAGTTGATTGAGCAGAATGGTGTAAGAGGTACTGGTGCTCTGGATGAAGCCGGTACGGAAGGCTGCGATAAAGTTTTGTGGGATTTGTACCAAACTGTCGCGAAAAATATCACAAGCCAAATTAATTGACACCATATGTAGAATGTGGTATACCTCAGATTCACTAGTTAACCAAGAAAGAAAGGAATGGCCTTTTTGCAAGAACTTCAAAGTCTGTGGACATTCCACAGCTTTTTGAGCTGGACAATAGTCCAGCTCAAAAAGCTGATGATGTAATGAGAAATGATGTTTGTTTAATTCTTTGATTTTATGAGTGTTTAATGATCATTAAATGAGAAATTGGTTTTGAATATTTAGAAATTTTTTGAATTTTTTTTGAAATTTTTTTTGAATATTTAGAAATTTTAAAAAATTTTTTTGAAATTTGTTTTGAATATTTAGAATTTAAAAAAAAAATTTTTTTGAAATTTGTTTTGAATATTTCGAATTTTTTTTTGAAATTTGTTTTAATATTTAGCTGGATGATGACATTAAGATAATCAAAAAACTTTGCATTTCAGAAAATTTCAGTTAAAAATATTTAGGAAAACTCTACATGGAATACATGTTGCGAGCTAGCTTGACCGAGATAATGGTGACATGTTGCGATGTCACATCACGGCGTGTCACCCCTGTGATTACACTTTGCTTTCTTAGTGAATTGGATCTTGTATTAGAAACATACTTATAGTGATATATAGTAATAATTCACTTCAGTGTTTCAAATTCATCCTAGTTAAGTTAGAAATATTGCTAGTATTGTTGATATTTGAGTAATTAAACCAATATACTTAATATATTTTTTTCAAAAATGTGCAAAACATGAGAAAAATCAATTTATTATTCAACCAAAATTCTTGTTTTGATTCATTTTGAGGAGTTCTTAGTTGTTAAATGGGTCCGACAAGGGTTTGTATGCCAACAAATTCATTTGGACTAATGAAAAGCTTTAGAATTAATCTATATCATGATCATAAAATCACTACCAGGATTTTAAGGGACCCATGAATGAATTCTTGACCACTGTCACTTAGTTGATAGCTTGAAAACCTAGCTAGTCCATATACGAAACCCCTAGTGATTTGAAAAGCATATAAAATTATCTTTTAGAAAATATTATGGTTTGATATGTGGACAAGCCAGGTTTGGGAGATGTTTAGCACTAAATATGAATTTTCTAGCAAAATTTATGCACAAATAGGCCAAATTGTATCAAAACCAATATAAAAAAATGTAAAAATATGGTAGCAGTGCTCTTCAAACTTTTTTTGTCGCGACCCCTTTTTGGAAAAATTTTTTTTTCGTGACTCACCAAAATTTTTTATAAATAAAAAATAAGTTAATGGAGTGAAAAAATTCCATAGTTATAATTTTGGCGACCCCCTTTCTATGGTTACGCGACTCCCCTGGGGGTCGCGACCCCCACTTTGAAGACCTCTGTGGTAGACAATGTATTTGAGGTTGATAGAAGGATAATTACTCACACACAAAAAAAAATGCACAAACCACTTCAAAAGGCTCAAAAATGATTTTTACGGTCTTTTTGGAAAAAATGTGATTTTATTTTTTAGATTTCTAGGTCAATGTGTAAGATTTTGAAAACTTTTGCTCAATTTCTGTAACTTCAAATTGCCATATTTTTTTAATGCATAGAGATATTGACACAATTTTTTTGGCTAAATACTGGGGATTTTATGTAATTTCGCAATGTCTTAATGGATTTTCCATTTAAATAACTTCATTTTTCACCAAAGGACACCCCCATAGCCTTTGTAGTCACATTCTTCTTTGTATAAACTCTCACTAACCACTAAGACATCTCAACAATATGCCAACTAAAATAACCATAACTTTGTTGCTTGTACAGATTGGGCCCCATGGCAGAAACTATTGGTTCAATAAAATCTGGTAGCGAGTTACAACAGCTGAAAAGGAACCACACAAAATGAAACCTGGGTTCCTGAAAAGGTAAAAAAAAATCCCAAACACTTACTGATTTATTTACACTAATGCATTGTATTTTTTTTTTTTAGTTATTGTACTTTTTGCATTTTATTGTTTCTTTATCTACTCCATCTTGAATATCTACATCACACTTAAAGAAATTCTAAAAAATTTTTAAGTGTTTTCTGACAGTCAGAAAATGAACTATTCCTTGGATTTCGTAAGCTACAACAAATCACGTTGAAAAAAATTTAAAAAATGCAAATTTAATACCTACTAATTAAAAATAAAGCGCAAATATTTATAAAAAAATAATAAAATGTCTGCACGACTAAAATGTATAAAAAGCAACAATGTAAATAAATCATTAAGCGTATTTCATTTTGTTTCAGGAACCTGGGTTTCATATTGTAAGAGTTCCTCGGATTTCACCTAGCAAATATTGGCAACCATGGAAGCTGATCTGTATAAGCACCAAAACTTTTATATTATAGAATGAAAAAAAAAAGAAAAAGAAAAAAAACTAAAGGAACATCCTTTTGTTAGAAGAAAAATGTTGATGTACATATTTTTGAGAAAAATTTTATTCTCACGGACCAAAAAAAAAAACCTTCATTAACCCCCAACCCTAACCTTAAGTTTGGAGTGGCATTAAGAAGAAAAAAAAATCTAAAAATGTACTGTTTCAGAATTTTTGAGATGAGGATTGATAATTTGTATTATTCGGATTACTATTCATATCTTAGAAAATAAGATGCTTCAAAGAAGCAGTGCATATGTTGGGTGACAATGGCTTCCTAAGTAGACCTAGAAAAGAATTGAATACAATATGGCAACCAATCATTATAAATAGATTCGAATACACATCTAGAAACAAGATTAAGTTTGAAGCTTCTAAAAGTTATATTAGAATTGTCCACTTGGATCAGTGGTGCAAGGGTTAAAGGCATTGAGTATCAATAAGTTCTAAGTGACAGTTTTCTGGAGGTTGATGGTTCAATCCTCATTACAAGCAAGAATAAAATGAAAATTACTTAATACTTCTACAACTCGACAATCGACTAAACCGCATCCATTCACTGTGGAGGTCCCCAGATGCCGGAGAGCTTTCTACTCAAATAGCTTCTTTCCTCGTGCTGCTGGCCGCTGGAACTCCCTCCCTGCCCCCTGTTTCCCCCCGACAGTACTGACATGCAGAAATTTAAAATTAATGTAAACGGACATCTCGCTGCATAGATCCCAATTTAGGTTGACCCCCCCCCCTCCCCCGCCCAACCTTCTCCCCTTTTCTTTCTTCTCAGTAGCCCCTTATGTCTACAGTGGCGGCCTGCCTTGTTTAGGGTGAACTACGTTTAAAAAAAAAAGAAAAGATAGCTGACGGAACAAGAACAATCTACCAGGGTCGCAGAGTCAGAAGGTATATGATCTAACTCCGATTCCTAGAATTCCTAAATATCAACAGACAGTCTTTCAATATTCAGACTGTCTGTTGATTATTCGCCGATTAAAAGATCCAATTGACTCTTTTAGACTCTGCGATTTAGCCCCATTGATTAAATATAAACAATTCAGTTTGAAATTCTGTATAGGTTTACGAGTCTGACAAGATGAACCATAAGGTCAGAGGTTACATCGGCCAATACGTTGTGAAAAGAACAACCCAGATGAGAATAGCAGTACAGATAATCCAAATAATATTAAAATAAAGTTCTGTAAAAAAAAAATTAAAAAAAAAAAAATGAATGCAAATAGAGTTATCATCCTTAGTTCTGGAAAAAATTAAATCAGAGTTATTGTCCTTGGTCCGTGAAAACAGACTCTTGCCATAATTTGTATTACCCTTTTCTCCAGTGTACAATATAATTACAGACCTTTAAAAGTGATAGCCTTCAGAATGTATTGCTAGCGATAATAGATGACTTTCTTCTAGAAGAGAGAAAGAAAAGGGCATAAAAATAGACAGGTACTTCTGTGCTAAGAAGAGTTTAAACATTGTTGCACCCCCCCCCCGTCTTTCATTTACAAATGTTCAAGTGAGAAGAGGCTTAGAAACGTGAAATTCATTTATGAATGACTGCTTTGTACTGTCTCCTCCCCCCCCCCCCCCAGAAGAAGAAGATAAGGCGCTTCACAAGAGATCTACTTAACCTAGATAACGTGTCATTCAGTGAGACAGGTTTGTTTATAAACTAAAAAAAAAAAAAAAATTCTAACCAATAACAATAAAGATTTACCAAAACATTACTCATAGAATCGCACACATTATGTGTACAATTAATGTAAAATAATAAAGGAAAAAAGTTTTCTCAAAACTTTTAAATCAAAATTACTATTTTCTTTGTAAAATTTTACCCTTTGCCCCCAAGCTGTCAAAAATAAAAATTTTAATTCTATTTTTTTTGTGTGTTCAATTACACGTCTCAACACCCGGAAAATACCGGAATCTTTTTTTTTTTTTTAGTGTGTGGGTTCACTTTATAATATAAAGCTAATGTAAAATGATCTCATTCTTGACTACATAACGTAGGACAGAATGGGCACCATTGTTTTTGTATTTCCAAAATGGCTGCCATTTTCGAAATACAAAAGAATGATTACTCGTTGTGTCCTACGCTTTGTGGTCAAAAACTGGATGATAATTTTAACGTTATATAATAAAGTGAACACCTACTCTAAAATATTTTAAAAAAATTTAATACATGTTTTTCAGGTATTTCAAAGATATTGATATGCAATCAAATGGCGAAAATAGAATCTCATTTTTATTTTTCCATTGACAGTGTGGTGCCAAAGGTAAAATTTAATCATTTTTTTTTTTTTTAATAACAGAACTTTTATTAGTGCTTCAAATTTAATTCAAACTTTTAGAAAGGGAAAAAATATTATTTTCAGTCAATAATATCCAAGAATACTATAAAATTGTTTAATTTGATGATATTTATTTACTCCTCGCGGAGTTAGGCACAAGGCCAGTTTTATCTTACTCCCACAAGTAAGATGTGACCACAGCTTGGGTCGAGTAAGTGGGGTTAAAAGCCAGCGCTCGAGAGGTGAGCACTCTGGCCATTTAAAAATTGCCTGGGCAGCCCCGTCGGCATTCCCCGGCAGGGGCGCCTCAGACAGTAAGCAATAAACTTACTCCTCTCCAAAGAGGGGAGGCAAAGCCTGGGAGGGTGGACCTCCTAGAACTGCACAGGACAGGCGTGCAGTATCCATCGGAACAGATACTACACGTTTAATTTGATGATATACTAGACCCTCAGGAGGGGTCTAGATAGTTAGTTTAGTTGATAATCTGTGATTGATCTAGATTCTTCTTCTTTTCATATGAATCAGCAAGTTTTGAGGGTTTTTTTTAAGGGGAGTAGAAAGTGAACCTTTGGTTTACTTTCGGCAGCCTCGTAACTCTCGCTTCCCTTATTTTGTCCTTTAGTCCTCACATGTCATGAGCGATGCTTCTAAAAAAAGGGGAAAGAATTGCTGTTTTCTGGGTCGGAATCTATCCATCTAACACTTGGCTAGTTTTTAACCATGAAGTGATAATTTTTTTTTTAGCTCCTTACATAAAGTGGCTTGATGCCTTGTTAGAGAGATTTCCATAAAAAAGACAAAAAAAAAATCCCCAAAAACCAAGCTTGAACCTTTTTAGAATCAGGTACTCACAGGAGGAACCACGAGGAGGTTGTCAACATCCATAGTGAAAGTGGTGCTATGGATCCTAATATAGCAAAGGATCTCTTCCTCACCCTGTATTTCACTAGTTTGATGGATGATGTCATCCACTATGCACGGTCAACTCTACCTCTGTTTTAAATGGATGACATCATCGAATGTGCATAGGGACAAACAAACAAGATCATCAGAGTTTTAGTAGTATATAGACAATTGGTAAAAACAAGTTAAATTTGCTTATTTATGGCATATCAACCCTTTTTGGATTACTTAATGACGAAACAATATTGTAAATGATTAATTATATATATAGATATACTTTCTGTCTGAATCAACAGACGATTTCATTTTTTCTATCTATCTACCTATCTTTCTATTTATCTATCTATCTATTTTTATTCTACCCTCTTTTTACTTTATTTTATTATATTTTATGTTTTATATTTTTATATTTTGATTTTAACTTTTTGATTCTTAACGGTCCCAAACCACGTGACTTCCTAAATGTTGAAATTTAAAATTTTTTAATTTCTTTTCTTCTTCATTTCATTCTTTCCAAATATGATCTACGGTTAAGACCGGATTCTAACTCTGCCTGATGAGATCTCAGTTTATGATAACTGTTGATCGATAACATCGACATGCCAGTGTCGCAGATTTTGTACATGTCTGTAAATAAAGATAATCATATATATATATATATATATATATATATATATATATATATATGCTTAATTTAACACAACTTGCTAGATGGCGCAACTATTGAGGTTGTCGAAAAGCTTTGTTACCGTGGTGATACGATTGGAGCACAGGGTGACACAGGTGCTAGTATGGTTGCAAGAATTAGAGTGGATGGAATAAGTTCATGGAACCTCTGCCATTACTAACCAGCAGAGCAATACCACTATCGACCAAGAGGAAAGGCATATCAGGCATGTGTATACAGTGTGATGATGTATGGAAATGAAACCTGGTCAGTGAGGGTTGAGGAGATGCATTGCATGGAGAGAAATTATATGATGGATGTGTAATGCGAGTCTTAAACACAGGTTTAGTTCTGATGACCTCAGAGGAAGATTAAATCTGGACAGTAACGGGAGATGTCTGCAGTAGAGTAGACTTTGATGGTATGGCCACGTTGAAAGAATGGATGAGAGTTCTTGGGTTAGTAGATGTAGAACAGTTGAAGTAGCGGGTTTAGTTCACAGGGGAAGGCCAAGGAGAACATTAGACGAAGTGATAAAAATGGACTAGCGGGAAAGAGGGATAAACAAAGACCGGGAAGTCAATTTCGTAAAGTTGTCCAACACATGACAGCATTTCAAACGGATGTTAAACCGAATATGATGACGATTGCTATTCTACACATAGAAGGGGTTTAATCACTGGTTCATACCTTTTCAAACAGTAAAATAACCACATTAGACCAGATAAACAAATTCATTGAAGATACTGCCAATGCTGCTGCAAAGAAAGTGGGCTCCCTCTACCATGCTAGAAAATATCTCAAACCTGCCAGTATCCTATATCTCTACAAAGCTAACATCCTCCCATGCATGGAATACTGTTGTCACATCTGGGCTGGTGCACCAACCACTAGTCTCTCCCTCTAAGACAGGATCCCCCCCCCCAAAAAAAGAGTCTAATCCAATAGGTCCCACATGTCTACAAAGCTCCAGTCCCTGTTCCATCGCTGCAATGTTGCATCTCTGTACTCGTTTTACAAGTACTTCAATAGAATGTGCTCCGACGAACTTGATGCTCTAGTGCCCCCTCGACGTAAATACACCCAACAATCAGCTAAACCCAATCTCTTCACTGTAGAGGTCCTCAGATGCCGGAACGTTTTCTACTCTAATAGCTTCTTTCCTCGGACTGCGAGTCTTTGGAAATCCCTACTTGCTCCCTGTGCATCAACATCAAAACATTTAAATGTGATGCGACAGACACTTCGCTGCACAACTTCCCACTTAGGATTTCCTTATGGATATGGCCCCTAATTCGCAGTAGCCCCTTATGTCTAAGTGGCAATATGCCTTGTTTGGGGTGAATAGAAAAAAAAAGGGCCAATCACCCCTCCCCCCCCCCCCGACAACAACAGGAATAGAAAAGGACAGTAATAAAACAAAGACATAATAAAGCTTAAAAATGTGTACAACTTGTAGGATTACCCAAAACAATCTTTGTAAAGGGGGGACTTTTATGGGTAAATTTATTTTTAGAAGGAGAGTTCTTTCCCCTTGCCCCACCCCAATAAATCAAACATAGCACATTACACTCTCTTTTATATCTATTATTCATGTTTCTTCACTGGTTCAAATTTCATGCAAATGGAAGAAATTTTAATTTTGAGGAGGGGGATCATTTTTATGACCATATACAAACCATGACAAAAAACGTTCCTAATAATCTACTGATCACCAATATGGGTGCTTGTGCATATCAACCCTGACATGTTAGACCGCTCTTAAAAATAAAATAGCTAAAGAAATGTATAAATTGTGTTATGTACTTACGTGGTAGATGAAAAAAAGACTGTACACCAAAAATTATGCAAATTCATCCAGTATTTATTTAATTATAAATAAAAAACGATGTTATCACTCGGTAGATATTTCCACCATTTTCCAGTGGTCAAGGACGATAACTCATATTTTCACGATTTCGGGGTTTGGGGTCTCCATTGTTTACAAAAATGTCAAAATGTATGTAAAATCATTTTTTTCTTCTTTTTCTTATAATTTAATAACTACTGGATGAATATGCGTAATTTTTTCTGCACAATCTTATTTTCAGCTAACACGTAAGTACATAATAAAGTTTATACATTCTTTAAATATTTCAATGTCAGGGTTGATATGCACAAGCACCCAAATATGTCATCGGTTTTGATAGATCAACTGTTGAAAACCGATGCCTGGACACACACGCACTTGCTATATATCGAGAAATGCATCATCAAATTCTGCAACCCAAAATAATGACTTGCAGTGTGAGAAAGAAAAATATATATTCTATCACAGATTCGTCTTTTTAACTCTATGGTTTTAATTTTCTTTTTTAATGAACCCTAAACATTGACATATTTAAAATAAAAACAAACAAAACAACAACAACAATCTAATTTTCAGGCAAACTTCTGGTTTTAAAAATTAGCTAAATATTTTAAATAAATTATTAATTGATTTTTATTTTTGAAATTGAACAAATCACGTTCGTTCGTACTCGCAGATACACACAGATATTTTTTATAAAGAGATTTCTTTTATTTTGCTATTTATATCATTTTACTAAATTCTTTTTGTTAACTTCAAAACTCAAATATATAAAACTATAAGCATAAAATATCAGTAAAATGACAGATTTAAAAAAAATTATATAAGGAATAAAATTAGGTAAATTTGTAGATTAACACCCTCAGCTAAATTACACACACACCAAAAAATGATATTCTATTTTTTTAGGCGATTACGTGTGAACAAACACCCTGAAAAACGTGGCGAAAATAAGAAAAACAAAAAAATTATTTTATAATTTAGAGTTTCGTATATAAATTTAACGTAAAATGATACTCTATTTCCGGGTCATTCTAACTTTTACTGTTGCTAACTAATTCTTTTTGCTACCACTAACCCTAAGTCCGACTGGCAAAATCGTAAAATCACACTTAATCGCCTAAAAAAGTATCCCCCCCCCAAAAAAAAAGAAAACGCGTAAAATTTATCGGCTCTTGTATTGATCGGGTACACGGGCGAAATTTATTTTAGAAGAGTTCCAATGGTGTAAGGGGTAGATAACTCTCTTTTTTAGTACGCAATTTCTCCGAAAATGGAATGTGTAGTTATATATATATATATATTTAATAATTAAACGATGACATCAAAATGGAAACTAAGTACCCTGAATATTAAGTCGGGGTACTTACTTTTTTTAAGAGGAGGGTCATCCGACCAAGTGGTTGATTTCTGTTTAGTTTACGATCCTTAAGAACTGGGTTAATTGGCGTATATAACTACTTCTGTAGGACCCTATTAACATTTATTGTATGAACTTAAACTTGGTATAATAATAATCATACTATTATTATTATTATTATTATTATTATTATTATATATAACCTCTTTTTTTTAACTACAATAATAATAGTAAAAGTTTGGGCTCTTATATAACTACACATTCCATTTTCGGAGAAATTGCGTACTAAAAAAGAGAGTTATCTGCCCCTTACACCATTGGAACTCTTCTAAAATAAATTTCGCCCGTGTACCCGATCTATACAAGAGCCAATTTATCTCCTCTAGCTAAAAAAAAAATTACACGCTAGAATGGTCCGGAAGGGGGATCATTTTACGTTTTAAATTACGGAATTAAAATGTTTTGAAAACTTCTTGTAATTATTAAATAATGGTACTTTGTTACATTAGGACCCGCGCCAACATGACTAACTCTACCGCTAACCCTAACTTTGACCCTGACCCTAACGACGAGGTCAGAGTTATCTCGGGTCCCAATGTAACAAAACACCAAATAATATTTTTAGCGCAAATAGGTCACAAATGAGTAGGTAAATCAAAATAAATTGCTTTTTTTTTTTTTTAATTAATTTCCTAACTTTATTTCCTTTAAAATAATTTGTCGCCAATAGTAACGTTTACCAATTTTGTTTTTATTCGATAAGAAAAAAAGTAAATTTAAAAAACGAATAAAATGCGTTTTTTCAAATTAAAAAAAAAAAATAGTTCAACTTATCGCAAATATGAAAAAAGAAAAAGGGATTCAAAGATTGTTAGTTTTCAAAAATTCAGGGATTTTATTATTTTTATAATAAATTAAAAAAATAATAAGTTAGATTTTTTTTTAAATAACGGGTTTAAAAAAAATATTTGTACTTGTTAAATGTACGACGCGTCTGGCATTATTATTATTTTTTTATTTTTAATCAATCGAGTTGTTTACAATCTGGATCAAACAAAAACAAATATGCATGCCCTAGAACGTGATTTCAACATCATTTTATTTATACGGCCAGTTCAAATCTGAATATTTATTAATTATTACTTATCATTTATTTAAACAAAAAAACTTCTTAAAGTAAGATACATTAAGTTTAATAACAACACATATAGACTTAATATAGATACATTACGAAGAACAGATTAGATCATCATGGTAATCACAGATAAACGTAATAATGGTGGATCAGGCTTTTTTATTATTTAACAATAACCATTAAAAACAAAATTAATCTTGTTTAAATGATGTAGAAGAAGTCTATTAAATATCTTGACCATCAAAATCTAGCTTTAAATAAGTTTTTTAAGTAAAATAACATCCAATAATGACTGACCGTGCGATTTGTTTTTTTAATATTGGACCCCCATTTTGCGATCAAAAAATTACAGACAAGAGAGGGGTGCGGTTAGATCAGTCGAGAAGGGTGTAATACTTTCTATTTTATTTTACATACAATAAGATCATAAAATGAAGATTTAAATGTATATAATAATTTATCAAAATCTTATATATATATATATTTGATTGAAAATATACAGACAGAAATCTTAATTTAAAGACAGGTAGGTCTGAGGTTGAAACCAGTAAAGGTTTATATATATATAGGTTCAACAGGGCCAATGACCGTTTTTTTTAATGTGGAAAAGAAACATGTCGGCGAATCAAATATAGATTTAATAAACAAATAGCTGAATGTCTATTTATTTATTAAAAAAAAATGATTATTATTAATTTTTTTATATACTCGATACGATGTTAAAATGAAAAAAAGTAGAGAAAAGTTACAGGAGGAGTAGAAAACGAAAGAGGGGTAGCATTGGTTACTGCTGTCACAGTGACGATGGGATATTTAGTAACATCTGAGTTATAGAGAAAATGGCAGAAATACGGGGTAAAATCCAGATCCGACCGGGAAGAATTCAATCGGAAAATGATCGCCGATTCGTGTAAGGGTAGACATAGTTCGTGTCCTTACCTGACCGATTTGTTGCTGTTGCTGTAGAGAAGACTGTTCCACTGTCATCTTTACAGCCGACAAAATGGCGTCTTCCTGTTAGAACATGTGCTCCGACTAGCAATCCACGGCGTGCGCAAGAGGAGAAGAAGTTCCGAGCAACTCTTCGCGAATGTTCCCGGTTGGCATCGGACGAGACGGTTATCGCTGCGTGACGGTCGTGACTGAAAGTGACGGCCTGTCTTGCCCGTTTGGATCCGAAAAGAGCGACTGTACTCGAGTCTGCCGCTGGTGTGAAGCGAACAGGTAGAACAGCCAGGGATTTCCCGCTAGAAGTCGACGTAAGCGAAATTCTCATTGGTCAACCCCGGGATTCCCTTATCGGAATCCCCTCTGAAAAAAAGAGACCAGAATGAGAAAATCAAAATAAAATAATCACAAATTCTTGCATTTTGTTAAAGCAAATATATATTGATATATTATCGGTGTTAAGTTTTAGGTCAAGTAATTATAAATATAAGAATTTTTTGAAGTAAAGTTTGAAAAATGGTAGAAAATGACTAACCAATAATAAGTTCGGTTTTTTAAATTTGCTTTTACACCGGTGATGTCAACAAGTAAAATGGCCGTGTGATTCCAACGTTTTCTAGACAGTCCATGTCTACTTATATTTTTGGATGGTTGTGAGAGAGAAGACTGCTAATTGTTGGACGGATGGGCATCCGTTACAAGAAAAGCAAAATCCATACAACTAAGAATTACTGAAAAATAACGCAAACAGCAACCATTATGTCTTTCTTAGTGGATTCATTAGTCATGTTTTTCTCCCAAGTAAGTTTTTTTTTTGTTTTAAATTTCTCTTTTTCTTAATTAAATTGAAATAAATAGATAATGTTTAGATTTAACACGTAACTTTGATTTACCGCACACAACTATTAATAATAACGTGTACTAACTTATTTAGTTAAATAAACTTTGTTGTTTTTGAATGATTTCACTTTTCTCTCCCTGTGTCTAATGTTGTTGACGTGTCGTGTTTGTTAGAAAAACGAATGAACAATAAAATATTTTATCTAAAATCATTTAAATAGTTTATATATTTGCTTTTTCTAGATTGGGTTTTACTTTTATTAATACAACTCGCTGGTATAAAAGGTGAAGTTTTTGTTTTGTTTTTCTTTCTCAAAAATCAAGGTAAAAAGGAAGAAGATTGTTTTTAAAGTTTCTTTAAACTGAACTATTTTAAAAATGTAAAACAAAAAAGTCTAACTTATTTTTACTTAGTTAACTCAGTAATATTTTTGGTAGTATATTGAATTGTTTTTAACGTCAATACGTACTTAAAACAAAATTGTTTTGGACTATTAAAATAATTCCCAACGGGATTGATAATGTTTACCCATTCATTTATTTACCTTTTATTGTAGCTTATGTTTGAATTCATGTTTTGAAACATGACGTAAATCATAAATACATAACATTACGTCAAAGCCATAAATATTTTGTTACGGTAATGTTTTAAGCTATATTCATAAGAAAGTCCAAAAAGGTCAGTTGGCAGAACCTCAGACTGAAGATCTCAAGGTTTTAGTTTCGAATTCCGGTCATGGTATTTGCTTTATTTGCTGAGAATTTATTATTCACTATTAATGCAATATTCTCTATTTCTAAAAGTAGTTTAAATCTCTGATATTTCTAAATGAGACAAATTCCGCAATAAAATGTATATATTACGTTTAAAAAAAATATGACAGACAGACAAAATCTATAAGATTTAATAACATCCTGGCGGATGGACAATGGTATTGGCAAATTAACACCAATGCCATATAATAATGTGTACTATATTATTTGGATTATTCCGACTATTCTTCT
Source organism: Sepiola atlantica (assembly GCA_963556195.1). Lineage (NCBI taxonomy): Eukaryota > Metazoa > Mollusca > Cephalopoda > Sepiida > Sepiolidae > Sepiola > Sepiola atlantica. The sequence continues at coordinate 37,614,729 of OY744543.1, forward strand.
GACCCCTGGATGTTATTCTTACAACGTTTCGGCCAATGTAACGTCTGATCTTCTTCGGGTGCGTTTTGTCGAACTAAGGAATCTATACAGTCGGGTGTTACATCAACCGAAACGTTGTAAATATAACAACCAACATGAGAACAGTAGTAATACAAATTATCGATCCTCATCTAAAAAAAACCAAAAAACATATGTATCATTCGTATTACTATTCTCATCTTGGCTATTATGTTCACAACGTTTCAGCCGCTTTAACCTCTAACCTTTAGGTGTACCTATCTTTTCGAACTTTAGAACCTTCTTGTGAATATAACAACCAAGATGAGAATGGTAGTGTGAATAATCCAAATTATCAATTATCATCAAAAATATTCCGAAACAATGCAATATAATATTCACAAAAACAAACAAACTTGTTTTTTTTTTTCACAAGTCCGTGCCATACTTACATCGATACAAGTATATACTAATATACAGACTGTACCCCCTTAAACGTGGATAAAATTTTAGAGAAAAAAAACAAACGTTTTTCTTTTTTATGTTCGATTTAAGAAATTGTATTTGCTTATTCTGGACTGCTTCTATGTTTTTATCATGTACTTAGATGAGTGGCCATTTAGGAATATCAGGTTCTCTATGTAAAACACGTCCTAGTACCCTTGCGAGGACCCAGGGCTTTATCCAGGAGTGGGGAGGCAAGTAATAATATTTGAAAATAATGTTGGAAATGTGTTGAATTTTTCAACGGGTTATTTTAATATGCTCCATCTTAAAATAATCCAGTGGAGGTGAATGGCTTTTTTTTTTAGCGGTAGGCGCTCTCAAACTAGTGTAGCGTGAAAGTGAAAACAGCCCTGCAAGGACCAATACCAACCTGCAAATACAGCAAACATGACAGAAGACCGTCCTCGGTCGTTTATTGCGATCTGCGCCGACAAAACACTGGCAGGCGATGATAGATCGAGTTTGTTTGTTTATTTAATGCTTCTACAGTACAAACTAAACCGACTTTTGCCGAACTAGACCTAAACTTAGGTTAGGGTTAAAAAAAAAGAAGTTTGGTACGTAATGTGTAGAAGTAATGTTTATTTAATTCACAATATGAAGTACTAATCAAATTTAATGTTTTCTTTTCTCTCTCGTTGATTGCATTCGTTTGAAACAAATGTAAATCTGACTGAGAATTATGTAACGAAATTGTTATATAACCAAAGATATGGTCATGGGACAATCTGCCACTTGTGTGACGCAAGACAACAATAAAAATAAAACTTAGGAATGAAAAATATGAAAAACCGACCATCGGATTTGGGATTATCAAGAAAGAAATTTATATTTACTTGAAAAGTGGATGACGTCATGACGTATTATGACATCACGAGAGTTTCATAAATATTCGTGCTTGAAAGCAGCAGCAGCTGTAATCGCTGGCTGCTACTGATTTGTTGTTGTGGTTAAGCGAGTCGGAAGAATGTGTGGCTTGCATGAAGTCCACCTCGTTTGGTTGTAGCTATTTGTTAATCTGCAAGATTGCAGTTTTTTACCCTCAACACAGAGAACAGCAAGGTTCAGCAGTTGCATGTGAATCTGGCAAAGTTTTGTTGATACTGATCGGATCAAATTCAAATTCCCTATATCGGATTTTAGCCAATCAGAAAAAGCTCTGTTGGAGCTGAGCACCTGTTCATGAATGTTATTTAAAGGACCGCGTTTGCACTTTCCAAGCAGATAGCCAGCGAGAAGGCCAAGTTGCCTAACAAATCTTTGTCGCTCAGAACAACTAACACACTCCTTATTGGTGCACAAACGAAACCTGCCTTTAGCCAATAACTATTGGCATATGGACTTATAAAGATGGCTACACTTCGGCACGTGGACTTATTTCCTAATAATAATGAAATGAACTCTGCCAATCTCATGAACTACTTCTACCTCCATACATAGGGACGTAACCTTTTTCTCATCGTGAGTTATGGATATAATAACATTTTCTTCGTCTTTATCAAGACATATGAACATTCAATAACTTCTTTACTAACACCTATCTTTTTACTTGTGGAATTTATTATTATTTTGCTGTTACTTTTATTAACCCCAAACAGGACATGTTGCCACTGAGGCGTAAGGGGCTAGTGTGAATTAAGAGCCAGATTTATAGGGGGCATCCTAAGTGGTGAGTTGTGCAGCGAGGTGTTTGTTCACATTACATTTAAATTTCGGCATGTTTGTACAGTTAGGGAAACAGGGAGCAGGGAGAGAATTCCAAAGGTGAGCTATTCAAGGAATGAAGCTATTAGAAAGTCCTCCGGCATTTAGGGATCTCCACAGTTAATGGATGGGATTTAGCTGGTTGTCAGGTTGCCCGGATGTATTTAAGCCAAGGGGGCACCAGAGCAGCAAGTTCGTCGGAGCACATTCCATTGTAGTACTTGTAAAACTAGCACAGGGATAAAAATTGCGGCAATGGGATAGGGGCTGGAGCTTGGTGGACAGTAAGAGCCCCATTAGATTACAGACTTTTTTTTGGACCTTGTCTAAGAGGGAGAGACTAATGATTGATGCACCAGCCCATATCTGACAACAATACCCTATGCATGGGCGGATGGTGGCTTTGTAGATATATAGGATAGTAGCAGGTGTGATAAGTTTTCTAGCACGGTAGAGGGAGCCCACTTTCCTTGCAGCAGCCTTGGCAGTATCTTCTATGTATCTGTTCCAAGTCATGCTACCTGTGAATGTTAGGCCGAGCAGTTTGAATGTTGGACTCTGGGGTAGGGTGCTATTTGCCATGGCGATTGGTGGTTGAAGAGGTTTCTTATATTTGTTACAGGAAAGGAGCTTTGTTTTAGTAGTATTAAATGTTACCATTCATTTATGTCCCCATTCGACTACAGACTGGAGATTATTTTCTAAGGATTCAACCATTGCCTTGGATATGTGTGCGTTCGATTTACCCACATGAGTGTGGTGTCATCAGCAAATATACCCATCTCGAACACAATTTCATCAGGGAGGTCATGAAAATCGGGAACAATGAAGGTCCAAGGATCAACCCCTGGGGTACACCCACAGTAATATCATGCTGTTTGGATTTTACGGCCATTGAGGACAACCTGGATCTTTCTTTTTGGCAAGGAAGAATTTCATTATATTAAATATTCGTCTAGTAATACTATATGAATTAATTTTTATGTAAACCTTCATGCCAGACCTTGTCAAAGGCTTTAGATATATGCATTCAGAGATGACCGTTAGGATATCCGCAGTAGAACGGGCGTGCCTAAATCCACACTGATAGTCAGAAAGAAGTTTATTATTAACAAGGTGACGGACTATCGCTAGATTGATTAAAGATTCAACAATTTTTAGACTTATAGGTGATAATTTTGGGGGTTAGTTCTTTCACCAGAATTCTTGAACACTGATACCACAGAGGCAATTTTCTAGCTATCAGAGAAGCAAGATTCAGCAAGGCATTTGTTGGATAGGACAGGGGTCCCGCTCAGCAGAGCATTTTTTTTATTACTATTACTGGGATAAGATCAGGCCCACATGCTTAGAAAGTGTCAAGGTTGTTTTTTTTTATATCCCAGACATGGGAATGTGTGATAATCAGGTCATCAAGTGTGGCTTCAGTCTGCAATGGGAAATTTGGGAGGGAGTGGTCTGTGGAATTCAAGGCAAACCACTCCGCAAGTAGTTCAGCCTTATTAGTAGCCGTCCAAACAACATCATTGTTGTTGGATAGCAGAGAATTGTTTATTTGTTACTATTTACCACACTATTATAGATTTTCCAAAAATCGCATTATGTATGGATATTCTTTGTCATTACTTTTGATGATTGCTTTTTCCAATACAGTTTGGTGGAGAACATACAAAAGAATGGTGCAGAAGCAGCGTTGTCACTCCTACTCCATTGGATCTGCAGTTCTGCACCTGATACATCTTTGCTTGCTGCATGCAGAGGCAGAGACGACCAGAGGGCGACTGATCCTGATGCCGACCCCCTCCTGGGTTTTCATGAGAGCCCTGTTAGCCGGTAACTCTGACACTACCGCCTTGCCACTCCTCCTACCAGAGTTAGACTTTAGGAAGGATATTGTTGCTGTTTCGCGAATTAGACTTTTGCACAGAGCTCATGAAGATTGTGCTTCAGCATTGTGTGGTTTGCATGAAATCCTCCTCGTTGATTATAGCGATTCATTCGATCTGCAATATTGCAGGTTCATCCCCAATACCGAAAGCAGCAATGGTTGCATACAAAGTCGGGGAATGTTTAGCCCAGAACACACAAAGGAATGGCGATTGCGCAGACGCAGTGTTGTCATCCTGACTCCATGAATTAGCTCTGACACTATCAGGTTGTCACTGTCCTTACCATGGTGAGGAAGGGTTGGATTTTGGGGAAGGAGCTGCTGATTTTGTCCCTCTGCATACTATATGACGTCATCCAGTAAAAGAGAGAAGGTGATAACCATGACAAGTGGACGATGTCTTCCATTAAACCAGAGAGAGGGAGGAGGGGAGAAGAGTTCTTTTTTTATGTACTAATTGCTCACCAAAGCCAAAAGTCACTCGAGAATAAATGTTAGTGGGATTTTCAATTTGATGATGGAATAGTAATATGAAAAGATTGTGAACTATGATTAATTCACAGGACGACTCGACAGATATTTGTTGACATGTTGTAGTCTGTAGGGAAACATTTCCACAGTAACATGTCCTTTATGATGTTTTCTCTAGATGACCTGTGATCAGGGCATTACGGAGCCCTCCAAAAAGGAGCGCGCTCCAGGAGCACGCTCCTTTTTGCTGGAGCGAAGGAGAGGAGGGCTCATTTTATATTCAGTGGGAGTGGAGCGGGAGCAACTCCATTTGGGACTAAAGTGCGGTGGTTTTATCGCTCCTCGCTCCCAAATGATTTGATTTTTTTTTCTTTTAAACATTAGTTTTTTATTCAGCAATAAAAAGGAAAAGAAAAGAAAGTCTCAGAGTTTACTCTGAGTTATTTTTTTAAATTATATCTGGTAAATGTATATGAGATGGGGAGAGACAGGGAGAAAGAAGGAGAACATTTGAAGTTCTCAGATTTTACACCTATGTGTTAAATTTTTGATGGGACAGTTTTCTTAAGGCAGAAGACAGACAATTTGGCACCAAATATCTTTAAATGAGCCAGTGAGTCTATAGATGTCTTTGAAGTTATTTTCTTATAGATTTGAACTTTTTTTGTATTTATGACAAGGATGTTTATTGTGATTGAATAATAAGCCAATTTTTCTTTTAATTCGTGATTTTAAATAAAGAATTTAAGGTTCAATTATACTATAGGGGCCGTTGAATTTTCTCGCCCATTTCGCTCGGTATTCACCCAAATTTGACCCAATAATTTTTCAACTCCCAAGGTCTAGGCCAGATATTTTGTATGAAATTTTAAGACATTAAATGGATCTCTGAATTGTTTATTGACAATTTATTGATATTTTTTGGGCAACTTATGAAAAATATTTTTTTTATTCAATCTTTAAAATATAAACTTCATTGGGTTTTTTTTTTCGCCCCAAATTGTACTATAGAAAAAAAATGGATAAATCTATTTGTTTGAAAGTACTTGCGCGTTTTTCTGTTATAAATAATAATATACATTATACAATATAGTTACGTTCGTAAAACAAACAAATATTAAACAACAACACGACGAGTAATGTTGCCCTAGCTGTCTCTCCTCTTCCAGAGAAATGTTTTCTTTAAAAAGAAAATAATCACTAATAATGTTTAAAAGTAAAACTTTATTTACTTAAAACAAATCTAAATTCCCTTCCAAAATAAATAGAAAAAATTTCGGGTCAAATTTTTCTTTCCTGAAAAAATAGGTTGTTAATGTAATGAATATTAAAATTGTTTTAAAATACTTCAGGGATTTTTCTATTTCTATTTTATACCTCAGGAAACGAAAATTTACGTATAATCCTATACTTCGTCCTATAACTCTAAAAATATTAGTGAGATTTTGTCAAATATTATCTTACAGTCTTACACTTAAAGTGTCATCCCAACCCATATAGATGAGATCCTTTGACGCCCATCCCTATCCTTTGACCATTCATTGGCAGAATAGAACATTTATGAAAGAAGGTACATTTTCATTATGGAGCGCTGAAAAAGAGCCGCTCCTTTTTTATAGGAGTTGGAGCAGGAGCGGCTCCTTTTTGAAAATGGGGAGCGTGAGAGAGGCCAGCTCCAATTTTGGGCGTTGGAGCAGGAGCGGGAGCAGCTCCAAAAGTAGTGGGGCGCATAAAGCCCTGCCTGTGATCGTGTCTACTAGATGAATCGTCTTGACCCCAGAGTTTATAGTATAAAACTAACAGTCTGTGGATGTTATCTTGCTTGCTTGTCACTGTGCACCATTTTCATCTGTACATGAATGTTTTAGATGCTGGCTAATGATGTAAATTAAGGGGGAATGATAAGAATAGTAGTGGAAAAAAGCAAATTACGTAAATAATTGAGTGAGAGGGAGAAGATCCTATAAATAATTGACCAACAGCATGTGTGAAAACACACAAGCCACACCCCAAAATTATATCTAAAAAAAGAAATTACACTTTTGTACAAAAATCGGCTCCAAGAGACCTATTTACAAAAAAAAAAGCAAAAATAGCGGTCATGTGACCCTGTTTTCACTTTCATCCGCACACCAAAATCACTTTGCGCTCTCGAAATCACTTTTGGCGTCTAAAATAAAAATCACTGTTTTCGAGCCGATGACTAAGTATTTAAGGACAAGAATTTTCAGCAGTCAAGCAGTTGGGCCCAAAAACAGGACAGTGCTCACACGGTATTACGCTCAGCTTCCCTGCCCTTTTGGGAGCTAGCGAGGTCAAATAACAATTCTCAACTCTTACATACACTATCATGTTCATACTCACACTGATAAAAATATTGAACGAACTTGAAAGGACTGATCTCATTAATTATGTAACAGTCCCGAATGACTATGGCAGGGGCGGGCAACCTGTGGCCCGCGAAGGCTTAGCGTCTGGCCCGCTACCCTGCTAGGCTTTATTATTGCAATCCGGCCCGCGGACCTCCCAGTAAAACTCATATCATTTTGTGACATAGACGTAAAAGTAGGTTTCAATTAAGATTTCCAGTGGGTTAAAAATGTATAAATATCAGCGAGCGATGATGCATGTATATTTCATTTTTCTTTAACTATTAAGAGATAAAAAATAGAAAAATAGAAAGAGAGAGGCAAAGAGGAAACGAGAGATGAGGAAAGGGCATGAAACATAGAACCTATGTGAGGTGTGTCAAAACGAATGCTGGATCAACTTGCTACTTCCCCTGTCATTATTTTTTATGATTCCAAAATGGCTCTTCGTCGGCGCCTTTTATAACATCACATACAGAAGTCTCTTGAGAAAAAAATATCAGATTTGTAGAGTATTCAATGCAATTTTTGTACAATTTATTCATGTAAACAAAATATAGTAATTCTAAGATTTCCTTTTTCACTCCGGCCCGCGATCTCCTTCCAAAACTCTCATTTGGCCCTCACTCTGAAAAGGTTGCCCGCCCCTGGACTATGGCCTCAATAGAGCTGAACGCGAAAAGATAACGAAATACCAGGAGCTCAAGAATGATTTAAAAACAACATGGTCATTGAAAGAAATACACATTATACCGGTTTTGGTAGGAGCAAATGGCCTAATAAAAAAAATCTTACCTTGTGGGAGTAAGATAAAACTGGCCTTGTGCCTAACCTGAAGAGGAGGTAAATAACACAATCCCTGGAAGACCAAGCTGTAGCAAAATACAAATAGCAGCCATAAAAGGAGACAACGTCTATCCTTAAAAGTGCCCTCGGATATAAATTTCAATCATAACGAAATAAAGTGTTAGCTCCAGGAGGGAACCCCTTTGATCTCTTCGGACTAACTGAAGTAAAATAAAACATAAAGTAAAAGCAGCACATACTTAGAAGTGTAGTATCTGTTCCGATGGATACTGCACTCCATAGACTGGTATTGTCTTGGCCTTCGGGGCTTGATTTACACCGGTCTATGGGTTTGTCCTGTGCAGTTCTAGGAGGTTCACCCTCCCAGGCTTTGCCTCCCCTCTTTGGGGAGGAGTAAGTTTATTGCTTACTGCTTGAGGCGCCCCTACTGGGGAATGCCGACGGAGCTGCCCAGGCAATTTTTAATGGCCAGAGTGCTCACCTTCTCGGGCGCTGGCTTTTCAAGTCCCACTTTCCTGACCCGACCGTGGGTCACATCTTACCTTATGGGAGTAAGATAAAACTGGCCTTGTGCCTAACCTCCTGGAGAGGAGGTAAATAAACATACACAATACCTACCAAAGTGACTCATACAGACTGTCACATGCATACTCACATTGACAAAATGCGACACACACACACATACACGCGCAATGTCGAATTCTCTCACACTGTCACACGCATATACACACTGACTGAATATCAGGTGTAGCAGCAGGCACTGGGAACATCTACCTGAGAAAACTGTGGGGAATGAGACATACACCATCCATTATGACTATGAAATCCCCATAGCTACCTATCTGGAAAACGCAGCTGTCAAACCTGACATTGTCATATGGAACAAGAGAGAGAGTGGCAACTTTGGTTGAGGTTAGTGTCCCTAATGATGGGGGCCTAAACAGAGCTGAAAGGGAGAAAATAACAAAATATCAAGGTCTAATGTATGATATGAGAAGAAACTGGAACCTCAAAGAGATCTCCATCATTCCAGTTATCATAGGAGCCACTGGACTGATGAAGAAGAACTTGAAAAAGTATTTAGCAAGTATACCTGGTGAACCAAGTGCAAGAGAAATCCAAACAACTGCACTCAAGGGAACAGCCAAAATCCTGAAAAGAGCTCTCGGTTGGAGTCTGTAAATAGCGGGTGATCGTATGGCATTTGGAAGAATGCCCCGTCACCAGCAAATGAATGAAAAGAAAAAGAAAAGAAAAAAACAGGAAACAAACATGTACACACATTCACTTCTAACACTCGTAACTTTTCCCACTCCAAATTTTCTACAATATGAAAACTCAACTTTTCAAACGAACAATTACTCGCATAAAATAACTTTCAGACAATTGTAAATTTGTACCTATTTAAATATATTGTGTTTATTAAATTAATTTTTTATGTTCATAAAAGTACTTTTATGTATGTAAAAAATTAAAAAAAGAAATTTATATATATAAGTAAAAATACGTCCTATTAAGTTAAGGGCACCTGTATTACTCTTTACCGCTTAGGAAGTGGGGTGAAAAATACAAACCCTGTTACTATCGCTAGTAAAAAAAACAACAATAACAAATACGTAAGTTATGTTTGTTAAAGATGTTTTATCACTTTTATTCAACATTCATGTTTTTATCTGTCTTCATCCATTTTCCAATATTTATCCCATTTTAATTGTCAGCATGGATCTTAGCACCTTTTCTAAGATGAAACAAAAGTCAGTACCTGATCTAAGCTACGGTCTACGCTACTACGAGAACATAAAAAAACGAATTATATTCATAATAAATACATACAGTTAGGCATAGAGCGATTAGATCGGGGAGGGGGGGGTCTGTTTGTCTTTCGATGACTTTTTCTTAAGTAAACGTATTCTTCACTCATGCATACTGACAATACAATCCAGCATGTTCAATTATCATTACATTCGCACTTGCCGTCACCATAATATCGCATTCGCACTTGCCGTCACCATAATATCGCATTCGCACTTGCCGTCACCATAATATCGCATTCGCACTTGCCGTCACCATAATATCGCACTCGCACTTGCCGTCACCATAATATCGCATTCATTCTATGAATTGCTCTACTTACAATTTCTCCCCAGTGGTTTAGAATTTAATCATTTATTTATAATTTATTTATTTAGTTTTATTTTGTAAAAGGTTTGAAACTCTATCAGGGCACTGTTTTACACTCTGATTTCAAAGGGGCCGTTCAAGCTCAATTTCACTGGATTAAGATGAAAATAATAATCAACTTGTTGTCTCAGTCAAAAATAATGCGATTCACAAATCACTGAATGTTTTCTCTCACTTCTCTCCTTTCTCCTTCTGTCTTGTTCTCTCCGATGTCAGCAGATTTCAGACATAAAATAATCTGTTAATTCTTTTTTAACCAATGGGAATACAGATAATTCGGCTTTAAGAAATTGACTTCCAAAGTAATCTATCTCTGACCAGGTCTTTGTTTATCTCTCTTTCTCTCAGATCCATTTTTATCACTTCCTCCCATGTTTTCTTTGACCTTCCCCTGTGAACTGAACTTGCTACCTTAACTGTTTTACATCCAACCCAAGAACTCTTATCCATTCTTTCAACATGGCCATACCATCAAAGTCTACTCTTCTGCACACATCTCTCTCTACTGTCCAGATTTAATCTTCCTCTGAGGTCATCAGAACTAAGCCTGTCTTTTACACATCCATCATATCATTCTCATATTTCTCTCTATGCAACGCATGTCCTCAATCCTCACTGGCTTGGTTTCACTTCCATACATCATCCGTTGTCTTATATTTCTTGCACACAAATTGGTTATCCTCTCTCAACCTACAAGTAATTCCACTGAACTTCTTGTGTACCTACTGCTTACAGTTACCACAAAAAATTGAATTGCACCCAACCACTTTTCCACAAACTGAACAAGGGAACTTTCCAACACTACAACCACTGATCATCACTTTGGTCTTGGTAGCATTCACTTTCAGACCCTTACTTTTCGTAGTATTCCTCCAAGTCTTTAACTTAACAAGTAGGTCATCCATTGTTTCACAGGCGAATACTAAATCATCAGCATATACCATCTCTTCCGGAACTATCTAGACAATGCTTCTAAGACACAATTGAAAAGCAACTGACTCAATACAGAACCCTGATGTACTTCTACTTTAACATTAAAGCTGTCACTAATTGTGCTGTTAATTCTAACACAACTTTTAGCATTTCTGTACATTGCTTGAAAAACCTTCAACAACCACTCGTTTGCCCCTAGTTTACGCAAAGCATATCAGACAACCTCTCTTGGCACTCTGTCAAAAGCTTCTATCAGATCCACAAAGGCAAAATGCAGGTTCTTCTTCTTACCAAGGTACTTCTCTTGCATTTGTCTCAGGATAAATATAGCACCAGTGGTACTTTGCTCAAGCATAAAACCAAACTGCATTTCATCTATGCGTGTTTTTATTTGCTGCTGAATTATTCTCTGAATCACTTTCCGGACCTGATCCATCAATTTTACGCCACTGTAATTACCTCCAGCGCTTCCCCATTTTCTTTGTAAAAAATTTTTTTTAAATTGTACTAAGTTCCTAGTCATCTTTTATGATCTGATTTGTCAAGTCTGCAATTCTCTCAATGCTTGTTTCACCCACAGTTTTAAACATTTTTTCAACAACGCCTGAGGGTCCTCTAAACTCAGCCTTCTTCATCTTACTTACAGCTTCCCATACTATTTCTTTCTTAATTCTTATAGCTGGACCAGATAATGCTTCAGCAACTTTTAGATTTTCATGGGTTCATGAAAACTCTGTATTCAACAATTTCTCATAGTGGCATTTCCAAGCATCCCTCTTGTCCTGTTCATTTGTTACTAACACTCCATTGTCATTTTGAATGCACTTCTTTCCAGCAATACCCATATTTGTCATTGCCATCTTCATTCTTTTGGTCATCTCTTCGTCGTATATCTGAAAACCTGGATTTCTCATCATCCTCCTTGGCTTTGTATATTGCTCTTCTTGCTTTCCTCTTTTCCTCCAGATACACATCCTTATTTACTAAATCTTTTATCCACTGACTTCTATACTTCTGCTTTTCTTTTATACATTTCCCAACCTCCTCATTCCACTACCATGTCATCCTATGTCTTGGGGGCCCTTTCATCCACCTACAAGTTTGGTCTGTTACCTCCAACAGTGTATCCTTCAGTGTCTTCCACTTTTCTTCCGCACTTCCTGTAGTGGATCTGGTAACCGAACGCTCCATCACTTGGTCTCTAAACTAATATTTCACGTGTTCTTCATTCAACCTCCACACCTTTCTCCTGTGGATACACTTTCTATTTACCTCATGAGCTTTCTTCAGGATTAAATAACAAATAACCGGTTTGTGCTGTGTCATGATTTCTTCACCCGGTATTACTTTCACATCACTTAAAAGCTTTCTGTCCTTTTTCCTAACCAGCAGATAATCTGCTTGAGTCTTTGCTGTACCAGACTCATACATAACAAGATGGCTTCTCTTTTTCCTAAAAAAGGGTGTTTGTAACAAACATGTCCATTGCAAGACCAAATTCTAAAATTCTTTCTCCTTCTGTATTATTACCATATCCATTTCCTCGACGCACGCCCTCAGAATCACCAGGAGTCTTTCCAACATCACTTTGCAAATCTCCTGCTGCAGCAAGTATGTCCACCTCATCAACCTTACTAGTTACTGCAATAAACCTGTCGTAAAACTCACCTTTCGCATCTTCATTCAAACTACATTTTGGTGCATGAACAGATATTGCTGTGAATATTTTCTCACCAATCATCAACTTCATCAGAATGATTTGCTCACTTACACGATTAACTTCAATCACTTTTATCTACCCATCCCTCTTATTAAGATAAATTTGCTTATTGCAGTGCAATAATCAGTCATTCTGTTTCTCATAGGTTGTAAGTTCAATCCTCGCTAGTAACCTATGACTTTGACATTTCCTTAATTTTCAAACTACACACCAGGCAAAGACGGACCCTATTATGGCAAGGATGAGGCAAGTCTGGCCCTTTTTACTGATCGATCCAGGTTCAGGATCCTCACGTCCGTCAAATATTTATTCATAATTTCATTAATGGGTGGGGATGGTTTGAAAAAAATCTCGAGACAAACAAACATTAAGAACAAAATAAGGTGGGGTAGATTAGTAAGGTTGTTAGCAGCGGCAGTGAATATTTTATTTATGTATCGACTCTGGATTGGACAAAATCTCTAATTATCAGTTTCTTTTAGCCAATCAGAAAAGCGAGGATATTCACTTCCAAATCTTGCGCACACTATAAAAACCCAAACCCACAGCTTCCTTTCTCTTTTTTCCGGTTTTCTTCCACAGTCAATGCATGTAAGAACGACCCTCACAAAATAGCCTCTTCACCCTGTGACGAGGGCATCGCAGCAGATGCAACGGGAGACTTTTACAAACTATTAAACACAGCGCTAGAAATATACACGTTGGTAACTGAACTCTCTAGCACACAAGTTAGTACGCACTCTCTCTCACAAACAAAACAAGAGGTGGTAATATACACACATTTTCATGCCTATCTCATTTACACACACATAAACTTAATTCTTCCTCACACAAAAAAACAACTCTTTCGCTAAAAACGTTCTTTGGACACTTTCAACTCTCATTCTTCACAAACTCTTTATCTTTCATTGTCTTAACAAGTTGTCGATAAAAGAATTATTATCTTTATGTGGATCGAGTTTGTTGTTCATTCTTTTGATATTGCCTTTTCCTCTACAAGTTTCTCCCAACTCTTTATAGCGGTAAAAAAACAACATTGTTTTCCAGTTAAAAGACCAGAAAGAAGCACATCTAAATGGAATAGCGATCTTAAGTGGGACTAAAAATATTAGAAGTGGCGCTAAAAAATATTAGAAGTGGCATTGAGCTGTTCTACTGTTTTTGCAAGATGAAAATTTATGGGGTCATGATGTAACAAAATGTGGGAATCGTGGGATGGGATTTATTCATTCTACTAGTCAAGAGTCTATATTGACTTAAGGGAGATGGTGTTCATGCAGTTCAAATAGGGAACATGTACTCCAACTTGGCTACTTTTCTTACAAAACTTGCTACTTTTATCAATCTTTCTTCAAACTCGATCTTTTCCTACTACATCTGATCTTAACCTTGAGCTGATGCTTAAAGAATAAAATCACATCTTGATGAGAAAAAGAGACATTACCATAGATTTTCTTTTGTCTATACGACCATTTTTGTTACAGCCAAGATTGCAAGAAATGCCATTCGTTTCATCCATAGAACGTTGACGTAACTATGGAATGAGTGAATTTTTTCACACTGAATGAAAGCATGCTCATCCATTTCTTCCTCATCACTATTACAGAATGGACAATCAGGAATGTTTGCTCTGTACATTACCCTATTAAGGACTAGTGTTACATATACCTCCCCTTTGAGGGGAGATCCAATGTCTCGTAAGTCACAATCAATCGAAATACATGTTTGTTATCAATGCAAATCACAAATCATAACAGCACAAGTAAATCCTACCTTGTGCCATCCGCTCCTCCCGTGACTGAGGCGTCTGGAATTAAAGTTTCACAGTAGCAGGAAAAAAAGAAGAAAGTTCTTGAATTTGAAGAAAGGACCGTTTATTAAGATGTTGATATCACCTTCTCTTCTGCTAGCCACAAAGGATGTTCCAGGCTACGTGCATCGGGGACTTTTGTCCTCTTAGTTTATATCAGTCTTAAATCGTTCTTTACACGTCCTATTTGCTCAAAAGCCTCCCACGAACTGGCTTACCTCTCTTGAGCCATGTAATGTCACGTTCGCTTCTGGCTATGCAAGTTGAGGTGACATTTGAGTGCATACTCACTGATCTTATGGCTGTGGTTTCCTGTATATGTGTGAACGCCGACCTTAGAACCCAAGTCATCAGATGAATACTAGAAAATGTACCCTTGACTGTTTAACAGTAGTTCATTCTGAACAAGTCGTCAGATTAGAGAGAACTCTGCTTTGTTGAGATTATCTCAAATCCGGTGCCGATTTCCACTAAGACTAAGAGCAGATCTCCTTCTTTGCCAATCCAAGCTGCTCATCAAGTGGATCCAAAACTTAACTCACTAGTAAATCCCTATATAACACCATCCTTGACTGTGAAAGGCCACTGATTCAAGGAAAGTTTATGCCGCCGCTTGAATTTCGGACAAGAAAGCCATCTAGGGAAGGTGGCTGTAACCTTATGTTCCCACACAGACTTCCATGTTATGGTTCAGCTCAGAAATTCCAGATTTTTGGCATGTTGGTGATTTGCTAAGACCCCTCCCTCCTTACACAGACTTTGGATACGGACCTGTCTCTGAACTATTGGCCTGCCTTTCTTCCACAGAAGTGAGAAGAGAAGATGCTCAACAATCTTTAACTGATTAGCAGGAAGTGGAAGTACATACAATTGATAACGGACCAAAGAGAGGATGTATATTGTACAAACCTACTCTTCAAGGAAAACCTCCTTCGAAACCAAATCCTAACCGACGCTTTAACCATTCTACCACTCTGGAGAGTACCTGACTCCTGATGCAATCCTCTACCTATATGAGAGTCAAATACGTCCTAGGATGGAGTACAGCTGCCACATCTGGAGAGGTGCTGCGCAAAGCACTCTTATTTACATTGAAGGTGCTGGACTGAGTTCCAATCTCTGGTTTCTCCTTGTAAGACACGCACAAGAAGAACTCGTCCATTTACCACAACTTTCTTTTTTTCCTATGTGTGACTTAAGATCAAGCAGAATTTCCATGAGCAGAGTTTGTTTTAAAAAACTTGCACCCCTTCTATCTTCTCAATAAATGAAATTGGTAAAGTATCAAGAAGACTTATATCCAATCTGTTGCTAAAGATGCTGATAATATGGTTAGATCATTCTACCACTTCGGAAAGTATCCTGACTCCTGATGCAATCTTTTACCTGTATAAGAGTCAGATGCGTCCTAAGATGGAGAATGGCTGTTCTCTTTCTTGCCTTGACAGAGTTCAAAATTGACTTTGCAATCTCACAGGGGGTGATCTCTTCTGTTCTTTACAGCCTTTTTCTCACAGAAGAGACGTTGCTAGTCTTTCTCTAATCTGTCGTTATTTCTAGGAGTGGTGCTCGACTGAACTCCAATCTCTTGTTCCTCCTTGTAAGACATTCACAGCAAGCATTAAGTTATCATAAACTTTAAAGGAAATAGTTATACAAATAAGGCATACAAATAGCTGTGTTTGGAACTTTACTCTCTACTATATAGACAGTATTTCAAAATACTATGTTATATTATTGATTTAAATAACAGTGAGCCGTTTTGATGGTAATATAGGTGTGATAAATGAAAAAAACATCGCATTTATTCATTTTAAAAGAGTATGATCGATTGTGACAAATATTGTTGGATGATAATTAAAATATTCAACATCCATATACATTTTCTTGTCGTCATAACATTTTTGTTTTTCGGCACAAACCACACAATATTTTTTTTGTAAGATATTAAAATAAAATAAAATATTTTTAAGAATGATAATAGCTAAGATTAAATAACAAAAAAACTTGCACCCCTTCCATCTTCTCAATAAATAAAATTGGTAAAGTATCAAGAAGACTTATATCCAATCTGTTGCTAAAGATGCTGAGAATATGGTTAGATCATTCTACCACTTCGGAAAGTATCCTGACACCTGATGCAATCATCTACCTGTATAAGAAGAGTCAGGTACGTCCAAAGATGAAGAATGGCTGCTCCCTTTTTTGCCTTGACAGAGTTCAAAATTGAATTTGCAATATCTTCTGTTCTTTACAGCTCTTTTCTCACAGAAGAGACGTTGCTAGTCTTTCTCTACTCTATCGTTATTTCTATGAGTGGTGCTCGATTAAGCTTCAATCTCTGGTTCATCCTTGTAAAACTTTCACAGCAAGAACTCGTTTTCTATCACCATTGCAAAGAACGTTCCTTTTTTCCTCTATCTGCGTCTAACATCAAATGGAATTTCCATAAACAATTTCATTTCAAGAACTTTTCATCTATGGAACATGTTGCCACAAGGTTGCTTCCCTGAGGGCTACAACATGGTTTTATCCATCTTAAACATTTTTCATAAAGTGTTCTCATAAGTCATCAATTTTATTCATTCCATTTATAATTTTCAATCCTCTCATAATATTTATCATCATTCAACTGTATCCATCTCATTAACCCCTATCCTCAAATGGCTTTTATCCTTGATAAGTGATGACGCGTGAGCAAAAAATCTTACTTAGTTTTGGGTTTAAATGCTTTTAAAATGGTGCAAGCACTTAAGACATTTTTTATACTATCAAGTTACTGAATAGGTAGTTTTAAAAATTAAAAATGAAAGGATCCGGAAGGGACGTATTCACATTCCAGGCACCCAACTGAGTAGGACCAAACTTGCAGCCCTGTCTCTTAGCCTGCAAAGTAGCACCTTCAACGCAAGGACATAGAGTAAAGGCAACAGTGAACAACTCTTCTGAACCAACCTGGATATTGCAAACAATTCTGGATGCATTCATTTATTGCATCATTTCCATTGGGTGTTTGTACAGAATAGAGATCCATTTGCAAAGTCTGGTTCAAATGTGGCAGCTTCTAGGTCAGTTAGGAAGTGATGGTCGACCCTATCAAAAGCTTTGGACTAATCCAACTTGATCAGCGTGGCTTTGGTGGCATCTTTTATCCCTACTGTGATCGTGTGAACCAGTTAGATGCAAGTTTATTCTAAATATTCACAGAAAAAGTTTGTGCAATCGTATCTTCAATAACAGTCTGCAGCTGGTTTGACATGATCCTGGCCAAAATCTTAAACTCTGTGTTTAGTAGTTATGGAATCGTAGTCATCTAATTCTTCCAAGCCATGCTGGCCCTCTTCTTCATCAGCGTGATCACCCTTTTAGTAACTTGACCACAAATTAATCCCTGTTTAAACCAAGGGCTGAACATGACCGTCAGAATGGGTATGAAAGTCGTGTGTGACAGCCTTAAGAACAGTTTGTTTGGCAGCCAAGACCTCACACTCCCTTAGTCTACCCTTGCGACTAGTCACTTGCACCTCTTGACATGCAAATGCCCCAAGTTGCACAGCTTTGTTGGACACTCTTCGCTTAGCTTGGCCTTGGTTTGCTGATTAGCCTAGGGCAGGGGCGGGTAACCTTTTCAGAGTGAGGGCCAGATGAGACTTTTGGAAGGAGATCGCGGGCCGGAGTGAAAAACGAAATCTCAGAATTACTATATTTTGTTTACATGAATAAATTGTGCTAAAATTGCATTGAATACTCTACAAATCTGATATTTTTTCTCAAGAGACTTCTGTATGTGATGTTATAAAAGGCGCCGACGAAGAGCCATTTTGGAATCATAAAAAATAATGATGGGGGAAGTAGCAAGTTGATCCAGCATTCGTTTTGACACACCTCACATAGGTTCTATGTTTCATGCCCTTTCCTTGTCTCACGTTTCCTCTTTGCCTCTCTCTTTCTCTTTTTCTATTTTTATCTCAGGCCAAGGATTTGAAATTAATAGTTAAAGAAAAATGAAATATACATGCATCATCGCTCGCTGATATTCATACATTTTTATCCCACTGTAAATCTTGATTGAAACCTACTTTTACGTCTATGTCACAAAATGATATGAGTTTTACTGGGAGGTCCGCGGGCCGGATTGCAATAATAAAGCATAGCAAGGTGGCAGGCCAGACACTAAGCCTTCGCGGGCCGGATGTGGCCCGCAGGCTGGAGGTTGCCCGCCCCTAGCCTAGGGTTTCAAGTTTTATAGTTAAGGGAACTAAGGGAGATCACTCCATGATAATTCTAAGGCAACAGCTCTATTAGTAGCTTAGAATTTTAAAACCTTTCATGGGGAAACATCTCTTAAATTAAAAGTACACTTCTCTGTAAGCAGTGAAGACCAACATCATGTCTTCTTGCTGGGGTGTCTGACTGAGAACTAATGTTTTGGGTGCTTAAACTCACACGTGCCGTGCACAACATGTCATAAAAATGTCAGTCAATGAGAATAAAGCATAGTAAATTACTTTACTGATGAAATTAAAATCCATGAGAATGCATCTCGGTTTCTTAGAAAACAAGTCACCATTTTACTGAATTACTTTGTAAAATAAAAATTCTACTTAGAGTACAATAAATAATTTATTTACAAAAAATATTTACTTATTAAATTATATCCACTAGGATGCTTTTTCATTTCTTAAAAAACAAGTCAGCCATTTTAATTAATTACTTTGTGAAATTCTATTTTCCTTGCTTTGAATTACTTTGCTCTTCCTCATATATTATTAAAACATTAACTTAACTCCCGGGCTACGCCGGGTAGGGACAACTGGTAAAATCTATTTTCAAGTTAATCTGAATTTATACAAGTGAATTAATAGTTAAGAAGCTTGATGAATGATTTTAAAAGATTTCCAAGTATGAATGTTGCTTTTTTAAAAAAAATTATTTGTAAAAAGATTTCCAAGTATGAATGTTGCTTTTTAAAAAAAAATTATTTGTAAAAAGATTTCCAAGTATGAATGTTACTTTTTAAAAATAAATTATTTTTAAAAAGATTTCCACTATGAATGTTGCTTTTTGAAAAAAAATTATTTGTAAAAAGATTTCCAAGTATGAATGTTACTTTAAAAAAAAAAATTATTTGTAAAAAGATTTCCAAGTATGAATGTTGCTTTTTAAAAAAAGATTATTTGTAAAAAGATTTCCAAGTATGAATGTTACTTTTTAAAAAAAAAAATATTTGTAAAAAGATTTCCAAGTATGAATGTTACTTTTTAAAAAAAAATTATTTGTAAAAAGATTTCCAAGTATGAATGTTGCTTTTTAAAAAAAGATTATTTGTAAAAAGATTTCCAAGTATGAATGTTGCTTTTTAAAAAAAGATTATTTGTAAAAAGATTTCCCCAAAAAAACATTATTTGTAAAAAGATTTCCAAGTATGAATGTTGGTTTAAAAAAAAAAAAAAATATCTCAGTGCCACCATCACAGCCACAGGTCAAGATGGAGCCGACATCAAAGCACGAATTGACCTCACACGTAATGCCTTCTGTCAACTCAATTCCTGGTTTTGGTCAAGATCTGAGATAAGGCGTAGCACCAAAATAAAGATCTAAGTGCTGGTGCGGACGATTCTCCTTTATGGAGTGAGTGGGAGACGTTAGTCGATTGGAAACTTGATCGCCACTGCCTGTGTCACATCTTCCGTGTCCGATGGCAGCATATCCTCTCAGAAAACACGATATGTTTCTCCTGCAAAATTAACTCCCTCCGAGAAGTCATCCTCACAAGATCTACGCTGGCTGGGTCATTCCCTTTGCCGTCAACCAGGAGAATTCATCTATGAAGCAATTGCTTCAGCTCTCCTACAGGGTTGGAAAAAAGCGATGTGGTGGACAAAGAAAAACCTGGCTGATGACAGCTAAAGCTGACATGGAACCCAACTTGGGCCCTTGAATCTACAGAGTTCGTCGTTTGAACAGTGAGTGGCTAGAGATCATCCAATCATTGACTTCAAATCATCAGGCTTTTTCAGCCTTCGTGAGGGATGCTGTGTCAAGGATGAATGGACCTGGCTCCGCCCACTCCAGGTGAATACGGTTTCAAGTACAAGTACCGTTGCTTTGGAGAGTGCAGGCAGGGAGCAGGTGATAAGAAAAAATCTGTTAATTTTAGTCAAATTTGTTCACACACAGTATTAATGTTCACCTGTTATCTTAATTAGTCGATTACGTCTGTATGAGATTACGTCTGAAGCGCCGATCGACAGGGAAAGCTGAAATTTGATAGGAATGATCTTCTTTTCTAAGTTCATAATTTCAGCTGTGTAATCTCTACTTTCACTGTTTTTACCATATCAACATTTTTTTATTGCTTTGAAATATTCCTAATGTATGGTTGCTTAATATTATTATAACCTCTGCCAAAGTGGAGGTTATGTTTTCAGGTTGAGTTTGTCACTATGTTTCTTTGTGTACAGCCTAACGTCCACATCGCTTGACCAATTGTAACCCAACTTGGTCAAAATATCAGTAATAGTCTAATTTAGAACTGATTTAATTTTGGGATATCTAGGTCAATGGTCAAGGTCACAGAAAGGGTGAAATTCACACTTTTAGTGATAGCTTCAGTTCTGTTCATTTGTAGATACTTGCTATTAGCCAATGAAGTCCCACAGTTCTTGGCCTTGATCCTTGACTTTTTAAAAGTTTTCAAAAATTGATGTTTGGATTTGAATGCTCTTTGCAGTAATCACTATGCAAAATTTCAGTTTGATCAGATAATAGGTTTTGAGCTATCAATGTTTCCGTGACATAACTTTGGGAATACTTCATACAATATGGAGAAGTAAGGCACAGATAAGACTTTGTCCTATCCTTACGTTGTCAGGCAGTGGTATGCAGTCTCAAGACTGACTTATCGTTTTTTGGCGTTTTAGTAAAAAAAAAAAATAAAAAAAATAACATTATGGATGATAGAAAGTTGACCGTGAATATACTTTCAGCAGCTTTGTAACTCTTAATTCCCCTACTTTGTTCTCATATTCTATGAGCGATGTTTTTGACAAAGGGGAAAGAATTGCTATTATCAGAGTCGGACTGTTGTGCAGTGTGAACGGTACATGGAGATGCTGTGAGTACACATTTATTTTTTCTTTACTTGTTGCAATGTCGCTAATAAGGGTGCTGGAAGTAAATGTTTTACTTGGGCTGACGTTATACGGCTGACAGTACAAGGACCCGAGCCATAGAGTAACTACCAAGGACCCGAACCATAGGACAGCATCCTTGGTAGTTACTCTATCAGCAGATGTAAAATACTGGGGCAGCTGTATTGCCATTTGGTGAATGGTGTTTGGACATGGCGATACTTATATTTAGGATCGCCTTGAGTCTAGACCATGTAGCAATTTCTGGTGGGGGCTTTTCGATATCATATTACTGGGAATTGTGATGGGTTTTTTTTTCTTTAATGGTTTACAAAGATAGTTTACTTACTCATTCTCTCTGCGTTCTGCTCTCAACTCGGCACTTCTGCATTCTTTATGAAGCCGCAGATTTTCTGTCCTTCTACTGAAAATAAAGGGAAGTAATTCAACCGGAAGTGACTTATTTACAACCTAAAAAAAAATGCAAGACTGATTTGTTTTTGGGTAACAAGAAACAATTAACAATTTCTTTTTTTTATTATATGAATTAAAAATTTTATAAATAAAAATGTAAAGTTTTGATTGGGGTGGAGGGGGGGAATGAATTTTTTGGTCAACATTGATTTTGCTTTTATTTTTTTAAAATATATTGTAGTTGAAAAGTTTTGTTTGGTGAGATTTTTTTTATCTAAATGAAAAGTTTTCATTGGGGGGGGGACTGTATTTTTTTGTCCTTTTTCTTTTATTGAACAGGATAAAGTTCTGCAATTTGATTTATAATGGCTTCCATGGGGTTAGCAGAAAACTTCTGCCGCCACATAAATTCCATTAAGTAAGACTCCACCATTTGCGTGTGGGTGCCACATTCTATTTTGTTACGCATTTTGGCCTTTTGCCACATGTTTTCCACATGATTTGTTGTGGCACCTGTGGATGGCGATGTGCTTGTAAAAAATCGATTGTTTTTTGCGTCTGGTTCATTAAATTACCAATGTCGCGAAGATTCAACTCATTTAACTCCATTTTCTAAAAACTAAATTCTACTTCAACTCCCGGTAAATTCAACTTCCGGTGAATTCTGAATGAATGTTACTTGGAGAAAAAAAAACGGAACTCTTCAATTTCGATTTCTTAATCGGCTGCGGCTTCATAAAGAATGCAGAAGTGCCCTCAACTCCTCTACTGACCTTTTCTACAGATCTCAAATATAAGAAGTCCTCAGCTAAAAATTAAACATAAACGCAGTACCTGAATTTTTAATGTATACCTCTACTATCAAGTCTTCTGTTACAACATTAGGGGTCTGCGTTCAAACCTTTCAGAGGTTAAAATCTCGTTGGAGGAGACAAAACCCGACTTGTTGTTCCTGTGTCTTCTTTTTTCTTCTCCTTTGTGTGTCTTTGAAGTGTCATGTGGTCATACAACAATTTCCACTTTTTTACACAGTGCTTTGCATCATTGTTGTACTCTGCAAGATCTTTCAAGCTGCACCAGTTGGGGATTAGAGGACAGACAAGGCAGTATTGCATCGTATGGTCCTCCTCTCCCTATTCACAGATGGTTGGGTTAGTTTTATAGTCCCATCTACTCATAGCAACTTTTGATTGCCTCATTCGCATTCTCAGGCAGTTGAGTGTTTTCCACTGGAGTACAGGGTACCTTTGAACTGAGAAGGGGGGATTCCCGTGTCAGTGGGAGGGAGGGGCATTCTCTAGCTGTCTGGTCTACAGTTATAGTCTGGTCTCTTCCTGAAATATTGTTAGGGGTTCGACATGGCTGAGTAAGCTTCTCCTTGACTTGAGTCGTTAGATCACGTCCATGAAGTCTCCTTCACTGATAGATTTTGTGATCTCTACTCGGCTGACAACTTCCCGTCTTACATCTGAAGTGGCAATGCCAGTGAGGAAATGCAAGTTGTTCAGGCAGCCAGTGATCAAGCGACAAGTGTTGTTCAATGCTGAGCCTAGTGTTTTGGCATGCGTTGATCTCTCCCAAATAGGACAAGCATACTCTGCAGAGGAATAGCACAGGGATAAGCCAGTACATCTTATTGTGTGTGCAGTGGCTTCCCACTTTGAGTTGATTAGTTTCCGAAGGATGTTGCTTCGAGAGCTGACGGTGTGAAACTGGCATAGGCCCGTCAATTCTCATTGAAGATCTAAACAAGATCTCGGATTATTCCAACATCAGCTCAAAAGGTCAGCGCCTATTTCATTCATCCCCACAACGATTGAGTGAAATTCTGTTAAAAGAAAATGACATGATCCTGTCTATTTACCCATCTGCTAACATTCATGTCTGCCGACTTTAATGTTAACAGTGTACAGTGGCTAGTCCATTCTAACGAGACTGATGATAAATGAAGAATTGTTATTGAGTTTAGTGTTTATCTAAAATAAAAATGCTGTTGAGTTGAGCTGCATCATGTGAAAAAAATCATTATTTCCATTAATTTTCAAAAAACAGTCTTTTTTTTTTTTCTAATCTTATTTTTTAATACGCATATATATTACTCTTCAATTATAACATCGAATGAACGCCTTTGTTAGAGTCCATTTCATTTTAATCAGCTTAAGCCGAGATGATGTATGCAACTGATATGGGGGTTGCCACTACAGTGGTTATCACCGACATCATCGTCTCGGTCGCAGTCCCAACAAATGCCATATTCAATACTGCTGAAGATTTTTTTATCGCAAGTTTTTACAAGCACATTAATAAATAAAAGCTTGCGCATTCGCTTTATCTGTTCTGTTTTCAACTCATCTACTGACCTCTTCCACAGATCTCCATTATGAAAAGTCCTTAACTAAAAAATAAGCATAAACCCAGTAGACCTAACATAGACTTCTACTACGAGGTCTCTTTTTCCAACATTAGGGGTCTGCATTCCAACTTTTCAGGGGTTACAGAAGATGGAACCTGATTTGTTGTTTCGGTTGCCCGGGAGTGTTTTTGCTTGCAATTTGTTTCTGTTTTTTAAGCTATCCCCTTTTTTTTTTTTTTTTTTTTTTTTCTTTTTTTTTTAAATATTTTTTGTTCCAAACAAAGGGAAGTAACTCTGTATTCATTAATAAAATGATGTCTGTATGAAAATGATTCCGACTCGGTAAATGTATTTCCCGGAAGGAATAAAATCAAGTTAGATTTTATTGTTCTTAACAACATGCTGCAATGATCCATCAAAAGAACTGATGAACTAGAATCAAATATTGGTTTTGTAGGAAGAAAACTATCGATGACAAAAATTGAAAAAAAAACGACTTTACTTTATATATCTAATATATAAAATTATTACTAGTGAAAGAAGACAATTTTTTAGGTCAGGACCGTGTGGTTGAGCTTTTAAATTCTCTGGAGTCTAAATCTGTCAAAATTAAGTGTTAGGGCTACAGACTCCATGTCTCTGGTTCTTAAAAGCCAAAACCTTGAATTTGATATGTTTCGGAAGAAAATCAGAGGTTACATCAGCCGACACGTGAAAATAAGAGCCAAATAATACAAATTATCAATCCTCATCTTAAAAGTTCTGAAACAGCATCTTCACTTGTATCAAAATAAAATTTTATTTCACAAAGAAGGGAGTTCCGGTAGCAGAACGGTACCAAATTGAAAGGTGAATTTGTGATGCTAAAACCTACACAATCGAAAAATGGTCTCACATCCACGGTCTACCTTTCCTTTTTTCATGTACATAAATTTTTAATTATAATTAATTTTTAAGACAATTTTTCTTTTTAAATGTTCATTTAATTAAAATCAATGAGAGCGAAAAACACTTTTTTTTTTAGTTATTACTTGAGTTAAACATGATTATATTATTACAATGAAAGAAAAGGTCGACCGTAGATTTGAGAGCATTAAATTAATTAAAATGACATTTAAATTCGACTAATCTAATCTTTTCTTTTAAAGATCTCTGCATTGTAGTAATTAATATCATTTTATTCTAATAATATAAATCACATTTTAACTAAGCAATAACTAAAAAAACGATTGTTTTACACCCCTGTTGATTTTAAATGAATTAAAAAGAAAAACTGTCTTAAAAATTAATTATAATTACTAATTAACGTACATAACGAAAGAAAAAGTAGGCTGTGAATTTGAGACCATTTTTCGATTGTCTAAGTTTTAGTGTTCCAAATTCAGCTTTCAATTTGGTACCGTTCTGTTATCGGAGTTCCCAAAGAGTTTGTATGTCACATAACATAGCCAAATCTTCATGTGCCTAAAGGAGGGAGGGGGTTGACTCTTGAAAATGCGTGATTTTAGCAGCACCCAAAATGTGCAATTTTATCAAAAATCTGTTGTTAATGAGACAACAATTTGTTAGAGATGGGTTTGAATTGAATAGCATTTTCTGCTACAGACTATGGAATCGGCAAGTCGAATTCAAATCCTATAAGATCTATTGTGTCTACTTCGTAATAATACTATTGAATATTGGCACCCTCTCATTCAGGGTACATGTAAAGAAGACAAAAATGAAAGTCAACTCCTGAAACAACATCCTACGGAAACTAATCAACTCCAAGTCGGGTGCCACTGCACACATACTAAAATGTACTGCCTTATCCCTGTGTTATTCCTCTACTGAATATGCTTGTCCTGTTTAGGAGAGATCAACACATGCCAAAAAAAACTAGACTCATCATTGAACAAAACCTGCTGCTTGATAACTGGCTGCCTGAAGCCTACCAACCTGAATCTCCTCACTGGCATTGCCACTTCAGATGTGAGGCAGGAAGTTGCCAGCCGAGTAGAGATCACAAAGGCTATCAGTGATGAACGCCATCTCCTTCATGGCCGTGAACCAACAGTCCAACGATTGGAATTCTTTGTTTTATGGCGCATTAACCCTCTAAGTCATTTTGTGCCATACAATATATTTGTAGCATAATCATTTGATAAGTTCTGGAAAGTTATTTGATTGTACCTTTGATTTATCCTATTGTGACAATAAAGAGGAACACTTACCAGCTGAAAAGAGAATGAGATGCTTCGCATGTCGTGATTGCTCACCTGCCAGAGTAAAAAAGGGCTTCTCTTCACAATTGTAGACTTTTATAGTTTGAACTGATCTGCATATGTGGAAACCAACTGACATAAATAACAAGATGGATGGAAATTAAGGAGTTGATTTTCAGAGAGAAGAGCCAAGAGAAAGTGATAGTACCGGAAATCTGTTGGATTGTCTTTTTTATTTTACGGTTAGACTACACCGATAGGAACCGAAAGTGATTTATTTTTTTTCAAGTTGTTTATGAATTGTAATGTAGGCACTGTATTAAGAGATGAAATAGGAGGAATGGGGGGGGGGGGGGTTGAAAAAAAATAATATGATGTTATGAGCATAAAAGTGAAAACGTACATAGTAGTGATCTCCATTCAATCCCGACCAACGTCGGGCCTTCATGCTAGTAGTTGATAAAAATAACCAAGATTTGTTTAAAAAATAACCCTTAATATATTGGAAGAAGTTTGAAGAACAAAAAATAGCTAAATTCTTTGCATTTTTTGCTACTTTGGATGAATATTTTAACCCTTTTTATTTTGTTTTCATTTTAGGTTCTCTTTTTTGTGGGAGGCTGGGTGTTTTTTCTGAAACGGTTGTTTAAAGATTATGAGGTGAGTATAATAATGCACATTTTGAAAGAGTGGCCATTTTGATTTTTGCTCGTTTCCTTTCTATATTTTCCTTAAATCCTATATTTTAATCCAATTTGTTTTTTTTTGGGGATGGAGGGGGAGGGATTATAACCACCGACCCACTCCATAGTGGGCCAAAACATCATATTACCAGACATTTGAACATATCTCAGGTTATCACCATTTTGCTGAGGGAAAGCTGCTGATCTGGTGAATTAAACGAAATCTAAAGTAATAAACCTTTTTAAGAATTTAAACTTCAGCATATTTTTTTCTACTGGCTGTTGACCTGGCCTGAATCTCTACCTTTTTGAGTATTTTACGTAATTTTGGCAATTGATTGCATTCACTGTGTAAGGCAATAATAATCAGTTTCTGCCTCACTCCAACTTTTATTAGGAGCATAGAGATTAAAATAAAAAAACATAAACTGGAGACATTTTGAAAATTTATAGGATTGACTAAGCTGCTCAGGATAGAAAATTTTGGTGCAATTTTAGTTAAAGGCCGATGCAGTTAATTATTTTCATGTAAAAGCATTATTTTGTACTTACTCAGTCATATTTTATCTCTCACGCTACGAAAAAGAATTTAAAAATATCAAGCAGAACTTTAATTAGAACGATTTTTCCATTTTCATAAGGTCGATATGAAATGTCGAGTCTGTCATTTTCGGAGTGGCCGGTTAGCTAACTAAGGGCAGATAAGTGTCGCCGTTAATGCCCTTGTTTATTCTACCGACCGCTCACAGCCCAAAATGTCGGCTCGGGCACAAATACAGGTTGTACATCGAAATGGAAAAATCGTTCTAATTAAAGTTCTGCTTGATATTTTTAAATTCTTTTTCGTGGCGTGAGAGATAAAATATGACTGAGTAAGTACAAAATAATGCTTTTACATGAAAATAATTAACTGCATCGGCCTTTAATTAAAATTGCACCAAAATTTTTTTTGTATAAATTTTGATAATTACAACTTTCTCTTTTCGAATCTGTTAGGACACCTAATGAAAACGGAATTACCTCCCTTGAACCATTTCGGGAGTTAAGAGTTATCGCCCTTGGAAAAGGGTCGTCTGTTCAGAGAGAAAGAAAACAAAGACCACGGCGTCAGACTGTTAATATATCAATCGCGTCCAGCGGCCAATTAACTCATTAATTCATTCTGTGTTCAGTTTTAATAAATCTGTTAAACGTTTCTCTTGATAGTTCATCCATTTATTTACAAGTTATTATTTATAATTAACCTAAATTACGAGGTTATAAAAGAATCATTGTTAAACCATTTGTTAAAATTTGGTTGTCTTCAAATTCAATGTCAACAGATTCTTGTCATGGACCGCATCAAAAGTAATCAAATGCAGTTCATATCATCGACCAATCTTAGTACTCTCATAGTGTTTCTTCATCTTTCGGCTGACAATCATCATTCCCTTCTCATTAATCCTTATCCTCGAGTAGCTCTTAGCCTTGATAAATGGTGACCATGATAATAAAAATAATTTTTTTTTTTTTAATTAAAATCATTGGTATGATGGCTTTATAAGTCATGGTTTGCAGGAAGTAAATCAACAAATTTTGAACACAATATCCTGTGTAACCATTTCATATAATGATAAGCTGAAAAAAACCCCACTGATATGGTCAGTTCTCGTGGTCGACTGGGGATGACTGATAGGAAGATTGGACATTTAGGATTTCCCGTCAAGAGTAAATATATTTGGGGGACTGGCTGTTGAGAGGAGTTCAGGTCAGTTCGAGAGATCGCCAAAAGAGAGTCCGAGAATCAATGACTCGTGTCGGACAAAAAAGATTATCCCTGGGGCCGACACGACCAGACAACGATCAGCAGGCAGCGTTTGGAGTTCTTAGCCATGACGGTATCACACACACACACACACACACACGCGTTATTATTAATGTAGTGTGACCACTGAGACGATCATCGGTCCACAATGTATGAAAGTGAAAACTGACCAATGCGGGTTGATGATATGTGCTGCATGGAGAGAAATGATACGAGAATGATACGATGGATGTGTAATGTGAGTCTTAAAGACAGGTTTAGATATGATGACCTCGAAGGAAGATTAAATTTAGACAGTAAGGGAGATGTGTGTAAAACAGGAGACTTGGTTAGTTTGGTCACATTAAAAGAAACGATGAGTTCTTGCATTTAGTAGATATAGAACAATTGAGGTAGCAGAGTCAGTTGGCAGGGAAGACCAATGAAAACCTAGGAAAAAGTGATAAGGATAGATAATAAAGACCTATCAGAAATAGGTTAGTTTGGAAGTTAATTTCTAAAAGTTGTCCAACACATGCCAGCATGTAAAACAGACATTAAACTGAATATGATGATGAACTAGCTGAGTCATATGGAATATGGTGATGTAAAGTTTGTAAGTGTATTTTTGGTAGCTTCTGAATTTTAGTCACACACACACACACACACACACACAGAAAGGTGACAGTGTTCTATGACGAAGACATACAGACACGCAAGTACATAAAAGACAAGGCCATCAAACCAGACATTGTGATGTGGAACAAGCCTGAAAAGACTGCTCTCATTATTGATGTAATGGATCATATTGATTTAAAGCACACCAAAATAATCACTAATCAAAAGGACATTTTTTTTTCAGTCATACCGGATTTTTTAACTTTTATTTCTGGAAATACGCACTTTCATAACTTTTCGATCGCAGATTTTGATTACTATTAAAAAACAAAAGGGGGGGTATTTACAAACAGTTTTATTTACCAAAAAATTTTTTTAATCAAAAATGTGCGTATAACAAAAAGTGATTGCAAATAAAAGTATATATTTGTAACTTTGCCATTGAACTTGTAAGCAGAAACTTTTTCTTTTTAATTAAAACTATTCTGCGGTGTTAGTTTTTTCGTATTTATTTTAAGGAGAAATCCTTCTAGACTGAGGCAATTTTTATTTTTGCCCTAATCCAGAGTGTCCCTTTTTATGGGGAGCTACATTTGAATCTGACCGTAGAAATTTATAAAAAGAATGCATTTTAAATTAAGAAAAAAAAAAGTTGCAAACTTTCTGCCTCCCCACCAGGGCAGATTAGACACAAAATCGGTCTTTAATGTAGGGAAAATCCAGCTCCTCAAAAAGGAGCACTCTGGATCGGGACGAAAATTTAAATTGCCTCAGTCTAGAAGGATTTCTCCTTCACTGGCCAAATAGTCAAGGACAGTTTTGAAAAAGGTATTATCTGTGCAGAGATCGTGTCCCTATTTACTAGTTTTAATAAATTTTTAAGGTCCACTCTGGATTGGGACAAAAATAAAAATTTCTTCAGCCTAGGATTTCTTTCTTAAAATAGATAAAAAAAACCCAAAAAAAACAAACCTAACAATGCAGAATAGTTTTAATTAAAAAGAAAAAGTTTTGCGTATTATCCGTCTGCTTACAAATTCAATGGCAAATTTACAAATACATACTTTTATTTACAAGCACGTTTGTTACAAGCAGATGTAATGGTCCCGAATGACTATTGTCTGAATAGAGACGATTGAGGGGGATAAAAAATCACAAGATATCAGGACTTCAAGAATGACCTCAAAACAACATAGTCCCTAAAAGAAAGAAATATTATACCGACTGTGGCAGGGGAAAATAGAATCTAACAAAATACTTAGACACAATCTCTGGAAGACCAAGCTGTAGTGAAGTATACATAACAGCCCTAAAAGGGACAACGTCTATCCTTAAAAGGGCCCGCAGATACAAATTTAACTAATAATGAAATCAAGTGTTGCTTCCAGATGCAAGATGATCACACGGTTTAACAAAACTTTAAAATCTCTTGACTAGAATTTAATCTCTGAGAACTAACTGAACTAAAACAACAACAAAAAATTATTGTTAAATAGGACAATCTTTTCTGTAAAAGATGACTTTTTTCTTATTTTAATGACTTTTTCTTATTTTAATGACTTTTTTCTTATTTTAATGACTTTTTTCTTATTTTAATGACTTTTTTCTTATTTTAATGACTTTTTCTTTTCTCCTTTTTCAGGTTCATCGTTCTGAGATCCACATGGTCTTCTCCATTACGTTCTCTTTATCATGTACGATGTTTGAATTGATCATCTTTGAAATTCTTGGAATTTTAGATGCAAGGTAATTATGCACTTTAACAAAACTTTAAAACCTCTTGAAGAGAACGAAGTTATTTTTGTAAATAAGCCAAAAAAAAAAAAAAATCAAACCCATTTTCACTTTATGATGGTAAGAAGTCATGAAATGACCGCAGTAAGATGATGAAATATATCTATTACTCATGGAGATTTGGTATCTGTCTGCCTGAAGCCAAAACTATACTATTACTTCTATTAATGTACTATTGAACATCTATTACTAATGAAGATTTAGTATCTGTCTGTCTGAAGCCAAAACTATACTATTACTTCTAGTAATGTACTATTGTACAATCTTTCAATGCTATATTCAGGGAGGGGGGTATAGTGTAGTATCTGTTCTGTTGCCATTAGACCATCCTCCCTAGCCATTACTTCTTTCTTTGTGTGTGTGTTTGTGGAGGGGGTAAATATAGTATATGATCATTCGTCATGAGACCACCATCCTAGTCATACGTATACCAACAATAAATTGTCAAAATCTGCTGCTCCTTAGCAAACTCAACACTTACATTATATGTACGAGCACAAATATGTGACCGGAGGGAGCATGTTATTACTAGTATATATAATATAAGCTCATTGATCAGGTCATGAAAGTCCTGGAAAGAATTGTTGAACAGCTGATCAGACAACAAATACAGATTGCTGATATGCAATTTGGCTTCATGCCCGGTAGGAGCACCACAGATGCAATTTTCATCATACGCCAAGTCATGGAGAAACATCTAGCAGCAAACAAACCACTGTACATGGTATTTGTAGATTTGGAGAAAGCTTTTGACCGTGTCCCCAGAAGGGTCATCTGGTGGGCCCTGCGAAAGCTGGGTGTTACTGAGTGGTTGGTTCAGGTGATAACGTCTATGTACACCAATGTACGTAGTCGGGTACGAGTCGGTAACAGCTACAGCGACGAATTTGAGGTTAGAGTAGGTGTCCATCAGGGATCTGTCTTAAGTCCCCTTCTATTCATCATTGTACTCGAGGCTCTATCACTGGAATTCCATACTGGCTGCCCGTGGGAGCTGCTATATGCCGATGACCTAGTGATCATTGATACTTCACTTCAGTCACTCAAGGAACGTCTGGATAGATGGAAGAGCAGCATGGAGGAGAAAGGTCTCAGAGTCAACATGGGTAAAACTAAGGTCATGATCGCAGGTCCAAACCTCAGCTTACTACAGAAAACGGGAAAATACCCGTGTGCTGTATGTCTGAAAGGAACTGGCAGCAACTCAATCATCTGCACTCACTGTTCAGGTTGGGTCCACAAAAGGTGCAGTGGCATAAAGGGCTCTCTCAAAGCAGATCCTCACTTTATGTGCTTTCGTTGCACCGGCACGGCAAGACCAATAGATGGCAGACCACTGACGGAGATGGATACTGGTGACAACAAGCTGGAAGTAGTGACAGACTTTTGTTATCTTGGAGATGTGCTGTCATCAGGTGGAGGCTGTGAACTCGCGGCAGCTACACATTGCAAGTGTGCCTGGAAAAAATTTAGAGAGCTGCTACCAATCCTGACAAACAAACACCTGCCAACAACTACGAGAGGGCGTGTATACTCCTCATGTGTCACAAGTGTGCTGTTGTATGGCTCAGAAACTTGGGCTGTCTCTGCTGGCATACTAAAGAAGCTGCACCGTAATGACAGGGCAATGGTCAGATGGATCTGTTTGGTGAGGCCTGAACAGTACGTTTCTTTTGAATCCCTGCTCTCACAGGTCGACTTGAAAAGCCTTACGGACATCATGCGGAAGAACAGACTGCGTTGGTTGGGTCACATTGAGCGTAGCGATGGCTGGATTGCTAAAGTCCGAAAGTTGAATGTGCCAGCAGAGAACATCACCACTGGCAGACCCAAGTTGACTTGGGAGGACGTAGTCAAACGTGATAGGAAGGCCATGGGTATGGATTCCATCAAACCTTGCCAAAGACAGGAGTGGAGAGGAAGACTTAGATTTCGAGACTAGACAATCAGGCCCCACCCTCATCAGAGGATTAATTGTGGCCTGATTCAACAAATAAACCGGTTGATGATGATGATACTGAGGGACGATCATCGCGAAACGCTTTTACATTTGAAATCTCCAGGAAGAAACAGAGAGGAAGGCCGATGCACAATGATCTCCGTAAAACCTGTGATTGTGCCAAGTGGAGACAAAAATCCATTATTGCGGACCCCGCTGTAGCTTGGTACTAACTCAAATGAAAAGAAGAGGATATGTAACATGCATACATTTATATAAATAAATAAATTGACAGGTCAAAGTTATATCATGCTATGATTTAATGTCAGTTTCGAAGCAAAGAAAAGCTAACACATGTTTCTTGGAGAATTCAAAACAACATACTTGAACTAATTCAGGCAGTAAAATAAAAACTCCCGTCGTCAGATTCCCGTGATAATTTATCTGAACTGTATAAAATAATTATTTTATATTATCTTATGTTACATTTATATATGTTATTAACCTTCAAATGGGTCACGGTTATATTTTTTTATGGAAATCGCTCCAGGCAATGCATGAAGCCACTTGATGCAAGGAGCTAAAAACGAAACATACTACTTGAAGGTCAAAAACTAGCCAACGGTAAGTGTTAGATGGATAGATTCCGACCGAGAAAACGGCAATTCTTCCCCCTTTGTCAGAAACATCGCTCATGGAATGTGAGGACTAAAAGACAAATGAGGGAAGTGAGAGTTACGAGGCTGCTGAAAATAAACCCACGCTAGTCACTTTCTACTCTCTAAATTACATTTATATATGTACTTTCTACAAAAATATTGAGTACTCGAAAATACAAATGTAGAATATATATATATATATATATATATATATATATATATATAAGTATAAATTTTTATTTATACAAACATTATTGGTTACATATGTGCATACATGTTTCGGTTGCACTTTCCCAAGAAAGTCAACCTCATCAGACCGAGAATCTTTCAGGAATGATTCTCGGTCTGATGAGGTTGACTTTCTTGGGAAAGTGCAACCGAAACATGTATGCACATATGTAACCAATAATGTTTGTATAAATAAAAATTTATACTTATAAACAGCTCTACTTGGTATTGAGCACTTTTTATAAACACTTGAGTTTCTACGGATTTACATTTACAGAAACTAATACAATACATGTACGATATATATATATATATATATATATATTTACATTGTGTGTATATATGTATGTATACATTTGAGAGAGAATTATAGAAAATCATGAAGACTAGGGGATTTCACACCTAAAATTCTTCATCCATATGATCTAGACACAGATTGAATCCGACTTGACTTCCCCCTCCCAGTTGTATTTTTTTTGTCTCACATGCATCTAAATAAGTATTGCCTTACTGCTGCTACTACATAAAAAC
The DNA here is from genome assembly GCA_963556195.1 of Sepiola atlantica. Taxonomy (NCBI): domain Eukaryota; kingdom Metazoa; phylum Mollusca; class Cephalopoda; order Sepiida; family Sepiolidae; genus Sepiola; species Sepiola atlantica. Next base: position 37,649,455 of record OY744543.1, read on the forward strand.
TGACTTCCCCACCCTACTACACTGGTGCTACTAAATCAGGATGTCTGAAGATACCGTCTTCCTGACTAACAATGCACCAAACATTGATGTTATTGTTTTTTTCCTTCCCTTTTGCAAAACTCAGTCATGGTCTGCAAAGCTAAAAGCAAAAACATTTTTCTTCTACAAAACAACCAAACCAAACACCATGAATAAATTGAAGATATAAAGAACTTGAAGCATGAACACTTTTACCAAAATGACCTGATTCGGCATTAAATAACTCGAAAAGGGTTGATATGCCGTAAAACAAAACAACCAAAACCTCATCTCGCTCACCCACCCAGAGGTTATCAGGTCTTCCATAAACACACTCATATACACATACATTACATACACTCTAAAATATCTAAAGACAGTACTTTCTGAAAAACACACATCTCCTTTCCCGGACATCATTTAAAATAATCAAAGATGGTAATATAAGATGTATTAGTATAAACCTGATACATCTACACGCTCATCTAACCCTAACCCTAACCCTAACCTGATACATCTACATGCTCATCTAACCCTAACCTGATATATCTACACGCTCATCTAACCCTAACCTGATACATCTACACACTCATCTAACCCTAACCTGATACATCCACATGCTCATCTAACCCTAACCTGATACATCTACACGCTCATCTAACCCTAACCTGATACATCTACACGCTCATCTAACCCTAACCCTAACCTGATACATCTACACGCTCATCTAACCCTAACCATCTACACGCTCATCTAACCCTAACCTGATACATCTACACGCTCATCTAACCCTAACCCTAACCTGATACATCTACACGCTCATCTAACCCTAACCCTAACCTGATACATCTACACGCTCATCTAACCCTAACCCGATACATCCACACGCTCATCTAACCCTAACCTGATACATCTACACGCTCATCTAACCCTAACCCTAACCTGATACATCTACACGCTCATCTAACCCTAACCTGATACATCTACACGCTCATCTAACCCTAACCCTAACCTGATACATCTACACGCTCATCTAACCCTAACCATCTACACGCTCATCTAACCCTAACCTGATACATCTACACGCTCATCTAACCCTAACCCTAACCTGATACATCTACACGCTCATCTAACCCTAACCCTAACCTGATACATCTACACGCTCATCTAACCCTAACCCGATACATCCACACGCTCATCTAACCCTAACCTGATACATCTACACGCTCATCTAACCCTAACCCTAACCTGATACATCTACACGCTCATCTAACCCTAACCCTAACCTGATACATCTACACGCTCATCTAACCCTAACCCGATACATCCACACGCTCATCTAACCCTAACCTGATACATCTACACGCTCATCTAACCCTAACCCTAACCTGATACATCTACACGCTCATCTAACCCTAACCTGATACATCTACACGCTCATCTAACCCTAATGCTAACCTGATACATCTACACGTTCATCTAACCCTAACCTGATACATCTACACGTTCATCTAACCTTAACCTGATACATCTACACGCTCATCTAACCCTAACCTGATACATCTACACGCTCATCTAACCCTAATGCTAACCTGATACATCTACACGCTCATCTAACCCTAACCTGATACATCTACACGCTCATTATGTATCGGATTAATTGTTCGGTATAGTGTTGGAAAGCATGATGCAATAATGTTTTTATGGACTTAACGTGTTTATTTTTGTTTATTGTATTAATCCGATACATAATTTTATTCCCAAAAATGACAACAAAAGGGAACCCTAATTCCACAAACCAAACGGCAAACTATATGGCCGCTCGCTCCTTTCGTATTTTTTCAGACCAGATATAACAATAACATTACAAAAAGAACAGAAAATACGAAAACACCAATTCAATAAACAAAAATAAACAAACACGTTAAGTCGATAAAAACATATTTGAATCATCTCTTTCAGCTCTATATCGAACAATTAATCCGATACATGACTTTATTCCCCAAAACGACAACAAAAAAGCACACTAATTTCACAGGCTCAAACGGTAAACTATATAGCCACCCCTTTCGTATTTTTTCAGGTATAATAATAACATTACAAAAAGAACAGATAAATAAATAAATAAATAAAACTTGCTAACAGATAAATAAATAATAAATAAAACCTGCTAGGGAATAAAATGAAGGCCTCCCTTGAGCCTTAGTTAATCACTATCCCACACTGGATTTTTTCGGGGACGCCCTCAGAGATGCACCGTTTTTCTGTCATTGTTGACGCCATTCCCTGTCGGGCGTGACTACAATCATTTCAGATTGCCGATGATTCCACTGGGCACGGAAATTTACTAAAGATGTCTAAATCTGCCCTTTTGGATTAAACCGCAGTACATTGCTGAAATATGTAATATACAGTATCTAAATAAATTATATATATATATATATATATAAGGTTAATATAACAAAAGATATAAGAGGCAACTAATATCTTTAATTAATGAACATCCGGATAAAAATGAAGCTCAATATACTGGATAGAGCATTAATAGCACTATATAATGTGAAAGAATAAAATAAGGTGCAAATCAAATTTTATTACAATTCAAAGTTCAAGCAAAGTACTTTAAAGTCCTTAACTCATGAGTTTTCAAAGAAAATCTTCTCCTCAGAGGACCATTACCGCAATGACATTACTGCAGGTAATAAAGTTAAACTTCGAAAATATATAAAATACTTAAAAGTATATAAAAAAGTATATAAAACATCAAATATATCGGCCCAAAACACGCTTTTTTGTTAAACTTATACTGTTTATCTAAGTCATAAAGTTTAAAACAGCTTTAAGAAAGATGTCAAAGAGGTTGATTCAAAAAACAATCCAGGTGGTGAATGGTAGTCCAAAAACGAAAAAGTTATCCAGGCGGGAAATTTGTTTACTATCGATGCAGTAGATGACAGTGAAAAGTGTATTCAAGGTGTATACAAATTTGAAAACTCATGAGTTAAGGACTTTAAAGTACTTTGCTTGAACTTTGAATTGTAATAGAATTTGATTCGCACCTTATTTTATTCTTTCATTTTATCTAGTGATATATATATCATGCAAACATTGTTAAAAATAACATAATTCGTCTGTTTAATTATACTTTTTTATTTTTGAATAGCCCCGTCGGCATTCCCCGGTAGGGGCGCCTCACGCGATTAGCAATAAACTAACCCCTTCTCAAAGGGTGAGAAGGCAAAGCCTGGTACGGTGGACCTCCTTTTATTTTTGTCATTATTTTTTTTTTTTTTTTTCAATTTTCTGATAAGTCTTTTTTGTATTAAAATTATAAAAAATAATAAATGTTCCATAGGTTTCACAAACGTTTTCGATTCTTCGTCGAATCATCCTCAGGTGTCAAAAGCAAGCAAATGAACAAAAAAGCTGGAGAAAAAGAGAAAAATACAAATGTAGAATATATATACCTATTTACATTGTGTGTATGTATGTATGTACATGTGTGTATGTATATATTTGAGAGAGAATTATAGAAAATCATGAAAACTAGGGGATTTCACACCTAAAACCTCTTTATCTACATGGTATAAACACAGATTTAATCCCATAGGCCCCCCTCCTTATGTAATTTATGTCTCACACGCATCTGAATAAGTATTGCCTTACTGCTGCTACTACAGAAACTGACTTCCCCACTCCTCTGACCCACCCAGAGGCAATCAAGTCCTCCATAAATACACTCATATACACACATACATTACATACACTCTAAAACATCTAAAGAAAGTACTTTCAGAAAAACACACACATCCTCTTTCTGACTTAAAATGCACCAAACATTGATGTTATTGTTTTTTTCCTTCCCTTTTGCAAAACTCAGTCATGGTCTGCAAAGCTAAAAGCAAAAACATTTTTCTTCTACAAAACAACCAAACCAAACACCATGAATAAATTGAAGATATAAAGAACTTGAAGCATGAACACTTTTACCAAAATGACCTGATTCGGCATTAAATAACTCGAAAAGGGTTGATATGCCGTAAAACAAAACAACCAAAACCTCATCTCGCTCACCCACCCAGAGGTTATCAGGTCTTCCATAAACACACTCATATACACATACATTACATACACTCTAAAATATCTAAAGACAGTACTTTCTGAAAAACACACATCTCCTTTCCCGGGCATCATTTAAAATAATCAAAGATGGTAATATAAGATGTATTAGTATAAACCTGATACATCTACACGCTCATCTAACCCTAACCCTAACCTGATACATCTACATGCTCATCTAACCCTAACCTGATATATCTACACGCTCATCTAACCCTAACCTGATACATCTACACACTCATCTAACCCTAACCTGATACATCCACATGCTCATCTAACCCTAACCTGATACATCTACACGCTCATCTAACCCTAACCTGATACATCTACACGCTCATCTAACCCTAACCCTAACCTGATACATCTACACGCTCATCTAACCCTAACCATCTACACGCTCATCTAACCCTAACCTGATACATCTACACGCTCATCTAACCCTAACCCTAACCTGATACATCTACACGCTCATCTAACCCTAACCCTAACCTGATACATCTACACGCTCATCTAACCCTAACCCGATACATCCACACGCTCATCTAACCCTAACCTGATACATCTACACGCTCATCTAACCCTAACCCTAACCTGATACATCTACACGCTCATCTAACCCTAACCCTAACCTGATACATCTACACGCTCATCTAACCCTAACCCGATACATCCACACGCTCATCTAACCCTAACCTGATACATCTACACGCTCATCTAACCCTAACCCTAACCTGATACATCTACACGCTCATCTAACCCTAACCTGATACATCTACACGCTCATCTAACCCTAATGCTAACCTGATACATCTACACGTTCATCTAACCCTAACCTGATACATCTACACGTTCATCTAACCTTAACCTGATACATCTACACGCTCATCTAACCCTAACCTGATACATCTACACGCTCATCTAACCCTAATGCTAACCTGATACATCTACACGCTCATCTAACCCTAACCTGATACATCTACACGCTCATTATGTATCGGATTAATTGTTCGGTATAGTGTTGGAAAGCATGATGCAATAATGTTTTTATGGACTTAACGTGTTTATTTTTGTTTATTGTATTAATCCGATACATAATTTTATTCCCAAAAATGACAACAAAAGGGAACCCTAATTCCACAAACCAAACGGCAAACTATATGGCCGCTCGCTCCTTTCGTATTTTTTCAGACCAGATATAACAATAACATTACAAAAAGAACAGAAAATACGAAAACACCAATTCAATAAACAAAAATAAACAAACACGTTAAGTCGATAAAAACATATTTGAATCATCTCTTTCAGCTCTATATCGAACAATTAATCCGATACATGACTTTATTCCCCAAAACGACAACAAAAAAGCACACTAATTTCACAGGCTCAAACGGTAAACTATATAGCCACCCCTTTCGTATTTTTTCAGGTATAATAATAACATTACAAAAAGAACAGATAAATAAATAAATAAATAAAACTTGCTAACAGATAAATAAATAATAAATAAAACCTGCTAGGGAATAAAATGAAGGCCTCCCTTGAGCCTTAGTTAATCACTATCCCACACTGGATTTTTTCGGGGACGCCCTCAGAGATGCACCGTTTTTCTGTCATTGTTGACGCCATTCCCTGTCGGGCGTGACTACAATCATTTCAGATTGCCGATGATTCCACTGGGCACGGAAATTTACTAAAGATGTCTAAATCTGCCCTTTTGGATTAAACCGCAGTACATTGCTGAAATATGTAATATACAGTATCTAAATAAATTATATATATATATATAAGGTTAATATAACAAAAGATATAAGAGGCAACTAATATCTTTAATTAATGAACATCCGGATAAAAATGAAGCTCAATATACTGGATAGAGCATTAATAGCACTATATAATGTGAAAGAATAAAATAAGGTGCAAATCAAATTTTATTACAATTCAAAGTTCAAGCAAAGTACTTTAAAGTCCTTAACTCATGAGTTTTCAAAGAAAATCTTCTCCTCAGAGGACCATTACCGCAATGACATTACTGCAGGTAATAAAGTTAAACTTCGAAAATATATAAAATACTTAAAAGTATATAAAAAAGTATATAAAACATCAAATATATCGGCCCAAAACACGCTTTTTTGTTAAACTTATACTGTTTATCTAAGTCATAAAGTTTAAAACAGCTTCAAGAAAGATGTCAAAGAGGTTGATTCAAAAAACAATCCAGGTGGTGAATGGTAGTCCAAAAACGAAAAAGTTATCCAGGCGGGAAATTTGTTTACTATCGATGCAGTAGATGACAGTGAAAAGTGTATTCAAGGTGTATACAAATTTGAAAACTCATGAGTTAAGGACTTTAAAGTACTTTGCTTGAACTTTGAATTGTAATAGAATTTGATTCGCACCTTATTTTATTCTTTCATTTTATCTAGTGATATATATATCATGCAAACATTGTTAAAAATAACATAATTCGTCTGTTTAATTATACTTTTTATTTTTGGATAGCCCCGTCGGCATTCCCCGGTAGGGGCGCCTCACGCGATTAGCAATAAACTAACCCCTTCTCAAAGGGTGAGAAGGCAAAGCCTGGTACGGTGGACCTCCTTTTATTTTTGTCATTATTTTTTTTTTTTTTTTTTTCAATTTTCTGATAAGTCTTTTTTGTATTAAAATTATAAAAAATAATAAATGTTCCATAGGTTTCACAAACGTTTTCGATTCTTCGTCGAATCATCCTCAGGTGTCAAAAGCAAGCAAATGAACAAAAAAGCTGGAGAAAAAGAGAATTTTAAAAAGACGGTGGAGAAACGCGCATGGAACGTTTTCCGGATGATTCGACAAAGAATCGAAAACGTTCGTGAAACCTATGGAACATTTATTATTATTTTTTATTTTAATATAAAAAAGACCATCAGAAAAAATGACAAAAATAAAAGGAGGTCCACCGTACCAGGCTTTGCCTTCTCACCCTTTGAGAAGGGGTTAGTTTATTGCTAATCGCGTGAGGCGCCCCTACCGGGGAATGATGACGGGGCTGTCCAAGCATTTTTTGAGGATCACAGGTGCTCTTTCTCTAGGGTGCCGACTTATCAAATCCCGCTTTCCGACCTTGTCACATTTTACTTTGTGGGAGGTAGATAAATAAGACACTAACAAATAACAAATGAATATTGGCTTGTCAGAAACAAAGTTTTATTTGTCAGTTTAAATGCTGTTTGGGTCTGATTTTGAAACTCCGACACGATAACTTTATAGGGCAATCATTACTATTACTGACATAAACTATTTTAAAGGAAGCACTCTTGGGAAATTAGTAAAAAAACAATTTATTTTGCTTTACCTACTCATTTGTGACCTGTTCCACCCCATACTGGTGTTGTCTTGTCCTTCGGGTCTTGATTTACGCCGGTCTATGGGTCTGTCCTGTGCAGTTCTAGGAGGTCCACCCTCCCAGGCTTCGCCTTTCCTCTTTGGGGAGGAGTAAGTTTATTGCTTACTGCCTGAGGCGCCCCTACCGGGGAATGCCGACGGGGCTGCCCAAGCAATTTTTAAACCCCACTTTCCCGACCCGACCTTGGATCACATCTTACTTGTGGGAGTAAGATAAAAACTGGCCTTGTGCCTAACTCCTGGAGAGGAGTAAATCAATACTCATTTGTGACCTGTTCTTCCGTCTTCTTGGCCTTTTGGCTAAGATAAAAGTGTAGTATCTGTTCCGATGGATACTGCACCCCATACTGGTGTTGTCTTGTCCTTCGGGTCTTGATTTACGCCGGTCTATGGGTCTGTCCTGTGCAGTTCTAGGAGGTCCATCCTCCCAGGCTTCGCCTTTCCTCTTTGGGGAGGAGTAAGTTTATTGCTTACTGCCTGAGGCACCCCTACCGGGGAATGCCGACGGGGCTGCCCAGGTAATTTTTAAACCCCACTTTCCCGACCAGACCTTGGGTCACATCTTACTTGTGGGAGTAAGATAAAAACTGGCCTTGTGCCTAACTCCTGGAGAGGAGTAAATCAATACTCATTTGTGACCTGTTCTTCCGTCTTCTTGGCCTTTTGGCTAAGATCAAAGTGTAGTATCTGTTCCGATGGATACTGCACCCCATACTGGTGTTGTCTTGGCCTTCGGGTCTTGATTTACGCCGGTCAATGGGTCTGACCTGTGCAGTTCTGGGAGGTCCACCTTCCTAGGCTTTGCCTCCCCTCTTTGGGGAGGAGTAAGTTTATTGCTTACTGCCTGAGGCGCCCCTACCGGGGAATGCCGACGGGGCTGCCCAGGCAATTTTTAAACCCCACTTTCCCGACCCGACCTTGGGTCACATCTTACTTGTGGGAGTAAGATAAAAAACTGGCCTTGTGCCTAACTCCTGGAGAGGAGTAAATCAATACTCATTTGTGACCTATTTGCGTAAAAAATATTTAATATTTAAAAGAAGTTTTAAACAATTTCATTTGCCGTAAATAGCGACTGTGGGTAAAATAATCTGTGTTCAGCCATTGCAGGAAGTAAGTACATAACCGGATTCTTTTATTTATAGTCATTATTTACGGTAAATTAAATTGCTTAAAACTTCTTTCGAATATTAAATATTTTTTTGTTTAACACAAATAGATCACAAATGAGTAGGTAAAGCAAAATATAGATTTAAAAACATAACTCAATCCCAAAAGTAAGTTATATATTAGCCTCTATATTGTGTGATTAAAATATATTAAAAAAATAACCTTCGGAGAATCACGTTCATTAAGCAACGTTTAGATTTTTAAAAATAACTCAATCCCAAAAGTAAGTTATATATTAGCCTCTATATTGCGTGATTAAAATATATCCGAAGGTGTTTTTAAATATATTTTAATCACGCAATATAGAGGTGATATATAACTTACTTTTGGGATTGAGTTAGGTTTTTAAATCTAAACGTTGCTCAATGAACTTTATTCTCCCAACAGTAGTTCTGTTGGTAATAGTAATGATTACCCTTTAGATATAGAAGATGACAAGGGCACACAACTCTAAATAAAGGGAGATAATGAACACCCTTTTATTTTACTCAAATTTGGTGAAATGGGAATTTCTTGAGTATTAAGTAGAGCACAACACATTTAATAGCCTTGGTTGCCAATTCCAGTATCAGAGCTGAAAACTGTTTTTGCCTTTCTCTTGTTAAAACAAAGCAAAACAGCTGCAAATAATCTGGCAGATTTTGGCTCAGAACTTTTAAAGCAAAACTCACCTCTCTTTTTTTTCCTTTTTTTTTTCTTACAATTATTTGTTGGTTTGTTTATATTCCTTGATGATTATTTGTCTAATATTTAAATGTTTATTTTCAGTTCCAGATACTTTCATTGGAAGCTCGGCCTCTACGCCATCTTATTTGTACTGATTGCTATTTTGCCAATGCACATAGCCTACTCTGTAGTGTGCACCATCAGGTTAGGTAAGTCGACAGGTGGGATTGTAGGGTGTGGGTTGTTGGGGTTTTATTTGTATGCCATGCAACCTGTTAATGCCATCAAATGCGGATGAGAAAATCGTGTGATGTTTTAATGAGAATGGTAAGTGGCATCGCTCTCTTTGTTCTATTTTTTTCTCTCTCTCTCCCACCGTCTCTCTCTCTTTTTCTTTCCCACCGTCTCCCTCTGTTTTTTTTCCCACTGTCTCTCCCCCTCTCTCTCTCTCTGTTTTTCCCACTGTCTCTCTCTCCCTGTTTTTTCCCACTGTCTCTCTGTCTCTCTCTCTCTGTTTATTCCCAGTGTCTCTGTCTCTCTCTCTCTCTCTCTGTGTTTCCCACTGTCTCTCTCTCTCTCTGTTTTTCCCACTGTGTGTGTCTCTCTCTCTCTGTTTTTCCCACTGTGTGTGTCTCTCTCTCTCTGTTTTTTCCCACTGTCTCTCTCTCTCTCTCTCTCTCTGTTTTTTCCCACTGTCTCTCTCTCTTTCTCTGTTTTTTCCTACTGTCGCTCTCTCTCTCTCTGTTTTTTCTTAATATCTCTCTCTTTCTCTCCCACTGTCTCTCTCTTTCTCTCCCACTGTCTCTCTCTTTCTCTCCCACTGTCTCTCTCTTTCTCTCCCACTGTCTCTCTCTTTCTCTCCCACTGTCTCTCTCTTTCTCTCCCACTGTCTCTCTCTTTCTCTCCCACTGTCTCTCTCTTTCTCTCCCACTGTCTCTCTCTTTCTCTCCCACTGTCTCTCTCTTTCTCTCCCACTGTCGCTCTCTCTTTCTCTCCCACTGTCGCTCTCTCTTTCTCTCCCACTGTCTCTCTCTCTTTCTCTCCCACTGTCTCTCTCTCTTTCTCTCCCACTGTCTCTCTCTCTTTCTCTCCCACTGTCTCTCTCTCTTTCTCTCCCACTGTCTCTCTCTCTTTCTCTCCCACTGTCTCTCTCTTTCTTTCCCACTGTCTCTCTCTTTCTTTCCCACTGTCTCTCTCTTTCTTTCCCACTGTCTCTCTCTTTCTTTCCCACTGTCTCTCTCTTTCTTTCCCACTGTCTCTCTCTTTCTCTCCCACTGTCTCTCTCTTTCTCTCCCACTGTCTCTCTCTTTCTCTCCCACTGTCTCTCTCTCTCTCTCCCACTGTCTCTCTCTCTCTCTCTCTCCCACTGTCTCTCTCTCTCTCTTTCTCCCACTGTCTCTCTCTCTCTTTCTCCCACTGTCTCTCTCTCTCTTTCTCCCACTGTCTCTCTCTCTTTCTCCCACTGTCTCTCTCTCTTTTTCTCCCACTGTCTCTCTCTCTTTTTCTCCCACTGTCTCTCTCTTTTTCTCCCACTGTCTCTCTCTCTCTTTCTCCCACTGTCTCTCTCTCTCTTTCTCCCACTGTCTCTCTCTCTCTTTCTCCCACTGTCTCTCTCTCTCTTTCTCCCACTGTCTCTCTCTTTCTCCCACTGTCTCTCTCTTTCTCCCACTGTCTCTCTCTTTCTCCCACTGTCTCTCTCTTTCTCCCACTGTCTCTCTCTTTCTCCCACTGTCTCTCTCTTTCTCCCACTGTCTCTCTCTTTCTCCCACTGTCTCTCTCTTTCTCCCACTGTCTCTCTCTCTCTTTTTCTCCCACTGTCTCTCTCTCTCTTTTTCTCCCACTGTCTCTCTCTCTTTCTCTCCCACTGTCTCTCTCTCTTTTTCTCCCACTGTCTCTCTCTTTCTCTCCCACTGTCTCTCTCTTTCTCTCCCACTGTCTCTCTCTTTCTCTCCCACTGTCTCTCTCTTTCTTTCCCACTGTCTCTCTCTTTCTCTCCCACTGTCTCTCTCTTTCTTTCCCACTGTCTCTCTCTTTCTCTCCCACTGTCTCTCTCTTTCTCTCCCACTGTCTCTCTCTTTCTCTCCCACTGTCTCTCTCTTTCTCTCCCACTGTCTCTCTCTTTCTCTCCCACTGTCTCTCTCTTTCTCTCCCACTGTCTCTCTCTTTCTCTCCCACTGTCTCTCTCTTTCTTTCCCACTGTCTCTCTCTTTCTTTCCCACTGTCTCTCTTTCTCTCCCACTGTCTCTCTCTCTTTCTCTCCCACTGTCTCTCTCTCTTTCTCTCCCACTGTCTCTCTCTCTCTTTCTCCCACTGCCTCTCTCTCTCTTTCTCCCACTGCCTCTCTCTCTCTTTCTCCCACTGCCTCTCTCTCTCTTTCTCCCACTGTCTCTCTCTCTCTTTCTCCCACTGTCTCTTTCTCCCACTGTCTCTCTCTCTCTTTCTCCCACTGTCTCTCTCTCCCTTTCTCCCACTGTCTCTCTCTCTTTTTCTCCCACTGTCTCTCTCTCTTTTTCTCCCACTGCCTCTCTCTCTCTTTCTCCCACTGCCTCTCTCTCTCTTTCTCCCACTGCCTCTCTCTCTCTCTTTCTCCCACTGCCTCTCTCTCTCTTTCTCCCACTGACTCTCTCTCTCTTTCTCCCACTGTCTCTCTCTCTCTTTCTCCCACTGTCTCTTTCTCCCACTGTCTCTTTCTCCCACTGTCTCTCTCTCTCTTTCTCCCACTGTTTCTCTCTCGCTTTCTCCCACTGTTTCTCTCTCCCTTTCTCCCACTGTCTCTCTCTCTTTTTCTCCCACTGTCTCTCCGTCTTTTTCTCATACTGTCTCTCTCTCTTTTTCTCCCACTGTCTCTCTCTCTTTTTCTCCCACTGTCTCTCTCTCTTTCTTTTTCTCCCACTGTCTCTCTCTCTTTCTTTTTCTCCCACTGTCTCTCTCTCTCTCTGTTTCTCCCACTGTCTCTCTCTCTCTGTTTCTCCCACTGTCTCTCTCTCTCTTTTTCTCCCACTGTCTCTCTCTCTCTCTTTTTCTCCCACTGTCTCTCTCTCTCTCTTTTTCTCCCACTGTCTCTCTCTCTCTCTTTTTCTCCCACTGTCTCTCTCTCTCTCTTTTTCTCCCACTGTCTCTCTCTCTCTCTTTTTCTCCCACTGTCTCTCTCTCTCTCTCTTTTTCTCCCACTGTCTCTCTCTCTCTCTTTTTCTCCCACTGTCTCTCTCTCTCTCTTTTTTCTCCCACTGTCTCTCTCTCTCTCTCTTTTTCTCCCACTGTCTCTCTCTCTCTTTCTCCCACTGTCTCTCTCTCTCTTTCTCCCACTGTCTCTCTCTCTTTCTCCCACTGTCTCTCTCTCTCTTTCTCCCACTGTCTCTCTCTCTCTTTCTCCCACTGTCTCTCTCTCTCTTTCTCCCACTGTCTCTCTCTCTCTTTCTCCCACTGTCTCTCTCTCTCTTTCTCCCACTGTCTCTCTCTTTCTCTCTTTCTCCCACTGTCTCTCTCTTTCTCTCTTTCTCCCACTGTCTCTCTCTTTCTCTGTTTCTCCCACTGTCTCTCTCTTTCTCTGTTTCTCCCACTGTCTCTCTCTTTCTCTGTTTCTCCCACTGTCTCTCTCTTTCTCTGTTTCTCCCACTGTCTCTCTCTTTCTCTGTTTCTCCCACTGTCTCTCTCTTTCTCTGTTTCTCCCACTGTCTCTCTCTTTCTCTGTTTCTCCCACTGTCTCTCTCTATCTTTTTCTCCCACTGTCTCTCTCTATCTTTTTCTCACACTGTCTCTCTATCTTTTTCTCCCACTGTCTCTCTCTCTTTTTTCTCCCACTGTCTCTCTCTCTCTTTTTCTCCCACTGTCTCTCTTTCTCTTTTTTCTCCCACTGTCTCTCTTTCTCTTTTTCTCCCACTGTCTCTCTCTCTCTTTCTCCCACTGTCTCTCTCTCTCTTTCTCCCACTGTCTCTCTCTCTCTCTTTCTCCCACTGTCTCTCTCTCTCTCTTTCTCCCACTGTCTGTCTTTCTCTTTCTCCCACTGTCTCTCTCTCTCTCTCTCTCTCCCACTGTCTCTCTCTTTCTCCCACTGTCTCTCTCTTTCTCCCACTGTCTCTCTCTCTTTTTCTCCCACTGTCTCTCTCTCTTTTTCTCCCACTGTCTCTCTCTCTTTTTCTCCCACTGTCTCTCTCTCTTTTTCTCCCACTGTCTCTCTCTTTCTCTGTTTCTCCCACTGTCTCTCTCTTTCTCTGTTTCTCCCACTGTCTCTCTCTTTCTCTGTTTCTCCCACTGTCTCTCTCTTTCTCTGTTTCTCCCACTGTCTCTCTCTTTCTCTGTTTCTCCCACTGTCTCTCTCTATTTTTTTCTCCCACTGTCTCTCTCTATCTTTTTCTCCCACTGTCTCTCTATCTTTTTCTCCCACTGTCTCTCTCTCTCTCTTTTTCTTCCACTGTCTCTCTCTTTTTCTCCCACTGTCTCTCTCTCTCTCTCTTTTTCTCCCACTGTCTCTCTCTCTCTCTTTTTCTCCCACTGTCTCTCTCTCTCTTTTTCTCCCACTGTCTCTCTCTCTCTCTCTTTTTCTCCCACTGTCTCTCTCTCTCTCTCTTTTTCTCCCACTGTCTCTCTCTCTTTCTCCCACTGTCTCTCTCTCTCTTTTTCTCCCACTGTCTCTCTCTCTCTCTTTTTCTCCCACTGTCTCTCTCTCTCTTTCTCCAACTGTCTTTCTCTCTCTTTCTCCAACTGTCTTTCTCTCTCTCTCTCTTTTTCTCCAACTGTCTTTCTCTCTCTCTCTTTTTCTCCAACTGTCTTTCTCTCTCTCTCTTTTTCTCCAACTGTCTTTCTCTCTCTCTCTTTTTCTCCAACTGTCTTTCTCTCTCTCTCTTTTTCTCCAACTGTCTTTCTCTCTCTCTCTCTTTTTCTCCAACTGTCTTTCTCTCTCTCTCTCTTTTTCTCCCACTGTCTCTCTCTCTCTCTTTTTCTCCCACTGTCTCTTTCTCTTTTTCTCTATCTCTCCCATGGTCTCTCTCTCCCATTCTTTCTAGATTTGACCTTCCTCTACTTTTTTCTATGGGACATACACAAAGTTTACTCAGCAAAGCCCTGTAGCATTGTTGAACTTAAGGAACAAATCTGAGCTGCCATTTATCAAAAGGTTATTGGAGCTGTACACCAAAATATGCCGCTCAATCCCTAAAAGATTAGCAAAGTGCATTGAGCTTCATGGGGAGCGCAAGGAGCTTTAATAAGCATCATATTTCATGTTGCAAAAACTAAAGTATTTTACCCTTTGTTAGTTTCTCTATTGCCGTTTCATATTTCTTCCATGTTACATTTAGTATGTTGAAATAAAATTATATAGTTACTTATGGCGAACCCTGTATATTGGTGTTACTACACATTACCTTTGCTTGATGTTGTAGGCAATGGATGATTTCTTTTTTTGACATTGTATTGATTGTGGACGTTGAAGTTGAAGTATTATCCAGTAGATGTATCAATGACCTAAAAGATTTTTGTTTTTATTTTTAATAATTTAACAAAATTTTAATATTTTTTACTTGACGTCCATAGATTATATATATATATATATATATATATATATATATTTTCCATTTATGCTAGGTAATATCTCAAAGATATTGTTTCTCAATCTAAATGAATAAATGCAAAAGTTTTTCCCACCTATCCTAACTATATAAGCATCAAAACGGGTTATGCTTATTTAATTCTATGATGCAACATAACATTTTGTAATACTGTATATACAGTAATCTGCAAACACTCACAAAAACATTTAGGTTATCTATAATTTTCATATGTATTTTTTAAACAGTTTCTAATAAATTAATATTCTGTAATATATTAGTAGTATGTTTTTAAAAGGCTGTGGGCAATACAAATTCCAGGTAGGATGTAAGCTGGAAGGAACAAAAATAATAAATCGAATACGAAATAGGACTTATTATTTATTTTTTCTTCAAATCTTACATAACAGCAAGTGTGGTGTTAGCTGTTTGTGTGTTGTTCGGATGATTATTAAAAATTATTTATTTAATATTTCGGGAAAAGAAACTTCCCTTTGTCAAAAATAATAAACACCAGAGGAAAATCCGTCTGTGCAGAGAATCTACCAAAATGTAACAAAATGGATGCCAGAAGACAGCGTAGGAGCTGTAATATATATTTGTAATTTGTATTGTCAAATTTTCTTATATATACGCAATGGGTTTTGTCAATAGTAAAATATCTGATGTTGCTGGGATGCAGAGAACAGCTACTAAACTTTGATTTTAGGCAAAAGGTCAAGGAACTACAAAAATAATGTTTTTATGACAAGGCATTTTTAAATGAATGAAAAAGAAACTGATTTAATCTATTATTGTATTTTTTTAATGCAGGTGGATAGTGTAGTATCGGTTCTGTTTTCATAAGACCGTTCTCACAGAAATTACCTCCTCCTTTTTAAGGTATTACATCCTCCCTTGAGGGAGGAAGTAATGTAGTATCAGTTCTGGTGTCATGAGACCATCTTCCCTTCTCCCTTTTATTGTGGAGGAGGGTAGTATCTTTTCTGTTTCCATAATACCATACTTGCAGGCATTACCTTCTTATTTAAGGAAGCCTCCTAGGTATTACCTCCTATTTTGGAGGGGGTATTGTAGTATCTATTCTGTTGTCATGATATCATTCTACCAGACATTATCTCCTCCTTTGGGGGTAGTGTAATATATGTTCATTCATCATGATACCATCATTCAAGGCATTGCAATTTCCTTTTAGGTGGAGGGGAAGAATTCTCACAGATTTTATTTCTTCCTTTAGGGATTGTGTAGTATATTTTCGTTCGTCATGATATATTCCTCCCAGGCATTATTTCCTCTTTTGGAGGGCAGTTTACGTTCGTTTCTTACGATACCATCCTCCAAGGATTACTCTCCTTTTTTTGGGGGGGAGGGGGGGGGGTGTACTATCTGTTCTGTTGTCATGATATCCTCCTCTCAGTCATTACCTCCTCCTTTGGGAGTCAGTGTACGTAGTTTGTTCACAATTATATCATCCTCCCACCCTAGCAAAAATATGCGACAAGAGGGAGCATATATTTGTTAGTACTTCTCTATAATAATAATATAGAAGTAAAGAGGCTTATTATTTTTAGTTAGGCAAGATTGTCCCTATTTACTTGCCTCTCAACGAGGGCAGTGTTACACACATATTCGATTTTTAATGTGGGGAAATCCAGCTCCCCCCAAAATGGGTGCCCTAGATTGGGACAAAAATAAAAATATTTCCACATTCTAGAAGGATTTCTCATTCACTGACAGTGGACAGAACAAATGAGGTGTATTATCAGAACAGATACTACACCTTGCTCTTATGTCAGTTCATGAATTTTTAAATGAAATAAATTTAAAATAAAAACTTTTAGTGGTTGTGACCCAACGGGTCACGTGTTTGTCTAGTAAATCAATAACATGTAAAAATATAGCATTCATTTTGTTGGAATAATTTTTAATTATTTTGTTTTATATGTAGTGGGGGAGTATCTCTGCTCTTTCCTACAACCCGTTTCTCACGGAAGAGATGTAGCTAGTCTCTCTCTACGCTATCGTTATTTCCATGGAAGGTGCTCGAATGAGTGCCAATTTATGTTTGTTTTTTTTTTTTACAGCAAAAACTTATTTTGCTACAACAATGAAAAAAAAGCTTTCTTTTTTCCTCTGTGTCCCTAATATCGGGGGGGGGGGGTCTACACTGTCTTCCCGTCTGTGGAACACAATACCATGAGACTGTTCCCTTGCAGATTACAACATGGTTGTCTTCAAATCTAATGTCAACAGCCTCTTGTCATAAACTGTCCCCATAAATAATCAAAATTAGTTTATTCCATTAATCATTTTCAATCCTCTCATAATGTTCTTCATCTTTCAACTGACAATCCATCCATCTCATTAACCCTTATCCTTGGCTCCAATCAATTTGACAAGGTCCTGTATTGCTGCAGACCAAGCTTGACAGTTTCGAACTTCCCTTGGCTGCAATTGTGATCAACTTGCAATTCCACAAGTGTAGGTAGTAGATGTTTGGCCCCAATCTGAATTGAAGATCTGCTTTGACAGTCGAGAGCCATATCTTCAGCTGACAATCTGGTCTCTTTCGTCAAGTGGTTCGAGGCTTCAGATTTATCTGGTCGAACACCAGAACACCCATGTCCTAGTAAAGCGTGTGACCGAACTACGAAGTTGCCTATTCATAAGGTTTTCCGTGATCGGATGAAGATTTGCCCTCTGGAGACAACCATGTTCATGATGCTTTTCATCTAAAAAAAAATTTTTTTTTTTGTTTTTACTTTTGTTCATTCCAAACAAGGCATATTTCCATTGAAGCATAGGGGGCTACTTTGATAGGGGCCAGATTTATAGGGGGACAACCTGAGTGGGGAGTTTGGCAGCAAGACGTTTGTTCACATTGCATTTAAATTTCTGCATGTTGGTGGAAACAGGGAGTAGGGAGGGAATTCCAAAGGCAAACGGTCTGAGGGAGGAAGCTATTATAGTAGAAAATCTTCTAGTATCTAGAGACCTCTACAGTGAAGGGGTGGGGTTTTGCTACTGGTTAGGTGGGTTTGGGGGTATTTTTGTTTGCAGACGTTCGAAGTTCAGTAATTTCATCGAAGCACATTTCGGTGGAAGTACTTGTAGAACGATCATGATCCTTTGTATTTTTGGTCCCCCGATTTATAAAATCGGGGGATTTATGTTTTGAGGCATGTCCATCCGTCTGTCTGTCCGGATTTTTCTCCGCAACCATCCATTGAATTTCTCTGAAATTGTGCATGAAGTTGTAACTTTGGCCAGGTTAGAAAGTGACATTCTTCGATTTTTGAAAAAAAAATCTGGTTAGCCCCCCAGCGGGTCAAAAGGCCCCGAAATGGCAAAAAATGACATTTTTTGCCCCATAACTTTTCATCCATCCATTCAATTTCTCTGAAACTTGGCCAAAATGTGGAGGCAATTGTTCCTAATAGAAAATAAGTATCGCTGACCCTGGAAAAAATCTGGTTCGTGCCCTTAGGGGTCAAAAGCCCCCAAAATGTCAAAAAATGACCCTTTTCTCCCATAACGTTTGATCCATCCATTCAATTTTTTCTGAAACTTGGCCAAAATGTAGAGGCAATTGTTCTTGATATAAAATGAGCATCCTTGACCTCAGAAAAATTCTGGTTCGTGCCCCCAAGGGGTTAAGGGGGGGGGGGGGTAAAAAATGCCCCAAATTGCCCAAATTTATTGCATTTTACACTCGTCACATACAGAGGGGGACCACGCACGCGCGGCTTGTTTGCAGAGGTTCGAAGTTCAGTAATTTCATCGAAGTACATTTCGGTGGAAGTACTTGTAGAACGATCATGATCCTCAAATGTCCAAATTTAAAGCACTCCTCGGAAGCAAGACCACTCAAAAACCCTTATCTTGTCATGAATAGATTTTTATCTGAGAACTACTCGTGTGCTGAATTCTGATACATTTTATGTTCTTAACCTTTGTGTTGTGTCACTGCTGTGGCCTGCTATCTTTTACTTTGTATTTTTGTGTATGTTTTCATGTGCACTTAGGGACTGTTGTCTAGTTTCTGTGTATACAAAATTACATAGGATAAATATATTATAAACTTGATCAACATTAACATTAAAATTTCATAGATCTCTACCTGTTGATTATTAAATTGTTTGCGTGACAGATTTTTAAATGTCTTATTTCTTTAAATAATAAGCATCTTGGGCATTTGTGCTGTTAAAAATAAAATGACTGCAAAACTTTATGAAGTACTTACTTGGTATTGAAAAATATTATTGTATATTTAAAATTACGGAAAATGATCAAGTATTTTTATTTATGAAATTCAACTATGCATCGTAGTCCAGAGAAGTCTGACATTATTAGATTTTCTTCTTAGTTAACGACTCAAGACTTGCTGATTATCTCCCCTTGGCATCAACAGCGTAAAATCGCTAAATTAATTTTATTTTTTTTATTAAAATTCTATTTGATCATTTTCTGTAATTTTTGGTGTACAGTAATATTTTTCCATACCAAGTAAGTACTTCATAAAGTTTTGCTGTCATTTTATTTTTAACTGCCATATTTCACAGGTGTTTTTTTTATGCACAAGCCCCGCAGCTTGCTTACTATGAGATTGCTTCGCTACAGGCTGCAACATAGTCGTCTTCAAATCTAATGTTAATAAATACTTGTTATGAAGCGTCCTCGTAAGTAATCAAATTTAATTCTCTTCATTCAATTTACAATCTAGCCATCTCATTAACCCTTACCCTCAAATGGCTTTTAGCCTTGATAACTAGTGACTCATTTAATAAATTTTTTTTAATTACTTTCTTACTGTAGATTTTTTTTCTATAAAATTTTTTTTATGAAAGTTAAAAAATTTTTTAAATTATTTTATGTATTTATCTATTTCACAGTGCCACAGAAGAAACATGCCCGCATGACCCTCACTGGCGTTACCTGGTGCATCTTTTTATATTTCTTTTGGAAAATTGGTGACCCTTTTCCTATACTCAGTCCCAAACATGGTAAATAACAGTGTCTTGAAAATTATGCATACTTCCTTCAAAGTGTAGTATCCGTTCTGATGCTACACTTAGTCTATTCTGTCATCAGTTAGTGAAGGAGAGATCCTTCTAGACTGAGGCAATTTAAATTTTTGTTCCAATCCAGAGTGCCCCTTTTTGAGGAGCTGGATTTTCTCCACTTTAAAAAAACAACCTTGTGTCTAACTTTGCCTTCGTGGGGAGACAAGTAAATAGGAACATATTTAATATTATTATCATCTGGGTAGGCGCATTTCGGAGCGCTCTTTCTTGTACAAAATCGTCTTTACAATCTAGTGGGGGGTGATCTCTTCTGTTTCTACAGCCCCTTTTTTACAGAAAAGCTGTTGCTAGACTTTCTCTATCATTATTTCCATGGAAGGTGCCCGACTGAGCTCCAATCTTTGGTTCCTCCTTGTAAAACATTCACAGTAAGAACTCGTCTTATTACCACAACTGCAAAGAAATTTCTTTTTTTCCTCTTTGTGCCTAACATCAAATGAAATTTGCATAAACAGTTTCTTTTCAAAAACTTCCAATCTGTGGATTGCTTCCCTGAGTGCCACAACATGGTTGTCTTTAACTCCAAAATCAGTAAATACTTTTCATAAAACGTCCTCACAAGTAATCAAATTTTATTCATTCCATTCATTATTTTCAATTCGCTCATATTTTTCATCATTCAACTGATAATCCATCCATCTCATTAACCCTTGTCCTCAAGTGGCTTTTAGCCTTGATAAGTGGTAGCAGAGCGTAGTTCCAAATGTTAATGATTCCTATGCTTTCCATAGATATTCACTGATACACACCCTTCACCCTAAGCAGTCAGCATGTCTGCCTTAAATAGTCTCCACTTCCTGTATATTCATTCAAGGGAAGTAACTCATCTGACATTACAATCTTCCTTTTATCAGTTATGCAAAACCGAGCTTCTCTCCTTTCATTACCATCGCTCGGATCCTCAATTTTCCCCAAGTTAAAATGAATGGCTCTATCCTTGAAGAACCCTCCGGCTTTGATAAGCTCTTAGGACTGACCTTTACTCACGACCTGAAATGGAAGACCTACATCAGAAGAATATCTTAGATTTATTTTAATTTTATTTTAGTTAGTTCGAAGACATCAAGAGGGAGCCTCTTGGAGCTAACACTTGATTTTGTTATGAGTTAAATTTATATTCAAGGGCTCTTTTAACAATAGACGTTGTCCCTTCTGCTATCTGTAATTCGCTACAGCTTGGTCTTCCAGGGATTGTGTCTAAGTATGTTTTTTTTTCATTACCACAACCGGTATGATGTTTATTTCTTTCAAAGACTGTGTTGTTTTTAAGTCATTCTTGAGGTCCTGGTATTTTGTTATATTTTCGCGTTCAACTCTATTGAGGCCATAGTCATTTGGGATGGTTACATCAATAATGAGAGCAGTCGTTCAAGGTTTGTTTCATATGACAATGTGTGTCACAGTTTATGAATTTTCAAATGAAATCGTGGTAATGGTTGTAACCCAACAGCTCATATGTACGTTAAGTCTACATCAGGGGCGGGCAACCTTTTCAGAGTGAGGGCCAGATG
The DNA here is from genome assembly GCA_963556195.1 of Sepiola atlantica. NCBI lineage: Eukaryota > Metazoa > Mollusca > Cephalopoda > Sepiida > Sepiolidae > Sepiola > Sepiola atlantica. The sequence continues at coordinate 37,670,953 of OY744543.1, forward strand.
AGACTTTTGGAAGGAGATCACGGGCCGGAGTGAAAAACGAAATCTCAGAATTACAATATTTTGTTTACATGAATAAATTGTACAAAAATTGCATTGAACACTCTACAAATCTGATATTTTTTCTCTGTATGTGATGTTATAAAAGGCGCCGACGAAGAGAAATTTTGGAATTATAAAAAATAATGACTGGGGAAGTAGCAAGTTGATCCAGCATTCGTTTTGACACACCTCACATAGGTTCTATGTTTCATGCCCTTTCCCCGTCTCACATTTCCTCTTTGCCTCTCTTTCTCTTTTTCTATTTTTATCTCAGGCCAAGGATTTGAAATTAATAGTTAAAGAAAAATGAAATATACATACATCATCGCTCGCTGATATTTGTACATTTTTATCCCACTGTAAATCTTAATTGAAACCTACTTTTTCGTCTATGTCATAAAATGACATGAGTTTTACGGGGAGGTCCGCAGGCGAGATTGCAATAATAAAGCATAACAGAGTGGCGGGCCGGACGCTAAGCCTTCGTGGGCCGAATGTGGCCCGCAGGCCGGAGGTTGCCCACCCCTGGTCTAAATGAATAAATGTGAAATTTGTTTCATTTCTCATTCCTATATTACCATTAAAACGGATTACTGCTATTTATATCAATAATACAACATAGCATTTTGAAATACTGTATATATCGAAGAGACGAACGGCTTAAAGAATATGTACCAATATCTGATTAACAAAACAGATTTTTTATGAAACTTTTAAGAAAGCTATCAAGCACAAATGTAGTGAGGGGAATCTACTTTATATATAAAAGAATAACTTCCTAATTATAATAAAACTATTCTTTATAATTATTTAAATCAGGCATTTTATGTTCATATGTACGATATCACCTTTCACATGCATTTTTAAAACAATGAGATTGTCCGATCAGCAAAGTTGGTGATTGGTGATTAATCTGATGTTGTTAAGGGAGACAATTCCGATTTTACCCATTTTGAAATGAATTGTTCCCAAATCAAATTATATTGTCCCGTTAACTCAAACAGTACAATTTTAAATAAATACAAAAGTGATATTCTTTTTATTGATTTGAAGAATATTTAGCTGACAACTAGTTTTACACTAAGAAGATAGAATATTGTTTTAAAATAATTAAATTGCTACAATTTTAAATAAATAAATGAATAAGTTTTATGTATTTAGAATATTTAGCTGACAATGAAAATTATTTTTACGGAAGAAAAAAAGTCATTTTTTTTTTTTTTTTTAATAGTATTGACTCTGACAGGCATTTATTAATTCAAAAAGACTATTATTATTATTATTATTAACAGTAAATTATACAGATTGATGTAGAAAACACTGTGGAATTTCCACGAGTCCCTGCTAGTTCTTTATAATTATTTAAATTTGTAAATTTTTTATTTATTTCTCTTTTAGGTATTTTTTCTATTGAGCAGTGTATTGGGAGGGTTGGGGTCATTGGAGTCACCCTGATGGCGTTGCTGTCAGGATTTGGTGCTGTGAACTGTCCATATACATACATGTCATATTTTGTCAGGTAAGCTTTTTATTCATACCTATTTAAATTTTAATTATACCCAGTCACTCCCTTTCAATATTGGAATTTGTACACATTTTGAAATCTTTGTGAGCGATTTTTTTTTTTTTTTTTTACTTTAAAATTGTTTTTTATTAATGCATTATTAGCCAATAAAAGTACACAATTTAATTGTAAAAAAAAATTTGGTGTTTGTTGGAAGACTTGCACAAGTGAAATATGGCAGTTAAAAATAAATTAACAGGAAAACTCTTTGATATACTTACATATCAGGCAAAAGTAGATATCTGCACCAAAAATTATGGAAAATTATCAAGTAGAATTTTAATTAAAAATAAAAATCAGTTTTATCGTATCTGTCCAATTGTAGGTTGAAACGAACCCATTTTACGTCTTTAATTTAGCAGAGTTACATAAAAAGGAAAAAAGGGGGAGATAAGACATAAAATGGGTTTTTTCCAACCTAGAATCTGACATATACGATAAACTGATTTTTATTTTTAATTAAAATTTTACTCGATAATTTTCCCTAATTTTTTAATTGGAAAAAAAAATGTTATCCTGTAACCAAGTGATCTTAAAAATGTATGTTTTTATGTTTTATAAAGTAGGGACGAACAATGAAAGTGAAAATAATTTGTTACCCTAAAAATGAAAATAAATTCACCAAAAATCGGAATTATCCAATCCTAATGAAATTTTCAGTATTTATTAATTATAATTAATTATTTATAATTATAATTAATAAATGAATGTTAATATGAAGTATTTATTTTATTTAAAAAAACAAAAAAACTTCTTTTTTAATTTTTATTTTAAGTCACTTAAATCACTCCCACCCACCCCACTTTATTTCCAGGATGAAACTCGTCTTAGTCAAAACGTTGTGATAAATAATAAGGTAATAAAAAGATTGAAATAGTCCATCATCAGTAAAAGGAAATATCACCACAAATAGTAATACTATTTAACCCTTAGCCGCAGAGAGATATAGTGAGCAGAAATATACTACTTTTGGATTTAGTCTTATTAATTTTTTAATATTTAACTGACTTTGCAAACACTCTAATCTGAGTTCAATGGGTCGCATTTGTTTATATATTTTAATACTATACCCCCTCTTTTCTTTTGTTCCTTGCAGACACATAACAGAAGCAGATATCCAGTCTATAGAAAAGAGACTTATACAGACGATGGATATGATAGTCATGAAAAAGAAACGGTAAGAGATTCTGTGATGTGAACAAATTTTGTTTTTGTATCTTGCAAAGGAATTAACCAAAATAAGTTCCTTAAAATATTCACAATTAGTTGCGCTGAAATCGATAGCTTTATAAAGTTGATATTTTGTCCCCAGATTTATAAAATCGGGGGACTTATGTTTTGAGGCATGTCCATCCATCCGTCCGGATTTTTCTCCATTGAATTTCTCTGAAATTTTGCATGAAGTTGTAACTTTTGTCAGGTTAGAAAGTGACATTCTCCGATTTTTGAAAAAAATCTGGTTAGCCCCCCAGGGGGTCAAAAGGCCCGAAATGGCAAAAAATGACATTTTTTACCCCATAACTTTTCATCCATCCATTCAATTTCTCTGAAACTTGGCCAAAATGTGGAGGCAATTGTTCCTAATAGAAAATAAGTATCGCTGACCTTGGAAAAAATCTGGTTCGCGCCTCCAGGGGGTCAAAAGCCCCCAAAATGGCAAAAAATAACCCTTTTCTCCCGTAACGTTTGATCCATCCATTCAATTTTTCTGAAACTTGGCCAAAATGTAGAGGCAAATGTTCTGGATATAAAATGAGCATCCTTGACCTCAGAAAAATTCTGGTTCGCACCCCCAGGGGGTCAAAAATGCCCCAAATTGCTCAAATTTATTGCATTTTACACTCGCCACATCGAGTCACATACAGAGGGGGACCACGCACGCGCGGCTTGTTTTCTTAAAAAATCATAAAATCTCTACTAATTCAAAAAAAAGTTTGAAATTTGATTTATATCTGACTAGCAGGAAGACCTGACGTTGCTCGGGATTGAATGAGGATCACTACTATGTACTTTTTCACTGTGCTCCTAACACCACATTACTTTCTTTGTTTTTAGTACATATTTCATAATTCATAACAAGTTCAATAGTTTAGGATTTTACAAAGCACATACATATTATTGACGCGCACACGCACGCAGCGATCCTTTTTAAAATGTCTTAATATAACTCAAAATTTGATGTAGAGCAATTCTCTTCTTTATAATTTTTTTTTGTATCTAACTTATTTTGAAAGTTTGAGGGGGGTGGGGAGTGGCATGTGAGTTTGTTTGGGTGCATCCCCCAAATAGTAAAGATTACTTGGGAGTTAAGTGTTGTATAATGATTGGACGTATGTGTGAAGGATCGGTTGGCCTGACTTGCACGGTTTGAGACGGGGTTAACCTGTGCATTTAAGTGCAGTGTTGTTCTCACGGGGAAGTCAGGTGCTGTCAGAGCGAACGTTGACGAGCACCGGGTCAAGAGGTCAGAAAACATAAGTGTAGGAAATGCTTGTGCATCAGTGTCGCACGTGTGGATCTGTGACGTCATTCCTTCTTTGTGAGAAACTGGGAGTTTGGGGAGTCTGATTCGGAAGGCAAACCGAGCAGGACGTGCGATTCACGATGTAAAAAAAAAGGACGAATCGGGAAATGAATTCCCTAAAAGAAGAAAAAGTACCGTGAAATGTTCTCCCCTCCCTCCCCGAAATAGTTAAAGTAAATAACCGAAGAACTATAGGATTGGTTACGTTGCTTCTCTCTTCAACAATAAGCTATGTATTTAATACCGACAGAAACTAAAAGAATAAGCAAATAAAAATACCGTCTGAAATTTAAGAAAATAAAAGAGTTCTCCCTTTTTTTTTATCATTGTGTGTAAAGAGAATTTTGCTTCCAGCGAATAGCGACCACCAATAGAAACGGCCGGCAACGATGGATGATGATGACACGGCCAAACGGAGAAAACTAAGACAACTTTTTAATGATTTATGGGAACGTTTTATGAGACTTCGCATTTTGACGAAACAGGTCGATCGGGCGAAGGTTGTCGTCAGGACGGAAAAATAGAATAAGATTAATAATGGCTATTTAACAACAGAACCATCTTGGAAAGGGGAGGGGGGCAGCACTGCTTTTGTTAAGAATCCCTGGTTTAGTTAATTGCATGCTACAGATGAGTCGATTTAATATTAATATTTGTAACAAAATTAAAACAAAAATAAAAACAAAGGTGCTTCATGCACTTTTTTTTGTTGTTTAGCAGATTTTCTTTTTCCGTTTTTTTTTGCTTTACTTTAATTTTTTTCTTTTTTTTCTCGTATTTCAGGGTTGCCCTAGCTGTTCGGGAAAATTTACGTCAAGCTGCTTTAAATAAAAATCAAGGTGGATTTTTTGGAATGTTCCGAAATGTTGCCACAACTGGCACTTCTGAGAGTATCCTTAAATTTCTTGTTTTTATTGGAAAATGTTTTAAATGAAATCATAAATTTAATTCAACCGATTATTCTTATTAATTGAAATTAGATTTAACCTCTGACCTTCTTCAGGTGCATCTTGTCAAACTCTGACATCTGTATGAAATTTCGAACTGAACCCTTGATTAAATCCACGGAGGTCGATTGTTCTCATTTCGTCAGCCATGACCGGGTAGAAGTCTTAAGTAATTCATAATTATATTCTTAGTATCACCTGCACTAAGGATTGAACCTTCAACCTTCAGAAAACTGTCACTTAGAACTGATTATAACTTAGCACTTTATCTGTTGTTGGTTGCTAGAATAATGGAAGCAATAAAAAAAAAACAACAAACAACTCCATTATTTTGCTCTGGGATTTGATTTCCTTCTTACAGTAATTTTCAGCAAGTACATCAAGATGAACTGCATCTTCCTTTTCCAACTCTGTGGGGTGGAGGCAAACTCAAAACTATATTAATAAACAAAATTATATCCGTTTCTTTCAATGACCAAATTTGAAATATAACACACATAGAGGGGAGGGGGGGGGCTTCTTCAATCCCAACGGACTGTCCGTCATTTTTCTTTATTGACAGAAATAACTGTTTGTCTTTGTGAAGTAGTTGGTGACATCTACTAATAAAGATGGTTGTAGTAGTGATCTAGTAGTCGTATAGATGTTGATCCTTTCTTCTTCCTTCTCTTGGTAGCTGCAATAATAGAAGTCATTAAAAAGAACAACAAACTCCATTATTTGCTCTGGGGTTTGATTTCCTTCTTAAAGTAATTTGTAACAAGTACATCAAGATGAACTGCATCTTTCCCCTTCTGACCCCGATAAGATGGAGGAAGACTCGAAAACACGTTTGATCACTTTAACTTCTAATTTATCAACACAGGAACTCTAATTTTTCTGCCATGTACTTCCTTCCATAACGTCATATCCTTCCACGTAGTCCTAATTCTAAACTTTTAACTTCTAAATGGAATTTTCCACTTTCTACTTAATTTTAACCTTATGTGGAAAATACCGTTCTTAGCATTATTTTCACACACCTGCATTGCTATAGTAGTAGTAGTAGTAGTAAGTAATAGTTATAGAACGGAAGAAGAAGAATGGTTAAATGTCAAAGTTAAACAAACATCTGGTGAGGAGGGATGCTTTGATGTGTTTCCTGCATAGAGTTAAGGAATGTGAGTAGGCTAACATCTTTCTCCAATGTGGAAATTTGTCTGGACGTATTTAAAGGATGATGGGTGATGGCATCAGGTTTTGGCAAAAAAATTTTTTTTTGGCTATTTCGTAATTTGTGGTGTGTCAATATAGAAGAATTGGCATAGTCATGTGATGCCTTCAACTGCTTGGCTCGATGGCAAATTCACGACTTTGTTGTCGATTCAAGAAACCATGATGTGCTAATTCTGTGTCCTTGAATTTACTTTCTTTTTTTTTTTAACCCATAATTGCCCAATTTTTTTTTTTAATTTATTACCAAAAATCCTTTGTAAATACAATATTATATTCGAGCAAAATTACTTTCAAAGATTTACTTGACTTTATAGGATTGTTAGAGCATTCATTTATATTATACTAGCAAAACAAGTGTCCCAGCGTTGCCCAGGGGGAATCATTCATTTATACTATATATAAAAATGTGGGTTGGTTATAAGGACTACTAACCAAACATTTTGATTGAATATTAGATGAAACTGATTGTATCCTTCCACTCTAGATTTTCACAGTATATTGAAAACTGAGACATCAGTGTTGCCAATATACACCAGACAATAAGTGCAATATTTGAAAGACACTCCAATCTTTATAACTAACATACTTTTAAAGATTTACTTGACTTTATAGGATTGTTAGAGCATTCATTTATACTATGTATAAAAATGTGGTTTGGTTATAAGGACTATTTACTAAAAATCTTTTGATTGAATAATAGATGAAACTGATTGTATCCTTCCACTCTAGATTTTCACAGTATACTGAAAACTGAGACACCAGTGTCGCCAATATACATCAGACAGTAAATGTAATATTTGAAAGACGCTTCAATCTTTATGACTAACTATAGATATCTCTGAAAAATACAGATGTTTCTGAAATCTGGTTCATTATCCTTCTGGTCCTAAAAAAAAAAAAAGGAACATGGGCGCTAATCGGTTAAGAAAGTTCCTTTTTTAGTTTTTGTACATTTTTTTTTCACTAGGCTTTTGCTTCTCATGTACATTTTGATCTCCCTATTTACTTGTCTCTCCACGAGGGCAGAGTTAGACACAAAGTCGATTTTTAATGTACGGAAAAATCTAGCCCCCCCCCCCCCCCCCCCAAAAAAAAAGGGGTACTCTGGATTGGGACAAAAATCAAAATTGCCTTAGTCTAGAAGGATTTCTCTTCACTGACTGAGGACAGAACAGGTACTACACTTTAATCCCAACCTGAAGGGCGAGATCATTTGTTTGTTGGAATCCTACAACTCGATCGTAACATCTCCTCCCATCAATGGAGAAAATATTTATACCTACAAAAAAATATTTTCTTGTCTCCAACACTCTTTTGTCTTTCCTCTTCATTTACTTTTTTCGCTTGCATTGATATTCTGGATAACGTGTCCGCGAAAGAGTTATGACTAATTTCCATAGTTCTCTCTAATATCGTTGTTAGAGAGTTTTCCCAGAGTTCTCCGACTTCGGAATGGACCACGTGGACACTTTTTAAATCAGTGTCCATTTCGACCACATTTGTAACAGTCGCCAGCTTTTATGTGAATTTTGCTATAAGAGAACTCCACTTTTACTTTGGAACCTTCAAACTCTGAGTTATGCAAGCTTTCTCGTTTTTTTTCAAAATGCACAAATCCATAGTTTCTGACGATATCACATTCTACCACTTTCCCATATTTTTCAAATATTTTCTGAAGGTCATCTTTCGACAATGTTCTGGTATATTGCCGACGAATATTTTCATCGTAGATATTTTCTTGAGGTGACGCGTCTGTCGGGAGGTGAAAAATCTCGTCCAGTCACTGTTTATTTTCGGTCCCACTAGGTCGTTTCCCATTAGCATCTCATGGGTAGTCTGTTTACAGTACTCACTTTCACCGTTCCCGAAATCAATTTGGTGAATGGGTGTTTTACTATCCCCTTATGTAAGTGTGCTTCCCAGTTGCTGAATCGGTTCCCTTTGAAAGTTGACTTTTGAGTACCAAGGACTGGAACGCTCCTGTATCTCTCAATATTTTGACGTTCGACATAATTCTACTGTCATTCACCATTGATAGTTGTCCTGTCGACACGAAGGGTTTGTAACTGTCTTGCTGTCCCTTTATCGAAACTGCTCCTTGTGGCATGGTATTGCCCTCCAATACGTCGTTAGGTTGTTTTTTTTTCAATTTCTAGCCATGTGTCCAGCTTTCCCATTATGAAAGCATGTTGCTATCGGCTTCTCCTTCCATTTCATTGGAGGAATACTTTTAACGTCCGCTCTCTCAGTTGGCACATTGTAACCTCTTGCCTTATACTCGTTCTGTCCGATACTGGGTATCCTCACATAGCTTGGCTTCGTCTGGAACGTTTGGTGAGTCAGGACATATTCGTCTGCTAACGTTGCCAGTTTTTGCACGGTTCCGACTCCTTTCTCTTCTCTGTAAAGCTTTAGCTCGCTATTTAATCCGTTTTTAAATTCTTCAATGAGAATAAACTGCTTCAATCCTTTACAGCCGTTTTTGTTCCAACGAGCTCCATCTGTCGAAGAACGTTTCTTTTTGCCTAAGGAACTCCGTATAGGTTTGAGCTTCTGTTTTCCGATGATTTAAAAATTTTTACCCATATGCTTCGGGCATGAGCTCGTATTCCGTCAATATGGCATCTTTGACGGTATCATAATCTCTACAATCAGCGATAGTTAGCCCTTCATATGTCTTCTGGGCTTTGCTGACCAGTACGTGTGTTTCAGCCACTCCATATTTTTCACCGTCTTCTTGAAGTGCGGAAAATATTCATCGACCTGCTTTTCTCAAAACTTCGGTATCAGCCTCACTTGCGTAGCCACGTCGAATTTTCCCGCTCTTGGTGATTCTTGACTTCTCCCTTGTAGTTCAAGTTCCAACCTTCTTGAGCAATTCGTGCCTTCTCAATTTCACTTCTGGACATAATTTTTGTTTTTTTCCAACTCGACTTGTGTCAACGTCATTTCCTGATTATCTAATTGTAGATGACCAAGTACGTCCTCCTCAAATATATCGTTGTCCACCATGTGTTCAGCAATAATTTTGATGTGCTTTTTGCATGGTCCTGCGGGTATCCAGTTCGAGAGTTTGTTCCACTAGAAATGCGTCATCTTTCTTCAGCTTCAGGAGCTTTTCAAAGGATGGGTTTTCCATGAATTCTTCTGCTGCTGTCATTGCCATGTTCCTCCACCGATATCTCGTGTACTGTTCCTTCCGACAGACTTTTATCCCAAATGAGCCCCCATTTATGTTACGACTCATATTCGTGACTAAAGATATTTATATTTTTGGCCCGTTTTGCACCTCCGTCAGTCTAGCTAACAATGTTTTGTTATTTTTTACACTCAACTAGTTTTTTTACACTCAACTAGTTTTATTTACACTCAACTAGTTTTATTTACACTCAACTAGTTTTTTTTACACTCAACTAGTTTTTTTACACTCAACTAGTTTTTTTACACTCAACTAGTTTTTTTACACTCAACTAGTTTTTTACACTCAACTAATTTTTTACACTCAACTAGAGTGCCCGTTTTTGAGAGCCCCCATTTATGTTACGACTCATATTCGTGACTAAAGATATTTATATTTTTGGCCCGTTTTGCACCTCCGTCAGTCTAGCTAACAATGTTTTGTTGTTTTTACACTCAACGAGAGTGCCCGTTTTTGAGAGCTGGATTTACCTCACCTTATGCCACATCTTGCTTCAGAGGGAGGCAAGTAAATATCAACTGTTTTCTTTCTTTTTTTTTTTGAACTTATGTGTTCAGACCTTACGAACACCCCGTATAACTTGTCTGACAATTTTCTTACATAGATCACACACTTGGCTAGAAGATACTACACTTCGTCTTTCTGTCTTCTATAAGTGAAAGAGAAATCCTTCTCGACTGAGGCAATTTTTATTTATGTTCCAATCCAGAATGCTCCTTCTGGGGAGCTGGATTCTCCCCCACATTAAAAACCGACCCTGTGTCTAACTCTACTCTCGTGAGGAGACAATAGGAAACACGATATGTCTTTTACTCTAGATTTTTCTGCCATGCCTGTTTCTTTTACAAGATCAGCTTATGTCTTTGAAAGACTTTTTAAATCTTTATTTATGCGAAAGCAAAACGATTTGTTCCTTAATCGTGATTAACAGATGTTGGTCAACTAAAAGGAGAGACGAATGCTCTTGAAGAATTAAGTCGACAACTATTTTTGGAAGCTGTGGATCTACATAATACACGGGTATGATATTTACATTTACTTTTTTTTATAATAATAATAATAATAATAATGAAATAATTGTGTATCAAAAGCAGGTTATGGAGTTGGATGTTTTGGAAGGAGTCAGAGTTGGACGCGTATGAATGCTCATAGTCAGAGATGCCTATAAAGACAAAAATGAAACATGCATACATAGGTTAACCGTACAAGTAAATACATTGTTCCCATATAATAACATATTATTTATGTAAAAAGAATGTGTAGATTTAAATTTTCTTGTGTCTTTTCTATTAAGGGAAATGCCCCGATGTTGACTGTATGTAGCACCTCTAGCCAGCAAATGAGAGAGAAATCCGGTTTTACTTCTTGACCTCATGTTGATATGAGACTTGTCACAAGATCTTATGTTTGTAACGAGATTTGGGAATTACCTTTTTTTTTTTTTTTTTTTTCCCAATGATTTTAAGCCTTTTTACCAAGGGACATAACTCTAGCTAAAAAAAAAACAATTTTAACTCCAACTGGAGATAAATGTTCCTGCAGTTGGGTCATCGCTTATTATGTAGAGATGGAGTCTTCATTATAAGACATATGAGCTTTTCAAGTGCTGAAAATAGACCTTTTTATTGGTCCCCTGATTTATAAAATCGGGGGACTTATGTTCTGAGGCATGTCCGTCCGTCCGGATTTTTCTCCGCAACCATCCATTGAATTTCTCTGAAATTTTGCATGAAGTTGTAACTTTGGTCAGGTTAGAAAGTGACATTCTTCGATTTTTGAAAAAACATCTGGTTAGCACCCCCAGGGGGTCAAAAGGCCCCGAAATGGCAAAAAATGACATTTTTTGCCCAATAACTTTTCATCCATACATTCAATTTCTCTGAAACTTGGCCAAAATGTGGAGGCAATGTTCCGAATAGAAAATAAGTATCGCTGACCTTGGAAAAAATCTGGGTCAAAAGTCCCCAAAATGTCAAAAAATGACCCTTTTCTCCCATAACGTTTGATCCATCCATTCAATTTTTCTGTAACTTGGCCAAAATGTAGAGGCAATTGTTCTGGATATAAAATGAGCATCCTTGACCTCAGAAAAATTTTGGTTCGCGCCCCCAGGGGGTCAAAAATGCCCCAAATTGCCCAAATTTATTGCATTTTACACTCGCCACATCGAGTCACATACAGAGGGGGACCACGCACGCGCGGCTTGTTTATTTATGTTTTCTTTTTCAAAATAAAATTCTACAATTGCGTTTTCTTTGGACTATGCTGAACTTTGCTAACTCTAATCTCCAAGAGTTTAGCTGTTAATACCTGAAAGATAAAAAAAATTTTTTTTTATGAATATGGTAAGTATTTTTATTTTTAAATTAGTACCATTACATTTATGCATTTAGAACTCTGAATTTGCCCGAGGAATAGTTACGTAACTTTCAATATGAAAATTCCTTTAAATCAACTCAATATGAAAATTAACTCATTTTATAAGTGAAAAAAAATCTGATAAGAACAATGATTTTAAATTACAGGTCATCTCAGTATAAATGTGACCCATGTGGAGGTTAATACCTCCACCAAGATTAATATTATTCTGTGTTTTTTAGGGTTGATAGAAGATAGAATAATGTTTCAAAATCATCTAAGGAGATTGAATGGTAAACAGAAGAAATGCTAGCTTTTTTTCAGAATGTGTGATTCAGTGATGAAGCTCACTTTTCTTTGTCAGGTCAACAGGAAGAACTTGGTTTCTTGAGGATCTTAAGTGCCAAATGAAGTCCTTCAGCGGCCGCCACACTTTGTGAAGTGCATCACGTGGGTCGCAATCTCGAAAGATGGCATAATCGGACCGTTTTTATTTAGAATGATGTTGGGGAGACAATGACGTTCAATAAAGAGTGTTGTATTAATAACTACATTTTGGAGGGCACTTGGTGCCTGTCGTAGCATGCGACGAGAGGAGCAATGGTTCCAACAAGATGGAACAACTTTCCACAGCTAACATGATTAGGAAGTGGTTGGAATTGTCACTTTGCAAGTCGACTGATCAGCAAACGTTGTTTCATAATTGTCACCACATTCACCGGATTTAAACCGAACGGATTTCTATCTTTGCAGGAATGAGAGTTCTCAGCTTTTAAGCAGAATTCCGCTTTTTTTTCTAATTCAGAAAAGGCGGAATTTCGTTTGAATCTGCCCTTTTTTAAGAAGAAAAGATTGATTTATGCCGAAAGACCTTTACGTCCTTATTATTACTTCTTTTGGGCATTTGGCTCGATTTTATTTTGCTTTCTTCTTCTCTCTCTCTATCTCTATCTCTCTCGCTGTATCTTTCTTTCTTATTTCCTTGTCTTGCATTGCCTCACGCCATGCTTCAAACGATTCACGATGTGGGTAGGGGTGAGGTAGAAGACTTATTTCATCAAAGAATCACTTCCTGTCTCCTACCTGCATACACACTTAGGGTTTTTTCTCTTGGTTGGGAAATTGGATGGGTGGGTGCGAACCCCCCGTTGCGAAATTCATCTTGATTTCAGATTTTTATGCCATTGGCCACTCACATCCCTGCTTTGAGACTTTTTGAAAGACCAGAACAATCCACAAAATATTACAGGACTCGAGATAGCCATCACTCGGCAAATCCGTGGCATAACAATAGAAGTGTGTCAGGATAATCAACAACTATGTTTGACGACTCTAATTATGCTATCAGCACCGAGGCACCCATTTAGCATATCTTATAAAATTTTAATTTTATAACAAAAATTAATATCATAGATAGAAAAAAAAGAAGGAAAATCATAGCACACTACAATTTACAGATTGAGACTTATGTCGCCTTTATGTCCTCTAACAAATACATGTCTTGTAAAATTGTTAATTTTATAACAAGAATTAATATCATAGAGAGAAAAAAGAAAGAAAGTCGTAGCACACTACAATTTTCAGATGGGGAATTGTGTCGCCTTTATGTCCTAACAAATACATGTCTTGTAAAATTGTTAATTTTATAACAAGAGATACTGAATCGACACTTATTTTAACTGTTATCGTTTAAGCTTTTTGAAAACCAAAGTTTTCTTGTCTGGTTCATAAGTTTTTAGCATGTAGATGGGTCACGTTTATACTGAGACGCTCCGTATTGAACTAATTCTTGAGATAAATTTGAACCTGTTTTCATTTTAATCTTTTATTTCCACAGGAAAGAATAGAAGAGTCTAAAACATTAAAAGGGAAATATTTTAATTTCTTGGGTTATTTCTTCTCCATTTATTGTGTATGGAAAATATTCATGGTAAGTGAACACATTTCTTATTTCTATATGAAAATTTGTAAAAAAAAAGAAAAGGAAGCATTGCTTTCTCCAAAATGTTTTTGTACTAAAGGGAGATAACCCTTCGAATAATTTTGTGATGAGTTGTTTAAACAATTTATTCTGCCTCTTTTAACATCTCTTACTTTAACTTTGAAAATTTAAATTTTACAAGAAAGGTATTTGAGAACATACATTATTTTACTATAGCAGGAATATTATTTGAGATTATTCATTTAATTTTTTGGCTCATGAGTCACAACTTATCAAGGTCGAAAGCCACTTGAGGATAAGGGTTAACCAGATTAAATGATTGTCAGTTGAAAGATGAAGAATTAATGGAATGAACTGTTTGATTACTTATGAAGACGGTTTATGACACATATTTGTCTGAAGACGACTATGCTGTAGTCTGCAGGGAAGCCCTTGCAAAGAAGTTCTATTCATAGAAATTCTGCCTGACACTATACACATGGAGGAAGATAGGAAACTTTTTTTTTCCTGTTGTGGTAATAAGACGAGTTCTTGCGGTGAATGTCTTATAAGCAGGAACCAGAGATTGGAGCTTAGTTGAGCAGTTTTTAGGGAAATGGCGATAGAGTATTTATTTACCTCCTCTCCAGGAGGTTAGGCACAAGGTAAGATGTGACCCAAGGTCGGATTGGGAAAGTGGGACTTGAAAAGCCAGCGCCCGAGAAGGTGAGCACTCTGGCCATTAAAAATTGCCTGGGCAGCCCCGTCGGCATTCCCCAGTAGGGGCGCCTCAGGCAGTAAGCAATAAACTTACTCCTCCCCAAAGAGGGGAGGCAAAGCCTGGAAGGGTGGACCTCCTAGAACTGCACAGGACAAACCCATAGACCGGCAGAATGAAGCCCCGAAGGTCAAGACGATACCAGTCTATGGGGTGCAGTATCCATCGGAACAGATACTACACTAAATGGCGATAGAGTAGACTAGCAGGCTTTCTTCTGTGAGAAAAGGGCTGAAGAGAACAGAAGAGATATTATATTTCATAATTATCTAGAGGAGTCTCTATAATGACACAACAAATGAAGAGGCACACAGTTATTACGATTGTAAATATTGAAATTTAGAAACAGAAACATTTTTAAAAGTAGCTTGATCTTTTCTTTTACAAAGTTTGTAAAGAGTAAAAGGCTTTAGATAGATATCAAAATGTAAGAGAAATTCTAGACACACTGATAGCATTGGAACACCTGAATTTATTTGACAAGCACAGCACACTGTTGGTGGTAATCCTAGAAGATCCGTGAGGTCGACTGCAAAAGAACATCATGTATCAGAAGCAACAATCTGAAATGTTGTCCACAAAAATGTCAGATACAAGTCTTTTGTGATGAGTAATGGTCATTTTACGTCAGAAAAGGTGAAGGAACTGCCACACAATACTCATGGGATGCAAAAATGGATGGTGGAAAATTATCGTGATCACATGACTTCTAATATTTGGCTCACCAGATCTCAATCTTTTGGACTACTATGTATGGAATGTAGCTGAGAAAAGGTTTATGAACACCCTTTTTACACTAAGTCTATATATATATATATATAATCAAATGTGTGTGTCATGTTTGTGTTCCCTATAGAAAGAAAGATTAGAAGATCTACATAAAATCTGAAAGTGTATTCTTATGTAAAATTTATTGGGGAAGACAATGGAAGTGTTCCCGAATCTCTGATTTCACCCCTATGAGGGCATAACCCCCTTAAAACTTCAAATATATTCTATTTTTATAAAATTTAAATAATATGTATAAAATTCTATGGGAAAGACAATGGAAGTGGTCCCGAATCTCTACATTACCCTCCATGTGACAAATATTTATATGCCCCCACCTCTAAGTGACCCATTGGGATAGAATCCCCTTAAAACTTCAAATACGTATAACCGATTTTAATGAAATTTAAACCATATGTATAAGACACTAATTGAGAGTTTTCCAACATTTCAGCTTCCTTCGATTGTATTGGTGGGGGTGGGTGGGAAGAGGGAGGAGGGCAGTAAAAACAAAGAAAATAATATAGTGTTATGAGCATAGTGAAAAAGGAACATAGTGATCCTCATTCAATCCCGAGCAACATCGGGTCTTCCTGCTAGCATTTCATAAAAGCCTTTGTTGAGTAATGTACAATATGAACAAGGATCACCTGATCCTAGCATGTAGGTGATCCATACCTCATATAAAAGGAGAAGACGTTAATGAAAAAAAAATACAAAATAATATATTTATTCTTATCTTCAAAAAGTTTTTTTTTTTTTAAAGTAATTTTTGCGTATGTATAAATCTGTCCTCAAACATGTTACGCATGATAGGAATATACAGATCAATTTTTAGTAAATATGTTATCAGGCATGTGTACAGAGTGATGTTGTATAGAAGTGAAACTTGACCAGTGAAGGTTGAGGACATGCGTTGCATGGAGAGAAATAATATGAGAATGATTCGATAGATGTGTAATGTGAGTCTTAAAGACTGGCTTAGATCTGATGACCTCAAAGGAAGATTAAATCTGGACAGTATAGGGAGATGTGTGCAGAACAGGAGACATTTTGTTATCTTGGTGATACCATTATGACACGGGGTGGAGCAGGTGTTAGTGTGAAAGCTAGAATTAGAAGTGGATGAAGTAAGTTCAGGAACTTTAGCCATTACTAACCAGCAGAGCGTCACCACTGTTGACTAAAGGAAGAGTCTATTGGGCATGTGTACACAGTGTGATGATGTATGAAATCTGGCCTGTGAGGGTTAAGGACATGCGTTGTTTGGAGAGAAATGATACGATGGATGTGTAATGCTGAGATCTGATGAGCACAGAGGAAGATTAAATCTGGACAATATAAGATGTGCAGAACAGAAGACTTTAATCGTTTGGCCACATTGAAAGAATGGATCAGAGTTTTTGGTTAGTAGATGTAGAATAGTTGAGGTATCAGTCAGTTGGCGGGGGAATGCCAAGGAAAACATGAGAGTAAATGATAAGGATGGACTTGAGAAAAAGGGGGATAAATGAAGACCTGGCCAGAGATAAGTTAGTTTAGAAATCAATTTCTAAAAGCCGTCCAACACATGCCAGCATGTAAAACGGAGGTTAAACTGAGTATAATGATAACAATGATAGATCCAAAAAATGTATTTTCTTAATTCATTTTTTACCATTTTAAAATTCATCCGGTTTATTCTTAAAATGATTATATCAGTTATTTTTAATCTGATTAGGCAATTTTTTTCAAAAAATATATTACTTTAAATATGTGGTAGATTTAGTTTGTAAAAATTCTCTTGCTAATGAATTTTCTTAATTCATTTTTTATCATTTTAAAATTCATCCAGTTTATTCTTAAAATGATTATATCAGTTATTTTTAATCTGATTAGGCAATTTTTTTCAAAAAATATATTACTTTAAATATGTGGTAGATTTAGTTTGTAAAAATTCTCTTGCTAATGAATTTTCTTAATTCATTTTTTATCATTTTAAAATTCATCCGGTTTATTCTTAAAATGATTATATCAGTTATTTTTAATCTGATTAGGCAATTTTTTTCAAAAAATATATTACTTTAAATATGTGGTAGATTTAGTTTGTAAAAATTCTCTTGCTAATGAATTTTCTTAATTCATTTTTTATCATTTTAAAATTCATCCGGTTTATTCTTAAAATGATTATATCAGTTATTTTTAATCTGATTAGGCAATTTTTTTCAAAAAATATATTACTTTAAATATGTGGTAGATTTAGTTTGTAAAAATTCTCTTGCTAATGAATTTTCTTAATTCATTTTTTATCATTTTAAAATTCATCCAGTTTATTCTTAAAATGATTATATCAGTTATTTTTAATCTGATTAGGCAATTTTTTTCAAAAAATATATTACTTTAAATATGTGGTAGATTTAGTTTGTAAAAATTCTCTTGCTAATGAATTTTCTTAATTCATTTTTTATCATTTTAAAATTCATCCAGTTTATTCTTAAAATGATTATATCAGTTATTTTTAATCTGATTAGGCATTTTTTTTCAAAAAATATATTACTTTAAATATGTGGTAGATTTAGTTTGTAAAAATTCTCTTGCTAATGAATTTTCTTAATTCATTTTTTATCATTTTAAAATTCATCCAGTTTATTCTTAAAATGATTATATCAGTTATTTTTAATCTGATTAGGCAATTTTTTTCAAAAAATATATTACTTTAAATATGTGGTAGATTTAGTTTTTTAAAATTCTCTTGCTAATGAATTTTCCAATATGAGGAGGGATACAAACAAAAAAGTAATTCATATTTAGAAATTTAGGAATTCCGTTAGTTTAAAGGTCTCTTTTAGTAAAGTAGTTTAACTTAAGGATTTCACCCTAATTTTTGTAATTGAGATTCTTATTCCTCTTATTGATTTAGTCACTTTTATTTTGTATGCCTTCTAATCTTAATATTATATCTATATTCCCATGTCTAGTTCTCGGGGCCCAGGATTGAGTATTATATTCTATAAAATGTTAAATATTTCTTGAAAATAAAATGTCTAACCATTCAATCAATCATTTTATTTGCTTTTAAGACAATTAAAAATATGATTTGGATTATGTGACTACTATTTTCATCTTAGTTATTATTTTTTTCACATTTTTGGCCAATGCAACCTCCAACCATCTTCAGATGCATTTTTCGAACTTGGGAATGTTTCTGTCGAACTTGAAGCCACACGGAACTTCGAACCAAACTCCTCATTTGATCCACGAGGCCAGATTGTTCTCGTTCCATCAGCCATGAAAGGCTAATTAATTATAATGTTATTCTTGTAGTAAGGTTTGAACCTTCAACCTCCAGAAGACCACCACCCATTACTATATATGGATCAATTAAACTTCAGCCCCCACCCCCTTTTATGTATTAAAAGAATGCAAAGGGTAGATCTTAAAAACTGTTTAAGTCGAGGTGACGGCAGAATTCTATGTATTATGGTGTACTCGATTTTGGAACAATTCATTTTGGAATTGGGTTAAATCTTAATTTTTGACAACCACAAACATCAGATATTTCTCGATTACTTCTTTGTTCGATGCCAAAGATGAAATGCAATCTCATTTTTTAATGAATAAGTTGAGTGAATAAGTTAGACACAAGGTCGATTTTTAATGTACGGAAAAATCTAGCTCCCCCCCCCCAAAAAAAGGGGCACTCTGGATTGGGACAAAAATCAAAATTGCCTTAGTCTAGAAGGATTTCTCTTCACTGACTGAGGACAGAACAGGTACTACACTTTAATCCCAACCTGAAGGGCGAGATCATTTGTTTATTGGAATCCTACAACTTAATTGTAACATCTCCTCCCATCAATGGAGAAAAAATTTATACCTACAAAAAAATATTTTCTCGTTTCCAACCCGCTTTTGTCTTTCCTCTTATTTTCTTTTTTCGCTTGCATTGATATTCTGGATAACGTGTCCGCGAAAGAGTTATGACTAATTTCCATAGTTCTCTCTAGTATCGTTGTTAGAGAGTTTTCCCAGAGTTCTCCGACTTCGGAATGAGTATAAGAAGTCTGAGTATGTTTGAAAAAGCTTTATTCTTCCAAGATCTACAAAGGGGTCGAGTCTCTGTTAGAGCAATGGCCTCTAAGAGAAAACTGAACAAAGGGAAGTAATTCACTTCCAAAGAGCATAAATGGAGATTGAAGAGTTCTTTTCTTTTTATTTCATCACAGGTGTAAAAGGTGATCACATTTGTACAAATGAAGGTACAAGTGTATTATTATGTTTTATTATTATTATTTAATTTGTATTATTAAATGTACAAACCTTTTTATGCATAAAAAAAATTTCATTTTTCTTTTTAAGTCGGCCATTAACATCATTTTTGACCGTGTGGGAAAAGTAGATCCAGTGACAAGAGGCACAGAAATTGCTGTCAACTATTTAGGAATACAGTTTGATGTGAGTAGCTTTTATTCTGAACAAGCAAAATAAAAGAAATGGCATTACTGTAGTATTTCTGATGTGCTGAAAAGAATGACGACCCACTGATATATGAAAATATAATTTATTATCGTTATTGTCAGTGAAGGAGTGTGGGTTTGTGAGGAAGGAAGACGCACGCACAAGAATTCGACGAGTGGTTTTATTCAGGCCCAAATCGCCAACAAACTAACAATATCAATTTCGAGTTATATAACAATTTGTGACCCCCTACAAACGCCCACTGTGGGACTTTGCTGTCGATGCCAATGTGTTATATTCAGTAAAGCTAACTTTTTGCAGATAGTTCCAATTAACAATTATTTTATTTTTGGCAATCCACCATATTTGTTTTTCCCAGCCAGGTAGCCTGACTTCAACCAATGTTTATTTTGTTTTTTGTGCAAAAAAACGTTTCGTTCTCTCTTTTTTAATAATTTTGTGCTATGATTATTTCTCTGGTCAACCGTATGATAAGAACTTTGACTCTTAATTTGTTAATATAAAATCATTTTTCTTTGTTTTTTGTCCAACGTTGATAGTTTATATTATGCAAATGTGATTTTTGTTTTATAGACAAATAATTGTTTTTCCAGGTTAAATTTTGGTCCCAGCAAATTTCCTTTTTGTTGGTGGGAATTATTATAATCACATCAATACGAGGTCTTTTGATTACACTTACAAGGGTAAGTAATGCAACCGGAATGTTTTATTGCTTATGAGTGAACGGACACCTGGTGTTGCCTGACAGCTTTTACTTAAACATTTTTTATTGCATATTTCTTTCTTTTACTTTTTTTTTGTGGGAGAAGGGTTGTTTTTCTTTTAACTACAAGGGCTTACTTTCCTATAATGAATAAATAAATAAAAAACATTTTTAATAGATCCAATATATATATATATATATATATATATTCATTGCTTGATGTTGGATGTTTTATGTATTTTTTCTGAAGAGATGAAGTCTTTATCTTTGTAACGGTATGAATAATACTGAATATTATCATAAATAGACTGGCATAAGGCAAAATATACATTTTGCCTTATGCCAGTCTATTTAATAATAATGTTTTGAAAAATGTGTAAAAAAAAACAACTAAGAATTTTTACTTCTGAAACTTGATTTAAATGTCATTTTTAAATCTATAAACAGTAATATATATATATATTATAAGTTGTTAGATTTTAAAAGTTGGACCTAAATAGCATTTAAGCTGACATATTAAACTTTGATTCTGACTAGCTAATTTTCAGTTGTTATTGTTGTACCATGTTATCGCCATTATAATAACATACTTTGCTACAGTTTATTTAAATAATTATGTAGTCCCACCTGGATAACTCGTAAAATGGAAACATTTTTCAATTATAAACAAAACAATCTAAATCGTCAAGAGGAATAACATATTTTTTATTGAAGGATGATAAGAATTGTCTCCCTTACAACTAAAATTTGATTTCTTTTTCTGTATAAATTTAAAATGACTTCACTGCAGTGCCGGTAGGTACAGCTACTATATATGTGTATACATTAACTCAGGTAGGTTTGTATGTACCGGATTCACTCCTAAACTAATTAACCGATCATTATGAAATTTGGAACACGGCTGTTAAGTGTAAGGGGTTGTAATGTTGACTATATTTAGTTTAACTTGGTTTTATGCAAAGAGGAGGTTGGAAGCCTTTTATAAAATCATAACAATAGGTTTTAGATATCAATTAATAAATATTTCCCAAATTTCAGTTTCTTTGGAGTATTTTAAAGAATTTTTAGGAGCATAATATGAACACACTCTTCCATTTGAAAATGTTATTATGCTCCCTAAAAACCATTTAAGATATTCCAAAGAAACTGAAATTTGGGGAATATTTATGAATTGATATATATATATATATATATATATTATACCTATTGTTAAAATTTTACAAAAATTAGAGGTATCTGAATTTTCACGAAGGGCTTCCACCCACTTTTTACCCCCTTTGCATAAAAACTAAGTTAAACTAAATATTGTTCACATTAGCCATCCTTGTGCCCAGCAGCTATGTTCCAAAATTCATAAATGATCGGTTAATTAGTTTAATATATACACATACCTAATCTAATATAAATAGAGAGATATATAAATTGTACAAAATATTGTTTTATAGATTTTTTTTTTTTGGTTTCTTTCATTTTAAGAACTTAAACATATTTTAAAATTTTGGGATTATTTGATCTCGGACTATTGGTCGTCTTGTTGTTATATTCACAACGTTTTAGTTTCTTTGGGGTAGTTTAAAGGATTTTTAGGTGCATAATATGAGTCAATCTCCAGTTTAAAAATTATATTATGACCTCTGACCTTCTTCAGGTACATCTTTTCAAACTTGGGAACCTAACAGTAAAACTTGGGAACCTAACAGTAAAACTTGGGAACCTAACAGTAAAACTTGGGAACCTAACAGTAAAACTTGGGAATCAGTACGGAATTTCAAATTAAACTCTTTATTTAATCCACGGGGGTAGATTGTTCTTGTTCCATCATCCATGACCAAATAGAAGTGTTAATTTTATTTTATTGCCTGTAGTAAGGATTGAACCTTCAACCTCCAGTCACTTACTGGTGTTCTCACCTACTACTTATAATTACTGGTTTTCATATTATATTTAACTCTATATTAGGTCTATATAGGAGGCCATTGTCACCTGTACATCATCATCAGTTTAACGCCCATTTTACATGCTGGCATGTGTTGGACAGCTTTTAGAAATTGACTTACAAACTAACCTATATCTGACCAGGCCTTTATCCCTCTTTCTCTCAAATCCATCCTTATCACTTCCTCTCATGTTTTCCTTGGCCTTCCCTTGCCAACTGACCCTGCTACCTCAACTGTTCTAAATCTACTAACCCCGAAACTCATCCATTCTTTCAATGTGACTATATCATTCAAGCTGCCTGTTTTGCACACATCTTTCTATACTGTCCAGATTTAATCTTCCTCTGAGGTCGTCAGATCTAAGCCTGTCTTTAAGACTCACATTACACATCCATCGTATCATTCTCATATCATTTCTCTCCATGCAACGCATGTCCTCAACCCTCACTGGCCAGGTTTCACTTCCATCATGTACACATGCCTGATAGACTACAGTATTTGACTATTCCCAAATCCGGAAATATGCGTCTGAAGAAGGTTGGAGGTTACATCAGCCGAAACGTTTTGAATATAACAACCAATATGAGAATGTTAGTCCAAATAATCCAGATAATTTTAATCTCAAAAATTAAAAATTTTTATTTATTCATTAATTTTTAATTTTTTAATTTTAGTTTTTCTACGCCATCGCCAGCAGCAAATCATCCAATATTATCGTGTTATGTCTCGCTCGCACATTTTAAGTTTTAAGGAGGTTCTGTCCCTATGGGTCACTTCGAGGTGGGGGCAAGTAGATATTCGGCACATAGAATGTAACATAGATTCCGAACAACTTACATAGTCTTCCCCCAAAAAATGTTTACATATTTAAATTTCATAAAAATAGGGTGTATATATGTATATATATATATATATATATATATATATATTAACTTAGTTCACCCCAAACAAGGCAAGTTGCCACTGTAGATGTAAGTGGCTACTGAGAATTAGGGTGGAAGTTTAGGGGCTGTGCAGTGAGATGCTTGTTCACATTAGTTTTAAATTTTTGCATGTCGGTTCCACTTCCTTTGCAGCAGCCTTGGCAATGTCTTCTATGTATTTGTTCCAATTTATGTTACCTGTGAATGTTAGGCCAAGGAGTTAAAATTTTTATTTATTCATTAATTTTTAATTTTTTAATTTTAGTTTTTCTACGCCATCGCCAGCAGCAAATCATCCAATATTATCGTGTTATGTCTCGCTCAGATCATGGTAAGTACGTCTGCAAAAGTTCATGTTGTTAGAAACACTGAATGCAAATTTTTAAATATCAAATTTAATTTTACAATATCAAAACCAGACGTAATATTATTTGACTTGGACCCTTGTATCCATCATCTGTTCTATATTACTGCGGTGCTTAAAAAATATTTCCATTCTATGGACGTCTGGTGCCAATGCAGACCCCCCCCCCTCATATTATTGTACCACCTTTGTTCAAACTGAAACATCCTTATCTAGGTACTCTAGTTAATGTAATTTCAGAATTTATCTGGTTGTGGGGGTCTGTCTCGAAAACCCTTGTAGGAGTTTGTGACGTATTTCCAGTCTATGGAGATCCAGTGCAGACCCCGCAATATTACTGTATAATTTTTGGACAGAACAGATACTACACATTGATCTTAGCCTGAAGGCCAAGAAAGTGCAATTTAGTTCAATTCCACGTTCTACACAGCAGCAACATCAGATGAAATTAAAAAAAATATTTTTTTGCGTAGCATCCTGAGCGATCCCATATTTTAAAATAGGGGTGGAAGGTGATAATTTATGTATGAGCATGAAATTGCCTCAGCGTATTATTATATAGATTAACTATGAACATTGATTGCTTTATTCATTCATGTTTAAAATGACTTTGAGCGAATTCAAAGCTTGAATCTATCAGTATGAATGTTGGACACTTTCTTCGCAACTTTAAATAATGGCGACTTCAAAAATTGCTTGAAAGTATGAATCAACAGAAGATGTTAGTTTTTAATCAAGGGAAGCGCGAGAGTGCTCTATCCCATAATAGACTCCACTAATGGCCTATGCTGGAAATCTCATTTCTTTGATCAATCATAACTCAAAAACCAATAAACCAAATTAGTTAAAACTTAGCACAAAATTTTTATTTGATAGGTTCTATAAGTGTGTAGAATTTCAGCATCATTAGTCAAGGCAACCCAGAGATCCAGAAAGTTCTGTATCTCATCAACTATTTGATGGATTCAGCTGATTTTTGGCAGAGATAGAGGTTCTAGGGTCTAGTTGATGGCATTCTAATTTCAGTTTACCATATAGCTTAGTTTTCCAGAAAATTCCAAAAAACCTTATGAGAAGGCATTGTATTGAGGCATAGCCTTTACAAAAGTAGTGACACTCCATGAAAAATGCCAGTATACTGAAATCATATGCCCTTAATAGGGTTAAGATGAAAATTTATATACACTAAATGTACAAAAGCAAGGAAATTCCCAAATTTTTACACTTTTATTGTCATTAAGGGTATGCGAGCACAACAGGGCTATGTATTTTACTGGTAGGAATTTTTCTTCAGCGCACCTCACATACTTCATCCACTCATGCATAGAGATTTATACTGTGGTGATGTGATAATGAAATGGTTTGGTTGATATGTAGTCATACGCTTAATGACTATAAAAGTGTAAAAATTTGGGAATTTCCTTGCTTTTGTACATTTAGTACTATTTGAGTTAAAAAGAAAATTACATGATTGCTGCATAAATATGAAAAAAAAAAAAAATGAAAGAAAAAAAGAACAAAATTTGCGATTGCTACATAAATATAAAAAAAAGAATAATAAAAAAATTGACAATTGCTACATATATATGCAGGAAGTGGGTGCATGATAAAATTAATTATAACAAATGTTATCTTCGATGTCATTTAATGTGTTTACTCGTTATCTTTTATCAGGAATAAATTAGACTTTTTTTATTATCTGTATAATGTTTCATCTTTGATATGATTTGGTTTATGAACATATATAATACTTACGTCTGAATGATTTTTTAAAAAAAAATTTTAATGTGTTTTTTTTTTTTTGTTCTTTTACGTCAACATTTGTAACCAGTTCATCTCTTTTATTAAATAGTTTTTTTTTCTCTTGATTTTTAAAATGTTGCGACAATAAACACGATCCAGTCATTTTTAATCCATTATTAATAGACTAGCAGGATAACCCGACGTTGCTCGGGATTGAATGAGGATTACTACTATGTACTTTTTCACTATGCTCATAACACCATATTATTTTTTCTGTTTTTACCCCCCCCCCTCCCGTTTCGACCCCTAATAAAGGCAGAAGAAGCTAAAATGTTAGAAAATTCTCTGAATAAGTGTCTTATACATATGGTTTAAATTTCATTAAAATCGGATATACACATTTGAAGTTTTAAGGGGGTTCTGTCCCTATGGGTCACTTCGAGGTGGGGGAAAGTAGATATTCGGCACATAGAATGTAACATAGATTCCGAACAACTTACATAGTCTTCCCCCAAAAAATGTTTACATATTTAAATTTCATAAAAATAGGGTGTATATATATATATATCTAATATATAAAGTAGAGACGATTTTTCCCCTGTACCTTCTCGGAGAATAGGAAAATAACCACATGCATCACAGGCTACTAAACTCACCATTACATTACACTTATTCACTCGAGCGTGTTTTAGTACATTTGTTATTCTTTTTTCCCAGCTTATACTAAATATTACATTTGGCCCGCCATCCACGACTCTCCTAAAAACCAACTCCATATAGGTGGTAGCAAAAACTTTTCTCTCTAACAATTCTGTACTGTCACTCTACTCATCGACACCGGGAACTAATACACACAGTTTAATTTTCACAAAACACCGGTTCTTATTTATTATTAAGTTAATTGACCTATTTTCACATCTATTTTAACCCGAATGCGTGGTGCAGTCGGTAAGAAGGCGGGATTCATAATCACCTGTTTTAGCGTTCGAACCCATTCTACTCTACCGCTGTTTTTTTTTTGTTTTTTAATTTAAAACATTCGCCAACACAATAGATGTCTTCTATGTATTTGTTCCAATTTATGTTACCTGTGAATGTTAGGCCAAGGAGTTTGAACGTTGGACTCTCAGGTAGAGTGTTATTTACGATGGCAGTCGGTGGTTGAAGAGGTTTCTTGTAGTTGTTGAAAGAAAGGAGCTTTGTCTTAGCAGCATTAAATGTTACCATCCATTTATGACCCCATTCCACTGGAGGTCACTTTCTAAGGATTCAGCCATTGCCTCAGATTTGTGCAGATCCGTTTTAGCTACATGACGAGAGTAGAGCGTGGTGTCATCAGCAAATATACCCATCTCCGACACAATTTCATCAGGGAGGTCGTTTATGAAAATTAGGAACAATAAAGGTAAAAAGATCGATCCCTGGGGTATACCTGCATTTATGTCATGTTGAAGTTTTAAGGGTGTTATGTCCTCCATAGCGCTCTCAGGGGTGCACATAGAGATTCAGTAACTTTTCTATTGTCTTCCCTAATAAATTTTACATAAGAATACACTTTTAGATTTTATGTAGATTGTCTAACCTTTCTTTCTATAGGGAACACACAAACATTATGCATACAGACATTGAGTTTTACATATATAGATTAAAAAATGGCTGTCGTCATCATCATCATCATCATCATCATCATCATCATCATCATATTTAGTTTAACATCTGTTTTAAATACTGGCTTTGTATATCATTTCTCTTCATGCAACACATGTCCTCAAACCTCACTGGCCAGGTTTCACTTCCATACATCATCACACTGTGTACACATGCATGATAGACTCTTCACTTGGTTGAAAATGGTAACGCTTTGCTGTTTAGTAATGGCAGAAATTCCCTGAACTTACTCCATTGACTGCTAATTCTTGCAATCACACTAGCACCTATTCCTCCTAATGTTTCAATGGTATCATCAAGTTAACAAAATTTCTGAACAACCTTAGTAGCTTCCCCATCCGAATATATTTTCTCCACATTTGAGTTCTCATTCGTCTCCATTGTCCAACACGTCGTGCATACAAACTGTTTAGCATCTCACAAACTACGAGTAATTCTACTGACACACCTTTCTTAATATTGTGATACTTTCAAAATTTGAAAGTAATTATGGTTCTTTTGTGCTCTTAAAGCAAAAAAAAACCCCAAAAAACTAATCTTCTCATGCGTCCTTGTCATATTAAAGAATGAAATGTTTCACCTTTTTTTTCCCCTAACAATCCCCAGACTTTCTTATCAAAATAACTACCAATTCTCTCCCTCTATTTTCCCTTTCTTCCAGAAACGTTTTATTAAAAAAAAAAAAAATTGACATTATTTCTTCAATGGTAACTAGATAAGCTTTCACCATGACTGCCCCTCCTCCCATAGCAGACGTTACGGAATGTGATGTCAACTAAATCTAAATTCCTATCTCTGTTGTGAAACTCATATTTCATTACATTCAAATCTATTCAGACCTTTAAAAAAAATAAATAATAATAATCACCATCATAATGCATGGCTTAGATCTGATGACCTCAGAGAAAGATTAAATCTGGACAGGAAAACATGGACGAAGTGATAAAAATGGACGAGAGAAAAAGGGATAAATAAAGACCTAGCCAGAGATAGTTTAGTTTGGAAGTAAATTTCTAAAAGCCGTCCAACACATGTCAGCATGTAAAACTGACATTAAACCGAATATGATGATATTCAAAATATTAGAATAAAAATTGTTCTTATTTGTTTAGGAATTTTTTAGATGAGGACTGATATTTTGTATTATATAGCTTATTCGGACTACTATTCTCATCTTGGTTGTTATTTTCACATTTCGACCGATGACATCACTGACCTTCTTCAGGTGCATCTTTTCAAACTTTGGAATATTTATGTTGAATTTGGAAACTTTATACAGAATTTCGAACTGAACCGTTTATTTAATCCACGGGGTAGATTGTTCTCATTCTATCAGCCATGACCAGATAGTAATGTTAATTTTATGCCATTTTTAGTTATTGTCATCTGTAGTAAAGATTTAACCTTTAACCTCCAGAAGACTGTCACTTCGAACTGATTGTTAACCAATGCTATTACCTGTCATGCCATGTGTCTAGTTCTAAGTGACAGTCTTCTAGAGATTGAAGATTTAATCCTTACTACAGGCGATAATAACAAAGAATAACGCTTCTATCTGTGGATTAAATAAAGTGTTCAGTTCGAAATTCCATACACGTTCTCGAGTTCGACATAGAGATTCATAAGTTCAACTATTAGGTTCTAAGTTCAAAAAGGATGTACCTGAAGGATCTCTGAGGGTACATCAGCCAAAACATTGTTAATATAACAACCAAGCTAAGAATAGTAGTCTGAACAATTCACATAATCCAAATTATCATCTCAAAAAAAAAAAAAAAAAATCATAAACATATCAACTCTCATATGAGACTACAGCAAACCTTCAAATGACATCACCAATAAACCATAGCTAATGACTCCCGTCATATCTACACTTAACTTTAACAGTATATTTATACTTCTAAGTAGTGTTGAACATTTATCACAATATTTTTTCATTATTTTACAGGGCATGTATTTTGTTTCATCTGTGCTGTTGATGCGAATGAACATGCCTGTGGAATATCGGTAAGTTGTTATTTTATTTTCTTTCCTATTAAAAAATAATAATGAAATCATTGTGTGCAGTGCTCAGGAGGTTCACTACAACTCATCAAAAGTACACGTATAGTGTTGCATACCGTCCCGGGAATAGGCCGTGGCAGTTCTCGTTTTGTATACTCGTCCCGGAATGGGCCGTGGCAGTTCTCGTTTAAACACTCGACATTTTTTTAACACCAAATATCATATAGTTTGCATACCTTTAAATTTCTCGCACCTTCAATCTTTCCTTGTCGCGTAGAGGGGTGCGTCGTCTAGTGGTTGAATTCTTTCTTCTTTCTTTCTGCCGTGAACCACGCCGCTGCGACACAAAAGCTCCATGACCGACTCAGAAGACAAACAATCTTTTAAATTTAATTTCTGTTTTATTTCAGGCATTAGTTATCTATCGGCTTGGAGATATTCACCAACGTCGAGAGAGAGAGAGCAAATTACTGCTTTCGTAATTACTTATCAATTAAGTCCTTAATCATTCGTGGAGGGGGGAAAAGAGATCTTTCACCTGTATTTTCTTAAGGAATTAATTCCCCTAATTATGTTGCAGACTACATCGTAAATCACGTCTGATATGCTCGCCTCCAAAACTCAGACTGGCAAAACTCTCGGCTTCTCACGAATAACGAGTGACATCATGGATCCACACGTGCGACACTCATGCACAAACATTTCCATCACTCATGTTTTCTGACCTCTTGACCCGGTGCTCGTCAACGTTCGCTCTGACAGCACCTGTGAGCTCCAACCGTGAGAACAGCCCTATTCTGCACCCGACTGCACGGGTCCACCCGCACTAAATCGCGCATGTCAAACCAACGATTTTCAAAAGATACGCCCACCTCAAGATGCGTCCGTTCCCACAGGGCCATTATCCAACAATAGTACATGAGATAATGTTACAATTGTCAGAGAAATGAATTGTATATGAGTCCTGTTATACATGTGTATGGAAGAGAGGTGGCATCAGTTGTAGTTTTGGTGAATTTTGAGAAGCATGAGGGTCTTAAAGGGTGCAGTGTCTCAGTTGCTAACAACCGATGCAATCAGTTTGTTCCATTTTTAAGCAAATTCTGAGCATGAAAAAAATGTTTCCGAAAATCATGGGAGCTGTACTGTCTTCTGACTTTCTAGGCATGCCCACGTGTGTTAGACATATACAGATCAAAAGGGTGCTCCGGGTTGTTGTTGTTGGTGACTTGGTCAATACTTTTGCGGGTGTTTACCAAGTCAGTTGCTAGATATCGGAGCTTTAATAAATCCAATCCCAGGGAAACAAGGCGTTTAGTGTATGGCAACTGGCTGTTGCGACTAAGTGAATACCCTTAGTTGCAAGTCTCAACAGTTTTTTTATGTTCTGAGCTGGGAGC
The DNA here is from genome assembly GCA_963556195.1 of Sepiola atlantica. NCBI lineage: Eukaryota > Metazoa > Mollusca > Cephalopoda > Sepiida > Sepiolidae > Sepiola > Sepiola atlantica. The sequence goes on from OY744543.1 coordinate 37,701,466, forward strand.
CATGGACAACTGGAAAGCATTGAATATTGGAAGAGAGTGACCTGAATCATGATAATTCACACCAAATTCAAAAGCTCGGAAACCTTAGTTGCAGCTCAGTGCTCTTTAATTGCCTTGAAGGCCGTAAGCTGTAGAATTCTGACTGTGTCCGCACAACGAAATTCGTTGAAGCTGAAAAAAAAAAAGGTGTGGCAGGATCCAGGTAATGTGGACCTTAGCGAGGGAGATGAATGTCGAATTGGTGACTATAAAAGAAACACCCGAATGAGGATCTTTGCTACTCCTAATACAAGAATCAAAGTGTAGTATCTGTTCCGATGGATACTACACCCCATAGACTGGTGTTGTCTTGGCCTTCGGGTCTTGATTTACGCCGGTCTGCAGGTTTGACCTGTGCAATTCTGGGAGGTCCACCTTCCCAGGCTTTGCCTCCCCTCTTTGGGGAGGAGTAAGTTTATTGCTTACTGCCTGAGGCGCCCCTACCGGGGAATGCCGACGGGGCTGCCTAGGCAATTTTTAAACCCCACTTTCCCGATCCGACCTTGGGTCACATCTTACTTGTGGGAGTAAGATAAAAACTGTCCGTGTGCCTAACTCCTGGAGAGGAGTAAATCAATACTCCTAATACAAGAATCGCAATACCCAACTACTCACCACCAAGGCGATATATATTGAGTTGATCTTGAGTGCTGGGTGGAGAGGGTGGCTGCAGGAAAATCATACGCGTGGCAACAGAACTCACTTTCGTGTCACACCTTTGGGGAAAACCCAGAAATGGCTGTCTAAGACTTCCACGATTTCACCAGTCCCAACATCTGGATCCTCAACTTGCCTGATTACAGCCTCATTATGCATGGGGTGCAGTTGAGAAGGACTTGCAATACAAAAGATGAGTTGATTACCAGGATCAAACTGGTGTTCAGGCATCTCTTGAGAACACCATGAAGACCACATGCGTCAGGTCCGACCTGGAGGCTCAGAATGTTTTTTTCATGTATTTGGTAAAAGATGCACGTTGAATTTTGAGAATACATCAATTATTGGCCCAGATATGACGTTCTTTTTTCTTTTATTTCCCAAAAGTGTAAAATTTGTCTTGAACACTGTGTGTATATATATATATAGATATATATATATATATATATATATATATATATAGATAGATATAGATAGATGTAGATAGATAGATATGTATATGTAGATATAGATATGGATCTATAGATAGATAGATATATATATATATAGATAGATATATAGAAAAGTGGAGCGAAATAAAAAAAAAAAATGTAAGAATAACAAATTCATCTTGATAAGGTGTATTTGATAAAAGAAATGTTTATTTTTTTTCTTTCTATTTCTTTTATCAAATACACCTTATCTTGAATAACTGAAGATGAAATAGATTTGTTATTCTTACATTTTTTATTCTGCTTTCTTCATTTGTCTATTTGCTCTATCTGTATATTGAGCTTTAAACACTTCACAATAGGTTCAAATTTTAAAAGTATACATTGTACTTTTAGTTTCATACCATTATTATATATATATATAAGGCCTGTCTAAAAAATTTTATCACTGCCTTCCTACACGTTAGTTGATGCCTATCGGTCGCTGAGTGAGGTGTTACATAATGTGTTCGTCGGATTACCGATTCTCTCAAGATGACTGAACATGTTGAGCAAACGTACTGCATCAAATTTTGTCAAAAGCTTGGTGATTCTCAAAGCAAAACAATGCGTAAGATTCAGCAGGTGTTTGGAGAAGATGCGATGGTGTAACACAAATTAAGGAGTGGTTCAACCGATTCAAAAATGTCCACACATCAGCGGAGAGTAACCAGCATTCTGGCAGGCCCGAAACTGCTCAGAGTGCAGCTGTTGTTGAGAGGGTACACAATTTGGTGATGGAAGATCGCCGTTAAACTGTGCGGGAGATCGCCTAAGAGGTCAGAGTGAGTAAAGATTCTGCACATGCAATCTTGCGTGATGATTTGAACATGCAGAGAGTGGCTGTGAAATTTCTGCTCAAGTTGTTGTTGCAGGAACAAAAGGACCTCTGTTTTCAAGTTGCACAGGACCTTCTGGAAACCGCCAACACTGATCCTGGGTTTTTGAACACTGTGATAACGGGAGATGAGTCATGGGTGTACGCCTCCGCACATTCATCCCAATTGATCCAACATTTCTTGGCCGAACATAGAATTCCAGTCCTTCACCAACCTCCCTACTCTCCAGACACGGCTCTTTGTGACTTCGGGTTGTTTCGGAAATTGAAGACTCTAATGAAAAAAGAAAGAGATAACGACGGAGATGAACACCATTCCAAAAGAAGACTTCCAGAGGTGTTTCCAGCAGTGGATGGATCGGTGGGCTAGGTGTGTGTAAGCACAAGGGGCCTACTTTGAAGGGGATTAGGGTCCCAACCCTGTCAGGTATTTGAACTATTTTTTCTGGCCTAAGGTCGGATACTTTTTGGATAGGCCTCGTGTATATATATATATATATATATATATATGTTTCCTTTTGAACTTTTCCTTTTGTAAGTGCTGAGAAAAAAATGGACAATATTTTTTTTTATTAGACATGGTATTAACATATATATGGTTTTAGTTTATCGAGAAAAAGATATATGAAAATTGAAGAAATGAAGGGAGAACTAAAAAAGGGGGGGGGACTAATGTCTATTATAAATTTTCCATTTTCATGAAACCTTAATCTATGTATCGTTTCATGTCAATTGATAGAATCTGTTTTTTTTTAAATATTTTTTGTACAGTCTAGGTTCAGTCTAGACAAGCAGTGTCTTACGAGTATAGTGAATCTGTCACTTTCATGGGCATCAAATTCAAGAAAGAAAAAAACTCTTGTGTTTTTTTTTTCTGACGATTTAGAAAAACGTCTTGGTTAAAATTTGGTTAATTTTTCAGAATTATTCAAAACTGACATTGCATTTCTCATAGATTTGACAAAAAACGGATTGCAATTCTTTTTTTTTTTCTGAAAATGGACAAAAATGATCATAGTTTGAAGTCTATTTTTCCAAATTATTATATTTATCTATCACTCACTGACCGATCATAGCAAAAAAAGATTCTTTTTAAAGTTTAAAATCAAGAATGAACAGATTTATGTGGATTGTAAATATGAAATTAAATACAAAAATTCCTCTAAATTAATTTATCTATGTTCAGCCTATTCATCACTTTGCATTTTGGGACCCTCTGACGAGATCGGAACCCTCAGCTCCTAGAAAGCCTTGATTAAGAAAGTCTTCTAAATTATTATTTAATACATAATTAAATTCTATTGTTGAATATAAGAGACAACTCATGTCTAGATATCCTTTGGTAGATCCTTTCAATAGTCCGAATCAGGATCTTAGTTTCGGAGGGGAATTGGCTGATGAATTTACCATAGTTTGGATTTGTCTCCCAAGTAGTTTCAGACCCATCCGGGTCCATCTTCAGAGGAATGAGGTTAATCAGGTACAGACCATGTGTTAGTATTATAGAAGGCGGGAATTATGTACTAAGTACAAAACTATATTTGGAGCTATAAACATTTTAGAATATTATTACTGATTCGTACTTAGTACATAATTCCCGCCAAAAACCTTCTATAAATACTAACACATGGTCTAGACCTGATTAACCTCATTCCCCCAAACATGGACCCAGATAGGTCCAAAAGTACTTGGGAGACAAATCCAAACTATGGCAAATTCATCAGCCAATTCCCCTCCGAAACTAAGATCCTGATTCGGACTATTGAAAGGATCTACCAAAGGATATCTAGACATGAGTTGTCTCTTATATTCAACAATACTGACCTGCAAGAGAAGATAGTGCCTAGATATACATAATTAAATTCTAATATACTTTTTTTTTTTGTATCTATTTTACAGATCAATTATCACCCAAGTGCTAGGAGAGTTGCAGTTTAATTTCTATCATCGTTGGTTTGAATTCATCTTTCTCGTCAGTGCTCTCTCCAGCATCGGATTTCTCTACATTGCTCATCAACAAGCGCCGGAGAAAAATATGCTTTAACCAAAGAAAGGACTTTTTCTTTTTCTTTTTTTCTTTTTTTTTTTTTTTTTTACTTCCTCCCCACTCCAAATATGTCTTCATTTGTTTTTCCTGAATTACTTTGTACTAAAATCGGACTTAAAACTCAAAGGAAAGATAAAAAAGACAGAACAAGTAAATATGAAATACTCTACTTGTTTACTGTTTTTTTTTTTTTGTTTTATTTATTTAATTTTTTTTCACATTAAAATGTGGGATCTAAAACAATGTTTTTGATTCAGCCATTTATTAATTTTGTTTCATTAGACAAAAGACTATGATTGTAAGGTGCTCAGTGAGGATCAAACTTAGAAAGTGATTTCACGGATTAAGTACTAACAAAATCTAATAAATTTCTTTTAAAAAATCCAGTACATAGAAAAAGAAACAAAAAAAAAAAAAATTTCATTGTAAAATGAAAATTTCTGTGAATATATGCACGGTCCGTTTGGATTGTATATGGAAACTTATTTCACAATAAAACTTTGTACAATATTCTGAATGGGAAAGATTTCTTTAAAACTTGATAACAAAAGTCACAATTTCTAAGTGAAACCTTGCTATGAAGAATACAATGTGTATATTTGAAACCCGTTACACCTGTTATAGTTTCCGTGGGTCAATTACTAAGCAAATTAAATTCTCAGCTTTCCAATACATTATGGATTGAACTAGGTATCCCGTAGCCAAATTTCACAGTGTATAACTAAATATTCAGGCTTCAAATTAGTGAAAAATCCTTACAAATATGTCATTTTGTAGTAAATGAAAATTAATCATAATTGGAGCAATAATTATTACATCAAGTCAGCCTAACATTGTGCAAAATCATATTACTCTTAGAAAAAAAAATGACACAGAAGCACAACTTTGACTGTTAATATAAGATTCATTTCAATAGCTAACACATTGAATCTTTTTAATATGATTCATAGTACAGTAAAGATCAAGGTAAATGTTTCTTTCAATAGTAAATCAAATAAAAAAGAACCTCAGATTTGGACCATGTAAAAGCAGATGGAAACACCAACGCCAACACCTCTACAAAGTAAACAGACTGAATAATGTGAATGAGAGATGCATATTAGAGGAAACCAGAAAGAGGTGAGATGTTTAATAGGTGAATACACAACATAAAGACAACAACAATTTTTTTTTTTTTTTTTTTTTTTTTTTTTTTTTTTTTTTAAGCGTTTCTTCTTACATGTATCCTATTTCCCTTAGTTTTTCATAAAAATTTGTCTGGTCAATTTTTTTTCTAGTTCAGTTCTTGCTGAATCTTGCAATTCTACATTTATTTTTCAAATATTTTTTTTTTATCACTTTAAAGTGCCATAAAGTGGCAAGAGATTTGCATTTTGATTGCTTTTTTAAAAAAAGAAAAGTATACTAGATAAGGTTCCATTCAAAACGTGATGTTGCTAGTCTCAGTCTTTTCTATAAATACTATTATAACATTTCTTGCTTCCTTTGTTCCAGCTCATTTGACTCGTTCGTCTAGTGATTTTCACAAGTTCCCTGTTTTGGTACCTCGATATAATACATCTTCCTATTACAGTAGATTCTTTCCAAGAACTGTAGGCTTGTGGAACTCTCTCCCTGCTGACTGTTTTCCTCCTATTTATAGTCTTGGTCTTTTCAAGACTAATGTCAATAGGCATCTTCTGTCTTTGCAATAATCATCTCGCGTTCTTTTTAGCTTCTTACATTAAGTGGCTTAATGCCTTGTCTGGAGCGATTTCCATTAAAAAAATAATAAATGCTTAATCGATCTAAATTTGATAACATTGGAATAGAAGTTAAAGTGAAAGCATGTTTTGTAACGGAGAGCGGCCGACTGACGTAAATGCAGACACTTGTCGGCGCCGTTCAAAGAGGCAGCGTCTGGTATGCTGTGGCGAACCCGAAAACGCTCGCTGACGACAAAAAAGAGAGTAGGAGGAGAAAGGCGTCAGAAAGTCAAATAAGGTTTTTATTTTAAGATCCGGGCAGCGGCATCGAGAGAGAGATTTATGCAAATTAAGTTGGTTTGCATGCGTCGCATTTTTTTTTTAATAAGAGAAGGAAAATGAAGATTCGGGGTGAGATGTGGAGATCGTTCTGAATGTGGGATCGTAAAGTGAACGAAAGGAGAGAATAGTGCTGGATATTTTTATGTTGGCCTGAACAACTTTTTATTTATTTATTTATTTTAAAAAATTTTTTTTTTTTTACACTGGAGAGAGATATTAACATTCATTTGGACTTGATCTTGGCGACACCTCTGTTTAACTGTTCCGATACTATTTCTTTATTTTATCTACATATTTTGATTAGGAAATTGAGTGTTAAAAAATATTGATTGGAATTAAAATTCTAAAAATACATTGGATGTTAATGAAATGTGAAGAATTAAATAGACAAAATTTCTCTAGATTTTATTTTCTAATAATTTCAAGAATATTTTTTTAAAGATCTATTAAAAAGAAAAAAAAACACTCTGGGACAGTAATTGGCTATCTCGTAAAAGAAAAGCTAAAACCTGGAGAAATAATTGGAATTCTACCAAGTATGGAAAACTGTCAAAATGCTTTAAGTAAACAATGTGAAATCAAAAAATAAAAACGAACTGAAACAGCTAAGTTGTTAGCATGATTTTTTTTAATTTTTTTTTTTTAAAATCTGTTCATAGTTTTGAGGAATTTGTTATACAGTAAATGTAAATAGAGGCAATATGGGTGAATTAGTGTTAATAATTTAAGATGTAAAAATCCGAGTTCGATATTAGTAAAAGAATTGAACCTGATAATATACAGCAAAAATAATTTTGTCAGCAAACGAGTGTTTTATAAATGCTGTTTTAAAATTAAATAAATGTACAGGGTGATTAGAAAGTAACTCCTTATTATTAAGTGCTTGAACTTTATTACTGAAATATAATCATGACAAGAAATAAATATGGTAACAACATGTATAGCATGAGGTTTCATTTAGAATCCAATATGAGTGCCAGCATTCGCCACCAGCTTCTCAAACTTGGAGAACTGCATCAACTGATTTCACAAGTAACCGTTTTTTACACAAAGGAGTCACCACTTATCATATCTCTCGCCCTCCCCCATCATTTAATCCTCACATTTCATGAGTAATGTTCCTGAAAAAGGAGGAAGAATTGCTGTTTTCTAGGTCGACTGTTTGATAGAATGGTATGTGGAGATTTTCAATCCTCTCATAGTATTCATCATTCGACTGTCAATCTATCCATCTCATTAACTCTTATCCTGGGGTAGTTTTTAGCCTTGATAAGTGGTGAATCATAAGAATGTATGTGTATGTGTGTGTATATATATATATATATATGTAAATAAAAAAATACAAAACAGGTACTTGTTTGTGAATAAAATTTTTTTTAGTATTTAGAGTGGGGGATCACTTTCCTATATAAATAAATTTAACATAAAATGAGATGGAGGTATGTGTATATTAAATAAGTTTTTTTTATTTTTATTTTTTCGGGTGGGGGGGATTGTTTTTTTCCTACAATAAAATGAAGTAAAGAAACCATATTTAAAGTTTTGGGCGACATGTTTTTTCTGACCCTACCAATGTTTTTTTTTGTGTGTGTGGACGGAGGAGGGGTTATATATTTTGGTGCTTTTTAGGAATAGGTACCCAGAAATTTGCAGTTGTGACGTAAGCAGTTCAGAATTTGCAGAGAAAGTCGAATCAAGTTCCGATGGTTCTACATAATACGAACCGAATAAATATAAAACTTAATTTAGGGATAGTTTAGGGTTATTTTAGTGTTAGGTTAGGGTTTTGTTAGGGTAAGAGTTAAAAAGAACTGTTTGGTTGGTATTGTGTAGATTGTTCGGTGATGTTAGTTAACATTTGTTATCGTCAGGTTTACTTAGCCGAACACGGGTATTTTCCGTCGTAGTGGATTTTGTTTTTAGTGGGGCCCCCCCCAAAAAAAATCTTCAATATTAAAAATGTTTAAATAGTAATTTTCTCCCTCCCCACATTTATATTTAAAATAGGAAAAAACTAATTTTGATCAGTTAAAAGAAATAAGTTGCCAAAACCCCAATTTTTCCATTCCAAAATTGAGAAATCATTCTGTTATATGTCTCAAGTTACTGCTAACTGGGCAGGAAGTGAGTACTCATTTTACGTTAAATTTATATAGGAAAGTGATCCCCCACATTAAAATCTAAAATATTTATTTTATTTTTTAATTCGTATTTTGCAGATAATATTTACCCAAAAATGTAGAATTTGAAATATTTGAGGGTTTAAACTGAACTGAGCCTCTTTTTTAATCTCAAACAACTTATGTTGACAGTAAATCGAGGTGAAATGGGCCACTTTTTGGCATTTTGTTTCTTTGACATCTGATAACTTCCCCAAAACTGCATGCATCATGGGTAAAATGTACTCAGGATAGCAAGTGGGTTCTCAGCAGTCAGTCAAATAAAGTGAATGCATTGTAATGTTTCCTATGGTACTAAATGTCCCAAGTTTTATGCGGTACTTTACGTATGTTCGAAGAAGAAATAGCTAGGTTAATAAGTCACCTATCTTAGAGTTTAAAAATCATGTACCATTCTCCTGCTAGATTTAATAAATATGTAAAAATATATGATGAGCCATTTCACCCTGGTCACATTATTATAAGGAAAATATTGCTTCCAAACTAAACATTTAAAAAAGGATTTGCAATTATAGTTATGACGTTCTCACTTCAAGAAAGAAAAATGTTTATTCATTACACTTACCATACGATCAGTGATGTTTTCTTGTTTTGACATTTTTTTCTTAATGTTTAAAGTTTGTTATAAAAAAATGGTAAACATGTAGATCGAAGTCCCACGACATAATGTGATATAAAAGAAATTGTTTCGGCATTAAAAATGGCGTTATGTTTTTGTTTAAATTATTAGTAAATGAGGAACGTTTTGGGGTTAAAATCAAGAGACCAGCATGTTGTTGTGTCTTGGTAAGATGTAATTAAATGAAGTCAACATATTTTTTATAGAAATAAATCGTGTTCGATTCAAAATACAGTATTTTCAATGAATACTAAAATTGTATCATTACCGTATTAAATGCTGAAATTTAGCAAGTACTGTAGTGAAAACGTCTTATAGAGTAAACTTTTATAAACTTACCAATGCAACGATAAACGTTGCCATTGTTACTGGCGTATCTGGTGTTTGAGGATATAACTCTAAAATTCAGAATACGTTTTTTTTTTTAAATTTTTTTTTAGTTATAGAAACCCGTTTTAGAAACGTGATCGTTCAATACGTATTCCGTTATTCTTAGAACAACATGAAGAATGAAAGTGGATTTGAGAAATCGATTATTCTGTATGTGAATGTTCAAACATGTTTTCTGTATATGAAGATTTAAAATTTGTTTTAGTTTTTGGAAGCTATTTTTAGTAATTTAGAGCGTTGTAATGAATGCTTTTACAGAAATGAAAAGTTGAAGACGACATATTTAAGTTGGTATTTATGTATTGTTAGTAAATAAAATTCTATTATTGCAGAACATGAAAGTAGTCAGCCAATCATAACGCCGTAAATGTTGGGTGAGTGGACTATGTAGGGAGCAACCCGTATTTCATTTCGTAATGTGTAAAAGATAATAGCAAGGAATTAAAAACGGAAACAATGATAGATGGTGCGATTAAATTTATCTGATGAAGTATTTTCCAGGTGTTTGATGGGGGAGTGTTAGGAGTTTTTTGTGGGTGAGTGAAAGTTACTATCTCCTCTACGTATGTTTGGTAGGATATAATATAGGAAATTATGAAAGTGAATGATAATTTCCAGAAACGTGCATCAGTTAGTGACAGATTATGCTGGAATTGTATGTAGTGCGTATGTTTTGTTTTCTATGTTTTTTTGTAGAGGGGGAAAAAATCGTCTTTATTTTATATAATAGATAATCAATATCTGGCTCCATAAAACTGTTTGGGAATAATTGTTTCGCTTAAAAGCAATAATGCAAAAGTTCCCTCCCTTGGTTGAATTCTCAAAAAACAATTGAACTGTACTGATAAATGCAGTATTTAATTTTTATTAGACGCATAGGCATGGCTATCAGTATCAAGATCTTAGGTTCAATCCGTGTGGTCAGCTGTATAGCCACATTGATGAGTCTTTGAAAGACGAAACAGGTACTTGTCTGGATATAAAATACTTGATTATTAAATTATAATTATCTGTGTGTGTGTGTGTGTATATATATATATATATATATATATATATATATATATAATTTACTTATCCACGTACACATTTTGCTGTATCTACAGCTCTTCAGCGTGGTTGACTATGGCAAGATTCGAACCCACAACCACATTGTCTGTAGTTCAAGCTGTTACCACTGAGCTACAAAGACTTGCCTGGAACATGTACGATTTTTTTATCACATATCTTGCTATGGTAGCTACGCTGAAGACATGTACGTGGATAATTATATTTTATCTATAAATAAATATATACATCCCTAAATGGGGCGACCTAATGCATGTAAGGGAATTAACTCTCTCTCAATCACTGAGGAAGTGAATCACTGTGTGTGTATATATAATATTTAAATGTTGAATTAAATCAAAGATAATTGAATTATCGTTTAATAATAATCTATCGTAATAATATAAAGCTCAAATATATTGAATAGAGCAATCAATTCTAGAGATGAAAGATGAGAATAAAAAATTGTAAAGATACAATATTTATTAGAACATCAAAAGTTCAAAGCAAGAAGCTTCATATCCTTAATCTATGGATTTTCAAAGATAAACTCTTTTCATCAGAGGATAGAGAAAAGCCGACAATGTAATTGTAAATATTATCGGCAGCATTTAACTTCGAAAATTTTGCATAAAATAAAATAAAGACCAAAAGGTAGAGTCTTTTGTTGAGATGAGAGCGTAGAGTCAGGGTGGACGCCGTCAAAAATAAAACAGCTGTTATATTGGAAATGAATGTTTGAAAAGGAATAATACTCAAATTGTTTAGGAATCCAAATGTTGTCGTTAAGAAGCTGATTTTTAGACGGCAATTGGTAAAGTCCAGTTTATCTTGTCAGTTGGGTTCTCAGAGACAAATGGGCCTTTGAGCTTTAAGCTGATGAACTGTTTCTGCTCGGTTGGACTTGTGTTTTGATTTGGCCGGGCTCAGAGTTCTGATTGTAAGTCTGTCGTTCTGTGGAGAAGTATTGTCGTAAACTCTAAAAATAAAACACTGTTAGTTGTAATGCATGCAGACGACAGACCTGCAAGGGGAGAAATATTATTATTAAAAAGAAAAAAAAAAAAAAAAAAAAAAAAAAAAGGCGTCTTTGAAATAGTAACATCTTCTTGGATATGACGTTCTCTACCGTCATTGTGAGCCACTTGCATCTTAGAAAAATCAATATCACTTCAGATATGAAACTCCCCAGGCAGTTTTTATGTGCATACATAAACTGGCCCATGATTTTTAAGTAGGTGGCTGTGTGGTCTGTTACAAATTACACCAATATCGGTTAAAAGGTAGTATATAATGCGACAAAAAAATGTTGTTTCCTATCGTTTTTTTTTGTTAAATATTAGTAAATTTGGAACAATTTGAGTTAACATCTAATTTGCTTTACACATGTAAGCTTAAGAAGAACACGCTTGAAATGTGTAAATAATCGCTAATGGAGTCGTTGAAGAAACGGAAGTTGGAGAAGAAATGGTATATGCATATTTGCTTTTTTAACTTGCAATTTAGAAATAGATCGCAACTTGTTGAAAATCAAGTCGGTCCATCTATAAAGAAAGGGACATTTGAACACAAATGCTAAAGATTTGTCCAGGAAATAAAACGATATTGCAAAACAGAACTATTTGTTATACTAAAATCAAAACAATTATGGAATTAAAAAAAAACAAAAAAACAAAAAAAAACAAAAGTTAAATAAAATCTTTTTTCCCCAACAAATATACCCATTAGTTAACCTTGCGATTGATATCGCATATACATAAGCAGTATATAAAAAAGATGGTTCAACTTTACACAATAGACGCACTAACTTTAAATCGGGCATTTTGACTTTACCGCATTTAAAAAAAAAAAAATGAAAAACTGATCTTGTGTCAGACATTACCGTCTTGTTGAGACAAGTAAACAATGTTTAAAAAAACAAAAACAAACGAAAAAGCTCTAGTTTTAATCAAACTTTTCTGGATAATGATTAATGTTATATCTTAAAAGCCGATTATTGACCCCCCCCCCTCCCCCCTATTTTATTTGAATTAATAGCTTGTAAGAAAATTACACTTTGGAAATAGCTGGGCCATTTTATGAAACGTTTGAATTACAAGACCATAACTATTTAAGTTTTGTTAAGGCATTAATTAAGAAGTTCAAAATCTCACCAAAATTTCTAAATTATTACCAGTGTTCGGGCTTTAAATTGTGCATAGTCGTAAATACCATTCACTAGTTGGGCAATGTTTTTTTTCTGTATAAAGCCACAGTGGCCCCTTTTCGATAACTGGAGTTTCTCTACAATAAGAAATGACCTGTGTTTAAATTTTATCTCGTTTGTCAGAATTTAAGTGTATAATTGTAGGACTTTATTTGAAAAAAAAACAAACTAAAAAACAAAAACAAAATACCTGTAGCTTGTTAAGATGTTGACTGAAATTGTGTCTTAGAGAAAATGCTAAGATCCACGCTTACATTTCAATTGTTATAAAAACATGAGATAATGAGTACATGCAGATAAAAACATGAATGTTCAATGAAAGAAGAAAAACATTGTTTAACGAACGAACACAAGATATTTATATACCCAAGACATTTTGAGATAAATTATTCATTTGAAATTTTCAGTTCTCAGAGAAAGTTGAATAAGAAATGTTACGAACAATAAAATTAATGTGTTTGTGTCTGTAATTTAAGAGTGCGTATAAGCATGCGACAGTGTAGGTATTTGTGTGTGTACGCACGAGAGTTGAGAATTTGATTAGGCATCTCTTGACCATTTTGGGACAGTGTGTGTGGGCTTTTTGTCAAGGTGCCCGGTGCAAGCAGATGTGTGACAGTTGAAAAATAAATAGTAGCTTCCCAAGAGGGCGGGGGAAACATTATGTTCTTAACCGTTTGCTGATTTTTTTTTTTTTTTTCCAACTAATTTTCTCAACGAAAATCTGACCGTAAATAAAGCCACTGGCTCCAGAAAGAACTTTGAGTTTGGGTGCAAAAGTACTTTTAATAGCACAAGGTGCGGTGGATGTAGCTGAGAATCATGTGACAGCCAGTTTTGCAATACAGAGATCAGACTTGAAAAGAAACAATCAAAAATTTCAAAAACCCTGGAAACGTCCAGGGTATACATACTTTCTTAGGTCTAATAAATTACCTCACAGTTTATTTCACAACTAGCAACACTCAGTGAACTATTAAAAAGGTTAACATGAGCAAACATGAAATGGCGGTGGACAAAAAGAATGTTTTATCATGATGGAGGAGAGTCATTCATAGCAAACCACTCATGCACTTAGATCCTAAGTTACAAATATCAGTCATAGTGGATGCCAGTCCCATGAGACTATGAGCAATACTTTGCCAAAACAAACAAGGCATACTCATCCACATTGACGATGCATCCAGGACTAACTGAAGTCAAACGCTGGTACTATCAATTACAGAAAGCAGCCCTAGCAATTGTATAGGCTTGCGAAAAATTCCATTTTTATCTTCATGGAAAGAAACTTTTTTTTTTAATATTGACCAACCATCAATTATCTTCAATCCTAAAGGTAACCCCTTCGCACAAATTTTGCGATGGATTTTACGTCTACAACAATATGATTACACAATAAGACATCAACAGTAAAGATAACCTGGCGGACATACTCCCTCAGCAGCCGATGAAGTATCAAAAGATACTCTCAGGATTTATTAACACGGTTGTAGCTAACAGTATTAAAAAAAAAAATCAATCACCTTATCGAAGATAATGGAGGAATCTCAACGGGATCCAACGGTCATCGCAGTGAAAAATGCAATATAACAAAACTACTGGACAAATAAGTTAACGGAACTTTTTAGACATATGAGGAATGAACTGACAACAAAACGAGGTGTAGTCATACGCGGAGTCAGAATCATCAAACCCCAAAACGTACAGAAACAGATCCTAAAGCTGGCGCACGAGACACATATGAGATAATGAAAAGAAAAGCCATACTCAGAAGTAAAGTATGGTGGCCAAAAAATAGACAAAGACAGAGGCTGTCATAAGCGGATGTATCCCATGTATAAAACTAGACCCGAAGAAAAACCACCGTCCGGTGCATATGACTGAAATGAAAGGCCCCTGGGAAATATTTCACATAGACATCTGTGAGCCTTTTCTCCAGTGGGAGATTATGTCATCGGAATAATCGATGCAGGATCAAGATGGCCTGAGGTATTTGTTACCAAATCTACCAGGGCGAATATAATCTTATCTACAATCCAAAAGAGTTTCTACATACATGGCATCCCAGTGATTATCGTTTCAGAGAATGGACACCCGTTCAGGTCCTTTCGGTTTAATCACTTTTGTAAAGAATGAGGTATCAAACATTTATCCTCAAGCTTCTGTAGAGATCAAGCAGTTTTTCGCAACATTCATTCGGACGATGAACATAGAAGGAAAGGACTGGAGAAAACATCCAGGACAATTCCTAATGTATTACCGTAGTAGCCCACATGTCATGACAAGAGAGACCCCGGCTAAACTACTTATGGGTAAGGAAGTGAACATAAATATACCAGGATTACAAAAGAGGCCTGAAAAACCGAACTTTGAGAACGGCGCGGTAAAATAAAAAATTTAAAAAAAAAAAATCAAAAATCAAAAAAAAAAAAAAAAATCGCACAGATCAAAAAAATTAAACCAAACTAATACAGGACCGGGCGATACCATATTACTTAGACAAAGCAAACATAACAAGCTAACACCAGTTTACCACCCAACACCATGGAGAGTAAAAAAACGCAGAGGCGACTCCACTATTATAACGAAGAGACAAACTTGTTTTAAGACACATCACAAATGAAAAGAGACCCCAAGGATAGGACTCGCCAACGACTAAAGGATGACGACTTGTCTTCAACGACAACTTTGTGGGTGCAGAAAGAAATAGAACATGAGAGAGAAAGAGAGGAGAAGGAAGAAACGGATATCCCTATAACCCTCAGCCGAACAAAACACCACACCAGAAAACCCTGAAGGTATGCAAGCAGCAGTTCGGATAAGAGGAAAGCAATTTGAATACAGGGGCGACGGCAGATGTGATATCTGCTATATAGAGTATATATAGTACCAGCTCGGTCGAGTGACGAACTCTTCAGTGAGAGGGAGGAAGAGACAAAGGGACATTTTTGGAGTGTCTGATGAAGCATTTAGAATTTGATATGTATATTCGTGGTGCACAAGGAGTGCACCTTTTTTTTTTTTTGAACAGCTGGATTTTCCCCATATTAAAAGCTGACCTTGTGGGGATATAAAAAAAACAAAAAAAAAAACGAACATAGCTGCACCCGCCATTGAAAGGAGGATTTGTCAATATGGTTTCTCTTCACTCCACACGGACATTTTTTTTTTTTTTGAACAACCCAATTTGTTCAGTGCCCTTGAAAGGTCAAAACATCTAACGCCGGTGAAGAGGTGCATATAAGCTGGTGGGTGGAGTACCACGAGTGACTTGTTTTTTTGTTTGGACAATTTTTTTTGCGAGAGAGAAACTAGCAGTTGTTGAGATTTCATCAGATCGACAAGATGCATGTCTGTCCAGCGTCGGTGATTAGAGTTTTATTTTTTTTTTTTTTCAAAATGCGAAAATAAATATTTTTATATAAAATGTCTTGTTTACTTTTTTGCCAAGTGTTCAATTTCCAGCGGCTATGGTCCCTTTCCCTAAGTTCAGATAAGTAATTCTCTGCAGTGAGTTACGACTTTATTACCCGGCTAAGTAGCAGACCACAGATTTTGAGGATCTAAAGACAACTTGTGCTCAAAAGAAGCAATGATCAACCACGGCTCTAAACGGGAATGTGACTATCATGCTCCGGGATCTTGTGGTGCCATACCAGGACGATAAAGCGGCCTCCTCACGGTCCCATATCCACGATAGAAAATCTCCCAATGTGGCACTAAAGTTGACACGAGATGGATTAAAACAAGCCCGAGGAAGTATAAACATGATGAAATCTTGCCAGAGTAATTAAATAATCTTTAATTAAACATTACGTGCTATATAGAAAAATAAAAATAAAAAAATAGAAAAATAATGTTGAGTGATTTTTTTTATTTTTCAAATAGAGTTGTTCAGTGCCAAAAAGACAAAAATTAAGTTGTTTTTATACATTTCAAACAATTTTTATATACAGAAGGAATTTCACATACATCGTTGTTGCCAAGCATTTTAATAAATGACTGGTTTCACAATTCTTTTTTAATAAAACAGGCACATTTATCATGCACTGCCAAGCAGTAAGTACTTTTTTGTTAAAACATGTACACATGCAATGTTGAAGTCATTAAACCTGAAAATTAAATACAAGTTTTAAGGATATATATATATATATATATATATATATATATATATATATATATATATAAAAGAAAGCAGGACGGCACTATATGGAGGTGAAATGAGAAAAGTTATGGTTGGACTAGATTTTTTTTAAATTCAATTTTTTGAACTATATACATCTTGTGTAGTGTTAGCTGACGAAGGATTATTTCCTAAGTAGACTCAACCTGAGTTAACGACCATGGCAGTGACTTTGAGAGAGTCCACTTACAGATTATCTTCAATCAGAACTTACTAAAAAATTATCAACCTAGTGAGAAGTACAGTGACTTAGTAAATCAATTTGATTAAATTTATTTACAGCTATAGAAAAAAAAAATGTAACATTATTCAAATTACTATTAAAAAGTTCAAGAACTGGCTAGCATTTTAATATACATATAAGGATTTAATTTAGTAGTTAAAGCTGTTGAAAATGAAAATAGCTCAAGAGACTAAAAAAATACTTAGTGTAAATACATGTATTTGTAAGAAAAAACCTGCAATTAGAACAAGGCAGTAATAAAGCTTGTAATAACTAAGAGTCAATTATAAACCTCCAGTCATTTTTTTTAAAGACGTAAACGGAGAAAAATCTATTTTTTTTTTTTTAACTATCCAAGGAAAGAAAAAAAGTTGACCACATTGAAATTAAACAAGCAAAATCTAAACCAATCACATTAAAAACTTGTTTATTTTTCAATTGATAAAAAAAAAAAAAAAAAAAAAAAAAAAAAAATGGAAATATATACATAAAACTGATTAGATGCATGTTTAGAAAGAGAAACATGACGATGATGTGAAAGTCAAAAATGAAATTAAGTTGTGTTGGCCGGCCAGCCGGCAGTCATTTTAAAGAAACTGGGAAAAGGCATTTCATATTTCACCGATTTAAGGAGGAGGAGGAGGAGGGAAGGATTGTTTGCCATTGAAATATTCTTACTCGATCATTAAGAAAAAGAGAATGGAGAAAGAATGTAAATAGTGCCAACTTTGAAATCCAAGAGTTGAAAGTTTTGACCACAAAAAGTTTTATCTTAAATTGTGTCACCCAAAAGAGGCAGAGACAAAAACAACGTAACATTAAATGATTGAGTTATCAAAATAAAAATAATGGTTTTATTTAAAATGGCTTTGTTATAAGTTAAAATGGAATTTAAGCTTTGAAAGTGGAGTGTTTTTGTTTTTTTTTAAAATCTTCCTATAAGGAATTTGTATATAGTGCCTCCCTTTTATTTATTAGAAGATTCTGTAGAGAAAATTTCGAAGAATATTTGAACTCTTGTGCAAAAAGTTTACCTGAATTAAAACAATCCTTCCAGAAATAAAATCAAACCAGCATTATTCTATTATCCCCATTTTGAGATTCTGTCAAATTTGCATTGGTCTAATTCTGACACTAGTATTTATTGAACCAGGTCATATATAATTTGACATGTGAAAGTTTGTTAAAAAGGAATATCGTACAATGTGTTGGTCTAGATAGGAATAAGATTAGTAAATAACATTTCTTCACCCACCCAAATGTAACCCTTTCTTCTCTACATTCTCACTATAACTTTCAGTCATTTTACATGCACAACATCCTACCAACCCCACTTTCACTCAAAACCCTAACACATTTTTATTTTACCTACCCATCTCAGAGGACTGTGTCCCTCTTACTACCAATTTTTTGTATATTTAATTTGACTTCTGTTCAATAAATGCTTATCCTAGACAAAGTTTCATAACCGAGACAAAATATAAAATCAGAAGAAAATGTTTGTTCATTTTTTTTCCGTTTTATTTTGTTCGCTCCTTGCTTAACTTATTACCATTTATAAACACGAAAAAAAAAAAAAAAAAAAAAAAAAAACAAGAAAAAGAAAAGGAAACCTAAAGTTGTTTATATGTTCATTGACGTTTCGTCTTTATTCCAAGACTTTCTCAAGACGACCGATCTGAAGAAAAACAAGTTAAAATTCAAGTGGTAGATAAGAATGTTACATCAATTTAAAACTTTAAAAAAAAATTAGTCATCCTGAGAAAGTCTTTGAACAATAAAGACAAAAACGTTAATGAACAGACAATTTTCCGTTTTCCTTTACATTGAATAATTACTTTCATATATATATATATATATATATATATATATATATATAGGCAAGAAACACTCATTTGAGTATCTTTAGAATGTGATGTTAAAAGTAAATTTAACATGTAATGTAAAACCTTATCTAAAGTAATACTATCTAAAGTAATACTATTTAAAGTAATACTATTTAAAGTAATACTATTTAAAGTAATCATAAACCTAATAGGGCTATAATCGTTCACATTAACTGGTAGATAAGTAGGGTCCATTAATTTCAAATTATTCAATTATAGAACATGCACACACACGTTTCATAACGTGTTATCACCATAAATTATTAAAAGTAAATTAACTTTGTAGTCTTTAACAAGGCTTACTATTAAAAAAAAACAAAAACTCTGAATCAGTCTCAATAAATAAAAAATCTTATAATACAGCATGCCAAAGTGTTAATCAAAGTTCAAAACTGGAAACTCAAGTCGATTTGGATTCTCCAAGAGGTACAAAAATAAAATATTAGCGCCATGAATTTTTAATATTTAAAATCAAAAGAACAGTATCAGTACATTTAAAAAAAACAAAAAAAAAAAAACAACTTTTTTTTCCAGATAATCCAAAGACTAAATTTACCCCCAACCCAGATTTTTTTTTCAAGCCAAACATGGTCAACAATTCAATTTACTCCCAACCCAAACTTTGTTAAAAAAAAAAGAAGAAAAATTGAATTTACAAGGTTATGTAGAAGACATTTCTTCATATCTCATATACACATACTAGTATACATTTTTTTTTTTCTGTTAGTCCCATATGGCATGTATGGACAAAGTATCTATACATATGTATATCGTAGTATACACAAGTCTTCATTCTCTTTTAATAAAGAAAGAAAAATAATCAAATCTATTTTAATTCCTTTGAGTCACTTTTCACTTCTTTATTAATTCCGTTTCCTTCCGAGAAAAGTTTTCAGAGTTTATACTTATGATTTTTTTTTTTCAAAAAGATTCCATATTTTCTCTTCAGGAACAGAAAGATTGTTTATAATCAACGCTGAGAGGTCCAAGTGGGTTTCTTGGAGAAGGAGATGGTCTCACCGTTGTGACTTTACTCTCCACCGCAATACGAAGTAACATCCAATGCGGATAATAACAAAGAAGATACACAGCACAATGAAGTCGATATAAAACTTTGCATGTTCAACGTCCATCTCTTCCAAAACATCAGCAGCCTTACTGATGAGGCAGACGTTCTTACAGTCCAATGCTCCACGATCAAAACCATAAATTGCTTGGAGGACACCTTCAAAGGAGTATCTAGAAAGAAAATTAATAAAAATCAGAGTCCAGATAGCATTCAAGATTGCTATAATCTATTACTCAGCATAAATGAGTACAAGGTGATGGAATCGTTAATAAGTCACTTTCTGCAATTCAATCATATTTGGTTGGAAATAAACTTCAGTATATGCACGACTTGTCCACCAAGTTTCAATCATGAACGTCCAACAGTCATTCTTTTATTGCCGTTCGATGATATACAGAGACACTTTCGTGATTGTTTCATCAGTAGGTGATGTGATCTTGAATAGTCTTCACTTACCGAACCGTAACCACCCACATATTTTTATCTGTGAAGTCTATCAAAACAATTTCCATCACAGCCCAAATAAGGAGAGTGCTAAGAGAGGAATGTCTCGGAGTAATGTACAATTTTGCATGTCGTATCTATGTGTTTTGTGAATCGCAATGAAAATCAAGACTGTTGAACATGACAAACTTGGTGGACAAGTCAGACCTAGATTGAAGTTTATTTGTACCAAATATGGTTGGATTGCAGAAAGGATTTTGGATTTTATTAATTCAATCTGTGGAATTTCAGCTAGTTTACATTAAAACAAAAGTAAAAGTTTTAAATGTTAAAATTTAAGTTCGCCTACAAAAATATGCAAAACTAACATTTCTATTAAATAAATTTAAAAAAATCCTTTTATGAAATTTAAAAATAAACTTTGCAATATTTAATTTTGTTTTAAAGTTAGTTTTACTCATTTTTCAATATGGCATAGTTCAAAATTAGAAATATACGCACCTAATGTAGGAGACATAAGAAAGCCACTGTAGGTAAGGAGGAATAGTGTCAAAATTAACGAAGAATCCACTGAAGAGCAGGATAGGAATTGAGATAACAGGACCCAAAAAGACAGCGACCTGAAAGAAAGAGAAAGGATTACATATGAATATTATTATTATAATGGAGATAACGAAAACTATGTCACTTCTCAAGCAAAGCCAGGCAGGTTCTCTATCTGATCTGCAGATCTTTTCTAAGCATAACAGTAGGCGCTTTCCGTCCTCTACACATAACCCTGGTACGGACCATTCTTGAGTATGACATCCAAGCAACAAATCCCTATCTTCAAAAGGATATTGTACACCTGGAGCATGTTCAACGGTTAGCAACCAGGATTATGACGAGATTCTTCACGCTTTCCTACAAAGAACGGCTTTAAAGCCTAAACCTGTCCTCAATTAAGCAGCGAAAACAGCCTGCCAGAGGAGGTTGTGATGATGCCTACCATATCCAGGTTCAAAGTTGTCTTGGACAAACATTCACTTAATGTTTAATTTTACTTCAGTCGAAGTTCTCAGAAATCAAGGGGGCCCCTTCCTGGGGCTAACACTTGATCTCTATACGAGATACATAGATACCCGAATATTCTATTTAAATTCTCTTTTATTTCTCAAGCATTGAGTTAGTAAAAAAGTTAAGAATAATTTCTTCTCTCCCCAACTGACCAGTCAATATGTCATAGTATATCTTTCTTGTAGTCTGTTGGTCTTACCGGATTCCAGGACAAGAATTCATCTAGTCTGGTGGAGTATCCAGCACGTGGTGTTACTTGAGGTAACATCACTAGGAGAAGATGCACTATTCCTCGTACGAGGGGATCTTATTTGTGCTGCGGATACTATGTAATTTGAATATTTGGTCAGGGTTTACTTGTAGGGGTAAGTATCCTCATGTCAGGTTGTCCTGACAAACCCTTGTACAGAGAGACCGAAGACACTCGAGGATAGTGTCTAGTAGGTAAATATATCTTGTCTTACATGATTTGTTGCACTTTGCTATTTTTTTTTGCCAACAAAATTGATTGAAGTCATAATTCCACTTAAGTATTTTGTAACTATATCTCATTTTTTAAAATTCTTTTAAATTTAAAATCATGCTTAATTATTTACAACATTGACATATCTACTTAGTTTATATCATAATATTCAATTTATATATATATGCAACAAAATCGTCCACAGAATAAATGGTATAGCTAATTATTTATTTAAGACTGATTTTAATAAGTATATTATAGATTTCAAATTTTTGTATTTTATTACATAATATTCAAAATAATTGCACGGATAAATCTTCAAAAAAACCCAATTAAAACCAATTAAAATAGAAAAATAACTTAATTAATAAAATGACAGTTAATTAAGTACATTTAAAAATTAATGGACTGTCAAACATTTCAAGATATTACCCTATATATAACAATTTCCTATTTTACATAGTTTAAGGTAAATACACTAAAATAAATTTGAATATTTTATTTGATTAAGATTCTTTTTAAGCAACAAAATTTATAAGTTATTAAAAATATCTTAAATCTTGTCATGTGTTTATATTAATAGTAGCCATGGCAACGCAAGCTGGAGTCGTAAACCTTCTGTTCGAAATAAGATCATATTTTAAATGAAAACATTTAAAAATATGTTTATTATTTGGATTACCTTTCTCATCGTGGATGTTATTTTCAAGTTTCGTCTGACCTTGTCAAAACTCGGGAATCTAAACAGAAATTCGGACCAAACACTATTTACTCAACAGAGATTGTTCTTGTTCCGTCAGCCAGGTAGAAGTCTTATGTAATTCTAAATGATATTCTTAGTATCACAAGGACCTGTGGCACAATGGATAAAGTATTAAGTAATAACTAGTTCTAAGTGACAGCCTTCTGGAGGATGAAGGTTCAATTCTCAGTACAGGCAATACTAATATAATTAAGAATATAATTAAGAATTACTCTAGATTTCTACCTGGTCATGGTCAACTAAAAACAGGGATTAAATAAAGAGTTCAATTTGAAATTTCATTCAGATTTCCGAGTTCGACAAGCACCTGAAGAAGGTCGGAGGTTACATCGCCTGAAACGTTGTGAAAATAACATCCAAGACGAGAAGAGTAGTCCGAAGAATCCAAGTAATCATTCCTTATCAAGAATTCCCAAACATGATGTATAAATATATATTTTTAAATCAAGACACATATGCAAACAATATAGAAACGCAGGAAAGCAACGGTTAAAAATTGTTTTCTGTTAAGATATCAATTTTATTTAGAATCACTGACAGACCTGCTTAGCCAAATGGCTCTTATAGATTCAGAGAAAACGAAACAAGGATTAGAATAATTTATGTTGATGGATTGTTTACAAATTAAAAGCATAAGTAGAGAAATTTCAAAATGTTCCGGTAATTGAATGTTATACAAATATGTTTTTGAACACTTACCTGGAGAGATGTTGCAGCTCCAATAAGCAAACCAAGAGATTGGGCAACCAAAGAAGTTTGTGTAGCCAGCGTTAAGAACATGACAAAGCGTACAAAATCACAGGGTTGAGAAGTCATCCAATAAACAATACTACCATAGACAAGCGGAAAGATTATCTGTTTATTGGGAGGAGAGAAAGAGAAAACGTTATTAATTCAGTCCAATTCCCATTTCATAAGTTAATTCCAAACCCCATTCAAAATAAGTCCCATTGTTTTTAATTTACAGATTTATCTTTTTGGAAAGAAACTGGCACAGCAAAACCTAGATGCTAGCGTTATTTATACGTTGCTTTCAAATTATAGTGCAGAAACATTTGCCATGTCTAGCCACACTGAACAGATAAACAGCTGTTTGAATGACAAAACAATTAGCATGAATGTAAAACAAAAAGACATAAACATTATAAATTTGTTGGAGCAAGGCAAGTGATCTGTCGATCGAACTTTGAGGCTTGGTATGAAAACATTTGCCATGTCTAGCTACACTGACAAGATGTGGAGGAGATATATAAATGTTATCTTTTAGAAGGATTGAGGACGTTGATATAAGTGGTTATATAATTTTTATATAAAATCTCTTTAATCAAGTAGAAATGTGGACAGTGTTTTGTGTTCATTTTTCTCTGTATCTATTGTTACTGGACATCCTGTATGACATGGCATTCTACGATCTGTTATATAAAGTCTGGAAAAAAAAAATTCTAGAAAATTAAAGAAATACTTAAAATTGCTTCATCTTCAGAAGAAATTAATAAGTCTAAGGTTGCCTTAATTATAGCAGAATATTGTAAGTTGTGTTAGAAAGATTAAAACCATTTATGTTCTTGAATCTTACATTCCACCTAGTTCATTCTTCAGATAAAAAATAATTAAACCAAACTTTCAAACTTGTGAATTCAACAATATACCTGCCGTACAAGTTCAGTTTTAGTATTACCAGAGAAAACCGATGACCGGAGACCAACGATTCCATTTATTCATCAGTAAAATTCAGATTTCTTTTGTGAAGAAATGAAAATCACGCATTTAAAAACTTAATAGACAAACAGGTTTTAAAAGAGTAAATTATCTGTAGAATTCTACTTTCCTTTCTACTCCCAACTCGTCTGCATGTAATTATCAATATATGATAGAAACTGACAAGTCTTAAATAATTATATAAAAAAACTAGTATTAAAAAAAGAAAAAAAAAATACTAACAGGTGTTAAGCTTATGCTGAAAACCTTGATAGGACTTACCATATCCTTATGGTAGGAACCATATCTTTGTTTTACCACTATTTTAAAATCTCTCAAATAAAGACAAGTGAAGAACTTGCTAAGCTAAAACATCATTCTTAATTGTTAAAACAAAACAATGGTTTTATTCTCCAGAGCAAATATTTTGATTTGCCAAACTAATCATAGAGTTAAGAAAATTAGCATAGTTAAGAAAATTAAGTGGCAGGTTTTTAATTTTCTTTATTTTTTCCTTTAGTAGATAACGTACAAAACACCTTTTTGAGGTAGGTGATTTTTGTTACACTCTTCCGTTACAGATCTGTGCTCCTACTGTAGGGGACTGAATGGTACAGGGTGACCAACCAAAAAAATATATCAACAATTACGACTTAAGATAGCAAAGTTCTTCACTTGTCTTTGAGAGATTTTAAAATAGTGGTAAAACAAAGATATGGTTCCTACCATAAGGAGGTTAGACCTAGACAGTTTATCATAGGCCTTAATGAAAAGGTTAACCTTAGATATCATAAAGCCTTTTCTATGATAATGTATTAAATATTTACTCTTTAAGCCTTGTTTTATAACTCATACTCAATTGAACCACCAATTCCTATTAATTACAAAGATTGCATTTATCATGACTAATTCTAAAAGGTTTTGGTTAGAAACGTTCAAGTGTTTTGTTGTTGCTAACCACTTCAAAAGTAAAAAAAATAAAAATCAAATTACCTGAAAAGGCATGTCAGCAAAGGTCTTTGCAAGGTAGTAAGCTTTAAGACTGTACCAATAATTCAAATGTTCTCTCACAAATACTGACAGTTCCATAGGGACTGAAAGAAAGAAAATACAATAATAGTCTGAATTATCAAAACAAGAATCAGGCTATATTTTTATTTTTCATTTAGAAAATAAAATAAACATTGAAAAATTTGGTATCAAAAGTGCAATTTTTTTTATAATTAAAAAAAATAATAGGGGCAGATATCAAAATAAGCACAAGGAAAATGAAAGATTTTCCTCAAGAGTAAGGTCTTCATTCTGAGCTGTCCCAGGACAACATATATTGGCTCCTATTAATCGTAGGTAGGTACGAAGTTATAGAAAGTTCAAATATTCTTGTTTGCATATCTTTTCAAAGTGAAGATTCTTTTACTTCATATGAAGCACATCTTGATAAAAATGTGACTTTAATGATAATTAAATTTAGACTCCGATCCTTACAAACTCGCTATTATTCACTAATAAAGCACAGTAACATGAAATCATTTTTATTTTTCTCTAATGAGTCACAACTTATCAAAGTTAAAAATAATACTCAGGGATAAGGGTTAATGAAATGGGCAGATTGACAGTTGAATGATGAGGATTCAAAATCTCCACATAACAGGCGACACAGTAAACAGCAATTCCCCCCACCCCTTTGTCAGAAACATTGCTAATGGAATATGAGGACGTTAAAAAAAATAAAAATAAATTTTTTTTTTTTTTTAAATCAGGAGGGGAGGGGCTCGTAACTATGCTATACACTTACTCATTTCTTGTAAGAATTATATTTCAGTAATAAGTTATGAGCACTTAATAGGGAATCATTTTCTAATCACAAATGAATGTACTACATATAAGTATACTACCCAATGTTTAACACTTAGTAAAGTGTATGACAAGGCACTTATGTATAGTTATCTAGAAAAAAAAAAAAAAATTATATCACAAGTAGGGTGTACTAAAAAAAACAAAAAAAAATTATTATGGACACGCAAGTAAATACTGCCAATGCATTGGCTTAGTGTAATTCTAAAAGTATTAAATTCAATATTGCTGATGGGGGGGGGGGGGAAGAAAAAAGAAGAAGAAGAAAAGTCTTTTCAAGGTTTTCAGCATAAGCTTAACACCTCAAGTTATTATTACTCAGACTATTAGACTAACGGATTTCATCATCATATTTGGTTTACCGTCAGTATATAAAACTAACATGTGTTGGACAACTTTTAAAAATTGACTTCTAAACTGACCTATCTCTGGTTCGGGCTGTATCCTCCTTTCTAAAATACATCTTTATCACTTTGTCCCATGTTTTCTTTGGCACCTCAACCGGTTCACATCGACTAACCCAAGAACACACATCTCCCTACACAGTTCAGACTTAATCTTACTGGGGTCATCAGATCAAAGCCCGTCTTTAAGACTTACATTCATCGTATCATTTCTCATGCAACACATTCTCAACCGTCACTTGCCAAGTTTCAGTTCCATATATCACAGTGCACACACATGCCTGATAAACTTCCATGATCAACAGTGGTAATGCTCTGCTGGTTAGTAATGGCAGAAGTTCCCTGAACTTACTGTATCTACTCCTAACCCTTGCAATCACACCAGCACCTCCCTGTGAATTTCTTCTAAGCATTCATATCAACTTACATGTGAGAATCGTTGGCATGAGAGCAGTGAACATGAGGAAGAGCATACAAAAGAAGAGGCAGCTGGTATTGTTGAAAACCTTGCTGGCTTCATTGCCGATGCCAAGGTAGAGGAGACCAATTAAGATTCCAACAGATAAATGAGCAATCAAACGAAGTCGGGTCAAAGTCTGCAAATATAAAAAGATACATTAGATTTAAAAGGGGGGAATAAAATAGCACAGATGAACAGCTAAAATAGTAAATTTACAAGATACAAACTGATACATAAGCCAACACTAAAGGATGAACAGACATAGCTAAAAGTATGATCAACAATTAGTTAGGATTACAATCTGGTTTATACCAGGGGTGGGACGTAATGGGTGAAAATTTCATATTCATGCGAGTAGTATTTTTTTGTGTTCATTTATACATCAATAACACTAAACAATCAAACATTTTGCAAAATTCATAAGGTGCAGGCCACTAGTTTTTGGCTATTTTACATTCATGAAAACACTTTCACAGCCTGAAAATGGTCCTAAATTAAAGTACTATATCAGATTTAACCATCTATATCCATTCATAGCTTTTGAGGATGTTTTAGGACCTGCAATGTCGCATGAAACCACTTTTTCACCGAGAAATGATGGATTTTGAGTCCCGTGGAGCCCTAACGGCTATTTTTGGCCTGCACCTTCTGAATTTTGCAAAATTTTCAAAATGTTTGATTGTTTAGTGTTATTTATGTATAAATGAACACAAAAAAATACTACTCACATGAATCTGAAATTTTCACCCATTACATCCCACCCCTATTTATACTTCAGTACATTTTAGATACTAGCTATACCTCTTCGACGTTGCCTGGGAGTCTTTACTTTCAATTATGTATCACTTTCTTTTTAAATAGGATTTTGAAAGTTAAATTGAATTGTTGCGGTATCATTTGATCATTAAATTAGTTGAATCAAATTGTTATAAAACGATAACTAATTTTTTTAAATGTTTTAATCTATTTATTGGACTGGATGTAAATAGCTTCAAAAATGTTCAATCTGTTAATACATGGGGATTTGCTAAGAATTTTTAAGCTAGAAATGACCGAGACAGAATAATTCCAAATTCCTTTCAAATTTCGAAGAGTTACGAAGTAACTCGTGTTTTGATTATTCAACTATTAAAAAGATAAAAATGCCCAACTTATTTTGAAAGAAACCAAATGCATTCTAGTCAATTTAATTTCATAAATTATTAGTTTTTAGGATTAAATTTTTTATTTTTTTTTTATTTCCCATTATTGCATACATATTTAATAGTAAATAAAAAAATTATTGAATGTCTAATTATCAAAGTTACATTGACAATAAAAATACACACGTGAAGTGGTTTCATATATTTTAATGCAAAGATGATCGATTAGAAATGGCTTAGATTTTTGAGGAGCTTACTTTAAAAAGTTTGAATTTAATGGCATCAAGGTTTTCAAACCTAAACATTTTCTCAAAAATAAGGATTAAAATCACAATTCAATCATAAGAAATTAAAAAATAAAAAATGTCTAAGTTAGCAAAAGAAATTGTATAAATCTAAGTGATAAAATACTTACAGTATCTCTCATGATGGTGATGAAAGTTCGAATGAATAAAACCCGAAATTGTGTAAAGCAGCTAGTTGCAAACGTATGACATTCGTAATCATTGTCCTTAAAAATATACAAAAAAAAATACAAAATAAATAAATAAAACAATCATGCAAATTTTTTTAATCAAGTTAGTAAATTTACAATCGATTTCAAACAGTTTGAAAAGAAATTAACTTCAGAAAACAGATTTTACAGAGATGCGAGTCACCAATAGCAAAATATCTAAAACTCGATGAATTTCCCAACTGTATGTGTCTGTAATTTTACATTAAATGATCACATTTCCGAGCCATTCTAGCTTTTTAGGGCAGTTAATAACAAAAAATGTTTTTTTTTGTGGGAGATAATTTTTCATGCTGAAAAGTTAAAAATAAAAATCTAATTACCCGATCACTAACCCTAGATACAAGTGATAAGTACCCCTAGAAAACCTTCCTTAACCATATTATTAACATTGAGTGGTAAAAAAAAAACCCCAAAAAAAAACAGGGAAAGAGAAAGCGAGAGGAAAAGAGAAATAAAATAGAGCCAAGTGACAAAGAAATAAGGACGTTTGGCAAAAATCAGTCTTTTGAATTAAAAAAAAAAAAAAAAAAAATCTGTCATATTGAGCAATTTATTTAGAAAACTGACATTCAACAAAAACTTAAAAATTAACCAACACTAAGCAATCAACCTCAAACTGTCATATTGAAAAGTCAATAGATTAGGTCTTAATAAGAACAATTTAACTGTTTGGTGTCTTCTAAATGAATAAATGCGAAAGTTTTTGTCATCTATTCTAACTATATGTTAGGATTATTTAATTCCAATGATATAATATATTGAAATACCCAATATATAGGCATCTCTTACTCGCTCGAAGAAATCTTGATTTTGCTTATTTGTATATTTATTTATTAAGTTTTTAATTAATATTTTGTAATATACCTTTCTACTTTGTATTGTCAAATTTCTTCTACATACGCAATCATTTTATCAATAGTACTATTATTATAATTAGAAATAAAATAAGATAGAGATTTTATTAAAAAAAAAAAAAAAATGATAGCGTTTAAAAGCTTATTTAAAATTACATTTTCAAGGGAGATAATTTACTTCCGGCTTTAGCAAAGTGTCAAATATCACCGAGATGTCGAACAGATACAACACTTTGATCTTAGCCAAAAAGCCACGGAACCATAAAAAATATTTTGTGACTAGGCATTTTAAAATTAAAATTGATTAAATTTCAAAATTTTTAACGGGCGGTGTAGTGTAGTATCGGTTCTGTTGTCAAGACTGTTCTCCCAGGAATTACCTCTGTTTTTAAGGGTGTGTAGGGGGAATTCTCCCAGAATGAAAAATCCCAAGATTCGATTTAGTCAGAATATCTTTTAAGAGGGAGGGGGGGGGGGGTATTGTAGTATCGGTTCTGTTCTCATAAGACCGTCCACGCAAGAATGACTTCCTCCTTTTTGGGTGGAGGGAGGTCGTGTTCGTTCATGATATCATCTGTCAGGAGGAGGGGGTCAGTGTAGTATATGTTTGTTCACTAAGGAAGAACGATAGGTAAAGTTTATAATAAACATGTCTTTTTTAACTAGAAAATTATGAAATTTATCGTTCTTCCTTAGCCAGCATATTCATCTTTTTTTATAAAGATGGCGACTATATTTTTCCAGACAATTTTCATTTCGGTGTTTCACGTGGACAATGAAACTTGCCATGGTTTTTAATGTTATCTAAATTTAAATTTTGGCTGATGTAAACTGATCTTAAGGTTCATCTTCTAGAACTTGGGAATCTATACAGAATTTCAAACTGAACCCTTTATTTAATCCAGAGGGGTAGATTGTTCTCGTTCCATCAGCCATGACAGTAGAAGCATTAATTATGTTATTCTTAGTTATTATCACCTGAAGTAAGGATTGAACTTTCAACCTCAAGAAGATTGGAATTTCCAACCGAATGTTAACCAACACTCTTACCTGATACGCCACATGTGCATGTAGACAATTCTAGTATGGATTTTGGGAACTTTAAACCTGATCTTATCTAGATGTGCATGTGTTATATATAATATAACAACCTGCAGGGCAGGTTGTGATGATGCCTATCATATCAAGATGTCCTTGGACAAACATTCAGACATATATATACACACACATATATGATGGACTCTCCCGTCGATTTCGACGTACGAGTGCCCCGCCTGGGGCTGCCCGCGCGCGAATTCGTAATTGCAAGGGTTGCGCAATCCCCAACAACCGCTCTCCTGAGTCGGCATTGCTCGATTCCAATGGCAAGTAGTAGTACAAGACGACTGGAAACAATGCCGAGATAAGCAGAGAGCACATACAGCACCTGGTATTCCTAAATGGTCACCCATTTAGTACTGGCCAGGCTCGACGCCGCTTAACTTCGGTGATCTAACGGGAACCGGTGTGTCAACGTGATTGTGCCGTATATATATATACACACACACACATAATTTTCAGTAATTATTTTATATCCAGACATGCATGTTTTATCTTATCAGTGGGCTATATATAAGTGTTCTGCCTGTCACATAACTAACTCTAGTCACTACTGGTTGTCAAATCTAACGTCTTAGTTGATGCAACTATGGTAGAAATGAGAAAAATATCCTATTTATTTTTAAGGCATAATAATTTTCAAAGAATGTTCAATTTCAAACAGAAAAAAAATTTGCATTTATATATATATATATATATATATATATATTAATAAAAAATTAATGTGAAAAATATATATTTTAATATTTCTTTTATTTATTTTCTATATTTTGACGTGTAGGAATATCAATTGTCTCTTATATAAAAAAAATAAAATTCTTTTTAAAGGAGAACAATTTTTGGCTGCGATCCTTCGTCAGTGTAAATATAATATATATATATATATATATATATATATATTTTTGCTCTATCCAGTATATTGAGCTTTCCTTATTTCACAATGGGTCCAACTCTAAAAGTTTACCTTTTAGTTATAATTCACACATATATATATATATATAAATGGAGTTCTAATCTATTTAAAATTATTGATTCCCATATTGTATTTGATTCTATAAGGGTTCAGTTTCAAATTGCCAAGTTTGACAAAGATTCCCAAGTTCGAAAAGATGCACCTGAAAAAGATTGAGCAAAACGTCCGAATCATCCAAATAGAATAAAAAGGCTAAATGTACTAAATAAGTTACATACATCTGGTTTGGTGACAATTACTGGAGATGTGGCTGATCTGAGATTGTCTGGTTGTCCAAGATGTCCATTGGTAAAACCATTACACATTAACCTTTTCTTTTCCTCCAGTTCTTGATTCCAATCGTAATCATTTTGGTGATTGCCATTCATCATCGCTTCCTTTTCGCTTCTCATCAGGGCCGCTTTCTCCAGGTCGTTAACCACAACCTCAGGAGATGGTAACGGAGGTACACAACGGCCATTCTTTACAGCAAGAATCAATTGATTCACCTTTTCAACGCCATATTCACCGACTGCCACTTCCATAGCTGTACAGGAAAAGAAACAAGAGAATTAAATTAAGGGACTAACTAGGATGTTAGAATTATAACAGAAAGAGTTGGGTAGGTGGCTGAGAATTAAGACAATGGGGTTGAATCATATTTAGGCAGTTATTTTTAATTTTTTTAGCAAAAGTTGGTCAGGTTGAAAAAAAAAAAAAGCTAAGGGGGAGGGGCCCACCTCATTTACTTTTATGAAGTTGAAACCAATTTGCTCTTAGTTTTCTAAAACTAAAATACTTGTTAATTCCTTGTCCTGAAGATAGGCAAGACTTTACTCTTAACTGGCAAAAAAAAAACATTACTAGTATTTGTTCTTTATATTATCCTCCACTATAATAAAGATCAATGTGTATTTATTTATATATAAATATAAATCCGTTCAGTCACAGAAGCTAAATTAACAAAAATAAAAAAAACAAAAAAAAAATTGACGGACGAAACCATTAAGTGTTTAGGGGAAGGAAGAAAGCAAATAGCAAGTCCGAACTCCCCTCCCCGTATGTCTGAAATGAATACAGAAAGACATCCTTCACTATTTACATAATGAGAAGTTTGTTTTTTTATATCGATGCGTTTTTTCTTTTTAAATTTCAGAAGTTTTTCTTATCACGTTCCCATTTTAATAATTACTATATGACCCAACAGGTCACGAGTCATATAGTCTATAAATTTGGCAAAAGCTATCAGTCGTCCTTGACATAATCCATTTTCAACTAATTATATTCTTTCTTGATAATAATCATTCATTTTTATAGCCCCTCTCACTTCCACTACTTTTCTTATCGAATGCCTTTTAATTACGCCCCTCTGTTGTAATTATTTCATCCACTGCACAGATACAAGCAAGACCCACAGAGTTTTAAAAGTATACTAGCCGTATTTACCAGGTGTTTGTACTTTTAATTTAGTTTGACCTCGTTTATTTTATTTTTAATTATTAAATGAACCTAATTGCTGTGAAACTAACTGATTTTGCTCAGGTGATGTTTTAATATCTATAAAATTATTGAATGTAAATGTTTCCAATAAATGTAATAATAATCTTGAACTGGAATTAAGTTTATAATTCTGTATTAAGTGAAGTGAACAAATTAAATCTTTAAAAAAAATTTCAACTGTATTTTAATTAAAAACAGTTTAGATTATTTTGTTTTAAGGTTAAGAATAGTTTTGAACCTGAATGTATTTTACTAATAGTGAAATACAAAAAATTGCCCGCTATAAAATTAATACCCGGTGATTTGGGTAGTAGTAGTAGTAGTAGTAGTAGTAGTAGTATCAGAACTACTGACAGAGTGAAAGCTTCTCCACTTTATTTCTGACCAATATAAAATGAAATATTAGTCAGGACTAAATTATTAAAACGGATTGAAATTTTTTTTTTGTTTGTTTATTTTAAAACAAACCAATAATTGGCCTAAATTGAAAATTCCACATCAATATGTATAATTTACTGTTAATAATATTCCCTTTAAAATAATGTGTCATCATCATCATCATCAACCGGTTTATTTGTTGAATCGG
The DNA here is from genome assembly GCA_963556195.1 of Sepiola atlantica. NCBI lineage: Eukaryota > Metazoa > Mollusca > Cephalopoda > Sepiida > Sepiolidae > Sepiola > Sepiola atlantica. The sequence continues at coordinate 37,735,135 of OY744543.1, forward strand.
GCCACAATTAATCCTCTGATGAGGGTGGGGCCTGATTGTCTAGTCTCGAAATCTAAGTCTTCCTCTCCACTCCTGTCTTTGGCAAGGCTTGATGGAATCCATAGGCCCTGAAGATCCACGCATCCTGGGATCTACAAAGCCCAAGACATTACCAGCAGCATTAGTGCTACTGGCACTGCCTTTCTTTTTTCCTGCTGTATTTCGACCAGACATTGTATTTAAGGCAATTTTACGGCTGGATGCCTATCCTTTACCAACTTGAACACTTTTGGCAGTCCAAGACCTCCACCGTTCCCATCTAACTAGGGCTGATGTCGTTTCCACTTAAGCATGTACAAATGTCATACATTACCAGTGAGTTGCTTATCAAGATGTTGTTGGTGATGTATAAAACAAGAATTCCACTTGTATGAACAAAATAGTGACACATAAGTGAAGTAGACGTGCCCGAAATGTCGTTAAATATTTTTTTTTTTTTTCAATATAATTAAAAAATAAAAAAGATTTGTGTAAAAATAATTGTCAACTAATTAAATAAATAAAACTAATGTTTATTTAAAATTGTAGCAATTTAATTCTTAAAATAATATTCTGTCTTACTTGAAAAATAATTGTCAGCTAAATATTCTTCAAATCAATAAAACGAATGTCACTTTGAAATGTATTTATTTAAAATTGCACCATTTTAGTAGACGGGACGACAATTTTATTTTGGAAAAATTCATTTTAAAATGGGTAAAGTTTGAATGTTTTACCTTAGTGACAGAATAATCACAAATCACCATCTTTGCTAACAATCTCATTTTTTTTTTTTCATGTGTAAAAGATACAAAACATGAGATGGCTTAGCATATTATATAACAGATATCTTGAACCCCATTTTATATCAACTGCTAAAATTGAAACTATTTTTCTAAGTTTACTATTTTACCAGAGAATTAAGAAAAAAAAAAAAAAATGTTTCTCCATATATTTTTTGTGAAACATCATATCCAGCCAGAAACCCTCCCCTCCCCCCCCCCCAAAATACATGAACTTGATAAACCAACTTTAAATTTGTATGAAAGTACCCCCCCCCCCCCACCTCAACCCCACAAAGGACACTTGCACTAAACAATTGTGAAGCAGGCAAGATGAAAACAAACACAAGCTTATAGTAAAGGAGATCAACTGTTGGAAAGAATCCAGAAGTACTGAATTTTAGATTTAGCTAAGTTGAGTTCTTAAGTTCTACATGCTACGTCAGTTGACTAAAAGTGCCATAAAAATTAGACTAAATTGGTACCCTCACAAATGCCTTAAAATGGCAAAGCGTGCAACTTTACCTGAATTGAATGCCAAGAATTTTATAAAATTTGTATATATTTTTCTTAGAAACTATCTTGTAATTCTTATTTTGCAAAGTTATTTAAATATATGTAAGGATAGAAGTTACAATGAAACAACCGTACATATTTTAGGTAAGGTCGAACTTCTACGTTGGAAGTTTACATAAGAATCAATTTTACTATTACATATAATTAGGAGTTGGAAAACACGTTTTTGAATGAATGAACAGCTGCAAAGATGGAAGATTCAAATGAAATGGAGAAAAAGATTAAGTCACAGCTGGCATGAAGTAAAAAAAAAAAAAAAAAAAAAAAAAAATTGATAAATGATAACATTTCTGCCATTAACTGAAGTCTAACAAAATTAAAAAATAAATATTGCTTATTAGATAAAATAAACATTCATAATCTGCAGTTATATATATATATATATATATATATATATATATATAAGCAAATACATGCTCCTCTGGTCGCATATTTTTGCTAGCCTGGGTGGATGGTACTATAAAGAACAGATACGACAAGCCTCTTCACCACTTAATTGAGCATTGAAACAGTATTAGTCTGAAATAGTACAGTAAACTGAATTGAACATTAAAAGATAGTACAATATTAATAGAAGTCATAGTACAGTTTTGGCTTCAGACAGATACCAAATCTCCTTTAGTAAATAGATACGTACATACATATATTATGCTCTTACGAATGTAATTGAGCACTGGTTTTATTACTCCAATAACTCCGTATTATACCACACACGCACACATTATATATATATATTAAATATAAAATGTTTAAACAGTATTCATAACACATTTAGATTGCCGATTCATTTCCTGGATACTTTATACACATGTATAAAGTTGTAAACCATGTCTGCAGGTTAAAAAACCTTGTATGGTTTTGGAAATAGACCTCCATAACTAATTATATATACACACACACTCACTCTCTCAAACTACATTATCCAGGATACTTTGATAAGTATATTTCATTTTGATCAAAGAGAATACAATAATATTGTAGGGGGAAAATGTGGACTTAATATCCATAAACAAAGGATGTGTTTTTATATAACTTGAAAATATTATATAAGGAAATTAATAGCTTGGAGCAGGAATACAGAGGGGGGGGGGGGCTCATTCATTCCTGGGAAATGTGTGGGTTGTCTCCAAGGAGTAAAAGACAAAGAAATTCATTGAAAAGTATTTCGATAAATGTCACTTTCCTTACAACCCCTTTTGTCCAATCATACATCCTTGAGCTCCATCCTCAAAATTGATTATAAAATGTAAAGAAAAAAAAGTTATGACCTTATGAACTGGGTGCAAAAGAACTTAGGGTTTCTTATTCCATCCTGGGCAAAACCAGGTCTTCTAACTGGTCTATGTATAAAACTAGTTTGGCCACACTGAGCACTCTTTCCTGCCTTGACAGAGTTCAAAATTGACTTCTCAATTTAGTGGGGGATGATCTCTTCTGTTCTCTATAGACCCTTTCTCACAGAAGAGACGTTGCTAGTCTTTCTCTACTCTATCGTTATTTTCATGGAAGGGGCTCGACGAATCACTGGTCTCATAAAATATTCACAGCAAGAACTGGTCTTACAACTGCAAAGAAGGTTCCCTTCTGATATGTGCCAAATATCGAATGGAATTTCCACAAGAAGAATTTTGTTCCAAGAACATCCCATCTATGAACATGTTACAACGAGATTGCTCCTCTGCAGACTACAACAGTCATCTTCAAATTCAATGTCAAATACTTGTCATAAATCGCCATAAGTAATCAAATTTCAGTCATTCCATTCATTATTTTCAATCCTCTCGTAATACTCATGCAACTGAAAAGCTATCCATTCCATTAATCCTTGAGTGGCTTTTAGCCTTGATAAGTGGGGACTCGTTAGTAAAAAAAGTTAGTTCATACTGTGGTCAATATGACAATCTGAAAACTAAATGAACATTCAAACCACCGTGATACTCCAGTGGAAAAGATAACCTATGTTGGCAGAAGTAAAAATGCAGCCAGGTAATAAAAAATATACATTTACTTTATATATTTGCTCTCCATTTATGGGTTGAGCTCTCTGATAAGGAAATAAACAGTTGGCACTTAGCAAAAGTCATAGCTCTATGATCACTCGGCAGTAGATAATGCAAGTGTAACACAGAAAATGACACCGAGTCAACACATTTTATTTACCTAATTGTACAAATTTAAAATATACGTCTGACAAGAATTTTTATTCATAATAATCATCTTGTTTAACGTCTGTTTTATATGCTGGCATATATGGGACGGCTTTTAGAAATTACTTCCAAACTAACCTATCTCTGGTCAGGTCTTATCACTCAAATCCATCCTTATCACTTCCTTCCATGTTTTCCTTGGCCAACTGACTGCTACCTTAACTGTCCTACATCTAACCCAAACATTCTCATCCTTCTTTCAAGGTGACCAAACCAATAAAGGCTCCTGTTCAGCACATCTCCCTATACTATCCATGTTTAATCCTGAGGTCATCAGATCTAGGCCTTTCTTTAAGGCTCACAATACACATTCATTGTATCATTTCTCTCTATGCAACATACTTAACCTTCACTCACCATGTTTCACTTCCATACATCACACTGCGTACACATGCCTGATAAACTCTTCCTTGGTTGACAGTGGTAACGCTCTGCTGGTTAGTAATAGCAGAAGTTCTCAACTTACTCTATTTACTCCTAACTCTTACAATCAGACCAATCAATTATAAAACTAAATTATCTTTACCGACAAGATAAACATTTAGAATAATGCAATAATTATGTCCTTGACCAAAATACCGAGCTGGCCACTAAAAAGGTAATCTGGTAATACCAACTTTGGTAGTCTAATGCAGAACTATTTGAAAAGTTAACTAACATTAGTTCAGCTTATCCCGAGGCAAAACATGAGATTTTTCGAGCCAAAGACAGATTATTAAAGCTTAGTGAATAATTAACTTGTGGATTAGATTGTTTGATTCTCCCAACCACGAAACAAAAGTAAACTGATAATTTATGTCAGTTTGCTTGGAGTTATTCAAGAAGTAAACAAACTCAAAAACAAAAAGGTCAAAGAAAAAGCTAAAGATTAAAAAAAAATTTTAAAAAGGTATATGTCATCAGTTTCAACTATCATTAAGTCTGAAACTTTTCTAGGCAAGATTATTTTACAAGTGCAATGTCTATCTTTATAAAGTTAGATATGTCTATATGTTTATATATTTGTATTTACAGGATTCATTCATAAACTAATGAATCAATCATTATGAATTTTGGAACACAACTGCTAGACATAAGGGTGGCTAATGTGCGATACATTTTGCTTAACTTAGTTTTATGCAAAGGGAGCAAAGAGTGAGAAAGACCCCATTTGTAAAAATTCAGATAACTTTAAAAAATTTTAACAATAGGTATTAGACAGCAATTAATTCAAATTTCAATTTCTTTGGAGTATGTTAAAGGATTTTTAAGAGTCATAATAATACGGGCACAATCTCCCATTTGAAAATGCAAATAATTCAGATTTGCATTGAATTTGATCCATAGTCATTAGACACCAATTAAGCAAAATTTGCTGAATTTAAATTTCTTTTTAGACTCCTTAAGTTTAAAATTCTCAGACATTTTCTAGAATAGAAATCGGTTAGATTTTGATCAAATTGGAATAAGGATTCTTGATATAAGGTTTTATATCATATTTTGATTTTAATCTTCGTAAGGAGACATAAGTAGTGTGATGCTGTTCAGGACTTAATTTTACCTGTCCTGGGAATCATCTAATGTGCATTATATATATGAGATGAAACTTGCTATACATGGATGTATTCTAAAAAAATAAAAAAAAATAAAATAAAACAGCCACTTGTGAAATCCTCAAATTGCAGGCAGAGTGGCTACCACAACCAAAGGTTAAAAGCAATATTTAATAGAAAACGTTGAACTTGCTCCCTCAAAGAAATAAGTGAAGCCCTCTCTTCCCAAAACCCCGAGAGGAAGCCATAATGTGAACTCATCACTTTTTGGAGATATCAAATGGTTTCGTTAAGTCTGGATCGTGACAAAAGGCAGGTGAAATAAATTAAATTTAACTGACAGTGATTTGAGTTTTTCTATCCAACTTATGACAATTTTGCGTGTTTCTCTTAAACATCTGCCCACAACGATTTTAGACAAATCCATATCAGGAGAGGAGAAAAAGTATTCAGTCTAACAAAGTAAGGATTGATTTTCTATTTAAATACTGGACATTGACTTTGGTACCAATCAAGAGTAAGGGGAAAATAACCCTGCTTGTAATGAGTGTAGAACATTCATAGGTAGATTTTATAGTTCAAGATTTGAGAGTCCCGGTGTGGGAAGGAAAGTGAATGACGGTTGATAAAATGGAATAAAAAAAAGACAAAAAAAATATTTAATAAAAGTGGACGTTGGCATGATCAAAATGGCTTACCGAAATCTGCTGGATTGTGGTAAGGTGGACATGTTACACCTTGCTTCTCAAAATACGGAAGAAGATTGGAGACACTTCCACGATAGATACATTGTCCTTCACCAAGCATATATAACTGAAAGAGAAAATGGTAGTAGAAAACGGTAACACCTGTGAACTGGTTTAAATAAGTGATATTTTCAAATGGCTGAAAATGGCTAAAATTTGATAAATTTGCTACACAGATCCTCTAAATGCTTAAGGCATTACTATTTCATTTTATTTTCACGTTTCGTGCTGAGGATAGACGTTTTGTGAATGATTTCGAACTTCTCTCCGTTACCATTTCGCTTGTACTGCCCGCTAGGATTAGGTTATTATCAAGTCATCCCATCCATGCCTTAAGCACTTTACCACGTGGATTTGAACAATTGACATAAGACACTTTGGAGAGTTTCGAATGACCAACGGCATGTGGTCATACCATGTGAGGCGCAATTTTGCATAAAAGCTTATACAGCAAAACTAATAATTTTTTTTTTTCTTCCATACAATGATTTGCAACCGGGATCATATAGTTTTCACATTTCGCTATCGATCACGTCTCCCAGTCAGGTACATTTTTTACACTACCTCTCGCATATGAAGACTCCATGCAGAAGATATAAGTCACCTTATAGCCATGTCAGTATGGTCACTGGAATCTATTGTTTGAACAATTGTTTTTAAATTTAAAAAAAAAATGTTATTTATTTTGGTTCACGTTGAGCGATTCTTGCAGAAAATGCAAGAGACCTTGAGGTGGAAAGCTGAAGGAAAGTGGGAACACCATAGAAAATTTGGATACACACCATTAACAAGGATCTTAAACAATGAAATTTGAACAGAATCAATTCTCAAGAGTGCCAAGCTTGGAGACTCGGATTGCAGGCCGCTGGAAAATGTTGAACCTCTGACCAAGGGAAATAAGACTAAAATGGATATGATGATTTGTTTGTTTTACTCAAGTTCAAGGACAGTTGAGTAGAACACCAGAATAAAGAAATTGTAATCTAAGGACCAATCCGAATTCATGAACCATGTTAGGTATTTGAAATCCTAGTCTGTTTAAACTTCATGTTAATTAGCATTTTAGGTGCTCAACTATTTTATTGGACTAAAGCAACTAAAATTTGAGAGACCAAGTATTACAAATCCATATCTTTTTAGGGAACTTTATCTTTTAAGCTACCCAGTTAAGACTGGTGATACCAGATCAGGCTGCCCTGTGGCTCCCTGAGACGAAATTCACCTACATTGACTTTTTTTTTTTTTTTTTTTTTGTAAAACTTAATTATGTTCTACAAAACCAAAAACAAAAGCCCCTCTCCCTTCCCTTTTTTATTTTATTTTTAGAACTTGAAGCATAAATCTTTTACTATAATGACCAGATTCGGCATTAAATAACCCAAAAAGGGTTGATATGCCGTAAAACAAAACTACCAAACCAAACCTACCCAGTTAAGAGGGGGGGAGGGGGATTAAGTTGATATTAACTCGATTGAAAGTCATAATTACTTTTTAAAAAATTTTTTTTTTTTTTAAATTGTATGAAAGGTGATAGTTATTAAGTGTATTATACAGATACTTCATCACACGAGGCTTATCAATGATTAAAAAGGAGTTAATCTAAAGATTTCACTTACATGGTCGAACATTTCAAAGAGCTTGGCACTGGGTTGATGGATAGTGCAAACCACTGTTCTCCCTCCAGCAGCTAAAGACTTCAGTAAAGCGATGCACTGGTAACAGGAGGCACTGTCCAAACCACTAGAAGAGAGGGAAGAAAAAATAAAATAAAATAAGAAACATACATTTTTCAATGATTAATTTTATTCTTTTTTTAGTTTAGATTTTAAGCTTTTTATACAGAAAAAAAAAAAAATGCTACCTACAGATTTGTTAAAAAAATTCACAATCCTTTCTGGTACAAATAAACTTGAGTCTATGCCTGACAAATCCACAGAGTTTCGGTTAGTTTTTGTTTTCTTACCATTCAATGATAAGCACATCTGGATACGATGTGCAAAATTATCAATAATTCTGATACTTCTCTCTTGGCACTGCCCTGATTTTAGCTTTGGTTCAAGAATAGTCTGGAGGATTGTTTTGATTGACATTATCTTTGAGAAAACCATAGATAAAACAAGCCACGCATGCGTGGTCCCCCTCTGTATGTGACGAGTGGAAAATGCAATAAATTTGGGCAATTTGAAGCATTTTTTACCCCCCTTTGACCCCTTGGGGGCACGAACCAGAATTTTTCTGAGGTCAAGGATGCTCATTTTATATCCAGAACAATTGCCTCTACATTTTGGCCAAGTTTCAGAGAAATTGAATGGATGGATGGATGAAAAGTTATGGGGCAAAAAATGTAATTTTTTGCCATTTCAGGGCCTTTTGACCCCCGGGGGAGCTAACCAGATTTTTTCTCAAAAATCGGAGAATGTCGCTTTCTAACCTGACCAAAGTTACAACTTCATGCAAAATTTCAGAGAAATTCAATGGATGGTTGCGGAGAAAAATCCGGACGGATGGACATGCCTGAAAACATAAGTCCCCCGATTTTATAAATCGGGGACCAATTAGGGGGAGGTTAATGTCCGGTGAGTGAAACCCATTCAGGATCATGCCTCCTACTGATAAGAGGTTCACCAAAGTGTCCCTGCATGTCATTGATCAGTGATAAAACAAACTGTTAGACATTCATGACTGAAATTTGGTAGACAAATCAGGCAGAAACTGAAGTTTACTTGTATCAAATATGGTTGAATTTTTATTAACGATTCCATGGGTGGCATTCAATTTCAACCTGTATTTAGAAAAGAATAAATCCAGTCAATGCTACATTTTATTAAATTTTTTTAATATAAAATATAAAAGCAAGTCAGTGTTCAAAAATCAATATTTAAAAGTCTGTTAAAATGATTGTACCTTTCAAAAATCTAAAAATATTTTTGTGAAGCAGAAATGAAATACAATATTCTATCAGCTTTAACGAAGTTCAGATATTAAAAGTAAATTGACGAAAGAACATTCTGAAAGATAAATATCAAAGAATCTGATTGGATAAACAAGTTTGATGGAAACAAAAGAAATGATTGGAGAAAAGTTTTACCTGGTGGGTTCATCAAAAAACATTACAGGCGGATTGTTGACAAGTTCCAGTGCTATTGAGAGTCTTTTTCTCTGTCCACCGGATAAATTGATTGTTCGTGTTTTCTTGGTCTCCATTAGACCCAAAGTTTCAAGAATTTCATCAACCTGAAAAAAAAAAAAATAGAACAACGGTAAAATGGTTTCTGGTTTTTAACAATTATAAATACACAGACGACAAAGATTGACTTTTGCAAATTTTGATTCCATAAAGAAAAACAAAAATATTTAAATACAATATGTGAAAAGTGAAGCACCAAATTTAGAGTTAGATTGCAAATCTCAATTGTGTATCACCATCAGTCAATTAGGTTTGGTGGGTTTAGTGGCATATAAACTAGTGAGGGGACCGTTTCAATACCCCTCCGCCCCCTCTTCATTCTGATACAATTACTGATTCTGTTCTAAATTCCGATTCTTAAAAAAAAAAAAAAAAAAAAAAAAAAAAAAATTAAAAAAAAAAAAATTAAAAAAAGTAGAATTTCAATTTTTTTTATGAGGGTGGGAGATTAGCTGAGAGTCATCTTTCAAATGTAGATATAATTTTCTTTTTAATTTGACAAACTTAAATGTTTTCCCCTTTTTGTATTGTATCCAAGATTTTGATAAACTCATTGAGATTTTCATCTATATTTTTCACTTTTGCCATTTTTGTTTTACCTAAATTCATTATAATCTATAAATTTTAGTTTTACTGGTAGTTTAAAAATCAATAAATAATTATCATTAGTACCAGCAATGAAAAATTAAGTTTTAAACAAACAAAAAATTAAAAGGATAGTTTTGGAATTGAAAATTAGGCTGAAATCTTTCCAATTCCCATAGCCAAAAAAGGTTCTGCTTTTTCAGATTCCCAATTAATTGTCACAACACTAATATAAACTCTTGTGGGCCATTTAGTGACAAATGTCTTTTTCATTTGTGCTGCTTTTCAGAGTTCTGTTAAGTTCAATTTATTCGTTTTGTTTATTTTATTTTATATATTCCATTTGTAAATATTAGATCTTATCGTATAAACCAACTGTCTTAAAAAAAAAAAAAAAAAAGCACTGAGTTCTACTTTGATGTCAAAAAATTCTTTTATAATGTTAATGTAGCATTGTTGCATGAAGGTACAATTAGTACCAAAGTGTCTCAATGTATGGAACATGACAAGCCATGCAGATCCTTTTTCTTAAAGCAGGAATAAATGTATGACTTTAGGATCGCCAATACGGAGTGAGCAAAGGACGACCTCCCTCCTTTGAATTCCTACAGCCCTGTTTCCATTCTCCCAGATTGGGTTGTATTGCTACTAAGTTGTTGAAGGTGTTATTGCTCCTCAGACAATTAGTGACAAAAATCTAAACTATAGAACATCTACCTTTAGGTTCTATAACCGTTCATAAATGGCTAGTTTATCATAGATTTAAGAGCAGTAATAGAAGTCAATGATTGCATTACACATTCTGTTGATTATACATATTTAATGAAATGGTCTGACCATAGATACACACTTCCTGTTAAATGCAGTTTAACAAATTAAAAAATCCTTTGTGGCACAGTAACGTATTTATAATGGGCTAAAACTCCGGAACTTGTTCAGAAAACACCCGAGCAACACCAACAAAACTACAAAAACGCCCCCCCCCCCCTGCACGATTCTTTCTCATCTGTTTATGTCCACCTCCGCTTTTCTTTTTCTCAGTGTTGTCATATTTAGTCTTTAAAACAGGTTGATGTTCAACACATGCAAATTACTAACAACTTGCATTTTTTTGAATAAACATTTCCCTCAAATTTTGAAACCGTCTCAGCTTTTATTTTTTTTTTTTGGTGATAAAAAAATTTAAAAAATGCTCAATTGAAAAGTCGCAACTTACAAGATTTTGTTTTGCAGTCAAAGTCATTTTCTCATTCAATTTGAGGTTAGCAGAACACATCATGGATTCTTCCACACTGAGATGCGGCAGGAGATGATCATCTTGCATGATATAGCAGGACATCTTTCGGAAAGTACGGAGATTCCGTTCTTTGCTTTTAACCAGGATGTCTCCAGTTATGTTGGAAGTCCTTACGGAAATAGAAGTACAAAGAAAAATTAGTAAGATATCAAATTAATTTATAAACCATTAGAGATTTACAAAAGTTTTTTTTTTTTTTTACAGTTATAAGTAATTACAACAGTTTGGTGCAAGTACAAGAAAGTTCCTATTATAATTACTGAATTATCAAATAAACCTTTATTTTATGCTTTGAAGTAATCAACTGGGGAAAAAATAATCCAATATAAATTTCTAACAGAAAATTTATTTATTTATTTTTTATTTTTTTTCATGATATACCTTCACTGTCAATATTTATTTATTAACTACTTTTAAGTTAGATCTTTTTCAAAAATACCAAGACAGAAAAATGTGATAATGGCCAATTAGTATATAAAATAAAGTTACCATAAGAAATAAATGCATTAGATTTCAACTTTTAGATAGCAATATCAGAATGATAGGAATATTTTACGAGGTTAAACAAGTTAATGCCGTCTAATTATTCATCGCTAGGAATATTTAATATACATTTTTTTTAGCATTTTCATACTTTAACATTAAGAACAAATAAAAGGACTTATTCCCAATAATGACTACAGAGGATTTTAAGGTAAGAGCTTCGAGCCTGCTCTCAGCCTGCCAAACCAACTGGACATCCAACGAAACTGCCTGATTTGCATATATACACACAAAAGCTTTTAATTTGGCACGCGAGAAAGAATTTGAATAGTACGACAGCAAAGTAAATTTTTATCGTAACTTTTTAAGGTGTATAAAATTGAACTTTTAAATCTAAATCTATTAAAATATTTAAATTTGTAAAACCTTAAAACGATGTGTTATGTTTTTTTTATTAAAATAAATAAAATTTATTTTAAACTTGGCTTTCGGAGATTTAACTCTCGTCAAAGCAAGAAAAATTATTTTTTCTTGTATCGTCCAAGATGGAATGCAGACTTAGGGGGGGGGGAAAAAAAAAAAAAAAAAAAAATGTCTATTAGCGTGGTTAATTCAACAGTTGACAAAATATGGTCATGCATTTATTGAATAAATAAGTTTTGAAAGTTAAAAATTCTAAATATTTTAAAATCGAGTTGGTGAAATTAGTAAAAAAGTTATTCATAATAATTTGACTTTATGTATAAACAGTTTAATTACTTGTTTTTCAAAGTTAAAATATTGTATTTAATCTTACCTGTAACCAGCTAGAATATTCATCAATGATGATTTACCAGCCCCTGAAGGGCCCATAATAGCTGTAAGCTCCCCAGAGTTGAATTTACCAGAGATGCATTTTAGGATATTTTTCACATCTGTAAGGAAAAAAGAAAATACCAGAGTTATGATCCTGCTAAACAAAGTCAATTAATTAAAAAAATGAAAAAAAAAAAATGAATAAAATACAGTATTCACACATCATTTTTTTTTTTAACATTTGCTCTTGGCATAACAAAAAAAAAATTAATCTAATCATAGCTTGGTCCAGTTTAGGAGCAAATTACCAAGCTTTGATTAAAAATTAATGTTTATGCCAAGAGCAAACATGTAGTCTAATCTGGGATGGTAGGGCTTTTGATATTTGCTTCAAACATTTTTTTTTATTGGATCAAACGTCAAAAGAAATTAAAAAATATGGTACAATACCAAAGCTGATTTAATCAACGTTTGTTTCCCCAAGGCTTTTTTCTTATATACACAAAATACATGCTAAAATATTTCTTGGATTGAGTTATGTTTTGAAGAAAAAAATCCATTTTAATTCTTCTAATTAGCCATAAATTAGTAAGAATCATTTGGTGAGATAATTCTAAGTGTACATTACTCTTTTTCTCTCATTGTATATTGTTTAATAACCACTTATTTTATATGGCTTCCATCAGTTTATTAACAGTCAAAGGTAAGGACAGGACAGAAAAAAAGATAGGAAGCGTCTATTATAAACACTTATCTGGGCAACCTCACTTTTTCCTTATTCAAACAATTTAACCAAAGCTCAATGGGTGACCCAACAGGTCAAATTTTTCTAGTATCTGTTATAAACAACTATGAGTACGAAGATTCTTAGTTATAAAAGCCTATCAGAGCCATCTGATTATTACTATAGGTTTCTGCCAGCCAGACTGATATTTCAGATAAGAGAGAAAAAAAAACTTCAGGCAACAAGATACATCTACATATTGTTACGAGGGAGGAAAATAACTAGCGTAAAACATTTTAGTTTGCATTTAATAAGTTTTAAAGTTCTTTAAATGTTAAATAAAGATTAAAAATACAGACATCAAGTTATAAAAACTTCAGAAACTAAACTTTCTAATAACCAATTAAATTTTATAGAAAACATTATTTAACATGAAAACTAAAAAAATAGGCAATATATAAAAAGAATCTTTACCTCTCTCCCAAAAAAACAAAGGCAAACCAACATTTTACATGCAAACTTATTAGATAAGATTTTACTAATTTGTTGTGAAACGCTTCATTACGCTAATTAAACAATGACAACTAAATATATATATAGAGAGATTTTGTCCATCTATCCATCCGTTACAATTTTTATTTTTATTTAAAAAAATTTTTTTTAATTTTTTTTTTAAACGCAATAAATACATTGTGGAATTTGTCTCATTTCGAAATATCAGAAATCTTAACTACTTTTAGAAATGGAAAATACTGCGTTACTAGTAAATAATAAATTCCCAACAAATAAAGCGGATGCCATGACCGGAAATCGAAAAGGAAACCGTGATATCTTCAGTCTGCTGAGGTTCTATCAACTGAACTATTTGGACTTTCTTATGAATAGAGCTTAAAACATTACCATAACAAATTATAGCTTTAGTGTGACGTCATAGATTTAAAATTTACGTCATGTTTCAAAACATGAATTCAAACACAAGCGATAATAAAAAACAAAGCGGTAAACATTATCAACAGCGTTGGAAATTAATAGTTAAAGAAAAATACATTTTTGGGACTATGTATCAGCGTTAAAAACAATTTTATATATATTAGAATTTAGGCCCGTAGGGCCCATAATTCTAGTATATAAAATAGTAGTTTCTTTCCTTTTACAAAATTGTATTGTTTTTAATATAGACTCCCATAACCATATTATTCTGAATCACCTTTGGATAAGTATACTTCATTTTGATCAAAATGGACCCACAATATTGTGGGAGTGTCTATTCATGCCGGACATCCATAAAAAAGAAAATATAACTATTTTTTTTAAATCTTAAAATTTTTTATTTAAAAATTTTTGTTTATTAGATTTATAAACTTGGAAATAAAAATAGTCATTCGTAGTCTAGGGTTAGAGCAAAAGTATATTGGGGGTCCTCATTCATTCCTGGAAACTCTAGAGTGTTCATAGAGGAAGTTAAAGACAATAAATTTATATGAATGTAACTTTACTCGCACCTCTTTTCACCTTTTCAATGCAGAGTACATCATTTGGCCCCACTATAAAAATTGAATTTATAAAATTATTTCTCATTGAATCCCGAGGTCTTCATGCTACTAGTGTATAAAAGAAAACCAAATGTTAGGTTTTATCCACTATAACCACTTTCAAAATAACACGCATACACAAGTAGATCATGTGCGTGTCTTTCATTACAAACAAAATATCCCAGTGTCAAGAATTAGTGTTAAATATACAAAACTCAAGATTTGAGAGATATGGTTATAGTCACGTTGACACACGGGTTCCTGTTAGATCATCAAAGTTGAGTGGTTTTGAGATTGGCCAGTACTAGATGGGTGCCCATTTTGGAGTACAAGGTACTGTATGTATGAGGATGACAACACCTTTGCGAGGTCCTCCCTACAAAAACTTACATAGTAACGGTTTGCAGACCCTCCCAGCTATGGGTAAAATAGCCAACTTTTTTTCAATCGTATACATAGTATAAAATGTTAAAAATGTTAAAAATGTGTATTGCGTTTCAGTATCACCCCCCCCCCCCCACACACACACAAAAAAGGGTTGATATGTCATAAAACAAAAACAAAAACAAAACAAGCCGCACATGCATGGTCCCCCTCTGTATGTGACAAGTGTAAAATGCAATAAATTTGGGCAATTTTGGGCATTTTTGACCCCTCTTTGACCCTCTGGGGGTGCGAACCAGAATTTTTCTGAGGTCAAGGATGCTCATTTTATATACAGAACAATTGCCTCTACATTTTGGCCAAGTTTTAAAAAAATTGAATGGATGGATCAAACATTATGGGAGAAAAGGGTCATTTTTTGCCATTTTGGGGGCTTTGGACTCCCTGGGGGCGCGAACCAGATTTTTTCCAAGGTCAGCGATACTTATTTTCTATTAGGAACAATTGCCTCCACATTTGCCCAAGTTTCAGAAAAATTGAATGGATGGATGAAAAGTTATGGGGCGAAAAATATCATCTTTTGCCATTTTGGGGCCTTTTGAGCCCCCTGGAGGGGCTAACCAAATTTTTTTTTTAAATCGGAGAATTTCACTTTCTAACCTGACCAAAGTTACAACTTTATACAAAATTTCAGAGAAATTCAATGGATGGTTGCAAAGAAAAATCCGGACAGACAGAAATGCCTCAAAACATTAAGTTTTGAGGATTAAGAGCATAGATTAGAGCAAGTAATAAAGACGGCTGATGAAATATACTGTCAATTGAGGATAATGATAATATTAACACAAAAGTACTTAGATGAGACCCAAAGCGCACAAACACACACACACACACCAGAGAGAGGGGAAGACATTTCAACGATCACTGATAGGATTGTGAATTATGTTTATCCCCAAAGAATATCTTTGATTCATGACATTTTGCCAAGCACTAAAACTACAATGAAGAATATCTACATGAATGCACTCTAATAAATGGAGTAATGAAATCAGCCATTATTAATGGATGCTATCAAAATAGCTATTCCCTCAGTAGCCGATCATTAACAAATGCCATTAGTCAAAGCAGTTATTAGTCAGAGAAAGAGAAAAAAAGGGGGACAAAATTGAAACACATTTTAGTTGGAAGGAAAAATAAAAATGATATCCAATAAAAGATTAAAGACATACTGAAAATAGGTTTGAAGAAAATATTGAGTGAAATTAAAGTAAAGTGGTTTCACATTTTCAAATTAGTTTTATTTACCTCGTCTCCAGGAGGTTAGGCACAAGGCCAGTTTTATCTTACTCCCACAAGGTAAGATGTGACCAAAGGTCCGGTCAGGAAAGTGGGACTTGAAAAGCCAGCGCCCGAGAAGGTGAGCACTCTGGCCATTAAAAATTGCCTGGGCAGCCCCGTCGGCATTCCCTGGTAGGGGCGCCTCAGACAGTAAGCAATAAACTTACTCCTCCCCAAAGAGGGGAGGCAAAGCCTGGGAAGGTGGACCTCCTAGAACTGCACAGGACAAACCCACAGACCGGCGGAATCAAGACCCGAAGGCCAAGACGATACCGGTCTATAGGGTGAAATATCCATCGGAACAGATACTACACTTTGATCTTAGCCAAAAGGCCAAGTGAGTGAAATTAGTATTATTTACTCCTCTCCAGGAGTTAGGCACAAGGCCAGTTTTATCCTACTCCCACAAGTAAGATGTGACCCAAGGTCGGGTCGGAAAGTGGGGGTTGAAAAGCCAGCGCTCGAGGTGAGCACTCTGGCCATTTAAAAATTGCCTGGGCAGCCCCGTCGGCATTTCCCCGGTAGGGGCGCCTCAGACAGTAAGCAATAAACTTACTCCTCCCAAAAGAGGGGAGGCAAAGCCTGGGAGGGTGGACCTCCTAGAACTGCACCGGACAGGCGTGCAGTATCCATCGGAACAGATACTACACTTTGATCTTAGCCAAAAGGCCAAGAAAGAGGCTCTATTTATCTTCCTCCCACAAGGTAAGATGTGACACAAGGTCGGGAAAGTGGGAAAGAACCAGTGCTCGAGAATTTGAGCATTAATTAGTACCAACACAATCTTTTCCATTGTATTCCAATAGAATGTTGCAGTTGATATTTGCAGATCAGTAACAGTTACATCTTGAGTAAAATTGGAAGAGATCAGTTACGACTTTTAGTCAGTACTACTGATGTAAAATGTACTAATTTAGTTAATAACTGCATTAAAGCCAATAAAAATCTGATTAAAAAAGACCAACATTTCTAAAATCCCAAATTCTTTTGTAAAACAAAGTTTAATTAATTAGTTAAAAGCTTAGCGATAGAGTATGGATGGTTGATTGTATTATTTTGACTAATATTCTCAGCTTTGTTATTTTCAACATTCTGGCTGATGTAACTCCGACCTTCAAACTCGGTAACCAGAGTTCAAGAAGGCGCACATGAAGGTTGGAGTTGGCATCGGCCGAAACGTGAAAACAATCAAGATGAGAATAGTAGCCCGAATAATGCAAATTATCAATCCTCATCTAAAAAATTCCGAAACATCAGTGTAGGTTGTACGATCTTATGGCATATAAACTGTCATTGGGTCTCTTTACACCGAAACTACATGTTTATAGATTAATGTTTTGTAAGCATATATTTTGTAATCGATTTGTTCTATTTAACCCATAAATGGGTCCTTGACAGGTACTACTACTCTTCCGGATCAAAATGGATCTGGGAGTAGTGGCAACTAAGGGGTCACTCTGTACTGCCTGAAGCTCCCAAATTGGGGCCTCACCATTGGATGCATTTGTATCATACTCAGAATGGTTGAAGGGCAAATAGTTGATAAAGGCCAAGAAATAGGATGGGGTAGAGGCGAACACATTGCCCAAGGGTGCCAGGGGCAGCTTATTGTCATGCTCGGTTGCGTATTGAACTGGAATAAAACAGTCAAGAAAATAGATTGTATCTAATGTAGTTTCACTTGACTGCTACCATATTGCATTTACAGATGAAAAATGGCAATTTACGTCTTTATAAATAGAAATGGCTCATTTCCATATGGTCAACAATTTACATCTCCTGAGAGTTTTGGTATGCAATCTACATTTTAATTTACATACCTTCATCTATTTCAGTATTAAAATTACAGACAGACTTTGCTAACAGGTCATTTTTGAATATTTGATTTAAATAATTTACAGAGATTGGCAATCTTTAATTAAAAAAAAAAAAAAAAAAATTATTCAAACTTTTTAAAAAATTGCATAAACAGAAATGGACATTTTTAAAATATATTTTTTACTAAGACCGAGAACTATAGAACCGCATAGTGCGATCTTAAAGAAACTAAAAGATATAACAACTATTACAGGTTATTCTTTTTACAAAAAGATAACCTAAGGTGATAGACCAAACAATTTTTTCTATTGGCAAATTCTTTATTTGAGGAAAAATGATTAAAACTCAATTTTAAATTATTACAACTTTAGATTTCAGGATTTTAATGTGACTAGATTAACTGTTGGGTAACAACCCCTATTTATTCCACTGTCTAGACATTCTTATAACTAAAAAAATTAATTCTTTACTTTTAAACACGTATGTAAATTAGACATTTTACTATCTAATTTATATACGTGTTTATGAAAACACTGAATTAGATGGCAAAAAAATTAAGTGAGAAATGGGCGATTTGTTCAGTTAATTACAGCTTAGAATTAAAAGATTTTTTTTCCAAACAATTCAATCCCAAAACTATGAAATATTTTTGCATGTATTTTGTGCCATTAAAATAGGTCAGAAAAGCCTTTAAGAAAACATTGATTCATTCAGCTTTAGTATAATCTCTGTATCAAACAAAATCTAGTGTGCATTCGTTTTCTAGTAACTTTGATAAAGACATTAAATTATTTTTAGTTTACTTTTTAAATTATTTATTAAAATCAAAGATAAAATAATTAAAAACTAAAATTTGTTAAAAGAATCCTATTTAAAAAAAAATTGTAAAACAGGACTAGAATTGAATGCACGCATTTTTTATTCGTTTCGGTTACATTTTTGAACACTACTCCCAAGAAATGGTTGATCATCTCTTTATTAATCAAACCAAATCATGTGTCCGGGTTTATCACCTATATATAGTTTTGATATATACACATTGAATTATTAAAAAAAAAAAAAAAATAAATAAATTATTTACTATTAATCGAATATTTATTGAAATCAAAAATACAATAAGGGAAGGCTAAAACAAATATTTAAAAATCCTATTTTTAAAAAGGTAAATGTGACTATTTGTTTCAGAATTTTTGAGATGAGGATTGATAATTTGGATTATTCAGATTACTATTCTCATCTTGGTTACCATATTCACGTTTCGGCCGATGCAACCTCTGACCTTCAGGTGTATCTCTTCAAACTCGAGAACCTAAAGGGAATTTCGAGCTGAACCATTTAATTCATGGGGGTAGATTGTTCTCGTCGTTAGATATGGCTGGAATAGAAGTGTTATTATTCTTAGTTATTGCCGTTTTTAATTATTTTTCTCTAGACCTAAGAGATAAAAAGGAGACAAGGTAGATTAAATTGTAATGCTAAAAGAAAATTTAGTTTTAACAGAAAAGAAATTAAAAAAAAAATAAATAAATAAATGGCCGTGTCCCTACATAATTTCCAGCTTGTTTAGAAAAGCAAGCTCAACTTTTGACCGATGAGGATTTGCCTTCACACAATGCAGTCAAGTGACTAGAACTTGTCCGTTTAGCTTTTACAATTGATTGGCGAGCAAACCTGTCATCAAAGACCGGTAGATTCAGTCTTGTCAAAACAATTTCAGTACAGACAGGTGGTAACCAGAAATATAAGCATGTGATTATAATTAAGAAAAAGAAATTAAACTGGTTGCAAATTATGAAAAACTCGTTTTAAGTTGAGAAAGCAAGACAGTGATTACATACAAATTAGTTTCCTAAAAATTGGAGAGAAAAAAAAAAAAGAAAAAAAAAATGGGTAATATAACAAATCACTCAATAAGTCCCGGGTCTGACATAGATGTAACCACTAATAAAAGAATCCATGAATTTTCAATGACACGTGACAATTTTAGTCCAATCTGATTAGTTTACAAATTAGTTATTTAAGTGAAAGTAGTGTTGTACATTTTCAAAACAATGGAAAAATCTGAATTCTGTGTGTTGATAAAGGATTGCTTTTTTATTCAAGCAAAGCAATGGCTTGATAAGCATTATTCGGACAAATGTTGAACGCTCAGGTCACCCAAATCCAGCAGTTGTCCTGCAGAATATCAAAAAGTCCAAACTCATTTTGTTCGATCGTAAATTGAAGTTGCGTAAGATAACAGAAGAGTTGATACCAGAAGGCGAATTCACCATTTTGTATGAATATTTGTCAATGAGAAAGCCGTGTTCAAAATATGTGCAGCATTTGCTCACAGATGATCAAAAAACACGTCAACAATTCAGAGTGTTTTTCAAATGTTTGAATGCAACAGAAACGAGGTTTAGCATTAATGAAACATGGATGATCCACTTCACTTGGCATCAGCTGAGTGAACAGCAACAGGTGAAAGCCGTCCAAAAGGAACAAAGACACAAGCAAGGTTTTGGCCTCTGTATTTTGTGATGCACAAGTTTATAGATTAGCTTGAGAAAGGAAGAACCATCCATAATGGATATTATAAAGCATTATTGGTTCTTCTGAAAAAAGAAATTGCTAAATAACGGACACAAATTTAAAAAAAAAAAAAAAAAGAAAAAAAGTCCTCTTTCACCAAGACAATACACTGCGACACAAGTCGATCACAACATTGGCAATTACTTGTCTCCAATGAAGAAGCGATATCTGAAACTGAGGCATATTTTGAGGCTAAGCACAAATCGTTCTACACAAAGGCATCAAATTGTTAGAGAAACATTAGAATCAATTAGCATTCTAGAAGGAGTTTACAAATTGCTTAATTAGTTAGGCCCAGAACTTAAGTGACGTGCTACTATAAGTAAAAGTTAATAAGTATGGTTTGTAAAATTAAAATCGCTTTCAAAAAACAAAACAAAAAATGCACTACACTTTTAGAACATATCTCTCCATTGAATTATATTTTGACAAATTTAAATATTATCTTACAAGAAATTTAAAAAAAATTTTCTCAAGTGTGAGTGAAACAAAAAAAACAAAAACTCCTGGACAGAATTATAGCAATATATTTGTAGTTGCTTTTTTGAGAAGAAAGTAAACTTAGAAAGCAGCTAATTTATAGCTTGTTTAAGGATTAGGTTACAATCAAATTCACTGCACGTTGTGTTTATTTTAGTCAACAAAAAGGCAGACAATAAACTCGTGATCTACAGGCTAGGATCAAAATGTAATATCTGTTCTTTCTGTAGTCGAGGCCAAAAGTTAATTTTTATTTTTGTTCAATTCCAGAGTGCCTCTTAAAAACTAACCTTGTATCTAATTTTGCCCTCGTGGGGAGTCAATAAATAGGGACACTAATGCAATCAGTGATTGCTAGTTTAAAATCGTTTAGTGACAGCAAACGTGAAAATAATAACCAACCAAGACGTGAATAGTAGTCTGAATAATCCAATTACAAATTATCAATACTCGTCTGAAAGATTCGGAGAAAAACAAAAAAACAACAAAAACAAGCTAGTGCCTATAATAAAATGGCAGTACATATGCACCAGAATGAACACAGATATAGGATTGGTGCAATACAGAAAGTGAATTTCTTTAGTGTAACAAAACTGCGACATTTGCTGCTGAAAATATCACGGCAACAAACAATGCAGACAAGACAAAACTGCAAGAAACCCCATGAAAGTAGACAAATGCAAATTACCTATATGCAACTTCACGAGTTGCATTTCATGTAATAAAAGAAACGTATCTTTAGAAAGGAGACAACGACAGACAAGAAAATGGCTACCGTCTAACGAATCAGATTCTAAGAGGAATTAATCAAAGACAGAAACCAAATAAATCAGCGAGAGTTTTTGAATACATAAACAAATTGGTTCAATTAGATTACAGACAGAGTCAACAAGCACAGATATGTAAACAAATATCAAGTTTCGAGCAGATTAACAGTCTAGGAGTAAAAAGGGAACAGCCTTTTTTCTTTTCTTTTTTTTTTATTTAAGTAAAAAAATAAAATTTAAATGCCATATTTGTTTACTAAAACAGCACTTTATAGTAGAAATATCAATCCTTGATTTGAGATCTTGGAATTTAAACGTAATATTCAAATTCGTAAAAGTAAACTGCTGCAACGATAACTGATATTTAAGGGTAAAAAAAAAAAAAAAATGCCGATAGATTTTGAGGATCATTCTGGAAAGTGGTAAAAAAAAAAAAAAAAAAAAAAAAAAATACATTTGTCAGAGTCATGCATATACCAGTGAGCGTAATGTGGGGTGTAGACATTGCTGAATGTCACAAAGGCTTTAATGATTGGTAATAATTGCTAATAAAAATGTCTCTCGTCTGGGATTTCTAAGGATATAACAGACACTACACTTTGAATTATTTTCTAAAAAGAATAGTGATACAATTTTAACAAAATTAGGCACAAGGCCCTCACAAGTGTGGGGGGCATGGCCATTCTCTGAACTAGATGTATTCTGATCCATCCATCCATCACTTTAATTTCAGCAGCCACCGCAATACCACATTTACTCTATTGGCTACCTTAAAATATCACCAATGGTTTGCATTTAATATTGTCACTTTGATCCTAACGTAAATACAAATATTATTGTTAATTCAACCTTTGCAAACCGACTTAAAAACGTTCAAATTACACAAGACTAATTGACCGTTGCTTACAAACTTGGGAGGTTTTACTGTAACTTCAATATTTCATTCCAAAATTGAAAACAAAGTTTTTGACAATCAGAACAAAATCTTTGCATTCTATTTAATTCATAATTTTCTTAGATCAGATATAAAAAAAACACAAACTCCCTACAGACATTTTAAAATTTAAATTAGAAATTGCAAACAAGCAAGATTTAACTCCATCTTGGGGAATGCCTTCGTTCTTTCAGCCATGTTCCTATGCAAAGAATGGGTCTCTTCAAATGATAGAATCTGTGTGCAGGTTTTCAGTTAGATAGTCTAAGGAATTCCATCCCTGCAGCACTACTTGGTTGGGGGGCATTAGTGGGACCACACCTTCCCACTACAAGAATGTAAATAACGACCACTTATGGTCTAAACTCAATTAGAAACCACGCTATAACCAAAGTTATTCAATGCAGTCATCTTGAAAGGATGCCAGAAAGAAGCGCAGAGGGGGAGGGGGGGGATAGGTTATTAATGTTTTGGCAGTAATTGAAAGAGAAAGGCTGACATCAGCAGAAATATCTGCACTCATTACCATTTCTTGGATAGAGTACACATGATTTTTGTTTTTTTTTAAATATATATTTTAAAAGAACAAAGATATACCAAGGTAAGTAATTATATATAACGATATAAACAGAGGGAAACGGTTAAGGAGGCAGAGTCAGACCTTTTTACTGAAGTATTTGTTTTTAGCCGACTCAACATCCGGGTGCAGAGACTACATTCACCGTTTGATAAATAAGTTACTGTCGGCCAATGTTAAATCTTTGCCAACAGAATGTTCAAGAACGGCTGATCAGTGAAAGGAATAAGGCTTCATACCTAAAAATTAAGATTACGTATGTCTCAGCCAAAGTTATCTTATCTGATTTTCAAAGTCAACCCCAAATAGCATTTAAGCTGACAACTCACAATTTGCTTCTGACTAGCCAATTTTCATGTTATTGTTGTACCCTGTTATTTGGCATATAAATATTAAATCTAAAAATAAAAATCAGCAAGGAAGGGGAAGTAACTCATTTTAAATTGAGTATAATAAGAGTTGTCTACTACTAAAATTTTATTTCCTTTTCAATACAAGTTTAAAAATATGCAAACAAATAAAAATTAAAAACTAATCCTGGGTAACACAGGGTAAGTAAAATCAGTTATAAAGCAGGATGCGAGTGACAAATGGCAAACATTCTGAACTCAAGATGAACCCACCAATTTCAAAACCTAAGCCCAGGGTGTTCAATTATAATAGGGGGGGGGGGATTAGCGAAAGGTGTTAATCTACAATATCTTTTTTTTTCATACTGAAAGTATCGACCGATCTTTTAAAAGAGATGGGATGACATTCATTGAAACAATAGTCTTCTATCTTCCCTACCCATGACTCGGTTGAAGTATGGCAACATTTATATTTTCAAAGGCGAAGCAAGCCGAGACAAAACATGTGGAAATGGAATATAAGGATGTAAAGTTCTAGCAATTTGGCCTTTTACTAAGAAAAAAAAAAAAGCGGAAACTCGCATGCCTGAATGAATTTTCTCTACATCAAGAACATTACAAAACTGCCCAAATTATTAAGATAAGATTATGAAGAATGAGGGGGAAACAAATGTTAATTTCATTCTTGAACATAATAAAAACATTAAATAGCATAATTTTGTTTTCATTTTGACCAATGGGAATTGTACAGAATTTTAGAGATGAGAATTGTTGGAAGTACTATTCTCAGCCTAGTAATAAGAAAAATCTAATCTTGTGGCGGGTTCAATTTGAAATTCTGTATAACTTTCAGAGTTTGAAAAGATTCCCGACGGTTGGATGTTACATCGGTCCAACGGTGTGAATATAACAACCAAGATGAGAACAGTATAATAATCCAAATACATTACAATATTCATTCATTTTTTTTTTAACCGAAATTCTCTTCAGCTGACAGTGATTATTATGAAATCACTAGGAGAAAGAAATTTTAATCAAGTACTGATCTTAGTAATTAAGAATCAAATTAAAAAAAAAAAAAATTGATACTTGAAAGTATCTCAATTGTGAACTGGTGAGAAACAAGCAGACATGTGAAAGGAAAGAAGACAGATCTGTTGATCTAGGATTCTAGCTAGACTTCTTGTCAATGTAAACAAGCTTCTATCCCCACCCATGATAGAGCCAACTCTTTCTTGCTTCAGCATTGGAATGGGGATATCAAACAGCAACACAATAAGTATAGGGATGAGGAGGGAGTCCTGCAACAATTCCAGCCATAAGTGGGAAAGAGTGAAGCATTTGACATAAGTTTTTTTTAAATGATTCTGCGACAATGTCATGGATCTCTAACGTTTTTAGTAACAGATGACAATAGAATAGACGAAAAATAAAATAAAATAAAAGCATGAAAGGACAAGAAAGAAAGTAAAATAAAAATAAAGTAATAAACTTGAAACTCCCAAATAAGTACAGTTTGAACTTGCCGAATGTTTGCATACACCATTCAAGGAACTAAAAGTAGCCATTCCACTGTATTAGAATTTGAACATGTCAACTGATCTATTATATCAGGTTCTGTTAGTTATATAAGGACAGAACATACTTAATTGATCATTCTGTTTGTGCTGTTAAATGATATTTGACCGGTCAGACAAAAGACTATTCCCTTTATTTTCATATGTATAATATTGACCTTGCGCACCAATGTTCAGACATACAAATTGCATTCATATAATGAAGGGATTTCTCTTCTGGGTTCAAGGTGTCAAAGCCATGTCACAATTCATAGTTCATATTGCATCTTTATAGTTCTAAATAAATAGATTTAAAATTCAAGGCAACAATCTTTATGAAACTGAGGTGAAAGGTTTTTCTAAAATTTGCTGATGAGTAAATTCATAATTGCTTACACAGATAGTAAGTGAAATAAAGAATTTAGTGTAAGAAATTGACAAAAAATAAATTAAGTAAAATCATCATGAAAAGTTCAGAGCAAAAAATTAAAGCGGTAAAAGTATTACATAAGATTCACTTTATTCTTAGCAACAAATAGTAAAAAAGCACCAGCGACATGAGATTACCAATATTGGACTACAGAGCAAGTCTAGTATTTACAAATCAGACTGAAAATTTTAAAAGTTATGACAATTTAAATTATGTTACCATTTGTGTGTATGTGTTTCTCACCTCTGTGACATACATTTTTTTTATTATTTTTATTAATCGATTCATATACAAAGTAATAAAATCCTATTTTTAAAATAATTTAATTACAAAAGCTAACACCAGAATGCATGCAATTTATTTCTAAAAAGGTCATTCATTTTAATCTTAATAGTTAATTTAAAAAAAATATTTAATGATCTTTGAAAGGGATATGGAAGCATTTAAACTGTTTAATAGAAAGTCATTTCTGGTTTTAATTTTTTTTTAGCAAATCCTCATGTATTAGAAAAAAGTTCGGGAAGTTATTTACATCCAATAATTTTATAAATAATAATTAAAAACATTAACTTATAACAATTTAGTTCAATTAATAATAATTAAGTTTAATTTTCAAAATCATATATATATATATATATATATATATATATATATATATATAATGAAGATTAATCCCCTTAAATATGCAATTATGTCACCAGAAGCTGATGAAGCAATCAAAATAGACGATCAATTAATTCCAAAAGTTGCAGAGTTCAAGTTTCTTGGCAGTCTAGTTCCTAACTGAGCTTCAGATGTCTTGCACAGGATATCCATGGCGTCACAGGCATCTGGCCGTTTAAGAAACGCAATATAGATCTCTAGAGACATGTCCAGAACCCTTAAGGTTAGATTGTTCAGAGACATGGACTACTGGAAAACAAGAAATCAGAGCCCTGTTGGTGTTTGAGATGAAATGTCTTAGGACAATCCTCAAGGTTATTAGGAATGACAGGCTTAGTAATGCTTGCATATGCAAAGCGCTGGGCATGACAGAAACCACCGACAGTGTGGTGTCAGCTAGGATGCTTCGATGGTTTTGTCATGTTGCTAGGAATAGTCAGATGATAAAATGCCAGATATAGGAAAGACTTCTCAAACGCAAAACCAAGAGGATGCCCACCAAAAAGATGGTCCAACAACATTAGGGAAGTGCGGCGTTCCTTTTCAAACAGCTAAGAAATATGCAATTCGGAGACAGAATTTTGTGTTCAATACAGCGAGGGGACGTTAAGTCCTGTGCGATTAAAATAAAGTAGTAGAGAGCGAGTGTGTGCATGCGTGTGTACATATTAGGAAAACATGTTTATAGTAAGTTTCCTTCAGGAATGAAACATGAACGTTTCTATGTAGCTTATTTGCCATAAGTACATCTTCACATTACTAAGATCTAATCACCTATTCAGCATTGTTGAAATATATAAAAGGGAAGGGAAATACTCAAGAAAAATTAAAAGAGAAAAAAAAAAATGAAAGTAAAAAGAACTCCGGGCAACACCGAGTAGGCACAGTTAGTTTAATAAAGAAATGAAACAAAGAAAATGAATAGGTAGTCACGTGCTACTGCAGTCAGTTGAATCATAAGGGGCGGGGGGGGGGGGGGTAGAACAAACTTGACCCACATAAGTTTTTAACAAGAGAATCAGTCATGAAGAGAAATGTACTCTACACATGTGTTCCAACAAGTATGAGGTGCCTAGGGAGTAACATAAGTATAAATGTACCCAAAGATCAATACTCATTAAAAAAAGGGCAGAGAACTGGCTGTGAAGGACTATTTTTTTTTTTTTTTTACTTTTGTTTTAACGCTCTGGTAGGAGAAAATAACGGTTTCCATTTAATCTAAAGCAATACTCTTCTATAAAGAATAGAGTTGTCTTAGGTCACCAGCAGCACGAAAAATGTAAACAAAGAAAATAGATAAAACGCTATAATTACCTCCACTGTCAGTAGAGAGTTTGCTCACGCTGGGGTAAAATACCTGACACCGCTGATCACAATTGAAAGTGATCTGGTGTTCAGGTTTTGAATCGCGGCACGAATACCATGGTTGCCGAGTTGGAGGATTTGGAACGAGTCAGAGTCGGATTAATTTTAAAAAAAAAAAAATCTATGAAGAATCAACAGTTTGAATATTGGAAGACTTTAAAATAAGGAGTCGGCATCACAATTTTTAGAATCCCCTAGGTGTTGGAGTCGGACTTCGCAACTCAGGTAGATACACTAACTACGCCTAGGCACGCTGAAGAGTTGTGATACAACGAAACATCTGTCTGGATGACGTGTCATATTTAAAGTTTGTGCATATTGTTTCCACTGCATTTTTTTTTAATCAAATATAAAAATCTGTTTATTTATTTGCTTATTCTCTTCTTCACAGAAGAAATGTTGCTAATCTTTCATTATTTTCATGGTATGTACTCGACTGAGCTCCAATCTCTGCCCCCCCCCCCCCCCAAAAAAAACATTAACAGCAAACACACGTCCAGCTACAACCACTATAAATAATTTTCCTTTCTTCCCGTACCTGGAACTAAACGCAACTTCCATGAACAGAGTTTCTTTCCAAGAACTACCTGTCTGTGGAACAAAACCACGAGACGGCTTCCCAGCTTACAACATGGTCGTTTTCAAGTCTAATGTTTACAAATTCTTTTTGAGTCGTCCTCTCAAAATAATCACATTCCGTCCAGTTTCAACCATCGTCTCCAATCCCCACGGTGTTCGTCTCACCATACACAAACCATTAACCCTTATATTCGAGTGGTTTTCAGACTTAAATAAGCGGCAACTCAGTACAAAAAAAACAAACAAAAAAACTGTTGATTCATTTTAAGATATTTTCCGTAATAGTATGCCTTCTCAAAGAGAAAATATAGAGTAAACCAAAACATGGCACAAAGAAAGTCAATTTAGAGAAAATACATACATTGTGCACAAAGAAACGAAGCCAACTTTGATGTCACTATAGAATTATTATTGAATTACTTAGTTTTGTCATGGTCCTTTGTCAGGATAGCAGTTTAACTGGTTTCATTATTATTAGACGTAAAAGGTTACTCACATTTTTATAACAATTTTTTTTTACCGGTTTTAAATGCAAAGAGACCAAAAAGACTTTTGTATGACTAAGTCATTGTAATGCACTTGGGTTCCTGGCTAATTCCTTGTTTGATTCAAAGACTTGTTTATCATTCTACAAAATTTGAAATTCAGAGCAATGGGAGATTGTAATGATGCCAATAAAGCATGTAGCTTCATACTAATGGTTAAAGTTTTCATAAACTAAGATTATGTTCCAAAGAGAACTGAAAAATCACGAGACATTTTTGTATATCAATTTTTGGGGGGAGTGGAAGGATTTCCAAGGAAATATTATTGGCCACCTACAGTCATGCAAATTGAGTAGCAGGTATAAATATCCAAATTCTAAAGGCTGTCACACGTTTGTGTAATGGACATTCGTGCAGAATATGAAATCAGCTATACCAAATTAACATCTGATTAGATCAATTGTTTTTAGTTACACATTAATATCGTGGGGAAAGGTACGAGCCGCCCCTTATCCCCCCCCCCCTCTAGCTATGGTTAAAATAGCAAATAGTTTTTAATAAATCACATACAATGAGTAGCTGACAATAGGCTTCGGGCTCATTTAAAAGTTAAGTATGGTTCTGCTTAGCCTCAGGAGGCTATCCTTCCACGCATTAGCAGCTTCTTCAAGAGTGAGGATTGGTTTATTGTCGATTACCTGTGACACCCTTACTGGGGAATGCCGACAGATCGCCACATTAGTCTGACTTCATATCTGTTTATATGAATGGGTCACCACTTACCAAAGCCACTTAAAGATAAAGGTTACTAAGATCGTCAGTTGAATGACAAAACAGTACTATGAGAGGGTTCAGAATGATGGACGAAATTGGCAAAATTCCATTACTTAGAACACCAACATGTATTTGATGACATTAGACTTGAATATGACAAAGTTGTAGTTTGTAGGGAAGCAGTCCCGCAGTACAGTGTTCTACAGGTGGGAAGTTAACCTTGCTGTAGTTGGAAGCTGGGTAAATAAATAAGTGCTTAGGCATTAAAGAGCCCCCCCCCCACTCGCTAAAAAAAAGGGGGTGATGTTCCGTAGAAGAAACAGTCTCAGTAGTAAGAGAATATAGTCTAGAAGATACAGTTTAACATTCTTAATACTTAGATGACTCAAGGTTATCCTTGTACAGGATAAAACAGCAAACAGAGAAACACTTCAACCATTAAAATAATAAATCCATGCCTACACGGATTTTGTATAATCGAGTACAAACCCTTCAGATGGCTTAGAAAAACATTTCAATCAATAAATTACGATACAATAGAACAAAGTAGTTCAATGCTATTTTTTTCTTTCAATTTATCAAGAATCTCTAAATTTATCTGATCAAATATCGTTTGTGTTCTGCAAATTTTAAAATCAATTAATCAATAATTTATTTAAAATAGCTAATTAAAAAGATTTACTGAATAAATTTAAATTTCAAAACTCTATTAGAAAAAAAAAAAAAAAAAAAAAAAATGGTGAAGGGGTTTCTTTTTTTTTTTTTACCATTTTGTTTTTTCTAGTAGGTCTTTGAAATTTTAATTTATTCATTTTTTTTAATTAGCTATTTTATGCATTATCTATATACTATTCTATCTTAAATGTCAATAATGTTATCACTTATATTGCCATCAAACGGCACTTATTTACATCAATACATTTTGAAATGAATATATATATATCTATATATATATAGTAGAGAACAGACCCAAACACTTATTTGTACGCCTAAGTTTCATAACTGTTTATAATAAATTAACGTTTGTTGTTATTCATAATTTAATTGTCATAATTATATATGCAATAGTTTTGTTATATTAGCAGTTTAAAGTAATTTAATAAATAAAAAGGATAAATTACAAAAACCTTTCAAATATTATATTCATTCATTTTTAAGGTGGTAATTTAAATGAAAACTTAGTTTTAATTACAATAGATTTATATTAAAGATCTGCAAGTTATACATTAAAAAAATACTCATAGCTAAATTAATAGTTGCTGGATGGTGGGTAGTTTTTGCTGACAAGCTGGATCTCGTTTGTTATGCACACTGGATGACGTCATTGTGTGATATCATCCATTAAAATAGAGATGGGATAATGATGCACAAATGACGTCATCCATCAAGAGAGAGTGGGGTGATCCTTTATGATCAAGAGTCACGGGTTGTCTAAGACTAACCGTCTAGACCCCTGGGGAGTCTTGTACACTGCTTGTTTGGTCACTGCAATTATTAAGAAAGAAATGTATATATTTACTTAAAAATGGAGGATGTCATAAAAGATGAAAGTAGTTACCAAAAGCTGTGAACATGCACGTTTGAAATCAGCAGCTGCCATAACTGTTGATTGCTGCTTTAACGCATGCCAAAATTATGTTATATATTAAATATATAATTTATGTGACAAAATGCCTTGTCGCCACTCATAGTGTGACAATAAAGAGGAATGATTGACAGTGTCTACCCTCAGTTACTTCTCATAGTATTGTGCTCCTTTAATTTGCCTTGGTGACAATACCTTAATTGAGAGGTCACTAGTCAAGTTGTTAATTGAGTTATCTCCCCTTTGCAGATCGGCCGTTTAGAGTTTCTAAAGCTAGATGGCTCTGGCTGACAGTCAATTTGCATAGGTGGTGGTGTTACCAGTATAAAAACAACTTTTTGGATTGAAGAGTGCAGTTGATACTCGGAGATCAGACAGAAGTGCACGATGGTTGAAAGTTGGATTGCCTTAGAAAGCCCCTTTTTTGATTTTCACTTACAGATAGATTACAACATACGAATCCAACAAGTTTATAAATTGAAGAGTTTAAAAAAAAAAAAACAAAAAAAAAACACTTGAAATTTTTTAGATGAGGATTAATAGGTTGTATTATTCTGGCTACTGTTCTCATCTTGGCCGTTATTCTCACGTGTCGGCAGATGTAACCTCTGCCTTTCTTCAGTTGCATCTTGTCGAACTCTGGACTATGTTAAGTCGAGAATGAATATCGAACGGACCGTTTATTTAATTCATGAGGGTAGCTTGCTCTCGTTCTGTCAGCCGTGACTGGGTAGAAGTCTAAAGTAATTTGTAATTGTATTTTTAGTATCGCCTGCACTGAAGATTGAACCTTCAACCTCCAGAAGACTGTCACTTAGAACTGATTATTACTTAACACTTATATCCGTTACGAACGGGTTCGACAACATGCACCTGAAGGTCAGAGGTTACATCAGCCGAAATGTGAGAATAACATCTAAGATGTGAGCAGTAGTCCGAATAATCAAAATAAACCAAATTAAAAGATTTTTAAAGCTTTGTGTATTTATGGGATTTAAATTTAAACATTTTGTGAGACATTTCCTGAATTTTATTGCAAATTTTTTTTTTTTTTTTTTTTTTTTTAAATAAAATAACATTACTAATTGAATTATCTTTCCAAAAATGTAAATATTTTATTAACAGAAAAGACGACGGGAGGGGGGGGGCAACGAGCAAAACAAATGAAAAAAGAAAAACTCCTGGGCAACGCCAGGTAGACACAACTAGCTATTTCTGAATAACTATGGAGATGCTATAACAAGTAATTCCTCTCAATAATTTTCAGAACAAAGAAAATGCATATCAGTAGACATGCAAATGTTGGTTACGACGTACGAACAGCAGCATAGAGTATATATTCGATGTAAATCAATTTTGGTTCTCTGCCATATTTACCTAATATGTACGTTAGGGGCAGGGACATACAGTCAGGTTTTCTATTTTTTTTTTATTTTTAACCCTTAATGGCACCCAGATGCTAAATCTAACGAGTTAAACAGGAATCACAGTGTAAAAGTTTATTTGTTACTAGTTGTACTTACCAGGCGTTGCCCGGGACACTAACTCTTATTCTTGTTTCGCTCATTACCCCCCCCCCCCCGGCCTTTTCTTTTAATTTCGTGTAAGAAATATTTGCCTTTTTAGAAAAGAGTTCAATGAATCTATAAAAATTATTTTTTTTTTAGTTCAGACGTTTTACCAAATGCTTAAATTTAAATCCCATAAATACTTTATTTAAAAAAAAAAAAATAGGATTTTGAAACTTAAATAAAAAGGAATGTGATTAATACATTTAACTATTTTGAATTATTAATTAATCGATTTTTGATTAAATTTATCACGACATTTGCTCAGATAATTTTAA
Organism: Sepiola atlantica; assembly: GCA_963556195.1. Classification (NCBI taxonomy): domain Eukaryota; kingdom Metazoa; phylum Mollusca; class Cephalopoda; order Sepiida; family Sepiolidae; genus Sepiola; species Sepiola atlantica. The sequence goes on from OY744543.1 coordinate 37,768,104, forward strand.
TCTTGTCAGAAAAAATCCAGACTAAAACCACCTATATATAAAAAAAAATTGAATCAGGTCAGACATAGTATAGATTAAAATTATACCCAAGGTTAGAATAAACTGAGCACATTGGATTGATTTATTAACTAGCAGGACTATCCAGCGTTGCCTGGGATACTGGGTAAAAATTAAAATAAACATTTACAAACCGGTTCAATATAAAATAAAGAACGAAAGAAAGTCATCAGCTGACTGTTTGACCTAGAATGAAAACCTATTTTTGCTGAACCCCAAATGCACGAATTTCGTCCACGCTGACCCAAAGTGAATGAATGTTTATTTGTACCAGGACAAACTGATACTGGATCGGAATATGCAAATTTTGTAAATGTATTTTGCATAATTCAGAGTTTTTTTCACTCACCCAGTGGAAAAAAAAAAAAGAAAAAGAGCCATAGATCAGAATTATTAGTGCAACCAATTGTTAAAGGCATTGTCATTAGCTGGAAAATAGCAAAGACATTGCAATAACATCCCGACCAAGGATCACAGTCCTTTCTTCGGCCAAAGCGGGGGGGGGGGGGGGAGGTGAAGAGAATTCATTCTTGACTGAGACAGTTTTTATTTTTTCCTCACTTTTGTGGAAGTTGAATATCCCTTACAAATCGACCCTGTGCCCAACTTTTCCTTCATGAATATGAACTTTGAAACCGCAGAACCGACTGGTGTTTAGTCGTATACTATAAAGAGGAATCAGCTGAAAGAGGAGAGAGAACAGAGGAGGGCTTACAAGTCACAAGTCCCTTTTTACATGAGGTGATGATTAAAAAAAAAATCAGAGCTTATATAGACACACGCACTAGCAGGAAGACCTGACGTTGCTCTGGATTTAATAAGGAACACTGTCCTTTTTCACTATGCTCATATAACACCATATTACTTTTTTTATTTCTGTCCTACGTTTCGTCCCATAATATAGTCGGAAGAAAATGAAATTTTTGGAAAACTTTGAATTAGTGTCTTATGGTTTAAATTTCATTAAAATCGGATATACGTATTTGAAGTTTTAAGGAGGTTCCGCCACCATAGTTCCTTTAGGAGGCACAGAGATTCAGGACCACTTCCATTGTCCTCCCTGGAAAATATTACATAAATACACTTAGTTTTATGTAGATTCGTTACCCTTTGTTTCTATAGGGAAAACACACCCAAGAGGATAGTTAAGTTCAACGGTATCCTTTTCTGAAACTATGTATACTGTATCGGTAGTAACTGATAAATTGTTCACCATAAGAATAACTAATGCAGCAATTCGACCAATTAAAAACTTTTAGAATATGAGAGTCTACTTTAGATTTTAGTTTTTTTTTTAACAAAGAAATGCTTTAAACTGAATTTTCAATTAAGGAAAAAAGTGTAATCTTTCACTTGCACGTATACTAAAAAAATAGCATTAAAAACATTACTATTGAGGTGTCTTGTTCACATGCTTTGCTTACTGATGCATTATGGTCGAATATTTTTGTACATATTTTGGATAAAATTGATTAATTGCAATTTTAGTCTAGAAATAAAATTGTAATTCACCTTTAAAGTTTTTATTTACGTGCCTCACACGAACAAAAAAAAATCGACCATAATGCATCAGTAAGCATGTAAACAAGACGCAGCAATGTTGAAAAATAGCTTCCCAGTCTCTCAAACAACGCTAGTAATGTTTGTTTTTATTAAATTTTATTACACGTATTTTTTTCAAGAAATTTTTTTTAAATAAAATGGTTTTACAATAAGGCGTTTAGAAATAGTGCCAAGCGGAAGATTTTAGGATTCTTCCGAAATTAATATTAACCTATATTTCATCTACGATCTTCGGATTTAAAGTTTTATTGTATGTGAAATTCACAGAGGAGACAAGGGAGGTGTAATGGAGCGTGAAGAACAATGATATGTCATCACTTTATGCTATAATGACTAAACCTGTCAACACTTCATTTCAATTGTTTTCATTTGTTTTGCCTTTGTTAAGTTTCAAGAAAATGCATTCATATGAAGTAGTTTCAAAGAAAAAATAGTTTATTTAAATTAGACTGGAGAAAAACAAACTCATCATCAACAGATTATAGTAGATCTTAATAATAAAAAAATAAATGAATAAATATATTGCATTTTCATTGATTCCTTCATTTTATTCTATGAAATGTAAACAAAATATATTTGAATCGGGCGAAATTTTATATTTGGTAAAGAAAGACGTAGAAAAAAAACCCAAACAATTCTGTAAATTGTCTTGTGAATTTCTTAAGCACAAAAAAAATCTTCCAACATATTTTACGAAAAAAAACATTTAAAAAATAAATCTAAATGTGAATAAGAATCGAAAATTGTGAAAATCTAACTATTAATCGACTTTTTCACAGAAATTTGTAAAGATACTAGCAGATGCCCGTAAAAAAATGGCTACGTTGATTTAATGGTTCCAAAATGTAAACACTGCTTTCGTTTCTAATTATTTTTTTCGTAGACTGGAATCTATTTTTTTTTTTTTAACGCATCAGTTTATGTAATGTTTCTTCTTTGGAATGCTCCAAAACTATTATATATTAACCTTTATTCAAGTTTAATTCTTTTACGTATAAGGGGAAGGGGTAATTTTAATTAATAAAGCATTTATACGAGAAAAAACCATCACCATAAAAAAAGGAATAATATAAAGATGGGAGGGCACCGACCGAAAAGACAAACGTAGAAATCCAAAAATGTTCAATAATTACAAGACTGGCAATCGTGCAAGTCCCTATTTACTTGACTTTTCACGAGGCATTAAAAAAAAACATCGTTGTGTCTAACTCTGCGTTAGGCACAACGATGTTTTTTTAATGCCCCCCCTCCTCCCCCATAGACTGAATTGGGACAAAAATAAAAGGATTTCTCTTTCACTGACCTAGGGCAGAACAGATACTACACTGAATTATTAATTTGAAAATATTTTTTTTAAATTACGTAAAAACAAATTAGGCACAAGGCCATCGAAGTGTGGAGAAATTGGGTATCGCTGGTCATCCTTGGTCTATAGTGATAACAATGTCTATCCTACTCTTAACTAGAATCATCTCAGTCACCACAATACCACATTTACACTAGGGCAGAGGTCTTCAAAGTGGGGGTCGCGACCCCCAGGGGAGTCGCGTAACCATAGAAAGGGGGTCGCCAAAATTATAACTATGGAATTTTTTCACTCCATTAACTTATTTTTTATTTATAAAAAATTTTGGTGGGTCACGAAAAAATTTTTTCCAAAAAGGGGTCGCGACAAAAAAAAGTTTGAAGAGCACTGCACTAGGGGGACCGTCCTACTTAAGATATCGACAAATTGATTGGAAATTTTATTGTTCATAAATATACATATAAAGATTTCATTGAAGTGACAAGTCAAATGAATTTTGCGGATATTTTAATTTTTGAAATATTTATGTATTCTAAATGTTGATCAAACCTCGTTAGAAAGGGTTGGGAGGGTCTTACTAATCGGGCTTTGCCCCCCCCCCCCTCCAACTTTACTCCGATGAATTTCTGTATTTAAATATATTTATGAAAAATAAAATTTCAAACAAATTTAGGGATATCCTAAAATGTGGTATTGTGGTGACCGAGATGATTCTAGTTGAGAGCAGGATAAGCATTTTTTTCTTCTTTTTAATCACTTTTGATCAACACCCGCCCCCCCCCCCCCCAATTCCCTACACTTGATGGCCCTGTGCCTAATTTGTCCTGAATGTAAATGTTTATATTTTGTGCAAATAAATAACTCAAAGTTGTAATATAATTTTTTTTTTTTATCTTAGAAGCAAAGTTTATGAACATTTGCGAAAAGTCATGTTTAAGTAGTATTAATGAATAAATGATGCAATCAATGTATTCTAGCCTAAAATCGATCGATTCACAAATTGATGAAAAAACTGTCAAGCTTGAATATCAATTTGATATTTAAACAAAGTTTCTCACTTGACACCGAAGTTTATTATTAGAAAGACATTTATGAGGAAGTTAAATGAAATGAAATACAGAACAAAGGCATTGTGCGCTAAAATTAGATTTTCTCGACAGTTTAGGGAAGGGAGATTCTGGTTTATTATTTAACGTTATAAACTGAAACTGTTGAAGTGCATTTATTTTGTTTAACAGCAAAGTTAGACACAAGGTCAGTTTATTATGGGGATATATAGTACCCTCGAAAAAGGCCCCCGACGGATGAAAAGTTAGTCATGAATGGCCCTGCTGACATTTCATGGTGAGGGCGCCTCAGGCGATCGGTCATATACATCCCCTCCCGAAAGAGGTAATACCTGGGAGGATGACCTCCGTAACCGAAAAGATACGGTTCTCGTAAATTTGGGTGGGGGGGGGGGGGGGAATTTTGTTTACCAAAATGTTAATTCTACAAAAACAAGTATTCGTCAGATTTAATTACTGCCCCCCTCCCCCTCTCCAATTTTGAAGTAATAGTTATTGCGTTTTGTTTTTAACCAACCAACCAACAAATACTTCTCAAAATAGAAATTGGCAAGAGTAGACAACATCAGTCCCTATTTATTAGCCTCTGCAGGGTAGGGGGGGGGGGCTAAGTTAGACACAAGATAGTTTTTTTTTTAAAGCGAGAGATATCAAATTCTCCCCTCCGGATTGGGACAAATAAAAATTACCCCAGACAAAAAAAACAAGCAGAAATGATCCCCCCCCCCCGAAAACAAAACAGATTCAACACTTTGGTCCTAGCCCTAAGGCCAGACAAAGAGGATTAGTTTTAAGGTCAGCGCAATTTCAGACAGTTATGAATTGTTTTCTCTACCGAGGTGTTTTCAAGTTGGTTTCATTGATACTGAACTAGAGTAATTAAATGTAAACATTTTCACGTGCTAACTAACGCTGGTGTTGATTTCATAAGGTAGCAACCGAATCACCACTCAGTATTATTCTGCTGGGTAATAAAATTAAAACAGTTTGGCACTACTTTTCTTGGAAACCATTCACGAAACGTCTAACCTCAGCATGAAACACGGAGACGAAAAGTATCATTCTAAACATGCTACTAAACCGCATGTTTAGAATTTTTCTTCCAATTTTGATAAAACCCCCATTAAGTGGTTTTAATTCTAGACAAAGGTTTCAAATTTTGAACTTGAGGGATCTTAAATTGAAATTCAGTGAAGCTTGCTAAACTGGTGTCTAAATAACTATCAAATTTCATGAAAATCAGAAATATTTTCATTTTCATATACTCCAAAGAAACTGAAATTTTGAGAATGTTTATTAATTGAGATCTACCTATTTTATAAAAATCTCTGAAGTATGTGAATTTTCATGAACTTCCAACCTCCCCTTAGTATAAAACAAACAAAATGAAACTAAATATAGCCTACATTACCCAGCCGTATGCTTAGTAGCCGTGTTCCAAAATTCACTATGATTGGTTAACAGAATCGATACTACCCCCCCCCCAAGGAGTAGGTAATGCCTGGAAAGATGATCTCATGATCACAGAACCGATACCCCCCCCCAATTAGGCATTAATAAATAGTATAATAGCACATTACATTGAGAAAAAGTCAAACAAAATGATGCAATTCTTTATACATCCCAGAAGCACATCTTAAGTGGAGTAGTAATCAACATTCTAGACAAATGTTCAATTATACTATAGAGACCGTTGCAATATCTCCCCTAATCTATTTGTTTTTCACCCACCTTTTGTAATAAAATTGGTTCTTAATTTAATCTTTTTTTAATTTCTCATCCTAAAATAAAATTGTACTTTTTAAACTGCTGAAAATCTAATTTTAATTCAATACTTTAATCGCTGTTGACCATTGCTTTTTTTTCATTAAACCTGAAATATTTTAATAGTTTAAAATCTTATTACAAAATAAACTCGACTGTATTTTTCTACATAAGTTAAGGAAATTTAATTTTAAAACCAAATAAAAACACAAAAATGAAGCAAAAACATTTAAAGCTGGCCGCAACAAGTAAAAATTTGACATGAAAGTTCAATTTTATATAAAAGTAAATTAGAATTTTATTTCAGAAGAAAAGTATCAATAGAGTCCAATAGATTTTATCGAAGATTTGGGCGAATATAAAGTGAAATGGGAGAGATATTCCAACGGTCCCTATAGTACAATTGAACAGAAATCGATTTCCTACAATACATCCATTTATTTTCAAGATGATTTTAGACTTAGAAAATGATTAAACTAACGAATAAAAGTCGAAGTAACACCATTTTTAGAATTCACGTTTAAATCCATTAGAAAAATGGATGCAATGGAAAAGTAGAGTTTAAGCTTTTTATGAATGTCAATTTCATCAAATAAAATGAGGGAAGAAATAGATTTATGTAAGCAAAACAAAAGATACTGCGTCATTGAATGAAGAAAACGATGAAGGTAACAAAAAATGGCGGAGTCTGGTTATGCAACAAAAATAGATGGCATTTATTTAATAGCGTCTCTTTTTAAATAGGATTTTGAACGTTAAATTAATTATTACGGCATAGTTTGGTCATTAAATTATTAACTGAACCTAACCAAATTGTTATAAAAACTATAATTTTATTATTGTAATGTTTTAATCTATAAATTTATAGGATGTAAGTAGCTCCCAAAACTTTCAATACATAAGGAATTGCTAAGAATTTGAAAGTCAGAAATGACTTATATTTCGGCAGTTTAAATGCTTCCAAGTTCCTTCCAAATTTCGAATATTCCAAAGTAATTCATCCATTCTTTTTTCGACTATTAATAGATGAAAAGGGCTGACTTGTTTATTAAGACACCGAAATGCATTGTGGATTTAATTTCATAGTACAATTATTTTTTTAATATGATTTAAAAATTGGTTTTATTTTACACGATTGCATTTGTTTAATTAAATCGATTAATAATAAATACAAATGTGAAAGTCAGAGGCAAGACGCGCGTGCACTAAAATATATATTTTATAGATAAAAAAAATCAGAAAAAATATGTAAACGTTATGTAAACAAAAACGGCAAAATTTCTGGGAATTGATATAAACATAAAACAGATTCACGAGTTCATTTACATCAATATTTAATAAACTACATTCATTTACTTTTGTTTTGTTTTTTTTAAATAGAAACGCTTAGTATGTTTTTTTGTTTCTTTAACTTGTGAGAAAAACAAACTTCAGACTGCTTGCAAAATCAAAACGTAAAAGAACAAAAAGTAATTGCACGAAAATAATGTAAAGTGAAAGAATTAAAATTCGTTTTATAATGAATCGTTAATTTTAAAAGTTATTTTCTATAAAAAAAAAAAAAAAATGTAGCTCCTGGATAAAAATAGATTAAATAATGTTGCCCACCAACGATGTCTAGACAAACAAATAAACTATTTTTTTTTTTTTTTACTTCGGTTTATTATAAACTTGAATTCTAGCCAGAAATTGTTCTGTGTCAGTTTAAAGGCTTGAAAATCATTTTCGGACGGACATGCTTTTTCACTTAAAAATAAATTAAATAATGTTCATCGACGATTTCTTCATGGCCGTGTAAAATTTATTTCAATTGTCAGCTTCATCATTTCTGACTAGAAATGAAGTCCTAAAAAATGCACCCGGACGATCAATGCAACTTATTGCAGAACACCATTTTTTATTATTCAATTACTGGACAACCCGTGACCCGTTGAGTCACTATTTTTTATATAGATTAGATATTTAGAAATTCCAAGTTACGGCTGCTGTCGCTTTCAAATAAACACAGCCGACCACATCAGGTGAAGATCCTGACTGTAGTAACCACACGTACTTTTGTCAACAAAAACAATCTAATGGTTTTATGGGACAAGTTGTCTCGAAATATAACCCAACTAGTGCTCCTACAATTATTGGTATTACTATACTTTCCTTCATGTTTCATAATCCCTCCAACTCCAGTCTGGGCGATTTTGTCGTTTTGCAGCCAAAATGGCGGACAATGAATCGTCTGCTAATTTCTGATTTTTTCCGACCCCACAAATGTTTTAAGTAAACCCAAATGAATTGTTTTGGACTAATTCCCCAACTGTATTCCTTTAAAATACAGTAAGGTAAATTTGAAATAATTCCCAAACAATTTATTTTGGTTTATTTACTCATTTGTGAATTCAGAAATTAGACGGTTCATTGTCCGCCATTTTGGTTGCGAAACGACAAAATCACCCCAGTTTGACTCGGTGGTTATAATCATGCTGGACATGATAATAGTCACCGAGAACAAAAAAAAAAACAAAACAAAAAAAAAACTGTCAACTTCTTGCTTGAATGAGTTTGCCCGTTTGTATTTTTATGTCACAAAAGATTGTATATCTTTCATTATCCCATACTGGCCCCGGTTTGTGCTTGTAGCATGTCTGCATCTGTTAAGTGTAGTCGTTTACAGCGTTCTCAACACAATCATGTCTATTCTCATATTCCTTCTTGGCTAAGTCATTGCATTCACTTATGTTGCTCATCGTTTCGTCTCTTTGTCAACAACTACTGTTTTCCTGGAACCTGCCTATCGTGGCTTCAATAGAGATTCCGTTTCTCTTTTCATGTGTTCTTTCCGTAGCCATGCTTAATATTTCTCGAAGGAGTCACCGCCTCTATTCTAGGAATAACCCCAAGCAAAGGGGGGGGGGGTCTAAAAGTGATTTTGCAGTTTAAAGCTACAGAAGCATTGAAAAACTAATACTCATAACTAAAACTATTACTTTTCAAGCCCCCCCCCCTCTTGTCGCAAACGAAATCTAATTTTGAAATAAAACTTGAAAACCGTTTCAAAACGTTAAAAGTTTACAGGTTGGTAGAAAATTAAATTCTAATTCATTTGATAAAAAAAAAAAATGTTCATTACGTAGTTTTCCGACACAAGTGATTTAATCGGAGAGACGATAGCTATGCAATAGCTCAATTTTTTCTTTTGTTGTTGTTTTTTTTTTTTAAGTTTGACATGCTGAACGTATTGGCGTTAAAATCAATACTACATATAAAATAGGAAAAATACTTTTAAAATTAGTAAATTAGCCGATATACTGGCATAGATCCAACATGGTCAGTAGTTAATATCAAAATAGGAACAAAGAGTTCAACCGAAAAGTAGTATTTTAGGGAGTCATAAAAATAAATTTAAAAAAAAACAAAATTGTTGTGAAACAAATTTTGTTTAAAATTAAATACTTTACTTCTTTTCGTCTTACCTATTCTCTGTTCCAAGTTTTATATCAACTAGTCCATCTCAGAAATATACCAATGTGTCGGCCGATTTACTAATTTAAAGTGATTTTTCCTATTTTATACGTAATATTAAATTAATTTTAACTCCAATAAGTTCAGCATGTCATAATCTTATATACATACAATTTTGAGTTACTGCATATCGTATTTCCGATAAAATTACAGGTGTCAACGAAGTGATTACCACACACACACACACACATACACGCAAGGTTCGTGGGAGAGAACCTCAGCCGAGTGCTCGATTAAGAAACATTCAAAAACAAGAGCGTAATGTTTATTTAGATGTCATTACTAAGAACGTGCAAAATGAATTGCCGATCCCAAAAATGTAAAAACATTTTGACCTCTCCCTTCACTTAAAGTCAGGAAATCAACCATTTTTAAAGAAATTTTCAATATTTATTAATCAACGATCACGAAATATAATGAACCCATTTTTTAAAAATCTTACTGAAAATGTATTGTTTTCACAAAATACACATTTACTAAAGTTACATGTATAAGTAATAATTAAAAAAACGCATGAATTTTATTTTAATTTTTTTAATGAAAATAAAGCACCGTTAACATTTAACATTTTTTTAATATTTCTTATATATTACGAAAAAATCCCCTAAATTCCGTGTTAAAATAATTACTCGAATTAACTATTATCATTGACTAAAGCATTGTTTAATCAATATTTTCATCAAAAAATATAATTGCAAAAAATATTGTGATTTTAATGATAGCAGTTCCCTGGAAATTTTAAAATGCGATATTATATTTCCCCTTCTCATAAACGTGTAATCATCAGCGTAAGAATTTTTTAAAATGATCTGGGACGTTCCAAACAAATTAATTTTTTAAAATGGGATAATTTCTAACAATTAACTTGAAGAGGTATGGATGCTCAGTATTGCAATAAACAGACGGGATTTTCACCGCCACCCGCCGTCATCAAAATAAATTTTAAAAAAATTAAAAAAAAAACAAAACAAAAATAAACAGTGTTTATACGACAAAGAAATGTAAACAACCTCGTTTTCATTTCGTCTATTTTGCTCAAATTTTAGATAAAATTGATTGATCTTAATTGTATTTCTTGTCCTGAAATAAAATTCTAATTTACTTTTTAAAGTTTTGAGAATCAAATTTTAATTTTGTTTTAATCGCTGGCGGTAATATCGTGTTTCCACGCACCAAAAATATTTTTACGGCGTAAAAAGTTTTATTACGTACAAAAAAAGTTTGATACAAAATAAACTTTTGAACACTTTATACAAAAAAAAAAAAAAAATAAATAAAACTCGTTTTAAAACAAAATGTAAAGGTTAAAACTAAAATATATTGGTCAATATTTAAATTTTAATATCACATTAGGTAATAAAATCTCATCGAGCTCAATGAAATATTAAATAGCATTAACATGTTTAAAAAAAAATAAAAATAGGGTATAATTATACAATTTCTATAAACTATTACAAAACCATATCTTTATAAAATAATATTACTATTATGAGCTCCCATGAATGTTGCTAACAATTTTGTTTACATTTCATCGCTTGCCGTCGCTTACAGACTTTATCACATTTTATGGATAATTATGCAATTTTTTAGTAAAAAGTATGTACATTTTTTTTAAAATTCAGTATCTTCAGATTTTAATTTACTAATTATATTTGAAATATTTTCAGAAAAGTGATATTTATCTTTCAAAGAGATGTTTTTAATGAATTACTTAATGTTTCAATTTGATTTTTTTTAGCAGACGTGAGATCAGTTTTCATTTTAAAATTTCCACGCGTAAAATGACTTTTTTTTAGAGATTAACTTTTAGGCTTTCATCTTTCAAACACCATCAAAATTTAAATAGAAACTAATTAAAATAATGATAAGCCATTTTAATACCCATAGTCCGTTTAAGTCACGGCCATTTTTGCACCTACCCAGTAATTAGACAAGATTAACACATCAGTACAGTCGGTTTCACATCCAAACAAAGAAACAAAACAGACTGAAGAGAGTTCGGCATTGGAGGCCAACTATAGGTCCCATTTGTTTAGATTTGAAACCGACGGCACCGATGTTGTCTTAATCTTCTGTAATCACACACCACGCCAGATTTCTTGGCTGTTAACTAGGGGGTATTGTAAGATTACCAACTCATTCATAAAACTAAAAATGAAGGCTAAAATACAAGCTGAGTTCATTCACTTCGTTTAGGAAAGGACATCTGTATCAGAGGAGCGATCTATTTTTAAAACATTTACGACTGAATAAACAATCGTAGAATCTATGGATTAAAAGTCAAGGCATACATTAAAGTTCAGAGTAAAAAGGTATTTTTTTTATCAAATAAATATTTACTGTTTCGTCACATGTATCGCCCACTCACTAATTATATCTTCCACCCACACGAGAAAAAAAAAGTTAAGAATCTTTATAATTGAAGAAATTGACTTTAACCGCCCCTAAAAATTTATTCGGGCATTTTTTTTTTAAAAAACAGGCAACAAATAAATGTTACTAAAGGCAACAGTTACTCTTCTACCTACCGTGATAAGAGTATTTGTGTTTCAAGATACTTTTAAGCGTTTTTGTTGTAAAAAATAAAAACAAAAAAACCTGGTGTTTAGTTAGAACGAGAAAAAATGGGTTGAAATTACTCGATAATCGCTCAAAAAACGAAAATTAAACAAAATACCGGTAGAACATAACATTTTCCCACGATTGGTGACATTGGATGTGTTTCTATCAGTATTTTGTTTATTTTTCGATTTGCAGGGATCATGAACAGTTATTTTGTGTTTCGTCCTAGCTGAACAGGTGGACACCATGTTTGTTTTGAACACAAAAACGTTTTAAAATAATTTAAAACACAAGTAAACTTATCCAGATTAGTAGAAGAGTAACTTATTTTGCCTTTCGTAACATTTATTTGTTGCCCATTTGTTTTGTTGGCTCTTGTTAAAATGTCCATTTATTCTTAAGTTTACGTTCCTGGGCAAAAAAGAAAATGCCAATGTGGGACAATGTACCACTCAGACATGTGTAACCAAGTTTTGGCTATGGTCCACCTGCTAATGTACATAAGATTTGCAATGTCACATGACATTGTGAATAATAGTGATAGGAATAATAAGTTTCGCATGCACACGCACATGCATTATTAACACTAATCCTAAGTCCGGTGGTAATACAAAAAAAAAAATGCGGAAATAGTGCGCGTGCAATGGGTTCGTTTAAAAGTTAATTTCGACCATTTAATTAATTTTTATAAGTATTTCATATTTACTTGTTTCCCCACGAGGGATGAGTTAGACACAAGGTCGGTTTTCAATGTGGAAAAACACCGCTTCCAAAACGGACACTGTACGGAGACAAAAATAGATATTGCCTTAGGAGAAATCCTTCTGACAGATAACAGAAAAGATGATTTTTTTTTCCTTTTATTAACACTTGCAAACTGTATTGTTTATTGCCTTCTGTGAAGGGTTCGTTTTTCGTTCAACACATTCCGGTCGATCTAAAACGTGACCCTTGGCGGCAATATTGTAGGAATTTGGAATTATTTACGAATTTCTTCGATAGTTCATAGATTTCAACCGTGCTTTTCGCGCGTAATACTTGGATTTTAACTCGAAATGATTTCACCGTTAATATTATTCAACAAAAAACAATACCATTACCAATGCTTATACGCGTAATTTATCGCATTGTGCGTGAAAGCGTCAGTAGGATAACCCTTTCTCCTAGTTACTAAACATTTAGTTAGCCTGTTCAGAGAAAAATTTTTAACTAAATTTCGCGAAAAGGCTCCCAAAAGTAAAGACTAAAATTAGAGGGCAAGTTCAATGGCAAATCAAAGGAGAAAGAAAAAAAGGTGGATACATTTATTCGTTAGAAGATAGTAAGCAATTCAATACAAAGTGAAAATAGAAGAAAAATAAAAAGGTCAAATTAGTACAAAGAGAGTAAAAGAAGGAAGCAGATGTGGCAACATTATGTGTAAGTGAAAGTAATGCCTAAACACACGTGTCATTACTACTATAGATAACGCGGCAGTGGGGGGGGGGGGGAATGGAGGGCGGAGAAGAGGGTTTATGAAAAAGAAAAAAAAAAAAAAAAAAATTACCACCAATAACAGATCCCCCCCCCCGCCTTTCCACTAACGGAGGTGAGAGAAAGAGACAAATTATAATTTACTAGATCCAGAAATTATTTTATTTATTTATCCACCTCCAACCGCGGTAAAGTTAGATACAAGGTCATTTTATAGTGCGGGAAATACAGCCCCTTCCCTCTCCCCCAAAATGAAGGGAGCACTATGGACGAACGAAAAATTTGCCATGCTACCTCCCTACTCCGTCGGCATTCCCCTACGGATAAAGGCGCCTCAAACGATCGGCATTAAACCAACTTCCTCTCCCAAAAGGAGGAGGTAATGCCCGGGATGACCTGTCGGAGACTACTTTCAGTCTCGAGAGACAATGAATACCCTCTGTTATGAAGCAAAGGTTGCGCAATCACGAATCGAACCTCTCATGCAACGGCATTGCTAGAGTCCAAGGACGAGAAGTCCAGAACGACCGGAAACAATGTCGGGATAAGCAGCGAAAGACTGGTGTTATTTCGGAGTTTTTCTTCTCATAGATTAGTTGCACACCCAAAGTTTGAGAACATAGTATACCCTACTACTTAAATCCATAGCTGATGGGAGGATATATGATCCATACCTTTCCCAAGGGCATTAGGAACAGTGGAGTAATATTTCCAGATTTAGGTAATTTTTATTTGTGTCCCCCCCCCCCCTTTTGGGGGGTGGGTCACTACCATAAATTCTTAAAATCACCTAATTTTGATTAAAACTACATAATTTTTTTATTTTTTTTACATCAACGTGCACACGATGGAGAAGGAAATATGAGTAGGGAGTTAAAACAATGAACATTACTAACCAACATGGTACATAGGTTGGACCAAGAAAACTCCAATAAAATTTCTTTCAAAGTGGATTTCAGAATTTAAAGTCAAGTTAAATAAATATTAAAAATGAAAGTTTCAAAGAAGCGAGACATTTGGGTAGGTTTATTTTTAAACAAAGAAAGAAAACAAATTTAAGAGACGGGGAAAAATATTTCTTTTAAGAGAGTTTTTACTTTTTAGATCCAAAGTCATCCAGACACGTGTACATTAAAAACAATAGTAAGTAAATGGACTAATCACGATCGAGAGGGAAGTTGAGAAAGGCAATAAAGACAACTATTACATTTTTTGATTATCGTGAACTTTTCAGCTTTAAGATGGCTGCCACTGACACATTATCTTAACTAAATTAGTTCTAATTTTATAACGATTTGGTTCAAGTAATAATTTAATGACCAAACAATTACAGTATTGTTCGGGCAAAGAAAAAAAAAACAAGTGTGTCGTATGGAGAAAGGAAACGAATATTTGTAATTTATCACTAGTGTTTAGTAGGGTTGTCCTGTGATTAAATAAAAACAAATGGGGAAGAATCGGCTCTGTATATTTTCAGCGTCACAAATTATCTTTACGGTACGATTAGTTTAACGTTTTAAATTACAATAATAAAAAAAAAAAAAAAAAAAGTCATCTTACAGTTAACTGCCAAGAAACCGAAAAAAAAAAAATAACTTCTACCAAACGCATTAAAATTTGTAAATAATATATATATATATATATATTAAACTAAATTTAATTTTTTTTTTTAGAAAAGTACATTTAGTGATTCGATTAAAATTCTATAATAGATCGCGTCTTATCGAATAGAGTTATCGTCCTTGGTCCGTGATAATAGATTTTTTACAAAAAAAAAAAAAAAAAAAAAAAAAAATTAAAACAATTCTTTTAAAGAAAATCCTTGAATAAATGTATTTTGTTACATCTTAAATTGCTATGGAATTTTAAATTTACATAATTATTTATTTTAATAGGTATTTCAAAAAGAGAATTTGAGACGCTAAAAACGTACACAATCGAATAATGTGCGCGTAGAGAAAGAGTGAGAGAGAGAGAGTGAAAGAGAGAGAGAGAGAGACACTATTATATAATTTTACGGTAGAAAAAAAAAAAATATATATATCGTTACCTTTGTGTCTTCCTTCCTTAACAGAATAAGTTAAATCCCTAAACTCTATATCAACAGCTTTCCTTTTCGGGAGTTTAGCAAATCTCCCTTTGGGGTCTTTCGCATCTGCAGGTTTGTGCAATGGATGCAACGACATTGCACCTCCGTTAGCCTCGATCTTTTTCGCTTCAGCTCTGGCCATCGCTTCACTCGCCGCCGTATTATGGGGAGGGATGTGTACGTGAATAGACAGTAACTCTGCCATCTTTCCTTCCTGTCTTTAAATATTTCTAAAGAAAAAACAAAGTCTATAATATATAAATAATAGACTTAGCTGTGATTATTCTAACTTGAGCATTAATATATTTTCAAACATTAGAGCCGAAACAAACAGTCAGACTCAACTAAAGCGTCTGCATGCTACTACCGTCCATTGATGATTGCCTCCCTTTGTAGTGTGAAGGGGATTAAGTAATGGACGAGTCGATTTTTTACATACGGGGATTGAAGGTTGTACGACGAGTTATTTTCTCCGTATTAGAGATTTCATTCTTTTAAAAAAACGAACAGTTTTACTATCAATGTAAATATACATATAAAACCCATTCTTTTGTAGTTTATAAAACTCTTAAAATGCGTAATTTTATTAGCTTTTATTTTTAAAACGGTAACCTTAACTCACCTAAAAATGGTTCCTTCCCACGACGTCACTAGATTTAAAAGCCAGAGGGCAGCTTTATTTCCTCGCACAGTAATCTCTCAAGATTACCTCTTAATCTTCCTTAAATAACCCCCCCCCCCCCCAATCTAATTTTGCACGCTCAGGGGTGGTTAACGGAGTTCCGTCATTGAACGCTCAATTTTATTAAATTATTTTTAAAGCTAAAAGGATTAAATAAATCTAATAAGCAAATTGGTTTGAAATCATTAACACATTTTTAATAATTAATTCCCTCATTAACAAAACAATTTTTTTTAAAAAACTAGTGATACTTATTATATCTATATGTGTGTGTGTTTAAAAAAGAAAGAAGTCCCCCTGTTCAATCTCTAGAGACAATAGATATCCCTTGTAAAGGTGCCTCTACGGGGAGTATATAGTGAAGCAAGAGTTGTACAATCTCTAACAGCACATCTTCTGAACTGGTATTGCCAAGTCTAGAACAACTTGAAGCAATGCCGGGATAAGCAGAGAAAAACTGATGCTATTTTTAAGTTTTCCTTCTAGATTAGTTGCACAACCAAGCCTTAAGAGTCCAGTCTATCCTACTATTTAATTCATAGCTGGAGGGCGGATATATGGATTCATACTTTTTCCAAGAGTATTAGTAAAATTAGTTCTCGGCCTTTTGGCTAGGAAGAAAGTGTAGTATCTGTTCCGATGGATACTGCAACCTATAGACCGGTGTCGTCTTGTTCTTCGGGGCTTGATTCCGCCGGTCTGTGGGTTTGTCCTGTGCAGTTCTAGGAGGTCCACCCTCCCAGGCATTGCCTCTTCTCTTTGAGAAGGAGTAAGTTTATTGCTCACTGCCTGAGGCGCCCCTACTGGGGAATGCCGACAGGGCTGCCCAGGCAATTTTTAATGGCCAGTGCTCACCTTCTCGGGCGCTGACTTTTCAAGCCCCACTTTCTCGACCTTGGGTCACATTTTATCTTGTGGGAGTAAGATAAAACTGGCCTTGTGCCTAACCTCCTGGGGAGGTAAATAAATTAGTAAAATTAATTCAGTAGCTCCGACAGAACGCGAACCTGCCATGCTGTGCTCACAGTCTACGCCTGTAACAATTACATCATGCCAATTCCACGTGTATATTATTAACTGCAAAAAAGGTTTTAAAAAATGATATTTAACGAAATGAACCTTTTGTTGAAAAACTTAATAAACTCATTAATTCATAAGATCCCCAAATAAACGCTATTGCCAATCGTTTTTTAATTTTGTTTGTTCGTTTTATTTTACTCATGAGTAATCACTTATCGAGGCTAAAAGCCACTCAAAGATAAGGATTAATGAGATGGATAAATTGCCAACTGAATAATGATGAATATTATGAGAGGATTGAAAATAATGAAAAAAAAAATTGGTGACTTATGAGGACGGTTTATGAATAGTGTTTATTAATATTCGATTTTAAGATGACCATGATGTAGGCTCCATGAAAGAAATATGTTGTCAATGTGTTCCGCAGACGGGAAGTTCATGGACATTTTGTTTAATGTTTGATGTACGAAAGAAGAGCGTAAACTTTGTTGCAGTTGTGGTAATAAGACGCGTTCTTGCTGTGAAAGTTTATTTTTCTAACTAATGAGTTACAACTTATTAAGATAAAGATATCGAAGATAAAGGCTAATGAGCTGGATACATTGACAGGTGAATGATGATGAATATGATGAAAGGATTGACAATAATGAATTGAAACGAATATAATTTGCTAACTTATGAGGACGGTTTTTGACAATTGTCTATTTACATTAGATTTTAAGATGACCATGTTGTAGCCTTCAGGAAACCAATATTGTGGCAACATGTTTCACTGATGGAAGTTCTTGGAAAGAAACACTGTTCATGGAAATTTCGTTTGATGTTAAACGTAAGAAGGTAGAAAGGAAAGTTCTTTGCAGTGGTGGTAGAGGGACGAGTTCTTACTGTGAATGTTTATTTACCAATTATCAGAGCTAAAAGCCACTTGAGGATAAGGGTTAATGAGATGGATAGACTGGCAGGTGAATGATGAAGAATATTATGAGAGGATTGAAAATAATGAATGGAATTAATAAAATTTGATGACTTATGAGGACGGTTTATGACGATTGTTTATTGAGATTAGATTTGTAGCCCTCAAGGAAGCAATATTGTGGCAACGTGTTCCACAGATGGGAAGTTATTGGAAAGAAACCCTGTTCATGGAAAGTTCTTTGCAGTGGTGGTAGGAAAAAAGAGTTCTTGCTGTAAAAATTCTATCATGAATAACTCAACAAATTTTTTATTGATGAAATTCAAAATATAATGAATACATTTGTTGTAATCAAATGAATTAAATGTGGAAGAGGAGGATCTGTTCTCTTCACTACCACGCCTTTTTCATGGATGAGACGTTGATAGTCTCTCTCTACTTATTTCGTTATTTCCATGAAAGGTGCTCGACTGAGCTCCAATCTTTCGTTCCTCCTTGTAGCACAATGAAAAAAGACTCTCCTTTTTCCTTCTATGTGCCGAGCGTCAGACCGAATTTCCATGGACAGAGCTTCTTTTCAAGGGCTTCCTACCTGTTGAACACATTGCCATGGGACTGCTTCCCTGCTGACTACAACTTGGTTGTATTCAAATCAAATGTCAACAAATTCTTGTCATGCATCGCCCCAAACGTAATCAAACGAAGTTCATACCATTCATCAATGTCAGTACTCCCATAGTGTTCCTCATCTTTCACCTGGCAATCATTCCCGTCTCATTAACAATTATCCTCGAGTGGCTGTTGGCCTTGATAAGTGGTGACTTCAATAGTAAAAAAAAAATTCTTTTTATTTCCAGATAACATGTAATAGAATAATCCACAGATTCTTTGTCAATGAGTTTCGAAACACAGAAATAATTTCCTTTTTTTTCTGTAATATAAAATAAATAGATAATTTGTTTTCAGTTAATATTAAAAAAAAAAAAACATTTATTGTTGTATTCGAAACACAGAAATAATTTCCTTTTTTTTTCTGTAATATAAAATAAATAGATAATTTGTTTTCAGTTAATATTAAATAAAAAAAATCATTTATTGTTGTATTCGAAACAAAGAAATAATTTCCTTTTTTTCTGTAATATAAAATAAATAGATAATTTGTTTTCAGTTAATATTAAATAAAAAAAAATCATTTATTGTTGTATTCGAAACACAGAAATAATTTCCTTTTTTTTCTGTAATATAAAATAAATAGATAATTTGTTTTCAGTTAATATTAAATTAAAAAAATCATTTATTGTTGTATTCGAAACACAGAAATAATTTCCTTTTTTTTCTGTAATATAAAATAAATAGATAATTTGTTTTCAGCTAATATTAAATAAAAAAAATCATTTATTGTTGTATTCGAAACACAGAAATAATTTCCTTTTTTTTCTGTAATATAAAATAAATAGATAATTTGTTTTCAGCTAATATTTAAAAAAAAAAAATCATTTATTGTTGTATTCAAAACACAGAAATAATTTCCTTTTTTTTTCTGTAATATAAAATAAATAGATAATTTGTTTTCAGCTAATATTAAATATTAAAAAAAAATCATTTATTGTTGTATTCGAAACACAGAAATAATTTCCTTTTTTTTCTGTAATATAAAATAAATAGATAATTTGTTTTCAGCTAATATTAAAAAAAAAAAAATCATTTATTGTTGTATTCAAAACACAGAAATAATTTCCTTTTTTTTCTGTAATATAAAATAAATAGATAATTTGTTTTCAGCTAATATTAAAAAAAAAAATCATTTATTGTTGTATTCCAAACACAGAAATAATTTCCTTTTTTTTTCTGTAATATAAAATAAATAGATAATTTGTTTTCAGCTAATATTAAAAAAAAAAAATCATTTATTGTTGTATTCAAAACGCAGAAATAATTTCCTTTTTTTTCTGTAATATAAAATAAATAGATAATTTGTTTTCAGCTAATATTAAAACAACAAAACAAATCGTTTATTGTTGTATTCAAAATACAGTTACAATGAGTGCATTTTTCTTTTTAACACAGCTCTACTAATGTTTGTTTAGTTTGTTTATTTTTTTTAACTCAGGAGGCCGGAAAAATGTATTTGGCAAAGCAGACTTTGCCCGTGGATCTTAGTTTGGCCACTCCTGTTCTAGATCATATTAAATTACAAAAAATATATACATATATTTTTGTTTATATTTAAATAATCAAGATTTCTTTAAGACTACAAAAACTTCTCTGAGTAAATGTTACACTTTTTTTTATTAAATACAATGAATAGTTAATTAATGAAATTACCTTTTGTAAAACAATATGCAAATTAGTTAACCTTACAACTTATATATGTATATATATTTATATATGATCTAACAAAAAATCTGTGAATTTTTTCCCGACCTTGTGTCACATCTTGCCTTGTGGGAGGTAGATAAATATATTTAACTAACTTGAAATACTTCTTAACCTTTCGGTCGGGATCAAAGTGTAGTATCTGTTCCGATGGATACTGTACCCCATAGATCGGTATTGTCTTGGCCTTGGGGCTTGATTTCCGCCGGTTTATGGGTTTGTTCTGTGCAGTTCTAGGAGGTCCACCCTCCCAGGCTTTGCCTTCTCACCCTTTGAGAAGGGGTTAGTTTATTGCTAATCGCCTGAGGCGCCCCTACCGGGGAATGGCGACGGGGCTGCCCAGGCAATTTTTAAAGGTAATAGGTGCTCTTCCTCTAGGATGCTGACTTATCAAATCCCACTTTCCGACCTTGTGCCACATTTTACTTTGTGGGAGGTAGATAAATACCAACTAATTTGAAATACGGTTTTTTAATGTCACTGTCAGTGCAGGAAGTACACCTTGCTTTATAAATATATAGATATTGTTTGTTTTAGATATAATTCATCCCATAAACTTTTTTTTCAAAAAGATGTATGTATTCTAATAATGTGTGATACTTTATAGATATCTTAAAACAACCCAAATCCTGCGACATGGGCCACATGTTAAATGCTGGTGGTGGTTTTAAACGTGCTATCACTGTTCGTTGTTGTGTTGCTTGAGGAATGTTCAGGAAGCTGCTGCCAATACTTACATCTAGGTACATTTCCTTCAGGTCTCAGGGCAAGGTCTTTTCAGCCTGTGTTCGCTCCGCCATCTTGCATGGCATTGAGACATGGGCCACAAACGCTACTGACTGGCAACAGCTTCACCGTAATGATCGTGCCATGATCAGGTGGATGTGTGGCAGTAAACAAGAGGAAAGAATCGCTTCAGCCATGCTCTATCAGAAGCTTTTTGGTATTGGTAGGATTTTGGATGCCATACGCGCTTGGTGTCTCAGGTGGTTTGGACATGTACAGTGTGCCACATCCTGCAGCAACCCAATAACATGTGTGGATACCCCAGGTACATGGGTGCATGGAAGACCAAGGATAACCTGGTTTGAGTGCATATGAAGTGACTTGACGGCTTGCAACACGACTGGTATCAACACTATGGATCGGGCTGCATGAAGAGTAG
>OY744543.1:37794653-37819653 GCA_963556195.1 Sepiola atlantica
CTTTCCTCAATTAAATCTTCTTTATATGCTTTCTTTACATAGCTGGAGTCTGGAAGCCGGGAAATATATCCAAACTACATTAATCTCTCTTTTTTTTAATAACATCGTTGATAGCTCTGTTAATATTAATGATGGATCTGTTAATATTAATCATGGATCTGTTAATATTAATGATAGCTCTGTTAATATTAATGATGGATCTGTTAATATTAATGATGGATCTGTTAATATTAATGATGAATTTGTTAATATTAATGATGGATCTGTTAATATTAATGATGGATCTGTTAATATTAATGATGAATTTGTTAATATCAATGATGGATCTGTTAATATTAATGATGAATTTGTTAATATTAATGATGGATCTGTTAATATTAATGATGGATCTGTTAATATTAATGATGAATTTGTTAATACTAATGATGGATCTGTTAATATTAATGATGAATTTGTTAGTATTAATGATGGATCTGTTAATATTAATGATGGATCTGTTAATATCAATGATGAATTTGTTAATATCAATGATGGATCTGTTAATATCAATGATGGATCTGTTAATATTAATGATGGATCTGTTAATATTAATGATAGCTCTGTTAATATTAATGATGGATCTGTTAATATTAATTATGGATCTGTTAATATCAATGATGAATTTGTTAATATTAATGATGGATCTGTTAATATTAATGATGGATCTGTTAATATTAATGATGAATTTGTTAATATCAATGATGGATCTGTTAATATTAATGATGAATTTGTTAATATTAATGCTTGATCTGTTAATATTAATCATGGATCTGTTAATATTAATGATGGATCTGTTAATATTAATGATGAATTTGTTAATACTAATGATGGATCTGTTAATATTAATGATGAATTTGTTAGTATTAATGATGGATCTGTTAATATTAATGATGGATCTGTTAATATTAATGATGAATTTGTTAATATTAATGATGGATCTGTTAATATTAATGATGAATTTGTTAATATTAATGATGGATCTGTTAATATTAATGATGAATTTGTTAATATTAATGATGGATCTGTTAATATTAATGATGGATTTGTTAATATTAATGATGGATCTGTTAATATTAATGATAGCTCTGTTAATATTAATGATGGATCTGTTAATATTAATTATGGATCTGTTAATATCAATGATGAATTTGTTAATTTTAATGATGGATCTGTTAATATTAATGATGGATCTGTTAATATTAATGATGAATTTGTTAATATTAATGATGGATCTGTTAATATTAATGATGAATTTGTTAATATTAATGATGGATCTATTAATATTAATCATGGATTTGTTAATATTAAGCCTCCTACTGGTATCTGCATTTCTTAGTCTATCTCGTAAAGTTACTCCAAGGATAGTTCTTAAACATTCCATTTCAAAGACATTGAGATTCCTCTCACACTCTACCAATATAGTCCATGTTTCACTTACATATGCAGCAATAAGAACTGTCAATACATTGTAAACACAAGCTTCTATTTTACCTATATTTTCGTTTTAGATCAATTTATACGTTTTTTTTCCTTTTTTTAAAACTTTCCAGTTTGAGACGTTTTACTTTCTTTCTTTCTTATTCACTTCCACTAACATCTTTAATGCTAAACAGTCTGCCATCATTTTCTTATATCTAGCCCCCCCCCCCTAGATCCCAATAATTAAAGAAAGAAAATAACAAAAAAAATAAAAACAAAGCCAACGGTTGATGTTTTATTTTCTTTAGGTCATCAGAAATGACTTACGTTTTTTTTTCAACTCGCAATAATTCAGTCCCTAATGATCCTATTGAAATAACGTTTTTCAAAATCCCTAGAAAGACTTACATTGAAAGCAAATAGCAAGTCAGACAACCTCCACCGTCTGAAATGACTTTTTTTTTTATCTACTAACGAGTCAGAGCTTATCAAGTCCCATAGGCCACTCGAGGATAAGAGTTTGTCAGGAGGACAGTGAAACAACAACTTGAGGATTAGTAACAATGGTTGAGACTGGTCCGAATTATATTATTTAAGAGGACAACTCAACAAGAATTTGTTAACATTGAACTTGAATGCTATAGTCAGTTGGGAAGTAACCCCGTGGTATTGTGTTGGAAAGAAATCCTCCACTCTAAATTAAAAGTTAATGGTTGGTGTTTTTTTTTAGGTCATCAGAAATGATAATAATAATTTATATATGAATAATTAAATTACTGAAGTAATTTATGATGTTATATTAATATTAATGCGAACACTGGCGAAGCATAATTTTTTCCTGTCATTTTTGACAGAGGGTGTACATAAATATCCAGATTTCTTTGTTGCAATTTTTAAATTCATTTATTTACAACATAACGTGATGTCAAAAAATCCCTCAACTGAGCGCTTGTCTATATGTAGTCATAATAACTACACCCCTCATGCCAGGGGTTACCAACCTCTGGCCCGTGAGTTAAATCTGGTTCACCAGATGTTTTTGTCTAGCCTATAAAAAAAAAACAACAACAAGAAAAAGACAAAAAAAAAAAAACTGACTCATTATTTTGACTATCATAAATAGAGTATTTGTGTATGTGTTTTTTTTAAAAAATATTATTTGTTTTAAAGACGAATATGAAAAATATATAAGAAAAAAGAAAATTATTACTGTACTGGTACAGCTTGACTATTGATTTACTCCTCTCCAGGAGTTAGGCACAAGACCAGTTTTTATCTTACTCCCACAAGTAAGATGTGACCCAAGGTCGGGTTGGGAAAGTGGGGTTTGAAAAGCCAGCACCCGAGAGGTGAGCACTCTGGCCATTAAAAATTGCCTGGGCAGCCCCGTCGGCATTCCCCGGTAGGGGCGCCTCAGGCAGTAAGCAATAAACTTACTCCTCTCCAAAGAGGGGAGGCGAAGCCTGGGAGGGTGGACCTCCTAGAACTGCACAGGACAGACCCATAGACCGGCGTAAATCAAGCCCTAAAGGCCAAGACAATACCAGTCTATGGGGTGCAGTATCCATCGAAACAGATACTACACTTTGATCTTAGCCAAAAGGCCAAGAACAAGGTGTTGTTCAATGTTCATATCAGTCAAGGATACGTCCTCGACAATCACTCCAACAGTGGACTTACTTCTGTCGGTTTGAGGTATGGTTCTATTCAGTCCTAGGAGGTCCACCCTCCCATGCTTTTCCTTCTCTTTTTTGAGTCGGGTGAGCTTATGGCTAACCGCCTGAGGCGCTTCTACCAGCGAATGCCGACAGGGCTGCTCAGGCATTTTTTTTGTAGGCCAGAGTGCACTTCTCCTACTCTGCTAGCTTTTCAAAATCTCACCTGACCTTGTGTCTAATCTCCTGAAAAGAAGTTAAATAAATACTGTTTTTAGGATCTCATTAATAAAATATTTGTGAATTCTTTTAATAACAATATTGGCAATTGTCCAGAATAGGGTCCTAAAGTGTTTTTTTTAAAATCTGTAATGAATTATTGTTTAATTTAATAACGAAACGATTTAACCATTTTGTTTAGTTAACAGTTTAACTAATCAACCGTACTACATCTACTAACTCAAACACCAATGAAGTTGCCTGTTCTGCACACATCTCCCTATACTGATCAGACTTAATCTTCCTCTGAGGTCATCAGATCTAAGTGTTCTGTAAGACTTCCATCATATCATTCTCATATCATTTCTCTCCATGCAACACATATCCTCAACCCTCATTGGTCAGGTTTCATTTCCATACATACTCACACTGCGCACACATGCCTGATAGATTCTTCCCTTGGTCGACAATGGTAATGCTATGGACAACAAAACGATACGACTGGGCGACTCAAAACACTAACAATGAATTTTTGGTGAAATTCTAACGACCAATGAAGTAAATGCACCCGTGGGGAAACCTTTTTCTAATATCAAAATCACCGCATATCTTTTGTTTTGTTTACTAGGAGATGTACGTTTGTTTATTGAAATTTTCAAGATTTTTATTTGTACTTTATTTTATGAATATAACGAAATTGATTCATTTTTAGTTTTTACTAACCTAGAAACAAATATTTGATTTACAAATATTATATATGGATATATTCGGTCTACAGATGATAAAATAGATCTCAAGGGGAGCCACAAGTAAAATAAGGTTGGGAATCCCTGTTTTAAATACACGATGAAGTATTAGTCATAAATATGTGCATACAAAACATGCCAGTTTTTTTTTTATTTGTTATATTCAGGAATATTAATAAAAAAAATTAAAAATAAAATAATCCTATAATTAACATCTCAATTTGCTAATTGTAATATGTGGAAGGATAATAAAGGATTTACTGAACAGGAGAAAAGTGTTTCTTTTTGGAAGATTGATCCTTAACAATGGGATAATCTCATAATCCAATCATAGAAATAGTATTGTCATATTGCCCTGTGATATTCACTTTTGAAATTTTGCTTGTTTTAAATGTCACTTGTCACCAAATTCCCAAGGCTTTTGTGTTCTACCTGATAAAATTCACACTTATCTGCGATTAAGGCAAGTCAATAAAACACCCAAAGGAATTATTAAGTGTCATTTTTGTTATCCTATCGAAATGTAATATTCAAAGTCACAAATTTTATTATATACTAGCAGGGGCACCCGGCGTTGCCCGGGGCTAAAACAAAAAAAAAAACTAGAAGAGGTTAAAAAGTGTGTGTAATATCTTTATATCAAAACCTACCTATTATCTTTCTACCTCTCTCAATCCGTCTCTCTATCTGTCTCTCTTTCCCCCTTCCTTGTTTTTCCACATCCCTCTCCCTCACCCTCTTTCACCTCTGCCCAGCCCATTCCTCGCTCTTGCTTTAATGTATTGAAAATAATAATAATGTAAGTCATTCACCTTTCCTTTATTTAATTATATTCAATTCAATTAATTTGGCAAAAAATAAAACGAGCATGTTTCAGTTGCCATGTAAGGAAAGGGTGGTAGAAATTTACACAGAAGAGGATACAGTAGCCCAGCACCTGTCCAAATTCACCTTGAATTGCTGGGTTGTTGGCACATTTATTACCTCTCTTGGGAGACTATTCCAAGGTCCAGGGATCCTGATTGAGAAGGCGGCCCTCCTCCAGTTCAATCGAAATTGGCGATGAAATAGTTTCTTGCAGTGTTCACGTAGACCTCTTTCTGGCACAGGAGTGAATAATAGGTCCTGAGGTATATCGTAATGACCATTGAGGAGATTTTAGGCCAAAATGAGATCATCGCGTAATCGTCGGCATTCAAGGGAGAAAAGCTTAAGTTTCTTGAGTCGGCTTTCATAGGGCAGATCCCATAGACCCTGCGCCATGTGAGTAGCCAGTCTTTGAACTCTCTCCAGATGCTGGATATTACATATTAGATATGGATCAGAAGCCTTGACACCATACTCCAACAGTGGTCTAACGAGGGAGACATAAAGTGGTAGAAATATTGCAGAAGTGAGTTTGCAAAAAGAACATTGAATGAGAAATAGTGCTACTTGCTTTGTTTGCAGCCTGAATGCAATGTTTAGATGGCTTGAAGGGCGAATCGACTAGATGGTCAATATCTTTTGTCTCGTTCGCCTCCTTGATCAGAGCCGTGTCACCGCTGAGAGTAAGAGCCGAGTCAGAAGGCGATCCCACTGCAATATGGCAGCATTTATCGACATTAAGGTATAAGTCTCATTCAATGGACCATTTCGATGCACGTTGAAGGCTAGACTTGAGATTGACAATTTTGTTTCTATGAGCTACTAATTTGACGTCATCTGCAAATAGGAGCACATTTCCACCAATCGCTTCCGGCATGTCGTTTATATAAAGTAGAAAGAGAATAGGACCCAGTATGGAGCCTTGTGGAACACCATTGCAAGCATCCATTTCAGATGACAGACTGATATTTATCTGAACCCTGTGTGTACGATCACCAAGAAAGGATCATATCCACTTTATGGCCGATTCATGAAGACCCTAGGTGTTGAGTTTATATAAAAGTAAGCAGTGATTGACAGAATCAAAGGCCTTGGCAAAGTCCAAAAAGACAATGTCCGCAGTATCTCCGTCATTCATTATATTATATTTATATAATAGATAACATTGGAAACCGATCCACGCCTGACAAAACCTAAAATTTAAATAAATAAAACGAATATGTATCTTCATGTTTTATTTATTTAAAATTGTAACACTTAGATATGTATTAAAATGGTATGAAAGTAAAAAGATGCAAATAGTAGGGTTTTTTTTTAGTTAAAACGGGACAACAGAATTCGATTTTCGAACAATTAATTTTAAAATTGGTAGTCAGAACATTTATTTTAATAATACCAGTACATTTTCAATTTCCTTTTTGCTTTGCTTTTTATCTTCGGCAATCGGACGATATCATTAAAATAAATAGGCGTGGAAGGTGATAACGCACGTGGGAACAAGAAATGCTTTAGTATATTACTATATAGACTAGCAAGATCTTGTGCAAATTCCACAGTGCTTTTTACATCAATCTGTGTAATTTACTGTTAAAAACAATATTCCTTTTGAAATAATAAATGTCTTGTAATGAGTTAGTCAAAAGGATAGAATAGAATGAGTTTAAGAAGACTGAGTTTGCTCGAAGAAGCTTTATTCGACAAAGATCTACGCAGGGATCTAGTATCTATGAGAAACAATGGCTGACTAAAAAAGAAAGAGTGATCAAGGGAAATAATTCACTTCTGAAGCATAGAAGGGGATAGAAGAGTTCTCTTTTCATCACAAGGGTCAATACTATTAAGGAAAAAATGACTCTTTCTTCTTCCATAAAAATAACTCATTGTTAGCTAAATATTCTTTAAATAGATAAAACGAATATGTCTCTTCTTTATTTATTTATTTATTTATTTAAAATTGTAGCAATTTAATTCTTTTTAAAACAATAAATATTCTTTGTCTTTTTACTGTAAAATTAATTGTGAGATAAATATTTTTTCAATCAATGAAACGAATGTCATTTTTAAAAATGTGTTTATTAAAATTTATACTATTTTAGTCGACGAGACGAAATAATTTGATTTTTGTAACAATTTATTTATAAAATGGGTAAAGTACGTGCAGACGTTTTAAGAACATTCTCCTGTTCTGTACTCGTCTCTTTTCCCTACAAACAGGACATTTATCCTACATATTATGAACTCTTAAACCGTTTTCTTCGTTCAGACTCATGCACTCATTCTCTTTTACCAACACCTTCTCTATTATCACGTGTTTAACGAAGATGGCCAATAAAGTGGATATAAATGTTAAAATGAGATTTTTTAAAATTCTACAGTAAAACAAATGTACATATTAACTTTGTTGGCGATACAATCTCTTAAAGGCCATTTAAACAGATATACTACATTTGTCTTATCTAAAACCCTAATGTATAAGGGGGGAGGTATTGATAATAACTAAATTGGAGGTTTTTAATTTATTGTAGTCCATAATAAGTTTTTTTTTGTTAGTGTTGGTGGAAAGTAAAGGATTATATATTCTTAAATATTTTCATTTATTTTGTAATTATTGTGCATTTGGTTGCAGTAAAAGTGTTTTATGTGCGCGTGTTGATTAAGTGTGGCAATTCAATTTGCCCGAGTGGAGACATAGTCACGGGTGGACGGTTTAAAGCAAAATAATTCAAAGTAAATTAAAATTCACATCCTGTATAGAAATTTAATTATGAAAAAATGAATCGGAAAGGTATCATTAAAATCATTAAACACTCCACTAATTTAAAGACTCCACTATTTTAATCAAAACAATGAGAAAATCATGTAAACAGAGGTTATTCATACCATTCGAAGATACGTCTCCAACAATCAGTCCAACAGAGTCTAGACCATTTACGATTTGAGGGCCTCTTTTTTCTGTTGGGCGGAGGTAGTTCTAGTTGCAGTTCTAGGAGGTCCACCCTCCCAGATTTTATCTTCTCGTACTTCTAATTGCCTGAGCATCCCTACCGGGGAATGGAGACAGGGCTACTCAGGTAATTTCCTGGGCCAGAGTGCACACACCTCTTGTGCACTGGTTTTTCAACCCCCACCTTCTGACCTGGAGGAGGTAAATATTAACGGTTAACAGCTGAACACACTAATTGCTTTGCGCCACGGATATCAAATATGGACAAAGCAGCATCCCCCAAAATTTGTTATTCATCATTTTTTGCACTATACTTAGACTGTACAAACAATTGTGTACGTCTTATCTAAATTATATTTGTCTAAGTTATATAAATGTTTATTGCGATTTTGAACGCGTCGCTATGTCATAAAACAGAGAAAAGATTTTTTATATAAATCAAACAATACGAATATGAAAAAGGCTTTGTAATATTTATGCATCTTACTCAACCTACCTCTTATCTCCCCCTTCTCCGCCTATTTCGTCTTCATCCTGACTCTACCTCTCTATACTCTTTCCACCTTTTCCTCCTCTCTTCCACTTCTACCTTTTTTCCATCTCAACTACTCTCCCTAAATTTCGCAAAATAAATTTCCTTGAGCGATGGTGTGTGTACGTGTGTGTGTGCGTGCGTGAGAGGATTCTATTTTTAATGAAATATTAGTGACCTGATGAAAGCATAATTTTTTTTTTCAGAACATCGAAAAAAAATTGCATTGAAGAGATAATAGTTATTTTCTAAAAGTGTGTTTATTAAAAAGAGAAATGAACTAACTCCCTGTATGATACGACGATCGGAGAGGAAAGTGAAAAAGTAATTAGAAGAAAAGAAAGAAAGAAAGAAAATGAAATACATTGTCTTTTTATCACTAATAATGCAAAACAATGGCAATAAAGATGTATTTTTGAAATCTAAAGAAGAAAAATATAGGATATTTATTTACTCCTCGCGGAGTTAGGCACAAGGCCAGTTTTATCTTACTCCCACAAGTAAGATGTGACCCAAGATCGGGTCAGGCAAGTGGGGTTAAAAGCCAGCGCTCGAGAGGTGAGCACTCTGGCCATTTAAAAATTGCCTGGGCAGCCCCGTCGGCATTCCCCGGTAGGGGCGCCTCAGACAGTAAGCAATAAACTTACTCCTCCCCAAAGAGGGGAGGCGAAGCCTGGGAGGGTGGACCTCCTAGAACTGCACAGGACAGGCGTGCAGTATCCATCGGAACAGATACTACACTTTGATCTTAGCCAAAAGGCCGAGGAGGATATTATTTACTCCTCTCCAGGAGTTAGGCACAAGGCCAGTTTTATCCTACTCCCACAAGTAAGATGTGACCCACGGTCGGGTCGGAAAGTGGGGGTTGAAAAGCCAGCGCCCGAGAGGTGAGCACTCTGACCATTAAAAATTGCCTGGGCAGCCCCGTCGGCATTCCCCGGTAGGGGCGCCTCAAGCAGTAAGCAATTAACTTACTCCTCCCCAAAGAGGAGAGGGAAAGCCTGGGAGGGTGGACCTCCTAGAACTGCACAGGACAAACCCATAGACGGGCGTAAATCAAGACAATACAAGTCTATGGGGTGCAGTATCCATCGGAACAGATACTACACTTTGATCTTAGCCAAAAGGCCAAGATTGTTTTGATTTACTCTGACTACAAATAGTTGTCATTCATAAGTTTTGGACAATCAGGAAAGTAACGAAAACGTTGTCGTCCATATTTGAAATGTATGAAGATGTGAGTTATGAAATCAAAAGGTATTTTATTTTATGCACCTTTTAATGACGATTTGTGGTGTCATGCAATGAGACAGCGAAATTTCAAACATGGCAGAGATGTCCTAATTATTTTCACATGTTTTTCTTATATGAAAATAATTTCAATATTATCTAAATGTTATCTATTTGCAATAAATGTAATAGGTTTACTATTAGTAGAAAAATGTGCTGCTGATTACAAAGATGGCATCCATTTTAATTTTAATTTATGGCTGATGACAAGGATTACATCCATCTGAAAAATATTCCTAGTCGGATATGGTATTTTTCGAAAGAAACCGAATCGAAAAGCAGTTTTTATTTTATTTTATTTTAAAGAACATACTGTAAGGATAAAAGGAATAAAATAGCTAGTCAGAATGAAATAGCGATTTGTCAGATGCAATGCTATTTAGGTCTAATGTCGGGAATCAGATTGACTTTTCTTTATATATATATATATATATATATATATATGGCAAGTGAGCTACATGGAAACGGTTGTATTTAATTTTTGAAGGAATTATTTTACGAATGAAACATAAACGTTTCTGTGTAGCTCACTTGCCATAAGTATATTTTTATACTACTATCAAGCTCTACTCATCTATTAAGCATTGTTGAAGTAAATACTGAAATAAAAAATATATAAATGATATATTATCTTATAGTATATATATATATATATATATATATATATATATATATATAAAGCAGTACTATCTATTGATCTCTCTATCTCTCTATATATACTGAAATATTTATTTAAAAAATATTTATCATAAAAATAATTATATATAGATAGATAGATGGATATATAGATATTATTGTTGGTTAGACAAAACCACACTAATAAGTCTTCAAAAGACGAAACACGTGTATGTGAATGTTAATATTCATATAATATATTTTTGCTCCCTAAGGGAAGAGCACTCTGTGTAAGAAAAAGAAGGTTTCTACCTAAGCTAATATGTGAGATTTTCCCTGAACAGAATTGAATCCTCTACTAAAAAAGGATTTTTGAATAAGAAGTTACAGAATATCTTTCGAAGTGTTCAATCAGTCGAGAAACCCTTCTTACGAAAAACTTGGAGTCGCTTGCCACCAGGATTTGAAGACGGAATCATCCTTTTCTGTCTACTAACTTGGGATTTAATAAGGACCAGTGGGATGCCAGAATATCCCTCAGCTAAGTAAAGAAACTCCTTTCGTCTCTCTCTATACATATTCGCACATTGGCCAACAAACTTTTTTTTCCATTTATTTTAATATTGACACACACATTGCATCACATTTCTTTTAAACAATAATATGTCTCTCCTATCTTTCAAGGACCACATTGCTGAAATAAAACTTTCTTTAGTTTTATATCTATATATCATTGTCTGTGTTTTTCTTTCACCGTGTATTGTATTTCGTGTTTTTTTGCTTATCAGTTCTTGCCCGACAGACAACTCCTCCAGCAAACAAAACATCGTTGGCTAGACTGACAGAGGTGCAAAAAAGACCAAAAATATAAATATCTTTAGTCATGAATACGGGTCATGACATCTGCATGATAATGCTCCAGTTCACACTGCAAAATTTACCAAAAGGTGCAAACAAAAAATTACTCTGGGAGTAAATAAAAGAACATTGGGAAAATATCCCTTTACAACAACTTAAGAAACTGAAATACAACATACCCATATGAATAGCCTTGGAAGAGCTATCAGGTTAAACGCCAATTTGCTAATGTGTATTTTTTGTAAATTTTATTCAAAATAAGTATTCGAAATTAGCCAAGCTCAGTTTTATTGACCTTTTTTTTTTCAAAATATATATTCAAAATTAGCAAAGCTCAATTTTTTGGCCCGGGACTGTAGATATATAAAGTTAGGTATGTGTACATTCTTATATATTTATATGTATAAGATTAACTCCGAAACTAATTAAATGATCATTATGAATTTTGGAACAAATCTGCTTAAGGGGTCGTAATGTGGGCTATATTTAGTTTAATTTAGTTTTATACAAAGGGAGTAAATAGGGGGTGGGAGCTCTTCATGAAAATTCAGAAAACTCTGATCTTTGTGAAATTTGAACAATACTTTTTAGGTATCAATAAATAAATATTCTCCAAATTTCAGTTTCTTTGGCATATTTAAAAATAATTTTAGAGGGCATAATATGGGCACAAACTCCCATTTGAAAATTCGAATATTTCAGATTTGCATTAAATTTAATCCCTGAATTTCAATTTCTCCTTAAGATCCCTTAAGTTTAAGGGTACTACTCCAGATGAAGCGCCTAATTTCTATGACTGCTTGGCGGCAACGATCGGGCAGGTCGCGGAAGCGCCCAAGAGCTGCCGAGACGAAAACGAGGCTGAAGCAGAGCTGGCCGATCAGGTTGCTGCCAATTTATCTGCGCTCAGCACAACAAAACAAGCGGTAGGAAGACCTTTCGAACCAGCTGCAAACGTATCCGTAAACCCTGACCCTCGACGAGAAAATTTATGAAATTCCCCCCCCCCAAAAAAAAAATATATACAAAAAAAACTTGCCAAAATATCCTAAGAAAAATAAAATACTTCTTTATTTTTATGTAAAAAAAAAACAAAGACAAAAAAAAATTTACCTAAATATCGTAAAAGAAACAGCATTTACTTCTTTGATTTGTGTAAAAAAAGACAAAAAAAAATTAAAATGGTTCATTTGGCCCACGAAAAAAAAAAATTAGGCGCTTCATCTGGAGTAGTACCAGCTTAAGTCTTGAATTTTAGGCATTTTCTTGAATAAAAATCATGTAATGGATTTGGATCAAAATCGGAATAAGGATTCTAGACATGAGGTGAAAAAAATTATTTTTGCTATACTTTTTTTTACTTTGTTAACAATAAAATAAATAGCTGAAAAAAAAAACAAGTTGACTTGTATATTTATGAATCGAAAATTTATTAAAAATAAAGGAAAAAAAGAAGAAAAGAGGTTGACATGCATATTTGTTCATATGTAATGTAAAAAGAAAAATCTTAACAAACTCACAGTTTACAATTTTACAATATATATTTTTTTTATAGATGCGGAAATTTACTTGTATATTTTTGTAAAGTTCGCTCATAAATGTTTTTATCAGTGGGCGATTAAATTTCACTGAAAAAGGTTTCGTCATTCTTTTCAAGTTCGCTAATAAATGATTTTAGCAGTAGTCGATCAAATTTCACTGAAAAAAGTTCTTTCATTTCTCAAATAACAAGAAAAACGTTCAAGGCAGACGACACATCTTCATTGAAAAAAGGGTTCTTGAGCAAAAATTTGGATACTGGCTTTCTTCTTTTTTTGTTTTTCGAAGTATTAAATTATCAAATATTACTTGTGTCTTTGAAAATTAAATAATTATTATTATTTTACTTAATTAATACTTATATTAATACTTTTAATAATTATTTCTCCTTTCTTTTTAAATATTAAAATGCGAATCTTTTGACTGCAGACCTCAAATTAAAAATATGATAACTTCAATTATTTTTTAATTGTTTATCCTTCGGATAAACAAATATTAAATTCATTAAATCTTTTAAATCATTATTCGTTTAGGCTAAATCTCTCTATATAAAGTGAAGACGTTTTTTTCCCTGTACTTTTGGCGAGAGTAAGAAAATAATCACATGCATCATAGGCTACTAAACTCACCACTCTATTCAGCTTATTCACGAGAACGTGTTTGAAGAAATTTATGATTATTTTCTCCATCTAACAATAAATATACTTTTAGACCACCATCACAGACTCTCACCAAAACATACTCCATAGAGATGGTAGCAAAAACTTTTCCCTCTAATACTTTCATACTAACCCTCTCCCCTTCATCACCGGGGAGTAATAAACAATGGATACTTTTGAAAAGTGTAACCGTTATTTTTTCTATTCATGTTCCATTGATTTAATACATAATACAATACATTCCACACAAATTTAATAGACGCTCCTTCATATCCCACTGATTTTCTGAGAATATCGAATTATGTTATTTCTAACTATTACATATAGACTTCATCTCATTCCGGAATTTACGGAATACATTGAACAAACTTAATCATTTATACTGTACATTGATTCAAAATGGTGGTTACAATCTCGTAATCGAATTGACTTTAGACATTTCCCTGAGCAATGTTCGTTTGCTTCAGGTATAATTTCATTTTTTAACTTAAGCATCTAGACAATTTACTACATACCACCTTTAAGGCTTAAAATGCGTTTTCAAAATACTTACAACATAAAACGAACTGCAGTGTTCATTTCGACAACATTCAATTGTTGATAACAATTCCATGGAAGCACATAATATCAGGAGAAATCTTTCTAGACTGCGGCAATTTTTTTTATTACTTTCCCTCTACAATTTGTCAATTTTAGAAGAAATCCTTCTAGACTGTAGCATTTTTTTCCCCATGAGATGGATTTTCAAAACATTAAACATCACCATTGTATAAGTCTCCCCTCATGGAGAGGCAACGAAATAACAACAACATAGTCAATGGTAAAAGGGCAGATTAGTTAACAGTCAATAAATCGAAAACAAAATAACCACAACAAATTCCTTAAATCAAGGCCAGAGTTAGACAAAAGGTCGATTTTCAATGTTGGTAAATTCAATCTCCCACCAAAATCGGCACTATGGATTGAGATAAAAATTGCCTCAATCTAGAAGTAATTTTCCTTCACTGACCTTGGAAACTTTCACGCATATTCTTGGATCATATTTACTTAGGAGGGGGCAGTGGTTTTTATTTGGTCGAATAAACCGCTACTTACAATCGTAGAGGAGGGAGAGCAGTCATCCAAAACATAGAGAAATCTATTTTGTTTGATTCAAAACATCGATAAATCCTACTTTAATCACCTAAATTACAGGCTTGTTTTCAAATACTTTTTGACGAATTAATACTCTAATACTTACATTTTAAAAATGTAATTTATATCTGTCTCGGGCAACACCGGGGCACGGGTCCTGCTAGTAGGACAATATTCTGGAGTGTTCTCTGATATTTTCCACAGTGTGCGAACAAAAGCCTACCGGACAAAAGCCCACCAAAATAATTCAAACACGCACAAAAGCCCACCAACGTAAAAATAAATTAATGTTTTAAAATTTAAAAAAAATCTATTTATATTTAACTTTTTTACAATTATCAATAACTCTTTGTCTGTAATTGTTTTTTCTTGATAAAATTTTTAAATTTCATTTTTAAACATTTTTCTGGTACTTTGTAAATACTGTATTCTTTTAAAGATTACATCATAAAAAACATGCACCATTTTTACTACTAACCCTAAGTCCGGGTGGTAAAATGAAAAATACATTTTAAAAAATGTACGCATTGTAGTACTCATCTTTCGCGAAAAGAAAAAAAAATTATTTTAGAATGCAGATTGGGGGATCAGTTTTGCATATAATTTTAACATAAAATGATCCACCATTTCCGGGCCATTCTATCTTTTTAGAGCACTTAAACAATTTTCTTTTGCGATGAGAGATAAATTCTATGCATTGTTTTTCGGGCAGGGTTGGTGGGTTTTACTTTTTAAAGCGATTATGTATGGTTTTACGACTTTGGGTTAGTGGGTGGTTAAAAAATTTAGTTATGTGCCCTAAAATGTTGGACTAAATTAAAAGAATAATTGTTTTTTTTTTCTTCAGGGTGTTCACATGTAATGGCCTAAAAAAAATTAGAATCTCATTTAGGTGTGGGGGGGGGGGGTACTTTTATGTTTTCCCTTTACGTATTGTATACAAGATTTTGATAAACTCATTGTGAGATTTTTATCTATATTTTTTTCTTGTACCATTTTTTTCCATTTATCAAATTGTGCCATTTTTACCGGTGCCATTTTAACTAAATTCAGTGAAAATAGCGATTTGAGAGATAGTTTAGCAGTCATGAGTTTTCAAATTTTCCATTAATTAAAAATTGATTTAATTAATTTCAAAAGGAAATAAGCATTAGGTTTAAAGAATTTCAAACCGAAAAAAATACAAATGAACATTAATTATTTCAGAGGATATATATGCGGTGACCAGACAAACAGCCAGGGTCAGGGTGGCGCCAGCAAAAAAACTTGAAAAAAAAAGGATTCTAGACATGAGGTGAAAAAATTATTTTTGCTAAATTACGCAAGACGTTTTCATCTATACATTTTTTTCTTTGTTAACAATATAATAAATAAATGAAGAAACAAAACAAGTTGGCTTGTATATTGATCAATCGAAAATTTATTATTCCAGACATTTTCTAGAATACAAAATCATGTAATGAATTTTGATCAAAATTTGAATAAGGATTCTAGACATGAGGTTTAGTATCATCATATCCTGATTTTAATCTTTGTAAGGGGATATAAAAGTGGTGAAAAACTGTTCTGTTCAGAAACTCATTTTCCCTGGCCTGGGACGCGTATTCTTCTAGTATATATATATAGTAAGCTATGAAGATATATTTATGGCAATTAAGCTACACAGAGACTCCCGCGTTTCATCCCCAGGAGGAATCTTCAGGCTAAAATGCATGAAGTTATTTTTGCCACGTGTTTTTATATACACAGCTAGCTAGTTAACCAATCAGATTCTTTGTTGTTCTCTCAGCCAATCGTTGGGCTTCCCACGAACAAAGGTCCGGTTAGTGTTACTTCCTATATCCTGTTCTATTGTCCTGTTTTCTATAGAGTGGCCTATTGGCATATTAGTTCGTCCGTTTTTTTAATTAATTTAATAATGTATCCATGCTTGCTAGGTGTTGGGATATTCTTAAGTGATATTTCTAAGTTAATTTTTTCCATATTATTTTTCAGTGGTGAAATACATTCTTGTGAAAGT
Source organism: Sepiola atlantica (assembly GCA_963556195.1). Classification (NCBI taxonomy): domain Eukaryota; kingdom Metazoa; phylum Mollusca; class Cephalopoda; order Sepiida; family Sepiolidae; genus Sepiola; species Sepiola atlantica. Next base: position 37,811,190 of record OY744543.1, read on the forward strand.
GCTCAACTGCTTGAGGAGCTAAATATTACTATTTCATGTATCCACATAAAATTTATAAGGAGATATCATTTTTTATGTATCAATTTTCAGTATTTACTTCAACAGTGCTCGATACGTAAGTAGAGCTAGGTAGTAAGCTATGAAAATATATTTATGGCAATTAAGCTACACAGAGGCTCCCGCGTTTCATCCCCGAGGGTAATCTTCAGGCTAAAATGCATGGAGTTATTTTTGCCGCGTGTTTTTATATACACGGCTAGCTAGTTAACCAATCAGATTCTTTGTTGTTCTCTCTCTCTCTCTCTCTCTCTCTATATATATATATATATATATATATATATATATATATATATATATATTGAAGACATTTGTTGTGGATTAAAGAAAATCGTTCTTTGTTACAAATAGCTGACATCTGCTGTTTGTGGACTTACTGATCAACATCTTTTTAATATGTGATTCATTGTCTTCAATCTATACACAACATAAACCATTGCCCATAATTTGAACTCTGTACTATTTTTTGGTATCAATAAGAAAAGTACAAGAAGAAAAACTGATGAAAGATCCTGATCTCAAGATTCAAAGTTACAGTTTTTTTCTGCTTTTAACGAGGAAGTAAGAAGGCCAATGTGGTGTTTAACAGAGAAGATCAAATTTCTACACGTTCACTGATTTGTATCTACAAGTGCAGTACACTCCTTTATGTTCCTTCTCAGGTCTACATTTTGACCTTGTTCATTTATTAGACTTTTTAACATAATCATGAGGCAATCATGAATTGACATCAGCACCAGCATGACCGTCATGATCCCAAATGAATGGTGTCAATTTTAGGAGCGCCACTGTATGTGTGTTTATGTGTGTAAATGAGCATGTAACTTTGTTTCCACTTAAATGATTTAATGTTTTTTTCATTTTTTTTTTATTTACCTCACCAGGAGGTTAGGCACAAGGCCAGTTTTATCTTACTCCCACAAGGTAAGATGTGACCCAAGATCGGGTCAAGAATATGGGACTTGAAAAGCCAGCGCCCGAAAAGGTGAGCACTCTGGCCATTAAAAATTGTTAGGGCAGCCCCGTCGGAATTCCCCGGTAGGGGTGCCTCAGACAGTAAGCGATAAACTTACTCCACCTCAAAGAGGGGAGGCAAAGCCTGGGAGGGTGGATCTCCTAGAACTGCACAGGACAGACTCATAGACCGGCATAAATCAAGCCCCGAAGGCCAAGACAATACCAGTCTATGGGGTGTAGTATCCATCGGAACAGATACTACACTTTGATCTTAGCCAAAAGGCCAAGAACAAGGTGTTGTTCAATGTTCATATCAGTCAAGGATACGTCCTCGACAATCGGTCCAACAGTGGCCTTACTTCTGTCGGGTTGAGGTATGGTTCTATTCAGTCCTAGGAGGTCCACCCTCCCATGGGGTGTAGTATCCATCGGAACAGATACTACACTTTGATCTTGGCCAAAAGGCAAATGATTTAATGGTTATTGGCACAAAAGTTGGGATAGTGTTACATAAGTTAGCAAAATGGATATAAACCAGGACTATGGAATTGACATAATTAGAATGGTGTTACATCAGTAGCTAAATGGATATTGACTAGCACCATAGAATTATCATAAACATTGAGATGCTGTTATATCAGTTGGGTTAATGGATATCATTCGAGACTATGGATTTTATATAACCATTAGAATAGGGTTACACCAGTGGCTAAATGTATATCGACCAGAACTATGGAATCGGTATACAATTAGAATGGGGGTTACATATGTGGCTAAATTGATATCAAACCAGACTATGGGATAGGATCTGCTGCATTCACTTTCATACTATCACTATTATGAAATGTATTAATTCATAATCTAGGGGTTACATCAAGGTTCAGTCGAAGCATGGAGTTGTAATTGTCCTTATGTGGTGCTGCATGGCTTGTCTGACATTGAGGATCGACCTTGTGTCACATCTGATCTTCGTGGTAACATTCGTATCATAGGGGAAATCAAGTAAGACAGGTTGCAGACCTTAATGTATTGTTAAAGGAAGAAGATATAATAACCTCCCAAGATTGGAAGCTTATCGCGACCACAGGATACAGACCTTAACGTATCGTGAAAGGAAGGAGATACAACACACGACTAACTCTATTCCCCTCAGAGCTAATGCAAGCCAAGACAAGAAATAACCAAGTGAAAGAGCAACAAACACCCCCCTCCCCCTGTGCTGAATTATATGTGTTTACAATAAATATAAACCGAAAGAGAGCGATAGAGAGAAAGAGAAAGGAGAGAGACAGAAGAGAGAATGGAAAGAGAAAAGAAAGAGAAAAGGAAGAGAGAGAGGAGGAAGAGAAAGAGAGAGAGAGACGAAAAGAGAGATATATTGAAAGATGTATATAACAAATACTGTGTATATAACAAATACTGTGTATTTATTATATATATTTTTTCGGAGATACGTCCTTGACACTTGGTCTGACCTCGGCTTTGTTGCTGTCAGACCGTGGTATTGTTCTGTTCAGCTCTAGGAGGTCCACTTTTCCGGGCTTTACTAGGGTTAGTTTAGCGGAGAATGCCAACGGGGTTGCTCAGGAATTTTTGTAGGCTAGAGTGCACTTCACCTAGTGTGCAGACTTTGCAAAATCTCACCTGATCTTGTGTCTAACCTACTGGAGAGGAGATGAACGCACTCTCTATTAGACTCATAAAACTCTTATTTATCTACGTCCCACAAAGTAGAATGTGACACAAGGTCGGAAAGTGGGGATTTGCACTCTAGAGGAAGAGTACGGAGTGTGTCTATCTTCTTTGTTATTTTGCGTGTTTGCTCATTTTTATTTACATAAAAATACAAAATGTGGCCAAAACGAAAAATAGAGGAAGACGAGTCATTTCTTATCTTAACCAACTTATTATACATATCAACATAATATATTCAAAAAAATATCATAGGTATATTTACCAGTGTTTATTTCAGAAGTGCTCAATACAAAGTAGAGCTTTAAAATCATAAGCATAGAATTCACCGGTAACATGAATTGGAACAAATACAGAGAAGATGCTGCCAAGTCTGCTGCAAAAGAAGGTGGGCTCCCTCTACCATGCTAGAAAACTTCTCACTCCTGCCAGTATCCTATATCTCTACACAGCCACCATTCACCCATGCATGGAGTATTGTTGCCACATCTGGCCTGGTGCACCAACCATTAGTCTCTCCCTCTCAGACAGAGTCCAAAAAAGAGTCTCTAATCTAATAAATCTGCACTGTCTACCAAGCCCGAACCCGTATCTCATCGCTGCAATATTGCTTCTCTGTGCTTGTTTCACAAGTACTTCAATGGAATGTGAGCCAGCTTACTTACTGCACTTGTGCCCCTCGACGTAAATACCCTTGATAAATCTGATATTCAGCAAAATCCCACCCCTTCACTATAGAGGTCCAAAGATGGCGGAACGCTTTCTATTCTAATAGCTTCATTCCTCGAACTGCTTACCTTTAGAATTCCTTCCCTGCTCCCTGTCTCCTCAACTCTACCAACATGCAGAAATTTAAATGTAATGTGGACAAACATCTTACGGCACAACTCCCCACTTAGGATGCTCCTATAAATCTGGCCCCTAATTCACAGTAGCCTCTTACGTCTCAGTGGCAATGTGCCTTGTTTGGGGTGCATATAAGTAAATGAAATAAAAATTTTAATGGCTACTCAAATGTAATCATATTTTAATCTACAATTTTTTATAAGTAAATAAAATAAAAATTTGAATGGCTACTCAAATGTAATCATTTTTAATCTACAATTTAAAAAAAATTACTAACTTGATTTTTTTTGTTGTTAATATTTTTATATATTTTTTTCTTTTTAGGACATCCTTAATTGCTAATAATTAAACATTTGTCATCGGCTGATTATTTAGTATTTGCCTGTGAAACAATGGAAGGTCTACTTGTTAATTTCAAGACTTGGAGGAATGTTATGGAAAGTAAAGGTCTTCTTCTTCTTCTTCTTTCGTGTGAATCAGATGATTCTGGTGTTGCCATTAGTTTCCCCGATGTTTTTCTAGTTAGAAATCTTTCTGGAAAGACATCGGATACTTACGGGAAGGACCACGAGAAGGTTACCAACATCTCTAAGTGAAAATGATACTGTGGAACCGACTTGGAATAAGATCAAAGTGTAGTATCTGTTCCGATGGATACTGCACGCCTGTCCTGTGCAGTTCTAGGAGGTCCACCCTCCCAGGCTTCGCCTCCCCTCTTTGGGGAGGAGTAAGTTTATTGCTTACTGTCTGAGGCACCCCTACCGGGGAATGCCGACGGGGCTGCCCAGGCAATTTTTAAATGGCCAGAGTGCTCACCTCTCGAGCGCTGGCTTTTGACCCCACTTGCTCGACCCGATCTTGGGTCACATCTTACTTGTGGGAGTAAGATAAAACTGGCCTTGTGCCTAACTCCGCGAGGAGTAAATAAACACCCAGGTCCATCGTCTCGGCCTTTTGGCTAAGATCAAAGTGTAGTATCTGTTCCGATGGATACTGCACGCCTGTCCTGTGCAGTTCTAGGAGGTCCACCCTCCCAGGCTTCGCCTCCCCTCTTTGGGGAGGAGTAAGTTTATTGCTTACTGTCTGAGGCGCCCCTACCGGGGAATGCCGACGGGGCTGCCCAGGCAATTTTTAAATGGCCAGAGTGCTCACCTCTCGAGCGCTGGCTTTTAACCCCACTTGCTCGACCCGATCTTGGGTCACATCTTACTTGTGGGAGTAAGATAAAACTGGCCTTGTGCCTAACTCCGCGAGGAGTAAATAAACACCCAGGTCTTCAGTCCATGTCGATATCCACTTAACCACCTTCACCTCCCAGTAAAATGAGAATGAATGTTACTAAGGCCAAAGTGATGAGCAGTGGTTATAGTGTTGGAAAGTTCTCAGAATGAGGAAAGTTCCTCTACTCAATTTGTGGAAAGGGAGTTGGGTGCAAATCAAATGTTTTGTGGTACTTGTAAGAATTGGGTACACAAGAAGTGCAGTGGAATTACTGGTAGGTTGAGAGAGAGGATAACCAGTTTATGTGCAAGAAGTGTAAAACAATGGAGACGGATGAGAATTCATATGTGGAGAAAGCATATTTGGATGACGAGGCTATTCAGGTTATTCAGAAGTTTTGTTATCTTGCTGATACCATTGGAGCACAGGGTGGAGCAGGTGTTAGTGTGATTGCAAGAGTCAGGAATCCATGAAGTAAGTTCAGATAACTTTTACCATTAATAATCAGCAGAGCATTACCACTGTCAACCAAAAGTAGAGACTCTCTCTCTCTCTCTCTCTCTCTCTCTCTATATATATATATATATATATATAGTGTATTTAGGCAACATTTTCTCATTTATGTAAACATTGTTAAAAATAACAGAATTCGTCTGTTTAATTATACCTTTTTTTTATTTTTTCAACTTTTCTGATGGTCTTTTTAGTATTAAAATCAAAAAAATTAATATATATATATATATATATATATATATAGTAGAAGAATACCTGTTTCAAGGACAGGTAACATTAATATATATATATATATATATATATATATATATATATACAGGGTGGGCAAAAATAAGGGTCCTATTTTTAAAAATTCATAACTTTTTTATTTATTGATTTTTAAAATTTTTTTTTTAGAATAAGTAAAGGACCCCTTTCGAAGCAAGCATGAGCCGTATTAGCCCTAAGGAACGTACCCTCATTTAGAAAACATTATTTTTGCTTAAAAAACTCAAAACAGTGTAAAAAACAATACTTTAGTTTTTGTAAGTTTTAAGAAGTGTTTTTCGGCTAAAATTTGTTTTGTTTATTTCAAAAAATCTCGGAAGGGTCAGTCTACACACACATAAAGTTTGGTGAGTTTAACTTTTATTTTGTGGAAGTTATTCAAATTTAAAGATAGGACCCTTATTTTGGCCCACCCTGTATATATATATAGTAGAAAAATACCTGTTTCAAGGACAAGTAACATTAATTCCCCAAACAGAACAGTTTTGCATCACTTTTATTTATGTCCCCTTACAAAGATCAAAATGAAGATATAATGCTACTAAACTTTATGTTTATAATCCATATTCTAATTTTGATAAAAATCCATTACATGATTTTGACTCTAGAAAATGTGTAAAATTTAGGGCTTAAGCTTAAAGGGTCTAAAAAGAAATTAAAATCCATTGAATCTTGCACAATTGGTGTCTTATAACTAGGGAGCCACTTCAATGTAAATCTGAAATGTTTAAATTTTCAAATGGGAGGTTGTGCCCATATTATGCTCTACTGAAACCATTAAAAATACTTCAAAGAAATGGAAATTTGGGGAATATCTATTAATTGATGTCGTATAATTATTGTTAAAATTTCACAAATATCAGAGATATCTGGATTTTCACGAAGGGCTTCCATATTTGCATAAAACTAAATTAAATTAAATATACCCCACATTACGACTTCTACACCTAGCAGCTGCGTTCCAAAATTCACAATGATCGTTTAATTAGTTTAGGTGTGAATCCTATACACAAAACTATGTAAATATATACACATAACTAACCTAACTCGTAATAAAATAATTTTTAAAAAAATGCATTATTCAGGTTTATTATGATGATCGATATTGGTTAGGAACTAACTGGTACATTATAATAAAATAAAAAAAATAAACAAAAAACAATTGTATAGTGTGAGATTCAAATCCTGAAAGATGACATAATATATTGAAACTGAAGTCGAACGCTTTATTCATACAACTAACGATCAAACGAAAATATTTTGTCTTTGTAACCTGTTTATGAATTTGGCATAGATCTGTTTCACCTCTCTGCGTAGTTTTACCTCTCCGCATATAACTAAACTAGAAACATAAAAAAAGTTTCATTTTGAGATTTAAAAAAAAAAGGATGCCAAATGCATACGATGATTTGATCTAAAAAGCAATCTTGACTTATTTTTATGTTTATTTATTTTTCTTACGTATGTTGTTGGGTCGGCTAATAATAGAAAATATTAAAGTAGAAAGGAAACGCTAAAAATGTCGGAACATTTGTTTCTAATGTTTTTTTTTTACATACTTTTAATGTTGAATGATATGTTTTAAAAAAGGTTCAAGAACTTCTGACATGGACATCGGATCGAAGGTGCTGATTTCAAATCTGCAGTTAGTTTAGCTCTTAGATCAACTATTTAGTGATGATGCCACCACCCACATATACACAACTTTGCTTATATGTATAAGCTGTTTTACACGCGAGCGCACACACACACACACGCACGCACACACACACAGAAAGCCTTACAAGAATCACAAATGATTGCTTGGGAGATTTTGGCTCATTCCTTCCTCAATTTTGTCTCCAAATTTGCGTGATGGAAAGCTGAAACCTTGATCTCCATGATGGACCAAATGCTGAAATCCAGAGAATTAAAATCTGGAGATAATAAATGCCATTCTTCCCTGGAAATGAACTCTAGAACATTCTTGGCTAACCATTCTTGAAACTTTTTTGCTCCGTGTGAGGGAGCTGAGTCCTGTTAGAAGGATCAACAACATTTTCTGAAGTGCTTTTTTGCCCAGGACAACAATTATGACTCGAAAATGTTTGTACGATAGTGTTCCTGGTTCAGTTTCACACGTTCATCCACAAAAATCAAAGGACTCCTTCCTGTTTCGGTTATGGCAACCAAGACCATCACTGACACTGCACCTTGCCTCCGAGTAACAACCCGCGACTCAACATCACTTGTACGAGACCAAATCCGATCATTTTGAATATTAGCATGCTGCTGGATGTCAAATTTCTTTTGATCACTGAAAACGAGGTTAGGCAGTGTGTCATCTCTGATATGCGCTAAGGGGATTTCAGCTCTTTGCTTTCGTTTATCGACAGAACATGCAGATAGCAATTCTTTCTTTTGGTTTTTCTAAGGAGATGTTTAGAAATCAGTGTGAAGAATGGTGGACATAGTCTCAATGGATACTTTTGCCTCGTTTGCTAGATTTCTGAGGGATCTCCTTGGATTTCTCCCCAGCTTCTCCCTGGTGGATTTGTTCATTTTTGATGTATGAGGGCGACCATGCCCTGGTTTATTAATAAACTCTCCAATCACTTTGAATCGTTTGAGCGTTCTCAAAACCAACATTCTGTTGACATTTGGTGATTTAACAATATCCTTTGATGACTTTCCCGACTTGTACAACTCTAGAATCGTAATTCTCTTATTCAAATCCTGTGCCATTTTGCCAGAAGTGACATTAAACCATAAGTATATATATATACAGACCTGAAAAACATAAAAAAATTATTAGATTTTAATGAAAATGGATAATAATAAAAATTTGTAACAGTAAATGTTGAACACCCTGTATATGTATATTTTGTGACCTCTTGTGTTGTGTGTTGCCTGATATATATATATATATATA
>OY744543.1:37822153-37879653 GCA_963556195.1 Sepiola atlantica
TGAACAACAAAAACTTCATGACCGACTCCGAAGACAAACAATCTTTGAAATTTAATTTCTGTTTTATTTCAAGCGTTAGTTATTCGTCAACTGGGAGATATTCACTAACGTCGAGATAGAGAGATAGATAGATAGATAGATAGAGAGAGAGAGAGAGAGAGAGAGAGAGAGAGAGAGAGAGAATTACTGCTTTCGTAATTACTTATCAATTAAGTCTTAACCATTCGTGGAGGGGGGAAAAGAGATCTTTCACCTGTATTTTCTTAGGGAAATAATTCCCCTATGTATGTTACTGACTACATTGCAAAAATCACGTCTGATAGGTTCGCCTCCAAAACCCAGATCGCTAAAACTCGCTTCTCATGAAGAACGAGTGACGTCACGGATCCCTCTGCTTCCCACACAAAGGCCCGTGACGTCACAGAGCCTCTCGCAGGTGCACATTGACCCTTGATCTGAGGTCGTGTCACGTGGTGACCCCATCACGTCTGTGAGCTTCGACTGTGAGAACAGGCCCTATTCTGCACTCGACTGCACGGGTCCACCCGCGCTAATTAGCGCAAGTCAAACCAACGATTTCCAACAGATACGTCCATTTCCATAGGGCCATTATCCAACAGCATTATATCTTGATTTTGATCTTCATATGGGGATATACAACTGGTGCAAAACTATTCTGTTTTGAGGGAATTCATTTTAGCCATACTGTGACGGGTATTCTTCTATAAGAGGGCTGTTAGACCAACTCCTATATATGATTATTAAGTAACGAAAACTCTAACACTAAAGGAAAAACGAAACCTTTTATAACAACAACGAAAAGGGTTTACTCAATAAGGTTACCTCCACCGTTTTGTGTAGGTGGAAGAAAGTTGGATAGTGTCCGAGCGAGGAAAGTAAAATAGAAAGTTCTTTGGGCTATCAAAAGTCTGTCAGCAGTTATCTTCAGGCAAAGATAGTAAGTGCTTGAGTGTCAGTAGACAAGGGCAGGAGAGAGAATGGGGACGTCTTTCCTTGTTGCTTTCAGGTGTCTCTCTGCTGACAGACTGTGATTTCCAAAGGGCTGAAGTAGTTCTTCAGGGGACAGATGAAATAAATGCGCCCTGCAAGCTGATTGGTCAGTGCGTAACGAGATAGCTTAACAGGGACATTTCTCTGAGAGAGAAAGTAGGTCATTATTTATGAGAGTTACACTTCTAGTTCGCCATATATGTTAATTACCCCAAATACATGCTAAACTATTCCTTAGTTTTGGGATTGAGTTATGTTTGAAAATAATTTTAATTCGTCTAATTAGCCATAATTTACAGTTAACTCACCAGGTGTCCCATCTTTTACTAAATTTCTGTCTCACTTTCTTCCTCTCTCATTGTATGTCGATTCAACCACTCTCTAATAGATTTAATGTCTCTGTGAGCATTTAGAGAAAGAGTGACTCTCTTTTTACTTAATTTATATAGTGTGTTTGTACACACCGTAAACACACATGCAAATTAGATAGCAAAATAATAGGTCTCTTCACTTCTATATTATCCATAAGGATAATTAGATTGAAAGTAACTTGTTTTTTTAACCAAAACATAAATACATTTGATTGAAAAAAAAAGCCAAAAACAATTGACCAAAAATCAGAGAATTATCAGATATTGATCAAATTTTCAATATTAATTAATAAATAAATTAATTAATAAATTAATTAATAAATGAATGTTAATATAAAATATTTAAATTGAAATAAAATTTATAGATTTGTTTAGGTCACTTAAATTGCTTTACCCTCCCTCTTCATTTCAAGGACGAAATATGTCTTATTATACCCATAGTCGAAACATAAAGACCACCTTTACAAAGAGATAACATCCTTAAGGTGCGAATGGGGGAAAAAAATATTTGGTAGAAAATTATATTAAAATATCGAAAATTTAAATGTAAAAAAAAAAAAAAAAAATGTCTTGAGAGCTTTAAATACTGGCTGCCAAGGCTGCTGCAAAGAAGGTGGACTCCCTCTACCGGGCTAGTAAATTTCACACATCTGACAATATCCTGTATCTCTACAAAGCCACCATCCATCAATGTATGGAGTATTGTTTCCACATCTGGGCTGGTGCATCATCTACTAGTCTCTCCCTCCTTGACAAGGTCCAAAAAAGAGTCGCCAACCTAATAGGTCCCTCACTGTCAACCAAGCTCCAGTCCCTGTCCCATCGCCGCAATGTAGCATCCTTGTGCTTGTTTTACAAATACTTCAATGGATTATGCTCTGATGAACTGGCTACTCTGGTGACTCTTCGAAGTAAATTCACTAGACCAACTCGACAATCAGCTAAATCACATCCATTCACTGTGGAGATCCCCAGATGCTGCAGAGCTTTCTACTCCAATTGCTTCTTTCCTCGTGCTGCTGGCCTCTAGAATTCCCTCCCTGCCACCTGCTTCCCCGACGGTACTGACATGCAGAAATTTAAAACTAATGTAAACAGACATCTCGCTGCGCAGCTCCCAATTTAGGTTGACCTACCCCCCCCCCCCCCAACCATCTCCCTTTTTTTCTCAGTAAGCTCTTACGTCTACAATGTGGTGAACTATGTTAAAAAAATAATTAAAAAAAAAAAGTTGATTTAAAAAAAAATTACTCATTTTTGGGTTAAAAATAAATTATGTTTTGGAATTTTTGAGATGAGAAATGATAATTTGAATTATTTGGATTATTCGAACAAATGTTCTTATCTTGGATGTTGTTCTCACAACGTTTCGTCCGATGCAACCTCTGACCTTCTTCAGGCGCATCTTGTTGAACTCGTGAATCTGTATAGAATTTCTGCAAGGATCCGTAGCGTAACGGATAAAGTGTTAAGTAATAATCAGTTCCAAGTGACAGTCTTCTGGGGGTTGAAGGTTCAATCCTCGGTGCGGACGATTTCAAGTACCGGAGTAAATGTTATAGGACGTTTGTAGGTCCATTTCTTTACGATACGAAAAGTGTATTGAGCAGAACGGGTTGGGGGTAGGTTTCACTTTATGAACATTCTGAAATGACCACGAGTAGCTTTTACCTTTATTAAAAGTTAATTTTTTTATGTTTTTGTTAATTTTAATGTCAATATGTTTAAATGTGTATTCTTATTCTTATCAATCTTGTTTGCAAGTAAAAATCAGTAAATCGAACGAATTATAACGATTCAGAGGGTGTATACATTATTTTGGGACACCCTGTAGACACGGTAGTAATGAGTTTCTCATTTAAGCAAGGTATGACACAAGGTGGTTTAACATCGGTAATGCCCCCCCCCCCTCCCTCCCCATAAGAGGCATCCTGGTGGTGCAAAAATAGCTGAGAATAGACCAATTGACATTCCCCGTTAGGGGTGAACAGGTGATCAGCACTTAACGAATACTTCTGCCAAAGGACAGGGAAAAGCATGGGAGGATGTTCCTCCTAGGACCGAGCTGAACCATGCCTCATTCTGGCAAGAAGGGTGTTTGAACCTTGCCGGCCAACCCTTAACTTTCCAGAATGATGCCAAAGGGAACCTTGGCTGGTATGAATACTTAATGCAAGAACAGATACTACACCATAATCGCTATGATCAAAGTCCCAAGTAAAGGCCTGCAACACATATATAGAGATTCACCATTCGACAATCGGGTAGATTGTTTCTTGTCTTGGAGACTTTGGAGAGAAGAGAACCAACAGCAATAAAACCAGAAGTTAAGGATGGAACTTTTTGTCTTGCGAGCATTGTAGAGTGGAAGGCCAAAGACTGTCAAAGTTAAGTCTGAATTTCTGTCTATTCGAAAATTGCAATTTGATTTTGAGTTTCATTTTTATTCGAATCTAATTATAAAATAGACATTGCACTTCCGAATAAAATTTTGCTTAAATGAAGAAAGGTCAGAACAAAGAAAAAAAGATAAGGTTTTCATGACATAAAACATGTGTGGGAATCGCTATTTAAAATAACTAAACAAATTTGTTGTGAAGAATTTTTGTTTTTTCTTTATATAAAAACAAATTTAAGCCAGTTTGCGGTTTTTCAGCTGAGTTATTTATTTATTTAAAAATTTTTTTTTTTTTTAAATGAGAGTAAAAGATAATAGAATTAAAAAACAAACTCCTAAAGGTTTCCTCTCTTCTTCTGGGTCAAACGGCAAAGCAATCTTGAGTTATTTTAAAGATGATGACTTACTATTGTGAGGAGATCGTTCAGAAAAGGTCAAGTTCTAACTTGGCAAATTTTCACTTGTGAACCTTTTAAAAACAGTTAAGAAGATAAAGATAAGTACTACTTAAACATGAATGACATTTCACATACAAACTATCTAATGTATTTATGCACACACACATACACACACACACACACACATATATATATATATATATATATATATATATATATATAGTGTGTTGCAGCAAAATCCGAAACTTAAAAAAAAGAAAACGAAATAAGCAATAAAAACAAAAGTTGTATACACAGAGACCCGACGGTTTATTCAGCAGCAGTTAAATTTACATACTACATTATTATTCAATCTAACAACCGCCGGCGGAGACGACTATCTAAAGGAGTACAAAAAATGAGTTACACGTTTTGGTGACCATGTCCTTGTTTATAGCGGCGAACGCTGGCATCCTTCAGAGAGTCGACTGTTTTGTGGGCGTGCTTGTTGGTCTTGGCCTCGATCACGACCCAGAACAAATAGTCAAGGGGTTTTAAGTCAGGTGAGGAGGGCGGCCACAAGTCTAGCGACCAGTGGTGAGGAACATTGTTGAATAGCCACACCTGGGTCGTCTTGGCCTTGTGTGAAAGAGCGGAGTTCTGCTGGAAGATGTAGGAGCGCCCGGCGGCGATCTGGTCCATCCAGGGCTTCACCACGCTCTTCAGTATCTCCTGATATTTTGTTTACTGTTTGTCAAGTGTCAGATTTTGCTGCAACAAAGCAAAAAATCTACCCGCCATCCTGCGGCTATCAATCTAACTCTAAGTATTCATTTTACATTACTTATCTTTAATATAAATTTATTATAATTTAAAAAACTAAGTTTCATTTGAATTAGCGCCTTTGAAAATTAATGAACATAGTATTTTAACGAGTTTTGGTAATTTCTCCTTTTCGTTTTTCTATTCATTAAATCACTTACTTTAATTACTGTTAAAATCGGTGAAACTATTGCCTATGAAAATCGATGAAACTATTGCCTATATTTAAGAAGAATAGGACAATAAAATTACAAATGAATAAAACCAAACATTAATTTATTATAATTTGTTTAAAAAATAGTTATGTAAATTAGGCATACAAATAGGTGTGTTTAGGTTGTAGCAGAGATACTATATATACAGTATTTCAAAATATATTGTATTTTTTTTTTTTTTTTTTTACATGGTTCACCCCAAACAAGGCAGGACGCCACTGTAAACGTAAGGGGCTACTGAGAAAAAGGAAAAGGGTGGAAGGATTGGTGGTTCAGCTTAAATTGGGATCTGAGCAGCGAGATGTCTGTTTACATTAGTTTTAAATTTCTGCATGTCAGTACTGTCGGGGAAACAGGGGACAGGGAGGGAGTTCCAGAGGCCAGCAGCACGAGGAAAGAAGCTATTTGAGTAGAATGCTCTCCGGCATCTGGGGACCTCCACAGTGAAGTATTATTGATTTAAGTAACCACAAGCTGGTTTGATGGCAATATAGGTCTGATAAATAGATAACAACTTTCGCATTTATTCATTTAATCTAAATGAATAAATGCGAAAGTTGTTATCACCTAGTATATAATCTATATACTAGGTGTGCCGACCCGGCGTTGCTCTGGATCATTAAGTCCGTTTTGTAAATATTTCTATATTCTCTATAACTACAGCCTTTTTGGGTTAGGGTTTAGTATCATGCTAAAAAAGCAAATAAAGAAATGCTAACTCTTACAAAAAGAAATAAGAGTTATTGCCCCATAGCTGATTCTTCTTTGTAGGTGTTTACTCAAAAATGTCTCCGTATTAGCAAACTGTCGAACTAGATAAAGCATTTAAAAAAAAAAAAAATTGTAGCAAAATATGTTAGTTGATTACCAATAATTTCGTACAACAATAGCAAATGAAAATAAGTTAGTCAAAATGAAATTTTTAATTTTAATGAATGTTTTTGTCCGACCTAGGAAAACTTGCTCCAGTTAATTTTTTTTTTGGGGGGGGGGGGGGGGGGGGCAGAAGGAAAATTTGACCCGATATTTTTTCAACTCCCAAGGTCTAGGCCAGATATTTTGTATGAAATTTTAAGACATTAAATGGATCTCTGAATTGTTTTTTGACAATTTATTGATATTTTTGGGGCAACTTATGAAAATGTTTTTTTTTCAATTTTTAAAAAATAAACTTCATTGGTTTTTTTTTTTCGTCCCAAATTGTACTATAGGAAAAAAATGGATAAATCGATTTGTTTGAAAGTACTTGCGCGTTTCTCTGTTATAAATAATAATATACATTATACAATATAGTTACGTTCGTAAAACAAACAAATATTAAACAACAACACGACGAGTAATGTTGCCCTGGCTGTCTCTCCTCTTCCAGAGACATGGTTTCTTTAAAAAGAAAATAATCACTAATAATGTTTAAAAGTAAAACTTTATTTACTTAAAACAAATCTAAATTCCTTTCCAAAATAAATAGAAAAAATATCGGGTCAAATTTTCCTTTCCTGAAAAAATAGGTTGTTAATGTAATGAAAATTAAAATTGTTTTAAAATACTTCAGGGATTTTTCTATTTCTATTTTATACCTCAGGAAACGAAAATTTACGTATAATCCTATACTTCGTCCGACATGTTCTCCTATACCTCTCAAAATATTAGCGAGATTTTGTCAAATATTATCTTACGGTCTTACACTTAAAGTGACATCCCAACCCATATTGACGAGATCCTTTGACGCCCACCCCTATCCTTCGATCATTCATTGACAGAATAGAACGTTTATGAAAGAAGGTACATTTTCATTATGGAGCGCTGAAAAAGAGCCGCTCCTTTTTTATAGGAGTTTGTGCAGGAGCGGCTCCTTTTTGAAAATGGGGAGCGTGAGAGGAGCAAGCTCCAATTTTGGGCGTTGGAGCAGGAGCAGGAGCAGCTCCAAAAGTAGTGGAGCGCGTAAAGCCCTGTATATATATATATATGGGGTAAGGTACACGATAAGTCATGAAAATGAAATGCCGTTGTAGACAAAATGTGTGAAAAATGACAAACGAAAAACAGGTTAAAATGCAGGAGAAAAACAAAAACGAGAGATTTGACCGGTTTCGTTCGTGTTAGCGAACATTTTCAGAAAAAGTGAAGATTTCCCAAATCTTCATTTATTCTGAAGACGTTCGCTAACACGAACGAAACCGGTCAAATCTCTCGTTTTTGTTTTTCTCCTGCATTTTAACCTGTTTTCCGTTTGTCATTTTTCACACACACACACCTGTATATATATATATATATATATATATATATATATATATATATATATATATATATATATATATAAATATTAAATTATTATTACCTACATATGCTGGCGTTTCAAGCTTTTGCTCTCATTAGTGTGGGAAGTGATAATTTCAGACGGTCACAGGGCGCAACCCCAGTTCACAGAGTCAACCTAGACCCTGCACGCTTTTGCTCTATTCCCAAGACCATCGGGAATTATCACGTGATACAGGAGAAATCAAGTTCTATTTATGACTAAATACAGTGGCTAGTAAACAGCAGACAATCGAGAGGGTTCAACGAACGTTATCGGAAACTTGCTTTAAGCTAATTGTTTTATTTTTTAATTTTTTGTTTTTATTATTTATATGTATAAATATATATATATAATGATACACAAAGTGAGATATTTTGATAAATTTCTTACCAGATGACATATTTTGTGCCTGTTTCTATTTCTACTTTTTTTTATAATAATACAGACTGTACAATAGTTTAAGTATAATTCTTTGATAAATTAAATGTTCAGCACTCTGCATGTACAAATATATGCACCATCCATTGACACATACACTCTCTGTACATAAATATATGTACCATCTTTGCACACATATATGCACACTGCACGAACAAAATATGCACTCTTGCCTTTAAGATAGCCATGAAGAAAGAAATCCGTCAGGGAGGGGGGTGCTATAAGTTGTCTACTCAAAATTAGTCTCATTCATTCCCGAGCAACGCCGAGAGATAATATATCACAAACGTACACAATATTTAAAAAAAAAAGTTATGCTTATTGACTGGCTTGAAAGAAGAAAATCCCTCTAGCTGAAAAGGAGGAATATTCGAAGCATGTGTTTGAAAAAAGTAATGTAATTATGTACAAGTCTTGTATGACAACTTAACTGTTGCTCCTGCTACACAGACTACAGATAAGATATTACACCCACCTGGAGAGTTAGGTTCATCTTTACTGTCATTTTCTAAACCAGGGGCGGACAACCTTTTCAGAGTGAGGGCCAGATGAGACTTTTGAAAGGAGACCGCGGGTCGGAGTGAAAAACGAAATCTCAGAATTACTATATTTTGTTTACATGAATAATTTTTACAAAAATTGCATTGAACACTCTACAAATCTGATATTTTTTCTCAAGAGACTTTTGTATGAGATGTTATAAAAGGCGCCGACGAAGAGACATTTTGGAATCATAAAACATAATGTCACAAAATGATATGAGTTTTACTGGGAGGTCCGCGGGCCGGATTGCAATAATAAAGCATAGCAGGTTGGCGGGCCGGACGCTAAGCCTTCGCGGGCCGGAGGTTGCCCACCCCTGTTCTAAACAGTCTTTGATAAGTTGAAGCTCTCTACATCGAGCTTGAAGCCTCTTATGAGAAATCGGGGATAGAAGTAAACCCAGGCAAATACAAACTCTTTTCATCTTCTGAAGATAATACCTCAATAGACAACAAAACAGTTGAAAAAAACCCGAAGATTTTGTGTTTCTTGGTTCAGTGGTTTCAGGATCCTCATCTGACATTAGCAGAAGAACAGGAATAGCAACTTCTGCATTTGGTTGACTAAAAGAAAATATATAGCTCAGGAAGACCTTGCAATTCATTGATAGTTCCTATTGCTTTATATGCAAGTGAAACATGGATTATACGGGCAGAGCATTAAAAGGAAGCTCAACGTCTTTGAAATTAAATGTTTAAGAACTATTCTTGGAGTAACTTTGCGAGATAGATAAAGAAATAAAGAAATGCAGATACCAGAAAGAGGTTTAATATTAACAGATCCATCAACAAAGTTATTCGAAAAAAGAGATTAATGTAGTTTGGACATGTTTCCCGGCTACCAGACTCCAGCTATGAAAAAAAAATCTTATCAAGAAGATTTCATTCAAAAAAGATTAAAAGGACGGTCACCAAAGAGATGGGCTGACCAGATAAGGGTTGAGACTGGCATGCCGCTTCTGACAGCTGAAAGACTGACCAAAGACTGTAATTAGTGAAGGAAATTTGTTTCCAAGCATGTGGTGAAGCTTTCTGTCATTTATTTTAGCTCAGTTAGCGCTCAGAGATCAATGGGCCCCTTCTTGGGGCTAACACTTGATTTCTTTATGAGATACATAGATATCTGAGTGTTTATTTAAGGTTCTCCATTACTTCTCAAACCTGCGGTCAGCAAAGCAGTGAAGAATATTAGTTCCCCTCTCCCCAATTGACCACTCCCCAATTGTCCTCTCCCCAATTGACCACTTAACTATGTTATAGTTTATCTTTCTTGTGGTATCTCCTTGGTCTTGTCGGATTTCAAGACAAAAATTCATCTAGTCTGGTGGAGTATCCAGATAAGTGATGTTACTTGAGATAACACCACTAGGAGAAGGTGCACTATTCCTCGTATGAGGCAGTTTATAACTGTTACACCGGCCGTTCTTACACAGGAGAAACAACACTGGTTGTCACTATAAATAGTGCGAGTCACCAGAGACACAGAGAAGACAAAGCACAGTCTTGTAACTGTCTAGCCAAGTGCTAGTCACTTTCTTACTTTGTTAATACACTTGTTAAACCAACCCTCGACTTGACTTCCTTTATTTATTATTTACTGTTGGACAACTTCACAACAATAACCATGTCGAGGGGATCTTATTTGGGCTTCGAATACTATGTTGCTTTGAATATTTAGTCAGAGTGTACTTGTAGAGTGAAATATCCTCATGTCAGGTTGTCCTGACAAACCCCTGTACAGAGAGACCGAATACACTCGAGGATGGTGTCTAGTAGGTATGCAAACTCTACCCCTGGAGTATGTTTATTTAGCTCCTCTGCAGGAGGTTAGACACAAGGTCAGCAACAAAGGCACTGTCGAACTGATTGTCTTGGAGATATCCTCGACTGGTACAAACAACAAGTGGAGGCAGAAGTCAAGTACGTCTAAATAGTCTCACGTTTTCTAATAGAAATTATTATCAATTTTTATTTCATTGTTGTTTTTATTGCTTCATTGTCAAATACTTAATTGAAGAATGTGATTTGGGAGTAAATTTTAATGATTGATTTAAATCAAATAATCATATGTTGTCAGCCAATGAAATGATTGATTGGATAATTATGAATTTTATTTTAAAAAATGCAAATGTTACTGTCATAATATATAAGAATAATAAGACTCATATATTATACTAGTAGAATACCCGTCTCAAGACAGGTATTTTGTAAGTTAATAATAAAATTAATTAACTGAACAGAACGGTTTTATGTCCCCTTATGATGATTAAAATCAAGATATACACATATATGAGAGAAGCGAATAGATATCATTATGGGCATGGCAGATATCACTCGACACCTCCAAGAAACTTTATCATGAGGATCAATTGCAGAAAACTTTCATTGTATGCAATCTCTCTGCAGCAGTTCTTTCCAAGGCAACTTAGGTCGGCCTCTCCTCCATCTGCCGGAGACTTCCAATTCTCGAGCATTCCATGTGTAAAAGATGTAGCAGACTGAAATAGGATCTAATTCTTCTCGTCCCCTGTGAGCAAATTGGTCATACGCTGACCAATCGACTTGCAGGGCATATTGATATAAACTGTCCCCTCATGGACTATTTTCTACCACCTGGTCAGTTGAAGAATTCAGCAGAGAGAAATCGGCCAGCAACGAAGAAACATCTCTCTCCTGCCTTTCCCCTGCATCGTTCCAGCAGCAGCCATCTCCACTGGGAATATATTTGCTGACGACCCGGCAGCCTCTTTTCTTCACCGGGACCCAGTTCCAACCCTCAGTTAAATAAACCCTTTTTGTTGCCTGTTACTTGGTTGTTGTTCGTTCAATTCATTTTGTGCGATAAGATAAATGTAAGGAAGGGACCAACACCCCCCTTCAATTACAATTCTCCCGAACATATTTTCCCATGTGCGTTTCAATCATATGAACTATTTCAACTTCACACACATTATACATACATACATACATATATACACACTATTCATCATTCCACATACACATTGTATACATATTAATGTACTCTGTTTCATTGGCGTTACACACGTTCAATACACGCTTTATTTAAACAATCTATTGCCTGTGAATTATTATTTTGCCTTTCATGTGACATTGCTTGTATTATGAACATGTAACCAGGATTGCCCCTAGAATCCCTATTCTATTACAAAACCAACTAATCCATTTTTTTCTATTAATTATATCAATGTTCATGAGGCCAAACTGTCTCAGTAGATTTTGCAACGTACGATTGCCACATCTTCTGGCTTTGCATTGTAAATCTGTCTAATCATTGCATAATTTTGCAACTGTACAGTTGCCACATCTGGCTTTGCATTGTAAATCTGTCTAATCATTGCATAATTTTGCAACCGTACAGTTGCCACATCATCTGGCTTTGCATTGTAAATCTGTCTAATCATTGCCCTGTTGTTGAATTCCAATCGTTGCAGGTCTGCTTTGACCAAAGGCATCTAAAAATATAATTAATACATGTTTAGTTTGATTGCAAGAATTAGTAGGAAATGGAGTAAGTTCAGGGAAAATATGCCATTACTAACCAGCAGAGTGTTACAACTGTCGACCAAGGGAAGAGTCTATCAGTCTATGTGTACACAGTGTAATGATGTATGGAAGCGAAAGCTTGTCAGTGAGGATAAAGGACATGCGTAGCATGGAGAGAAATGATACGAGAATGATATACGATGGATGTGTAATATAAGTCTTAAAGGCAGGCTTAGATCTGATGATCTCAGAGGAAGATTAAATGTGCATAGTATAGGGAGATGTGTGCAGAACAGGAGACTTTGATGGTATGGTCACGCTGAAAGAATGGATGAGAGTTCTTGGGTTAGTAGATGTAGAACAATTTAAGCAGCAGGGTCACTTCACAGGGGAAGATCCCCCCCCCCCCCAAAAAAAAAACATGGTAAGAAGTGATAAGGATAGACTGGACAGAGATAGTTTGGAAGTTAATTTCTACAAACCGTTTAACACATGCCAGCATATAAAATGGACGTTAAATCGATGATGATGCTGATGCTGATGCTGATGCTGATGATGATGATGATGATGATTTAATGTGTGAAACTTCAATGTTTTATGCTAATTGAAATTTTTATCTTTCAAATATCAAGATGTCTATCAAATTAAGCATGCCATAGACCAAAGAAGCTTCGAAATTGTCAAAGTTTCAGTGAGGTCATATTGTGGGTCAATCTGAAAGTGGATTTAGTAAGCATCAAATCTCGTAATTCCACTTTCCACTGTTAAGTAAGCGATTGTCCAGTTAACCAGAGAAGGAAAAGAGTGAATATCACCTTTTCCAGGTTGATCAAAAGCATCGGACAGGCATCTTCATTATCAATGATAATAAGGGTGTCTATTTACTTCTTTCACGTCTGTGTATATGCTACTAAACTATATGTCTAGAATCCTTATTCAAATTTCGATCAAAATCCATTAAGTTTCAGAATTTTTGAGATGAAGATTGAAAATTTGGATTATTTGGATTATTCGAACTACTGCTCACATCTTGGATTTTATTTTCACAACGTTTCAGTCGATGTAACCTCCAACCTTCTTCAGGTGTGTCATGTCGAACTCAGGAATCTTTATGTCAAACTCGGGGATCTGTACTGAATTTTGAATGGAACCATTTATTTAATCCACAGGGGTAGCTTATTTTTGATCCGTGAGCCATGACTGGGTAGAAGTCTTACATAATTCATAATTGTATTCTTAGTATCGCCTGTAATAAGGATTGAACCTTCAACCTCCAGAAGACTGTCACTTGGAACTGATTATTACTTACCACTTATATCTGTTGACCCCACGGGTCCTTGAATGATTTTCATTCTTTTTTTTCTCTCTTTAACATAGTTCACCCCAAACAAGACAAGCTGCCACTGTAGATGTAAGGGGCTACTGAGAATTAGGGTGAAAGTTTTGGGGGTCATCCTAAATTGGAAGCTGTGCAGCAAGATTCTATATGTCTAACATTTGGAATTTAAGCTAAAGGACTCTTAAGAACTAAACTTTTTGAAGAGATGAAGACTTACTTGACCAGATATTGGGTTCCGTTCTACTGAACATTATGTCTCTGGTGGATGATTCTTCAATAGAAATGTGTCTGTCTGTAGCTGGATTGTTGTAATTAACGTAATAAAATTGTACTCAAGACATAGTTCTTTATTTATTATTCTAGATACATTATTCGGTCAGAGAGAGTGTGTGTGAAAGAGAGAGAGAAGATTCTATTACTGAGCTCACATTTCAAAGTCCGTCTTACTTCACTTTTAAACAAATTCCCTTCTCGCTTCCAACATGCTAGTGGTCACATGGTTCTTCCATTTTGTATGGTGATTTACCTACGTACGCATGAACTCTCCCAGTTATAAGTAGCATCAGGTATGGCTCTTAGAGGAAGTTAATATTCCAGCAGACAGTCGAACCAAACACTCTCGCTGTTAACCGTTTCATTTGGATATGTTTCGTACTACTGTTTTTTATTAATATATTTGTTTACTCAAACACTCTTTAATCTTTATTTCTGGCCTCTAACGAGGCCACAGCACATTTCTAGCTATCACAAACTCCCATGCACATCACAATTGAACCATGGACTCTTTAACAGCTTAAATCCTATCTTCACCCTTTTCAAGGCCATCTCAATATATAACAGATTCAATTAGATCATATATTAATAATTGTTTTTTTTTTGTATTCTTGCTGCTTTTTATTTTTACTAGCACAAAGCAAAATTTTATGTGTTATGACATAATACATGGTGTCCTTTTTTTCTTTTCTTTTCTTTTCTTTTCCGTTTTTGGTTTTAAACGTTTTTCTTTTTGGCACAAGAAAATGTAAAATACTGAATTGGCTTGATCACAAGAAAATATCATGTGCGTTCACTTCTCTTTAGATCAAATGTAAAATACATAATGGACATATGCCAAAGCTCTGATCTAACGATCTAATGATATAATGGACATATGCCAAAGCTCTGATCTCACTTTTATGTTGATGATAAAACGTATTGATCCACTTACATTTATGTACGTATATATTTCTATAAGCACAAATGTAAAATCCTACCAATGCTGATGAGGTGAATGAATTTCTTTTTGTACTGCACTGGATATAATAGTTGATGCTCTGAAAGCAGGCTTTCTCAAAGTGCATTCTGCATCGATGACCATTAGTTCCATGGTCAATTTGACATATCCTATTATAAGGGATACTGTCTGCCTGTAACCGAGACTACGTCATATTTATCATATATATTCCGTCATATACTCACACATGTTTTTATTTTTAAATATTAGAACTAGCAAGGCTACCCGGCGTTGTCCAGGGGAGTAGTAAGTAATTTATTTTTATCAATAACAATTGACTTCCTACTGTTGTCACATGCTAGTTAAATCAATAACAAAACAAAACAAACACACGAGTTAATTCTTACTTAAAAAACAAATATGCAAGTAAAGTTTTATTAAATATATATATATATATATATATATATATATATATATATATATATATATATATATGGAGTAAGGTACACGATCAGTCATGAAAATGAAATGCCGTGGTAGACAAAATGTGTGAAAAAAAGACAAACGGAAAACAGGTTAAAATGCAGGAAAAAAACAAAAACAAGAGATTTGACCGGTTTTGTTCGTATTAACGAACGTCTTCAGAAATATATATATATATATATATATATATATATATATATATATATATATATATTATATTTTTTGAAGGAAATATTAATTACTTTCACCTACAAATATCGATGCTTCATGCTTACGCAATCTTCAATGTAGGGATGTTAATTACCATCGGTCGGGGGGGCTTGAACCCGGTTTTTACAAATCGCCACTGATTTGTAGTCAGGTGTCGTTCCCCTCGGCCGGCGAGAATTCACATGATAATTAGGAGGGATTTAAATCTATAAACGCCAAATCGGCGAGCGCTTATAGTGAGAAGTTGAAAGTGATTCTACAACAACAACAATATATATATATATATATATATATATATATATATATATATATATATATATATATATATATATATATATATATATATATATATATCTATACAACAATATATGTATGTATATATATATATTAAATTCGCATACGTGATTATTCTTTCCTTTCTTTATTATTATCAGTTATTATTAAGATTAAGATTAAGCCTTCCTTTCTTTGCTCATAAAAATAAATGTGCATGCATGATTATTGATGTGAGCCAGACACACGTACATTCACTTTTATTATATCGATTACTACCTATTTTAATTGAGTTCAAACCCTATCAGATTCATTATGTTAACCTATGCACGAATACTGATAGGAAAGTTATGAACTCAGACCCCCCCCCCCCCAGTTACGGGTAAAGTAGTAACTTATGTTCAGCCAATCACATACAAGGTGTCCCAAATAATTTGACATCATTTTGCAGGTCAATAATTTTAGCAATTCTTGTTGAAATAACCACAAATTTTCAGAGAATATATAGACACCGAACAAGATGTTATATTTAATGTTTTCTTTTTTGTTTTGTTTCAGGTTGAGCCATGTCGTTCACTTCCAGAAAGATATTATTTTGAGTCCTGGAATATGAGCCACGTGAATTCCAAAGATAAAATCATTTTGACTTTTTGGACACACAATCACCCAGATTTAAGCTGGTGCCGTAAGCAGATGCTTATGCCCATGCCTGCAAGCAGTGAGAAGTTCTGATTTTTTTGTTTAATAAATGTGTATCTGAGCTATGTCGTTCACTCTCAAAGAGATGGCATTTTTTTAATTGGAATATGCTCGCAACACTCACCGAAGACTGCAGCGTGATTTCAATGCAAAATTGGAATAAACTTTACAAACTGGCGAACAAATTTGGCAGCACAAATTTAAAGAGGAAGGCTGCTTATACAGGACTAAAGGGTCTCGTAGACCATCATCAACACCAGAAAAGAAAGTCGAGCAAGTTCTTGAAAACACTCTTGCAAAGCGCCAAGAAGTCTATAAGGATAAAAGGCGATACACATGATGAACACTTATGAGATCGGTCCCCATATAAATTTATGATGTTCAACACCTAAACACTTCACTTTCATTGAGTTAGACTTAGTCGTTTTCAAGATAATTGCTTTTACAATCATGTCAATTTTTTAAGACTCATTGTATGGCCTTTTAGCCGGGATGAAAGTGTAGTATCTGTTCCGATGGATACTGCACCCCGTAGACTGGTATTGTCTTGCCCTTCAGGGCTTGATTTCCGCCTGTCTGTGGGTTTGTCCTGTGCAGTTCTAGGAGGTTCACCCTCCCAGGCTTTGCCTTCTCACCCTTTGAGAAGGGGTTAGTTTATTGCTTACTGCCTGAGGCGCCCCTGCCGGGGAATGCCGACGGGGCTGCCCAGGCAATTTTTAATGGCCAGAGTGCTCACCTTCTCGGGCGCTGGCTTTTCAAATCCCACTTTCCCGACCTTGTGGGAGGAAGATAAATAAATTATATATGTAATTTTTTGGGGAGGAAGATAAATAAATTGTATATGTAAATCACTGATGCTAGAAGTGGTAACGCTCTGCTGGTTAGTAATGGCAGAAGTGGTAACGCTCTGCTGGTTAGTAATATAATTTTGCCTATACATATTCATTTCTGTGCGAATGAGTGAATATGTGAGTATTTATGCAAATGAGTGTGTGTGTGTGTGTTTTAAATATCCTCTCATCTTTGCTGAGTTATAGCTTTCAAAATGCAGACCACATGTTTCCGTCATAAAACCAAGGTCCGTTCTGATTCCATAGGTTCCTCATTTTTTGGGGTCACTCTACATTTCTGTTTATGAATTGAGTCCCACTTCCCCTCCCCCTCCCCGAGAAATGATTTCTTTGACCTTCTTTTTTACGCTTCATGACTCACAGAGATGACCTAGGTGACCTTTACATAGTCTACAACAGATGTCACCAGATACTTTTTCTTTGGAAGAACCAGATTAGAGATATGTTAAAGTCAGTTAACAAAAGTGAACTTATCAACTTATCTTGTATACATTATACTTTTATCACGAGAGAGAGAGAAAGAGAGAGAGAGAGAGAGAGAGAAAGTCACGGAAGTAAGAGGGGCAATTTGTATTATTTGTATTATTCGTATTATTCGGACTACTGTTCTCATCTTGGATTTTATTCTCACAACGTTTCGGCCGATGTAACCTCCTAGATGAGAATAGTACGAATAATGTGAAGAATGCAAATTATCCATCCTCATTTAAAAGAATCCGAAATATAAGAACGGACGTCAAACAACACAGAGGGAAAGAGAAAGAAAGAGAGAGAAAGAGAGAGAGAGAGAGAGAGAGAACGAGAGAAAGAGAGAGAGAGAGAAAGAGAGAGAACGAGAAAGAGAGAGGGAGAGAAAGAGAGAGAGAGAGTAATAGACAGAAATTTAGTATGAGATGAGTTACCTGGTAATTAAGTTGAAAATTACAGCTAATTATAACAAAAAAAATGAATCGTTTAAAACATAACTCCATCCGACAACCAAGGAATTTTTTAACATTTATTTTGTATGATCAAAATCTATAGGAAAAAGGTCTTGGGGAAATAAGCGTTGATTAACTCAGATTTAGTATAATAAAAGATAGATGTATAAACAAAATTATAGTGGAAAATGAGGATTAAACAAAGATATCTATATGGAACAAGGAATAAATCAACCCTGAGATATGTGTGGAGAAAATTGATATTTCACCTGATTTTTTGTCTTTGTTCCATAAAGATGTTTTAGTTTATGCCTCATTCTTCTTCTTCTTCTGCTTCTTCTTCTTCATCATCATCATCATCATCATCATCATCATCATCATCATCAGTCTAACGTCCATTTTGCATGCTCACAGACGTTGGGCGTCTTTAAGAAATTGACTTCCTATCGCTGGAAATGTCTTTATTTATCTCTTTTCCCCTCAGGACCATTCTTATCACTTTCTCACATGTTTTCCTGAGCCTTCCCCTGTGAACTGAACCTGCTACCTCAACTGTTCTACATTTACTAACCCAAGAGCTCTCATCTATTCTTTCAACATGACCATACTATAAAAAGTTTCCTGTTCTGCGCACACCACCGTATACTGCCCAGATTGACTCTTCCTCTGATCTCACCAGAACTAATCCTGTTTTTAAGACTCACATTACACATCCATCATATCATTCTCATATCATTTCTCTCTATGCAACGCATTTCCTCAACCCTCAGGTTTCACTTTAATACATCATCACACTGTGTATACATGCTTGATAGATTTTTCCCTTGGTCGACTGGTAACGCTCTGCTGGTTAGTAATGGCAGAAGTGGTAACGCTCTGCTGGTTAGTAATATAATTTTGCCTATACATATTCATTTCTGTGCGAATGAGTGACTATGTGAGTATTTATGCAAATGAGTGTGTGTGTGTTTTGAATATCCTCTCATCTTTGCTGAGTTATAGCTTTCAAAATGCAGACCACATGTTTCCGTCATAAAACCAAGGTCCGTTCTGATTCCATAGGTTCCTCATTTTTTGGGGTCACTCTACATTTCTGTTTATGAATTGAGTCCCACTTTTCCCTCCCGAGAAATGATTTCTTTGACCTTCTTTTTTACGCTTCATGACTCACAGAGATGACCTAGGTGACCTTTACATAGTCTACAACAGATGTCACCTGACACTTTTTCTTTGGAAGAACCAGATTAGAGATATGTTAAAGTCAGTTAACAAAAGTGAATTTATCAACTTATCTTGTATACATTATACTTTTATCACGAGAGAGAGAGAGAGAGAGAGAGAGAGAGAGAGAGAGAGAGAGAGAGAGAGAGAGAGAAATTTTATTGATTTTCATCTCATATTCAAGTGCGTCGGTCAGATTTCTCACACTTTACTGCTGGCTTTCCATTGGCTCTCCGCATCAACTATGACATGTGTGGAACACATTGCCACGGGACTGTTTCCCCGGAGACTACAACATGGTCATCTTCAAATCTAATATTAACAAATACTTGTCATAAACCGTCTGTATAAGTATTCAAATTTTGTTCATTACATTCATTATTTTTAATCCTCTCATACTATTCTTCATCATCATCACTCAACTGACATTCTAGCCATCATACTAACCCTTATCCTTGAGTGTCATTTGTCCTTGATAATTGGTGACTAATTAGTTAATATATATATATATACAGGGTGGGCAAAAATAAGGGTCCTATTTTTAAAAATTCATAACTTTTTTATTTATTGATTTTTAAAATTTTTTTTTTAGAATAAGTAAAGGACCCCTTCCGAAGCAAGCATGAGCCGTATTAGCCCTAAGGAACGTACCCTCATTTAGAAAACATTATTTTTGCTTAAAAAACTCACAACAGTGTAAAAAACAATACTTTAGTTTTTGTAAGTTTTCAGAAGTGTTTTTCGGCTAAAATTTGTTTTGTTTATTTCAAAAAATCTCGAAAGGGTCAGTCTACACACACATAAAGTTTGGTGAGTTTAACTTTTATTTTGTGGAAGTTATTCAAATTCAAGTTATTCAAATTTAAAGATAAGACCCTTATTTTGGCCCACCCTGTATATATATGGACATATCCATTCCCATTAAATCATAGAACTATGTTTTACTTTCGTGTTGTTAATGCATTAGACATTTTTTTGCAGCATTAGCTGATTACTTTTGGGAAATTTCTCATCCTGAATTCAAAGAGTTCATTGACCTGTCTTCTGTAACGATAACATATTTCTTTCAATCAATACACAAAAGCATATTCATTCATTAAATCTTATTTTCAAAACAATTCCCTGAAGAAAGTTTTTTTCGATTCAATAATAAATTTGGTAAGAACTAAAATAAGCATGATTCAGTTGCCATGTATGGAAAAGAAGGCAGACATTTACACAGAAGAGAATACAGTGGCCCAGTACCTGGCCAATTTTGCCCTGAATTGCTGCATCATTAGTACATTTACTACATCTCCTGGAAGTCCATTCCAAGTTCTATAGATCGATGGTGAAACCGGATCTGGTAATGCCTGTGCAGACCTTTTTCTGGCACAGGAGTAAATAGTAGGTTCTGAGGAAGGTTGTGAGATGCAAAAGCTAGCAGACAGGTGACCATGTAGGATGCACTTTCCCCATGACCACCTGGAAAAGAGAATAAACAATGTAAAATCCTAATAACTCATGATAATTTATATTTTAAACTAGTGGACCCGTGTCCCGGTGTTGCCTGGGAAAGTAGAGTAACCCAAGAAACTCCTGGACCCAACATTGAACTATTGAATTATTTTCTGTTTATGGTTGTTTGGCGTGAACACAGACCCCACAATATTAATGTAAAGTAATAGCCAGAAAAGAAAAAAACAAAACTATAAAGTTTGCAATTTTCAGTTCTTCCTCCTTCAGTGTAATGTGTAATTAATGTTAAAATTTTCCTTTGGTATTTAAAAATATAAAGTGCTTTCAGATATTTATTTTTGCAGAAATCAATGGAAATAACTCATTACATGATTAATTCCCTTTAACGTTTTAGAATATTCAGTGAATAATGGAAAATGTATCCACTCTAAGAGTTTTCTTTGCCGGAATAAGTATTTTCAGAAAATAACATGATGTGAAATAAAATATATTCATGCCAATAACATAGTGAAAGGAAAAAGCGAATAAAAACAGACTCCTAAAATCTTACATAACAGCAACAGTGTTGTTAGCTGTTTGTGTGATGTCCAGATGATTAAAAAATCATTATTTAATATTTCGGAAAAAGAAACTTCCCTTTGTCAAAAATAATTAAACAAGAAGGAATTTCTCCGACTATGCAGAGAATCAAAAACATGCGGCTGACGGAACAAGAGCGAGGTACACTCGTGGATTGAATAAAGGGTTCCGTTCGAAATTGCGTACAGATCCTAGAGTTCGGCATAAAGATTCCCGAATTCGACAAAATGCACTTGAATAAGGTCGAAGGTTACATCGCCCGAAACGTTGTGAGAATAACATCTGAGATGAGAATAGTAGTCCGAATAATCAAAATAATACAAATGATATCCTCATCTGAAAAATACTGACCCATAGCTGGAGGGAGTTACAATTTATTAATACCACCTCAAAGTCTATTAGTTAGTTGCACCAACCCTTACAGAACTCGAACTCTGGTCGCTGAGTTCACAGTTCGCGCAAAAGGACACTGAAACATTGCCCCTTTTTTTACATATAAAAATGTATGATACATTTTCGATACTTTCTGAGAAAATCCTATGCCTCCTCTTCGGAAATATGATTTGTCATCATCTCAACTAAATGTGCAAATCAGAAAAAAATTGAACTGAACTCGAGAATATAAAAGCAATCTGCAAGTTAAATATTCTTATCAAGATGAAAGCAATCTGCAAGTTAAATCTTTTTATCAAAATGAAAGCAATCTGCAAGTTAAATCTTTTTATCATGATGTAAGCAATCTACAAGTTAAATCTTCTTATCAAGATGAAAGCAATCTGCAAGTTACATCTTCTTATTAAAATGAAAGCACTCTGAAAATTAAATCTGCTTATCAAGATGAAAGGAATCTGCAAGTTAAATCTCATCAAGATGAAAACAATCGGCAAGTTTAATCTTCTATATCAAGATGAAAGCAATCTGCAAGTTAAATCTTATCAAGATGAAAGCAATCTGCAAGTTAAATCGTATCAAGATGAAAGCAATTTGCAAGTTAAATCTCATCAAGATGAAAACAATCGGCAAGTTTAATCTTCTATATCAAGATGAAAGCAATCTGCAAGTTAAATCTTATCTAGATGAAAGTAATCTGCAAGTTAAATCGTATCAAGATGGAAGAATTCTGCGAGTTTAATCTTCTATATCAAGATAAAAGGAATATGCAAGTTAAATCGTATCAAGATGAAAGCAATCTGCAAGTTAAATCTTCTTATCAAGATGAAAGCAATCTGCAAGTTAAATCGTATCAAGATGAAAGCAATCTGCAAGTTAAATCGTATCAAGATGAAAGCAATCAGCAAGTTAAATCTTCTATATCAAGATGAAAGTCATCTGCAAGTTAAATCTTCTTATTAAAATGAAAGCAATCTGCAAGTTAAATCTTCTATATCAAGATGAAAGCAATCTGCAAGTTAAATCTTCTTATTAAAATGAAAGCAATCTGCAAGTTAAATCGTATCAAGATGAAAGCAATCTGCAAGTTAAATCTTCTATATCAAGATGAAAGCAATCTGCAAGTTAAATCGTATCAAGATGAAAGCAATCTGCAAGTTAAATCTTCTTATTAAAATGAAAGTAATCTGCAAGTAAAATCTTCTTATCAAGATGAAAGCAATCTGCAAGTTAAATCTTTTATATCAAGATGAAAGCTATCTGCAAGTTAAATCTTCTATATCAAGATGAAAGCAATCTGCAAGTTAAATCTTCTTATTAAAATGAAAGAAATCTGCAAGTCAAATCTTCTATATGAAGATGAAAGCAATCTGCAAGTTAAATCTTCTATATCAAGATGAAAGCTATCTGCAAGTTACATTTGCTATATCAAGATGAAAGCAATCTGCAAGTTAAATCTTATTAAAATGAAAGCAATCTGCAAGTTAAATCTTATTAAAATGAAAGCAATCTGCAAGTTTAATTTTCTATATCAAGATGAAAGCAATCTGCAAGTTAAATCTTCTATATCAAGATGAAAGCAATCTGCAAGTTAAATCTTCTTATTAAAATGAAAGAAATCTGCAAGTTAAATCTTCTTATTAAAATGAAAGCAATCTGCAAATTAAATCTTCTTATTAAAATGAAAGCAATCTGCAAGTTTAATCTTGTTATTAAGATGAAGACAATCTGCAAGTTAAATCTTTTTATTAAAATGAAAGCAATGTGCAAGTTAAATCTTCTATATCAAGATGAAAGCAATCTGCAAGTTAAATCGTATCAAGATGAAAGCAATCTGCAAGTTAAATCTTCTATATCAAGATGAAAGCAATCTGCAAGTTAAATCGTATCAAGATGAAAGCAATCTGCAAGTTAAATATTCTTATTAAAATGAAAGTAATCTGCAAGTAAAATCTTCTTATCAAGATGAAAGCAATCTGCAAGTTAAATCTTCTATATCAAGATGAAAGCTATCTGCAAGTTACATTTGCTATATCAAGATGAAAGCAATCTGCAAGTTAAATCTTATTAAAATGTAAGCAATCTGCAAGTTAAATCTTCTTATTAAAATGAAAGCAATCTGCAAGTTAAATCTTCTTATTAAAATGAAAGCAATCTGCAAGTTAAATCTTCTTATTAAAATGAAAGCAATCTGCAAGTTAAATCTTCTTATTAAAATGATCTTAGCAAAAAGAGTGGAAAAGAAAATTGACAGTGTGCACCAGAATGCTAAGAGCTGCTCTTAACATCTCCTGGAGGCAGCATCCCTACAAGAGAGCAACTCTACAGACACCTTCCTCAGATTTCAGCCTATATCAGAGAGAGAGAGAGTGAGAGAGAGAGAGAGAGAGAGAGAGAGAGAGAGAGAGAGAGAGAGAGAGAGAGAGAGAGAGAGAGAGAAGAACCAGATTTGCTGCTCACTGGTGATTTTTGTGTTTGCCGAAACAGGGATATGGTTTAGTGGGGAGACCGCACAGAACTTACGTCAAGCAACTAGCAGAGGACTCACAATGCACCTATGAAGACCTACCTGGTGTGATAGAGGATTAAGTGAGATGGGTGAGAGACTCAGGAGTATCCGTGACACTAACACGACTAGACGATGATGATGATGATGATGATGATGATGATGATGATGATGATGATGATGGTGATGATGATGGTGATGGTGATGGTGATGGTGATGGTGATGGTGATGATGATGTAGATAGGTTTTAGATTTGCCACCAAACTGACAACTCAAACTATCTTCATGTAGATAAATGTAAGGATAGAAAATTCTATTTGTCCATCACATATTTTGGACATCTGCTTCTAATGTGTGCAAAACATTCCAGCAACGTAACTAACAGGTTTAGTTAGTTGGACGGACGCCATTTGGATGCAAATAAAAAAAGCTTGGGGGGAGGGGGGCGGGGAGAGCAGTTGAGCAGTCAAATAAAAATGGTTGCATGTTCCTGAGGAAACAGGCCAATCGGTCAAGATCCAGTGTGAACAAATCTATACAAATAGTGAAAAAATCTATATTAATAGGAGAGACGTCTGTCTTTCGGCCTGTGCGCCTGCTAACTAATCTATACCATGATACGCTAAGGCAATTTCATGTTCGCACATATGTTATCACCTGCTATCCCTTTTTTAAAGATGGGATCACCCAATCGCAGAAGATTTATTTATTTAAAGGAAGAGAGTATTTATTTTGAATTTTAAATATTGTAACAATAAATAAATTAAAACTTTAGTTTTAATTTATTTAAAAAAATATATATTTAGCTGAAAATTATTTTTTACGGTCATTTTGGTAAAAGTTTTTATGCTTCAAGGTCTTTATATCTTCAAATATTTATTCATGGTGTTTCGTTTGGTTGCTTTGTTTTATGGCATATCAACCCTTTTCAGGTTATTTAATGCCGAATACAGTCATTTTGGTAAAAGTTTTTATGCTTCAAGTTCTTCATATCTTCAAATATTTATTTATGGCGTTTCGTTTGGTTGTTTTGTAGAGACAAAATATTGTTTTTGTTTTTAGCTTTGCAGAACATGATTGAGTTTTGCAAAGGGAAAGGGGGAAAAACAATAATAACATCAATGTTTGGTGCATTTTAAATCAGGAAGCCGGTATTTTCAGATAGCCTGATCTGGTAGCATCATGAAGAAAGCAACTGTGGAATTTCCACTACTTTTATGCTATTAGACATAGGAAGTGGAAATTTTGAGGTAATAATCACCTACCCATGGAGATTGTCAAAAGGGAATAATATTGTTTTCCTAATATAGAAAAACAAATGGAGCAGTAATATTTTTAACCCCAGATCCTAATCTGATTTAGATTAAAATTAAATTAAAATTTAATTTCCCCGAAATCGTTTTGATTAGCAAAATTGGTGAAAACTGAAAAAAAAATAATTTGTGGCACAATAAGATGGATATATTGTTAGTTTAATGAAGAAGAATATTATGAGAGGATTGACAATGATGAATAGAATGAACAAAATTTGATTACATATGAGGTAAGTTTTTGACAAGTATTTGTTGACATTCGATTTGAAGATGATCCTGTTGTAGCTTGCAAGGAAGCAATCCTGTGGTAAAGTATTCCACACATGGGAAGTTCTTGGAAAGAAACTATGTTCATGGAAATTCCGTTTGATATTAGACACACAAAGGAAGAAATGTTAGTTCCTTGCAGTTGAGACCAGTTCTTAATGTAAATATCTTACAAGGAGCAATCAGAGATTAGTTGAGCCCCTTCTATAGAAATAACACTAGAGTATAGAAAGACTAGCAACGTCTCTTTCTGTGAGAAAGGGGTTGTAGAAAACGGAAGAGATCACCCTTCACTAGATTGTGAAATTTATTTTGAGGAACCAGAGATTGAGCATCTTTCACCGAAATTCAAAATATGACATCATCACTATAGCAACCAGCAAATAAACAGAATGATGAAATGGCTTTTAGTATTTTTTGCCGAAAAAGAAGTTGAATTATTGAAG
The DNA here is from genome assembly GCA_963556195.1 of Sepiola atlantica. Taxonomy (NCBI): domain Eukaryota; kingdom Metazoa; phylum Mollusca; class Cephalopoda; order Sepiida; family Sepiolidae; genus Sepiola; species Sepiola atlantica. The sequence goes on from OY744543.1 coordinate 37,848,299, forward strand.
GACTGAAGGACAAAGTTCATTTTGACTGCATAATATGATTAGTCAGATGTAAAATTTGTCTGAATTACATTTGGTGAATAACATCCTATTGACAACAAATACATTTTTTAAGATTTATTTTTTTCTTGTTTAACTATTTTTCGTAGTATTATTAGTTAATACGGAAGTCTATTTTTATATTATTGTCATGTGCTGATTTATATAAAGTTGTGACAAAAGCAATAAAAAACAAAAAAAACAATTATCAAAGGAGGAAGACCCGATATTGCCCGGGATTGAATGAGGAACACTACTACACTACTATTCTCATAAGACCATATTATTTTCTCCCCCCCCCCCAACAATGTAGAAGCGAAAAAGTTGGAAAACTCTCTGAATTAGTTACCCTTCGATGTAGAAAAAAAATCTTAGAGGCTGGTTGGGATCGAACTATAAACCAGTCGGGCCGACGTCAAAAACCGACGTTAAAATACTACGTAGCTAACCGTTGTGCCAAAGGGAAATAATTGAAAATTCTATGAAAATTAGGTGACTTGAATGCGTTTCCAAATCTAGGTGCGGCACGCATGCGCAGAGCTTTTGATGTAAGCGTGACACACGAACACACACGCTATCGTATTAATATATAGAAGATAATAAATTCCTAAGAAGTAAAGGGAATCGAAGGGAATCGAAACCGAAACATTGAGATCTTCAATCTGACGTTCTACCAACTCAGCTATTTTGACTTTCTTATAAATAGAGCTTAAAACATTACCTTAACAAAATAATTATAGCTTTGGTGTGACGTTATAGATTTATTATTTATGTCATGTTTCAAAACATGAATTCAAACTGCAGGAAAACGACATTTATTAAAATTTTGTCTGTTTCATTTCGTTCTAATAATTATGAATTAGAAACGAATCTTATTACTTTTATGTACACTTTTGTATATTTTATATTAACTGTATCTTTCATTTTCGATATGACAAAATGAAATTATTTAGGGTGACCTCCCAAAAATGCCACCCATGGAATCGTTAATGAAATTCACAATCTTTTTTGCAATATCATACAAATAAACTTCAGTCTATGCCTGCCATGAATGTCCAACAGTTTTGATTTGATTGCCATTTAATGATATGTGGAACACTTTGGTGATCGTCTCATCAGTAGGAGGTGCGATCCTGAATGGGCTTCACATTCACCGGACTATAACCCTTTAGATTTTTATCTTTGTGATTATCTAAAACAGGGGCGGGCAACCCTGCTATCCTTTATTATTGCCATCCGGCCCGCGGACCTCCAAGTAAAACTCATATCATTTTGTGACATAGACGTAAAAGTAGGTTTCGATTAAGATTTACCGTGGGATAAAAATGTATAAATATCAGCGAGCGATGATGCATGTATATTTCATTTTTCTTTAACTATTAATTTCAAATCCTTGGCCTGAGATAAAAATAGAAAAAGAGACAGGGAGAGGCAAAGAGGAAACGAGAAACGAGGAAAGGGCATAAAACAGAGAACTTATGTGAGGTGTGTCAAAACGAATGCTGGATCAACTTGCTACTTCCCCCGTCATTATTTTTTATGATTCCAAAATGGCTCTTCGTCGGCGCCTTTTATAACATCTCATACAGAAGTCTCTTGAGAAAAAATATCAGATTTGTAGAGTGCTCAATGCAATTTTTTTACAATTTATTCATGTAAACAAAATATAGTAATTCTGAGATTTCGTTTTTCACTCCGGTCCGCGATCTCCTTCCAAAAGTCTCATCTGGCCTTCACTCTGAAAAGGTTGCCCGCCTCTGATCTAAAAGATAATGTCTGTCAAAACAATCCCCAGACTATTCTAGAACTGAAGAGAGACATCGCAGCCCAAATCAGGGCAGTATCAAGAAAAAAGTACGCCAAAGTTGTTGAATTTTTTGCACGTCTTATCCAACTATACTTATCACTGAACGACGATAAAACAAAAACTGTTGGACATTTATGACTAAAACTTGGCAGCCAAGTCATGCATAGACTGAAGTTTATTTGTACCAAATATGGTTGGCTTGCAGAAAGGATTGTGAATTTTATTAACGATTCCATGAGAGACCAAGACTAATGATCTTTTGAAGAATAAAACCGAAAGTACTCGTAAAAAATATGGAACAAGAAAAATACGGAATTTTCATATACCAATTTAATAAAAAAAAATGAAAAATAAGCCCTATGAAACAAAAAACTCTGTGTTATTCAATAAAATTTGCCTTAATATATATATATATATATATATATATATATATATATATATATATATATATATATATATATATATATATATATATATATAACAGTTTTTTTTATTATATTCCAATAACCATGGTTTGTTTTATTACTTTTATTTTTAATTTTTTCCATTTCCAAAAATTCCAAATTTCTGTGAGATATATTTAACGGTCCGTTTCATTTGTTTTGTGCCAAACACCATTTGAGCTGAATCTTTAAAGTAAAAGGATCTGATGATATATGATAGTACATATATTGTCTTTAACAATTAATTATATATATATATATATATATATATATATATATATATATATATATATATATTTGAAAATATTTATTTCCATGATTAAGGTTTGTTAAACCAAAAATTCGGATTTATAAAATATATATATAAAAAATGATTAATAAATTTCATTTATTGATATGAATTCACACATCTGTTGACTGGTTTCTCAAATTTTCAAATTTATCTCTTAACGACGCTTTCAATGAAGTATATATATATATATATATATATATATATATATGTTTTCTGTAACACTCATATTATTCTAACCCATGCTTTACAGAGCATTCACTACTTGCACCGGACCTATATACAAACACTCCAATAATATTGGAGAAGATCATCAGTCTTTGGCGGTGCCGTTAACTTTCACCATGAAAAAGAAAAAAATATATACTGTCTGTTTCCATGATTAAGGTTTGTTATGCCGAAAATTCGGATTTATAAAATATATATAAAAAAATGATTAATAAATTTCATTTATTGATATAAATTCACGCATCTGTTAACTGGTTTCTCAAATTTTCAAATATATCTCTTAACGACACTTTTAATGCTGTAGTAACACTCATATTATATGTATATATATATATATATATATATATATATTTTTTGATTTTATTCCATTAGTTGCGACAAAACAAGTTTTGTTTCATTGGTGCGAATAGCGACCAACTCATCGGGCCGGCGAAAGGAATTCAAATGGCATAAAATTTTAACTTCACTTTAACGGGAGATTGAAAATTGAAAATTGAAAATTGAAAATACAATGTATTTTCAATTTTCAATCTCCCGTTAAAGTGAAGTTAAAATTTTATGCCATTTGAATTCCTTTCGCCGGCCCGATGAGTTGGTCGCTATTCGCACCAATGAAACAAAACTTGTTTTGTCGCAACTAATGGAATAAAATCAACAAATATATATTTTGCTCTGAATTTTCATTGAGCACTCTCATAAACCCGGTTTCAACTTCCTTCGGATCCATACCCCCTGGATATTTGTAACAAGTTAATTATATATATATATATATATATATATATATATATATATATATATAATAGAAAATGGAACTGATATTCCAACGTAATGGAAAATGAAAAAGAAAACCAAAAACGTATTTATGTATTCATCAACGTTTCGTTTTTATTTCAAGACTTCATCAGGATGATTGGTCTGAAGAAAGAACGCGCAAGTACAAATAGTTGAAACAGTAGCAGTAGGAGGAGAAAAGCTTTTATTTCTATGTACTACTATTTATATGTACCCGTGACTCTTTGGGTTACAGGTCATATACTCGATGAAACATTATAAAGGATCTCTCCTCCTCATCTTTCTCTGGTTTAATGATGATATTATCATTTTATGACGTCATTCACTGTGCACAGTTACCACCCATCTCTATGTTTCAATGGATTACATCATGAAACGATAATATCACCCACACATCTACAGAGTTTTATAAGTATACTAGACCTCCAGGGGTCTAGACCGTTTGTCTAGTAAATGACCAATAACCCAAAGGGTCACGGTTCGTCTATGTTCTCTGCTTTAAATGACAACATCATTCTTTGTTACTTAATTATTTATCACGTCGTAAAAGATCTTCCCGATATTTTCCACTCCTCTTTAATGGATAACATCACAAAACGATGACGTCATTTTGAAGAACAGGAATCCGAGTTGAGAGACCATATTCCATACGGACCATATAAAACATTGTTCAAAACATTGACCAACATGCATCAGAGTCAACTTGATTCTGTTTATGAAAGCTTTTGCCTCCGGATAATCTTTGTAGTGGCTAAAGAAGAGCAACATGCGATTAATCCATGAAATAAAACCAATACGCTACCAGTAAAGTCTGGATTATCGATACCAGTTTTCAGGAGACAGTATCATGATTTTTTAACCTCAACTTCTCTTGCTATCTCTATATATAAATCACCATAATATCTTGTATTATTATTATTTTCATATTCTTCTTTTTATATCCTATAATCCATATACTGTTTCTCTAATATATAAAATTAAGTCAGTCGGACATTCAATGTTAGACCTAAATAGCAATTCATCTGACAAATCGATACTTGATTCTGACTCGCCTTTTTTCTTTCACTATATTATTAACACGAATATAATTTTGTTTCTTCAGTTTATTTCTGATAATACGTAGGCAGCTGCTTATTATAAATACTTACTTAAACTGAATAATGTTAATAATTCAATATATAGACAATTTATCGAAGGCGATTAACAATGTGGAAATGTGTTGGATAGAAGCAGGACTGAAAAGGAGACGACGGTAAAAGTGAAATAAATTTTGTTTTTATTAGTTTTGTTTAAGCTTACTTATTTATGTTTTTAACAATTTCTTTTTTTATAAATCTTACTTGCCTTCAGTGTCAATTCGCTCACTGCATATCATAATATTTCGGGAAAATCTCTTCTTCAGATGTTTGTTCAACTCGTATCTCATATCATTAAAAATGTCAGCCGTCAAGATCAGGTTTGAAGTGAAAACACTGCGGGATAGTTGTCTCTATAAATTTTTTTATTTTTTTTTTATTGTTTCTTCAATTTAATTTAATTTAAATTTCTATATTAAGAGACTTTTATTGTTTTATTTGTTTTCATACTTTTAGTATCAATATTATTTATTTATTTTTAATTTATTTTTTAAATTTATTTAATTTATTCCTTTTTTCTTACAGTTTTTAAAATTTAATATGCGATTTTTATAAATGATATGTTGGGGAAACAACTACAAAAAACAACTTATTTTCACTTTTACCTTTGTCTTTCAGGGCCGGCTGGACAGTTATGAAAGTGGGGGGGGGGCTTCTCCTAAAAAGTGGGGGGCCCGGTTAAACACATGCATATCAACTTAATTATTGATGACCGTAAAATGGGGGGGGGAGTTGCAAATCAAAAAGTGTAGGGGGGTGGCTTCAGCCCCCCTGCCCCCTGCCCCCCCGCCCCTTGCCCATGGTAGGCTGAAACAATTGTATGCAAATAAAACTGTTTTTTTTTGTGAATTTGTGAAAATTTGTTCCCTGCATTTGCTGCGGTTTTCCTAATGTTAAAATATTTTTTATTACAGCTCTAGTCCAACACTATCGAGCTATGACAAAACCTTTGTGTTATAAAAAAGTTCATATTAAAAGTTTTTTAATTTAAATATAAATATATACATATATATATATACTTTGGTAAGATTGGTAGAAAGAAATCCAACACAGTGCTCTATTATTAAAATACAATTTTTCAAAAATTTAAATTCAAAAACTAAAATTAAAAATAAAATTGAAATATTTATATGCTACCGTCGGTTTCAAGTCAGCGATATTCAAAAAAGTTGGTGGTTTTTGAAAAATTGCTGACTTGAAACCGACGGTATCATGTTGTTTTGACTTGATCTTCTGTAACACCATGTATAAATAAATAAATATATATATATAGCGAATAGTTATATCTCTATGCTGATGAGTCCCGATTAAAAAGGACGAAACGTATACATACATAGATAATAAACAAAAAAACAAATATTTATTATTTGTAGCTCCTAGAAGACCCATCTAGATGGACACTGTAAGTGTAGTATTAACATAGCATGACGTCGCTAGCTATAAATGCATTGTTCCTTTAATTAAGTTGAACACTCTTATGACGTCAAGCCACCGAAATAAGTGTTCAAATTATCACTGTTTATTTAGTTATCCAGCGGTGGCTGAGTTGTTCTAGATGTCGGGATTTGAGTTGTAAAATACTCATAACCCTGGGTTTCGAATCGTGCGACCAGTAGTGAATAGTTATATCTCTATGCTGATGAGTCCCGATTAAAAAGGACGAAACGTATACATATATAGATAATAAACAAAAAAACCAAATATATATATATATATATATACTTGTGAATAAAGTTTAAGAAATCTGTTTATTTAAAAAAGCATATAGAACCTTTTTATTCCGACTTTTTCTTTGGGAGGATTAAAAAGTTCTATCTGCAAATTTAAACTCAAATTTCTACAGAAACCTTGTAGTTTTTAAGGTGTTATGGTTTGCTAAACTTTGAAGTCAAATATCTCAGAAGTACAAGATCAAATAGAACCTTTTTAGTTTCGGGCGACAACAGACTGGCAGAGAGTGCACTTTATTGTTGAACTGCACTTAAGACGTCATATCGAAAATATCGTAAAATTATCGTTATCTTACCTGATACTAAAATAAGAATGTTCTACTTAAAAGAAAATAATTGACACAGATAAGATATATTAACAGCTATAAATAAATATCGAATAGACATGTAGATAAAGATTCTATTTATAAAATATTTCAGAGATTATCTTATTTTTATATATAAACTAGCGGAACCCGTCGCCCGGCGTTGCACGGGAGAAAGTACTACCTATTGCATGACGTCAAATAAAAAAATGAAATGACCTATTTTTTCTCCCCCCCCCCCCCGTCTATTGTGTTGGCGAATGTTTTAAATTTAAAAAAAAAATTTAAAAAGTGGTAGAGTAGAATGGGATCGAACGCTAAAACAGGTGATTATGAATCCTGCCTTCTTACCGACTGCACCACACATTCGGGTTAAAATAGATGTGAAAATAGGTCAATTAACTTAATAATAAATAAGAACCGGTGTTTTGTGAAAATTAAACTGTGTGTATTAGTTCCCGGTGTCGATGAGTAGAGTGACAGTACAGAATTGTTAGAGAGAAAAGTTTTTGCTACCACCTATATGGAGTTGGTTTTTTGGAGAGTCGTGGATGGCGGGCCAAATGTAATATTTAGTGTAAGCTGGGAAAAAAGAATAACAAATGTACTAAAACACGCTCGAGTGAATAAGTGTAATGTAATGGTGAGTTTAGTAGCCTGTGATGCATGTGGTTATTTTCCTATTCTACGAGAAGGTACAGGGGAAAAATCGTCTCTACTTTATATATTAGAAGATGAATAAACGCGAAAGTTTTTTTTATTTATGACTCCTATATTACCATCAAAACCGGTTACTGTTATTTAAATCAATAATACGACAGTATTTGAAATACTCTATATATAGTAGAGATGAACGATTCAAAGACAGTTCTTTAAATGCCTAATTTGAATAACTATTTTTTAAACAGTTCATAATAAATTAATGTTTGGTGTTATTAATTTGTAATTTATTGCCCTATTTTTACTATATATATGTAATAGTTTCGTTGATATCAACAGTAATTAATTAAAGTGATTTAATTAAAAAAATTGCTAAAAATTACTTAAATGAAACCAACAACGCTCACGATGTGACATAAGCGAGAAGAGAAAAGGGAGGGAGAGTGTCGCTGGCTCACCTACTTGCTTTCTCGCTCTCTTGCCCTCTCTCTTGTCTTTGCCCCTCTCTCTCTCGCGCCCCTGTCTCTCTCTCGCGCCCTCTTTCGTTACCGACGCCTATTTTCTTTTTTATGGTTTTTAAATTCAATGATTGTTTTGATCCTGTAGGAAAACCTTTTTGCATTTGTGTTTAAACGTTTCTTTGCAGCCTTTTAATAGCCTGACTTGATTTTCAACAAGTTGTCATCTGTTTTTAAATTTTAAGTTTGAAAAAAGCCCCCCCCCCTACACACACCATAACTCAGGTGAATTCATTTCTTCTTCCTTTTTATTTCCTTACTTATTGGAATTATTATTAAGCGCAGTGAATTCTAAGTGCCCTGTGATTGGATGAAAATCAGTCAATCACAGACCACTGCTTCAATCTCTGCAGAAAACATAGGAGAGCGCCTTTTTTGAAAATAACGGTCTCTTTGCTCCAGCCTCGCAGCCGTTAACATCATTCTTCTCTTCCGTGTCTGGTGAGAGCGGGCCCATGCTTTTTTAGCGTATATAATACGCACGAAGCCCTCTTGATGTTCTCAACTACTCTTCACAGAATCCTGTTACAAGACAACTGGCATTTACAGTGAGTCCGCAAAGGCACTTCTTTTGCAAGCAACATTCTATTTCTTTCTTCTCTTTATAAATACACCTTTCTTCATCTACACATGTTGTTTGTTATCTCTGTTCTTCTCTAGTCACGTTTTTATGCCACCAACTTATCTTCCAGCGGACTACAGTCTTCGTCCTTCATTTTAACGGGGAAAATCCCAACATACTGTCTTATTTAAAAGATAAAAAAATTTGTATCTAAATTACCAAAATGTTAATGTTTATCTATTTATATGAATAAATGCGAAAGTTTTAATTTTGTGTTTACAAGAAACTTATGAATGAAATGTTTATTATTTAAAATTTGGGTTTCAAGTATCAAACTTTGCTAAATGATAGCGAGCTGGCAAAGCCAGCTAGTATAAAATAAAAACAATTTTTCCTTTCCTTTATTTCATTGTCTCTAATAGCTTTCTTAACAAAAGGCATATACTGACATTTGTTTCGGCAGTAATATAAGGAACATATTTGCCTGTGTTCTAAAATAAATTTCAGATCGATTTTAATATTTAATCCGGCTCGATATTTTATTTTTGATTAGTCATAATTAGAAGACGATGGAGGAGCTTTCATCTTAACATCTAAGATTCCAGTTTCTTTTCATGTCGTACATAAGTCTTTTGTATTTAGTTATCTTCTCCCTCTCAGCTCTGTTTAAGCAAGCATCATTAGGGACACTGACTTTAACTAGGGTTGTTACTTTCTCCCTTTTGTCCCAGGTTTGCAAACCTACAATTACTTAAGGAGTAGATAGGTTCTGCCTATCGCCGACCCTTGCACTCCTTCCTTGTCTATTAGTCAGACGCAGAGGTAACAGTGCTGGGACGCCTCTAAACACTCAGTGCCTAGCCTTGTTTCTTTACTAGGTCAATGAACGCCGTTCTCTTTCTCTCTATTTGGGCAACTTGGGGAAAATTTTTTCGTCATTAAGTCTTACATGACCAATCTGGGTCTCTCTTGTTCCGACAGGTTGAGAGTACAGGTTAGACAGCTTGTCTGGCTGCTGTTTGCATAATACCGTGGGTAGTTGTATGTGCCATGTCGCGCATGGAAAGGGACCCTGCAATTATCTCCGGTGGGCTTTCCCGAGGCCACAACTCCCATGGACCAGGTTGAGACTAATGGACTGGTTGTGTGAGCTTATTGGCACCAAACAAGTACCCACCTTGGCCAACCCACTCTATAATCAAAACAAACGCGCAGATCCCAATCTAGGTTGACCGCCCCTACCTTATCCGTTTTTCTTTTTCTCAGTAGCCCCTTACGTCTACAGTGGCGGCCTGCCTTGTTTGGGGTGAACTATGTTAAAAAAAAAAATATCACTATGTCAGGTTTAACAGCTCGGTTTTCTATGTATGTAGCTCTAGGAATCGCATAGTCATAGTGGATGGTGTATGACTTATTTCCAACATTTATTTTTGGTATACGTTCCTAGGACTTCCTGCTACACTGGATATTCATTTTTTTACAGATGGTCCAGTGAAGATATTTACATACTTCATTATGTCGCATTGTAGCCGTCCCCCAGCAGAACCTTACAACCGGATGTCAGGTGGCTAACACTTTCTACTTCTGTGTGGCAGAACCTGCACTTGTCGTTTCTGAAACCACTCATCTTCTTAAAATCATTGGTCATCAACCCTTGATCTTGCGTAGCCATTATCATCTTCTCCTAATCATAGTGGAGCGATCTTCTTTTGAGACAGTCTTCAGAGCTTCCCTATTCTATATATTCCTGGGATAGTTCTTCCAGAAAATATTTGACACATTGTTGGTTATCCATTCTTCCAGTTTTCTACTATGGAAGGTCTTGATGTATTTCTGGCGGCTCTTTTGGGCATGCTTGTTTAGTGTTTCTATTTCAAAAGGTATAGCCAATTTTGTGATGGAGGTTGTTTTAATGACTCTTGTTTCTTGATGTTGACGTACTATCATTAAGCTTGTGTTCTGGGAGCTCATCAGATATCGGCCAGTGTTCACAACAGTGGCTCGATATTGATGGTTAATTTCTGAGTGACCCATATTTCCTGCTACTCTGGGCAGATACAGCCTCAGTAAACACTGGTTTCTGTACATTACTCTGTACAGTGTCAGCATTTTTCTTGTTTTTGTGTCTGGGCTGTTGATGCCCTTTTGTGGCCAGTCAATAATGTCAAAACTGTATGTTATCACTGGCATGGCAAGTTGGTTAATGGCAGTTATTTTTTGTTTGTTTGTAAATTGTATTTTGCAGATGTTTATTACACAGTGTACATATTTTCTGTCAATTTTACTTATCTTGGTGCGTGGAATTGAATCATTATCTTCAATGCCAAGGTATTTGTATTATTCCTGCTCTTCTAGCTCTTTGATGTCAGTCTCTTCATCAAGATGTATGTTTTCCATGTGAATCTTCTTCCTAGCTCTGGTGGAGCACTTGGCACATTTCTCCAGACCAAACTTCATTCCAATATCTTTGGAGAAGGTATGTACAACCTGCAAGAGTAGAGTTAAGTCAGTGTCTGAGTTGGCATACAGCTTGAGGTCATCCATGAAGAGCAGGTGGTTGACTCTTTTGTTTTGGTCTTGTTGACGACCCTGGCTTAGGTTGTAGGCACTCTGGCATTTATTTCCTAGCTTACTTAGTGGATCTATCGCCAGGCAAAAGAATAAAGGAGATAAGCTATTTCCTTGGAAGATTCCGCTTCGGATTTTAACACCAGGGATTGTTATTGTTCCATTAATGTGGCTTAATGACATAGTTGTTTACCACATCTTTATATGGACAGCTATGGTTTACTTGATTACCGGATGGATCTTATATGATTCATGAATTTTGATGATAAATGTGTCTCATCTACTTCTAAAGAAAAAAATTTGGCTTGGAAAACATAAACAAAAATTGAGATTGTATTGGAATTATTATTAAGCGCAGTGAATTCTAAGTGCCCTGTGATTGGATGAAAATCAGCCAATTACAGACCACTGCTTCAATCGCTGCAGAAAACCCAGGAGAGCGCCTATTTTGAAAATATTGGCCTCTTCTCTCCAGCCTTTGCTGCAGTCAACATCGTTTCTCTTCTGCTGCGGCAGGTGCGAGCGGGCACATGCTTTTTTAGCATATATAATACGCACGAGGCCATAATGAATAGGCCCTCCGGTCTTTACAGCAGGCAGCCATCCCACCTGTTACCGGGGGTCCTATAGCCGATAAGACAGTAGCCACTGTCTTTTCACACCATGCGGGCTAATTCAGTCGAGCGTGTATGCAGTGCCCAGTTGAGCGAAAGAATCCATCTTGATGTTCTGAACTATTCTTCACAGCCTTGTCCCCAGAAGGAATCCTGTTACAAGACAACTGGCATTTTCAGTGAGTCCGCAAAGGCACTTCTTTTGCAAGCCACATTCTCTTTCTTTCTTCTCTTTTTTTATCCATATAAATATCCTTTCTTCATCTACCCATGTTGTTTGTTATCTCTGTTCTTGTCTAGTCACGTTTATATGCCACCAACTTTGCTTCCAGCGGACTACAGTCTTCGTCCTTCATTCTAACGGGGAAAATCCCAACAATTGAGACATTACTGACAGAGTTACAAAACATCAATTACTTTCCAAGGTGGGGCATAATGGGTCACCTCAGATTTTTATTGAAGGGAGCACTGATTCGGCTCCCTGTTGGCAAGAATAGTCAGTAATTTGAATAGGTTTGTACTAATGAGCTTGTGTTTATGACATTTGTGTGCTATATTCAGAGGATATGGGATGATAGGAAGGATTTTCTAGGTGAAAATACATGTTCCTTGCAAGAGGTTGTGTTTATGACATTTGTGTGCTATTCTATTTCTCCTAGTTATTAATTTATGGGGATTTTCTGTATTTTTCCTGTTAAAGACTTGTTATAGTAGTAGCAGCTATAAATAAAAAGTTCACCTATTGTTTCTATGTTGCATGTCGGAACTGCTTATCACATTTTGTTTTGATAAAATGTTTTTTTTTTTTTTATCAAAGAGACACAATAGTGACTAATTATGTCCAACCACCTACATAATTTCACCAATTTTTATACCGTTGGTTAGACCCCATTACATTTGTGCACGATGTGATAATATTAAAAAAAAAAATAACCAAAAAATGGACTCATTATATGCATTGTATTGTGCATTTACTCGAAAAAAAATACTTGCTTTTCAAAATCGAGCGCGAACGCAGACCCCAAACTATATCGAAGAACCAGTTTTGATACGTAGCCTCGTTTTAAGATGATTCATTGCTAAGTAAAAGAAATGAAAAAAAAAAATCTATTAGTTAAGTAGTTAAATCAAAATCGTTTTTTTAACTTGTTCCAGTGGCGCAGTCGGTAGCGTATCGGACAAATTCGTCCTAATTATCAAATGACGTTAAGGTTGCGAGTTCAAATCATGACCTCGGCATCGAAATTATTTATTGTTTATTTAGTTGCTAATGTCTGCCCTGATGTATTTCTTATGTTTCTGACTTGGAAATTAATTAAATAGTAATTACCCGCCTCCCCCTCCCGTTTACAAAAATTTTCCAGGACAAACAGACAGAGTACCTGCTTGTCGTTTTTCCTTTAAAATCCTAAAAAATCAACCCATTATGCCCCCACCCAACTCTATTTATCTACATGTTTTGAATTAGTTTTAAAGCAGAAAAAAAAACTAAATTCGAGAAGTAAAAAAAACTATCCCCATTAAATAGTTTTCGCGTTTTAAATTATGTCCTTCCCTAACTCCGATGGAATAGCAAAAATATTGCAAACGTGTAGATTAGGTGACATATAAGTTGATGATATTGAATTTTCTTGCTCACGATTCTGAATTCGTGGCCGTGGGCCGCCACCAGTGGACTGTTTCTGTTGTACCAAAGGGTCATACACAATGTTTTAAGTGTAGTTTAGACGGTTTGCCACCAATCGAAATGATTGCACACTACAAAGAATTACATTTTTAAAAAGAAAAATTTTTGTAATTAGAATTATTTGATAGTTTTCAGTAATCAAGTCAAAATACCATTTTTACTTGATATTTAATGCACATTTGAAAAATTATTTCAGCAAATTGTAATCATTTTTAATTAGAAAATTGGGTGTTAACACTTAATATGGGATCTTTTGGTTAGTTTTAATCAATTAATGCGGGTCACAACATTGGAATACGGTATCGGGTTGTTTATCGGGGATCACTACTGGTTATAGTCAGTGGGTAAACATTGATACTGACTTGTGTGAAAACTTCTAGTGAGGAAATAATAATAATAATAATAATAATAATAATAATAATAATAATAATAATAATAATAATAAAAAAAGAAGAAGAAGAAGAAGGAAACTTCTGTTTAAACATAATAAGAAATTTTAGGTTTGTTTTACAGTCGTTAAAAGTTAGTAATGGATTATATTGTTAGTTTTAATCAATTAATGCCAGTACTTCCCCCCCCCTCCAAAAAAAACAACAGTTTTTGTAACGTTTATGAAGCATAGCAAGCAAATGAAAGTTACTTACAATTACCCAAGACGCCATTGTGATTACTATGTGAGCTGTTTGCTAATTTATTTCTTCATTCTAAAAGGTGATGAAATGTATTTTGGATAGTCGGGCGGAACTGTTTAAATAAAAGCATTCTGATATTCCGCTATTCCCCGAATACAGTCAGGACGCTAGGTAGAATGTAATTGAATTTGAGGGAGCGTTTGTTATTTCTATGCAGAATTGAGTGTAGTATGTAAGCAATAGTAAAAGTTTACAAAATGAAATAATAACTGTGGCTTAATAGTAATTCGCTCTTTTAAGGAAATACTCGATCAATATGAGTGACATGGGAATAGATAATTGTACAAGAGTGAAAATGTTTGCTATCCTCTTTGTGGAAGACGTTTTTGTAAGAAGCAGCTAGATCGGAATTAATATAATAATTTTAGTGAGATGATGAAATGTATGCATATTTTCTAGAAACACGCATTAAAAATTGTGGTTAGGTGAACAGATTACCATATGATGCTGTTGGTTTACAGCCTATAGTAGCCAAAGTTAAAGGGGAAAATGATTTTTTTAATATACAGGATGGCGCAAAAGTAGGTTTACAGTTATCATTTAATATTTGAAGTTTTTTAACTAGGTTATTCGAAAAACTTTAAATAGGTTAAATATATAGTTTAATAACTGTAAACCTACTTTTGGGCCACCCTGTGTATATATATATATATATATATATATATATATATATATATATATATATATATATATATATATATATATATATATATTCAATGAAACAGACGAGTGGAAAAAAAAAAAAAGGAAAATTGTTAAAATTACCTTAAGGCCTTTTCGTCTGACCCTCTGAGAGGAAACGTCAGAATGGTAAATTTTAATATATATATATATATATATATATATATATATATATATATATATATATATATAGTCTCGGAAGTTTCTCAACCAATTAAAACTATATAAAAAAAAAAAAAAAAAAAAATATATATATAAAAAAAAACAAAAAAAAACTTATAGTCTCAAGTCTTCCAGTGGAAAATCACTCATGTAAGTCAATTTATTTTTTACAGTTATTATATTAGTTAGTTTCTAACACTATTTTAAGGGATCATCAGTTGTTTACCATGAAAAACTGTTTTGGGAATTTAATATATATATATATATATATATATATATATATATATATATATACATATATATATATATATATATATATATATATATATATATACATAGTTCAGAGTAAACAAATTTATGGCATATTCATTTGTATATGTTCCAAGAATTCAACTTAATTGTTATCGTTTCTGAGACGATATGGATTCATCAGCACAGGGCACAGACACCAAGTTCTATGTTAAAACATAGCTTCAAGACTAGAGTTCACTCTCAGTTATACAGCAATTCGAGAAGATGAGGGAGGGTAGGGATATAATAATCACATTCCACTTCTCAAGATCATACAAAGAAATGAAATCAAACATACAAAGGGACGCAATAGGGGGAAAAGAACATCAAAAGTACAGGTATAGAACAAACATACACTAACAAAAGAAAAATATGCAAAAATATGAGAATTTTTAGTGAAAAATGAATTAATAGATCATATTTGCAATTGATTAAATTGAAAAGATATTCTTTTAAAAGAATCATTTCAAGAACAATTATCTTAAAACATATCTTAATAAAAATTGAGAAAACAGTAATTTAATTTGCAGTTTAACAATTACACTAAAAAGTAAATAATGTATTGTGTGTTAGATGGTAAATACAAAATATTAAAAAAAAAACATACAAATATATATAAAATGATAATAATAACTAGTGGAACCCTTCGAAATTCCACGGTGCTTTCTACATCAATCTATATAATTTACTGTGAATAATAATATTACTTTTGAAATAATAAATGCCTGTCAGGGTCAATACTTAAAAAAAAATTACCCTTCTTCCGTGAAAATAGTTGTCATTGTCAGGTAAATGTTCTTTAAATAAATAAATAAAACAAATATGTCTCTTTTATATTTGTTTATTTAAAATAATAAGGATTTAATTCTTTTAAAACAATAAATATCTGTCTTCTTACTGTAAAAATAATTGGACTTTAGGACAATCCATTTTAAAATGGGTAAACTTGAAATGTTTTACTTTAGCGACATCGGATTAATCACCAATCATTTTTGCTAATCGGACGATCTCATATTTCTAAAACTGTGTAAAAGTTGTTTAACATATTATTATATAGATAATAGTAATAATAATAATAATAATAATAATAATAATAATAATAATAATAATAATAATAATAATAATAATAATCTATCCCCCAAAACACACACACACATGTTATGGCACCAGCATAGGCAGGTACCACACAAAATAATCATGACAGGTCAAGAAAGATCAAAAGACCAAGAAGTGAAAGCACTAACCAGACCTCCACTGGAAGATGCAGAGAGTACTGGGACTTTGGGAAGGCTTTTTGTCACTCAAACTCCAGAGTGCCAACGAGAAATCAATGGTAAACAGTTATTGTAATAATACAAAAATATTTTCAACGATTATCGAAAAGAGGTGAAGAGTGTTGGAAATCTGGGGAGACTTGTTGTCACTCAGACTCCAGGGGATCACTACTGGTTATGGTCAGTGGGTAATCATTGATACTGACTTGTGTGAAAACTTCTAGTGAGGAAATAATAATAATAATAATAATAATAATAATATAATAATAATAATAATAATAAATAAATAATAATAAAATAATAATAATAATAATAATAATAATAATAATAATAATAACAATAATGATCATAATAATAATAATAATAATAATAAAATAATAATAAGAATAATAATAATACTACTACTACTACTACTACTACTAATAATAATAATAATAATGATAATAAGAATAATAATAATAATAATAATAATAATAATAATAATAATAAAATAATAATAATAATAATAATAATAATAATAATAATAATAATAATAATAATAATAATAATAATAATAATAATAATAATAATAAGAAGAAGAAGAAGAAGAAAACATGTAAAGAAAAGTGGGAAGAAAAACAACTACATTTCATAAGACTGACAAGAGAAGAAACCAACGAAAATAGCTGGGCATAGCTTAGAAAAGAACACTTGAACAAGGAAACGGAATCTTTACTAACGGCTGCACAGAACAATGTGATTAGGACAAACTACATAAAAATTGAAATAGATAAAACCCAGGAAAACAGTAAACGCAGACTGTGTAGAGAAAGAGACGAAACAGTAAATCACATAAGTGAATGCAGCAAACTAGCCCCAAAAGAATACAAGAACAGACACAACTGTGTGGGGAAAGCAGTACACTGGGAACTATGCAAACGACTGCATTTCAAACACGCAGACAAATGGTACAAACATAAACCAGAGACAGTACTGGAAAACGAAAAACACAAAATCCTCTGGGATATGAAGGTATAAACAGATAAACTCATATAAGCAAGGAGACCGGATGTCATAATAGTAGGCAAGAAGGAAAAATCTCGCCAAATCATAGATTTTGCTGTACCAGCAGACCACAGAGTGAAGATCAAGGAGACAGAAAAACGAAGCAAATACACAGAACTCGCTAAAAAATTGAAAGGGATATGGAGTATGAAGAAAGTCAATATAATACTAATAATCGTAGGGGCATTAGGAACAGTCCCGAAAAAAACTGATAAAAAGTCTGGGAGAAATTTGAATCAAGGGGAAGACTGAGACCATACAACGGACGGCAATGATGAAAACAGCTGAAATCTTAAGGAAAATCCTTGAATGCTGAAACCACAAATGCTACAAATGCTAATCGGTCACATGGAAGTTACAATAGGAAGAGAACAAAAACACAGAAAGAACACCACAACATGAAACCAAGGAATAGAAACTGCAAGAAATTTTATAAGCTGCCCCCCCCCCCCCCTAAAAAAGTGATGGCACCAGCCTCGGTTGATACCACACAAAATAGTTGTGAAGGGTCAAGGAGGATGGAAAAACCGAAGAGGGAGAGCACTAACCAGACTTCCACTGGAAGAGTGCGGAGAGAACTGGGACTCTGGAGAGACTTATTACCATCCAAATCCCAGAGGAGACCAATGGTCGATGCCAGCGTGAAATCGATGGTAAGCGTCTGTTGGGATAATGCAAAGTCATTTGCGATAGTTATTGAAAAGAAATGGAGAGTATTGGAAATCTGGGAAGACTTGTAGTTACTCAGACTCCAAGGAACACCACAGGTTATTATCAGTGAGCAATCACTGATGATGACCTGTGTGAAAACTCCTAGTGAGTACACATAATAATAATAGGAGGCAACAACAAAAAACGATCAGGAATTACCTGTAGTATATACTTATTTGGTACTTTCTTAGATTAGGACCCACGCTAAAATCGACTTGGCGTCGGTACTTTCCGGATGTTTGTGTAAACATCCGGAAAGTATCGATGCCAACTCGATTTTAGTGTGGGTCCTTATCTAAGAAAGCACCAGAGTCGTTGCCAGCGAGAAATCGATGTTATCTGTTATGATAACACAAAATCATTTGCAATAGTTATCGAAAGAGGTGGAGAGTACTAGAAATTTGGGGAGACTTGTTGTCACTCAGAATCCAGGGAAGACCACCGATGATTATCAGTGAGCAATCACTGGTGATGATGACCTCTGTGAGAATTCCTAGTGAGTACACATAATAATAATCGAAGGTAACAATAAAAACGATCCTGCATTACCTGTAGTATATATTTATTTTTTATATTTTGTATTTAGCCATATCCGTCCTAATATTTCAGAAGTAAAATCCCTTCATGGGACACTAGAATTATTCCCATAGTTGTTTTTCAAATAAATCGGAAATCAGTGTTGTCATAGTAACATCTAAGATCACAAATAAATCACGTTCAATATGTAACTGTTGAGAAAGAAATCTCAAATAACCGCAACGTTGAATTGTTCCATTCCTAATTTCTAATCTTGTATTTTTGTTGTTGTTTTTTTTTGTTTTGTACTGGTATAGCTTTCGAACAAGACAAAACCGATTTTTGCCGACGCCGAAATACGTAAACAGCCGAAAAAAGTCGAATTAAAACAAACCGGCGTTAAAATCAAACGAGGCTAATTTTCAACATGAAATAATAATTAAAGAAAAAGACTCACCGTATGTTTTTTTTTAAAATGACAATTTATTTATTTTATGACGTAGAATTTTATTTTAATATTTTACGGGAAAGTTAAAAATCAATTTTTTTTATTTTTATAAATTGTGTTTTTTATTTTGACATAATCAATGCAACAATGATTTTTACAGATTTTTTTTGCGTTTTATTTTGTGGGTACTGGTACAGCTTTTGAAACAAAAACCGACTAGGTTAGGGTTAGGGTTAAAAAAAAACAAAACAGTTTGCTTTTTGTCCGGTTCGTTTAGCAGATTTCTGCCTGCCAGGATGTTAAGAGTTTACAGATAAATTTGTCGTCTGCTTTTTCTAGCGTTCTGATTGGCTAAGCGCTTCGACATCTTCCGTCTGTTTACGTAAACAGTCGGAAGATGCCGAACAAAAAGTCGGTTTTGTCTGGTTCAAAAGCTGAACCAGTACCGTTTTTTTATGTATTGTTTTGTAATTCTTTTCTGTTTTTTCTGTTTTTAGTAGCATTTCTTTCAAAATATACAATTGCCGTCTTTGAAATTATGGCTTTTATTTATTACTAGACCACCCGTAACCTGTTGGGTCAGTATTTGTTATATCTATATATTACAAACTATATAAAATAACAAATATGGATGCCCCACTTAAAAGTAGCCCGAATACGAGGTTAACTGGAAGAATGTATGTAAGAATAAGAACGGACGTAGCTCCTTTACTATTGTACTTGTTTGAAGTTATTTGCATACACATTGGATGAGAAGGCAACATATTCAGCATATAACACACAAAATTTGGTGGGTGAGAGATCGGGCTACTTTTAAGTGGGTCACTCTGTGTATATAAAAATATAGAGAAAGGGAAAAATAGAGGGGGGAAGCAAGAGAGAGATGGGGAGAATGTATTTTGAAATTTTTTGACTTCAATTCTCACAAAGTTAAAAGATTTCAGAATGCATAGTGATGTCATAATATACCCTTTTTCTCTCTCTCCCCCTTTCTTTCTTCTTCTCTCTCTGAATTATTAATACGAGATTGATTTAAAAACGTGAACTATAAAAGTTATTCTGTTTTCATAGTTTTAAAAGTAACTACTAATTTATGACTATAAAAACTATAAAACTAAAGAAATGATGCGCATTTACTTTTGCCCAGATGTTTTATGAGTTTTCTTGGTTTTGTAGGTTAACCAATTTTTATACAGAATTTAAAATGCGTTCTTTTATAAGATGTCTACATAATACATTATTATGCTAAATCCTAGTTAATAAACGTTGTTCTCCCAAAGGCTTTTCCTATATATATTTTAATCACACAAAATACATGTTAAAATATTCCTCACTTTTGGGGTTGAGTTATGTTTGAAAAGCTTCAATTTGAATTGTTCTAATTAGCTGCAATTTGCAATTAACTCATCTATTACTAACTTTCTATCTATCACTTTTACTCTCTCTCACTGTATGTTATTTGACAACTTCTCTTATTTTGTACATCATCGATTACTCTCACTTCTGTCACTCTTTCTCTCTCTCTCTCTCTCTCTCTTCCCCTTCTCCCTCTCTCTGTTTATTAAAAGGTAATAAAGAAAGTAAATAATAAAACTATTGGAACAGTCCAGCATAAACAAAAGGCAATATTACCACAAGCAGTAATACCATTTAACTTGTAGTTGCAGAGAGAGAGAGAGAGAGAGAGAGGGGGAGAGAAAGGGAGAGAGAAGGGGGGGAGAGAAAGGGAGAGAGAGGGGGGGAGAGAGAAGGGGAGAGAGAAGGGAAGAGACAAAAGGAGAGAGATAGCTAGTAGAAAGAGGCTAATTTTAAATTTTGTCATTTTTAAAATCTTTAACTGGCTTTGCAAACTCACTTTTTCCTGATTCAAACAATTTACCCTAACCTTAATGGGTGACCCAACGTATAACGTTTTTTCTAGTATATGAATAAGAATGGGCTTAGTATCAATGTTGTTAAAATTGAAGGAGCAAACCTGATCACAAGAACTATAATATTAGCACAATAAAACTCAATTACAATCATACGATGAGCCAAAGTAAAAACATAAGTCAACGAGCTGAAGTAACTGTCTATGCCGGGTTTCTCAACTTTTTAAAAAAATTTTATAGTCAAGATTAGAAAATTAGGAACATCTATTAAATATTTTTTATTTAAAAAAAATTCAGGTTTATGACGATGATCGATATCGGCTAGGAAATAATTGGAACGCTATAGTAAAAAAAAAAATAAAAAAATATTGTTTAGTGTGAGATTCGAACCCACGATAGTATGAAATATTTCAACAAAAGGCAAATGTGTATCCACAAAACTACCGATTTAACCAAAACAGTTACTTATTTTAAGCTACTTATAATGTTTAAGGATTGTCTAAAATAAATAAATAAACATAAATAAACAAATATAAAATTTAAAAAAAACATCTTATTAAAGTAAAAATATATTTTAGTGAACATTTATCAAATATTTTTTATCCATTTTTAATTTAAAAAAAAAGATAAATGTTTTCTCATCAAAGTACGTACAATGATTGGACGTGAGATGTAGTTTGGTCAGCGTAGAAAAGGGAACACTAAAAATCTGCGAAAGTTTGATTCTAATGTTATATTTATGTAGTTCAAATTTTGAATATTGAGTTTTAAAAGAGTTTCAAGAACTTCTTACATCGATAAGGACATCGGCTAATACAGTCAGACAAACCAACATAATGCTAATAGCCAACATAACCGTCCAACAAGTCAGACAAACCAACATAATAATGCTAATAACTAACATAATAATGTTAATAACCAACATAATAATGCTAATAACCAACATAATAATGCTAATAACCAACATAATAATGCTAATAACCAACATAATAATGCTAATAGCCAACAAAATAATGCTAATAACCAACATAATAATGCTAATAACCAACATAACCACCCAACAAGAAAGCATGTGAAATACATTCTGCTATGAACCCAGAAGTGTCTGTTTTTATAGAACCTCAAAAACCATTGATTGGCTGTAGTGTAGTGTGATACGTGGAAAATTTGCATACACTTTATCGAAATGCTATGCCTGTATCTTGGATTATTTTCTTTTTCGTGAGTTCAGGGAACTGCTGCCATTACTAACCACCGTTGTCGATGAAGGGAAGAATCTATTGGGCATGTGTAAGCAGTGTAATGATATCTGAAAGTGAAACCTGGCAAGTGATGGTTGAGGACATGCGTTGCATGGAGACAAGTGATTTGAGAATGATATGATGGATGTGTAATGTAAGTCTGAAAGACAGGCTTAGATCTGATGATCTCAGAGGAATATTAAATGTGGAGAGTATAGGGAGATGTGTGCAGAACAGGAGACTTTGATGGTATGGTCACGCTGAAAGAATAGATGAGAGTTCTTGGGTTAGTAGATGTAGAACAATTGAGGTAGTGGATTTAGTTCACAAGGAAAACATGGGAGGAAATGTAAGAGAAAGAGGGATAAATAAAGACCTGGTCAAAGATAGGTTAGTTTAGAATTCAATTTCTAAAATCAGTTCAACACATGCCAGCATGTAAAACAGACGTTACACCGATGATGATGATGATGATGATGATGATGATGATGATGATGATGATATAGGCATATACACATGCTTATTTTTTGTACAGATAAGCCTCTGTAAAGATGGATGAATATGAAATATTCTAGCATTAAGGTTATATAGTTACCATGTGCTTGTGTAATGGCTAAATCTCATAAGGGTCAGAATAAAGAGGAAAAAGCTTAATAATGAAGAAACATTTGGATTTACATATATATATATATATATATATATATATATATATATATACATACATTTATTCTTACATAGACAGTTTGTCGGAGACAAAGTAAGAGGTATATACGAAACATAAAGTGTTAAAACCAGAGACGTAATTAATAAGTGAAAGAATGCATTAATGTCCCAACACAATATAAAAAAAAACGTGTTGTCAGCATCATAGAATAGAGAGAGATATGCACGAATAAATAAATGTGATTGACATTTAGTTGAACATGTTCTGGGAGCCGGCTGCAGCCAGAAGAGGTGGGTCTTGAAAATAACTGTGACCAGGCTTAATGAAAGACATTTAAGATGATAGCCATTCAGACTACATCTTATGTCTTGGATGT
Organism: Sepiola atlantica; assembly: GCA_963556195.1. Classification (NCBI taxonomy): domain Eukaryota; kingdom Metazoa; phylum Mollusca; class Cephalopoda; order Sepiida; family Sepiolidae; genus Sepiola; species Sepiola atlantica. The sequence goes on from OY744543.1 coordinate 37,871,645, forward strand.
CCGTGCCAAAAAATATAATTAAGGGGAGATAACTTGGATATGATCTAAAGGACATCACTCTTTAATTCCTGAACCAATTTCTGCTACAACCACAGTATGCAACAAGTAAGCATGTGAAATGTATGCTGCCATGAACTCAGAAGTGTTTATTTTTACAGAGCCTTAGACACCACTGATTGGCTGTAGACATAAAGATTCCCCGATTTTAAAATAACAATCAAGATGAGAATAGTAGCCCGATTGATCCAAAATAATACAAATTATCAATTCTCGTCTAAAAAATTCTGAAACAAGAAAAGTTAGAAAACAAAAATGCTATTTTGTGAGTGGTAAGACACAAATATAAAGAAATAAATTGGATGAAAACGATTCTGTGTAGGTCAACAACAATAATAAAACGTAAAAGTAGAATATCAAATATTCTTATTTTTCACCATCATTGGATTCGCCATAATCATATACTGGTATAGGTATAGAGCTTTGTTTTCAATTACATCCCCAGAGAGAGAGAGAGAGAGAGACAGACAGACAGACAGACAGACAGACAGACAGACAGATATCACATTTATATTATAAATTTCTCTCTGTTTCTTGCATGTAGGTGTTGGGATGTGATGTTGTGTCTTGTGTATAATATCAGAATACACACATGTTGTCAGGGTCAATGCATGTTGTCTCTTCCCTGGATCAATTACAGGAAGACAAGTCTTATTTAAAATTATGGTTTTATTCGTATGAGAACCATAGCCATTTACTCAATATTATATAGACAGTCAAGAGGGAGAAATATATTTAACAAAAAGAGAGAGGAAGACAGAGGGAGACAGACAGACAGACAGACAGACAGACAGACAAATACAGAGCTACCAAAATCACTTCATGACTCGGCCACCTCTGCCCACACTAGGGCTTGGAGTGAGCTATCGCTCCATGCATCCGATGGCCGTCAAGTATAGCTGGAGAAGACCACATTACCTACCCTCCGACAGAAATGACGCCATTTCTCGATTTCTGCCATCCACACTCTGGCCTCACCCTCGTCAATCCTTTAGCGAGTTCTTTGCTTACTCTGGAATCCCCTCCAAAATAATCCGCTAATCTTCCATTCCAGAATGAGAAAGCGAGACTCCCATTCCTGCAACACAGATTAGTTATAGCAGGATTAATATCTACATTTTCATTCACTTACTTTTTTTTCTGAATTCTAATTCGTGCTGAAATTTAAAGTTTCAACTTGATGGAAACCAAAGATTAATTTACAAAACTGTCATGGACATTTTTTTCTATTTGTTGCTCAAAATATTTAATGGCGACTAACCTCATTACTATAAAAAATAAATAAATAAATAAATGCTCATATTAGGATTCAGATAACTAAGTTTACATTTGCTGTCATGGCAGAGAAAATGGCTGATGACTGAAATGCAGCAAGTTCAAACGCAGTTGCTAAATTGAACAGGTTTATCTATGTTATCATAATGGAGATTTGACGTCTGTAAGGGAAATTATGTTAAGCATTATCAGCATATTTAATACGAAACATTGAGAATTATTGTCCTACGAGTATACACCCTCCGTCAAAAGTGACGGGGAAAAAATTATCGTTCGCCAGTGTTCGCATTAATATTCCTATTCATATCAAAATAACATCTCAAGTTAAAAAAAAGAAATGAGAAAGAAAGAAAACGTCTCAAACTGGAAAGTTTAATAAAAAAAGGAAAGAAAAAACGTATAAATCTGTAGAGAAAGCAGAAAAGAAAAGAAAAGAAAAGAAAGAAAAGGTTTCATTATGAAAATAGAATGTGAGTGAAATGTTGAACTTGGGAATCTGTACGGAATTTCGAATCGAACCTTTTATTTAATCCACTGGGGTAGATTGTCTTTGTTGTGTCAGCCATGACGGGTAGAAGTCCGAATAATCCAAAATGTTAGTTAACTCATCACCAAAATCCAGTCATAGACACACGTCCGTTTGTTTTCCCAGTCAATAACCACCACCACCACCACCACCAGCAACAACAACAACAAGCAAAGGAGATCTCTCTAAGAACTTATCACAAAGGAACATAACTCTTATATCTCAATACAAAGGGAGATAACTTAACATTGCTGGTGTCTTCTTGTGAAGACTACAGTTCCATAAAAAATAAAACAAAAATAAAGCAAAAAAAGTAAAACAAGTCTTCATTGCAACAAGTCTCTAAGAATTTCAGAAGAGGCTCCCATCTTCGTCATTCAATTTGCGACCTTTTCTCGGCCCCTGATCCATTCCGTTTGAATTTCAATTCTTCAGCATCATTTCCTTCACTCTGGCCACATCAACTCTCAGACGCCAGTCACTCACAAGATTTGATGACTTTAAAGTCTCTACCAGAGACGTATTGTCCGTTTTACAAAGAACTTCAGGCAATCTAGCTAGTCTGAATATCTCCTGAAGCATGGCGGCTATCAATATACCAGCATCAGCTGCTTCACTAAGCTAATGGACTTTTTGTTACACGGTCAAGTTTTTTGATGACCAGCATATAGAAGACATTCTGTGCATCTTGCCACAAATAAAGATGTTAACACCACGTTGTGAAGATCCAGCCTCCTAAATTAGCATAGGTGGCATCTGAATAACAAACAATGGTGCTTGTATACAGTTTCGGCCAGACAGAAAAATTGGAAAAATTATTTATGGGTGAAAACAATATCATGTACTTCCTCACTGCTATTTTATTGTTCAATGTTGAAAAAATTAGGAAAAATTATCCAGTAGAACTTTAATTACAAATATTTTTACATTTTCCGTATCGTACAAGTCACTTCGATGACTATGCCTCCATTTGCTACCGTTCGACAGAAGTCAAGGGCAGATAATCAACAAGCTAGGCGGTCTCTTCCACGAAATTGCGGAAAGATACTAAGTTTCAATTTAATTACTTTAATTTTATTTACTTTCACATTAAATATACTCATTACAATAAATTATGTTTTTTATCAATGTACTTGTTTTTTGTTTTTTTTGTTTTTTAAATGAGTATTATCTGCCCTTGCAAATTATCTGCCCTTAAGTTATGAGAATCTTCTTCATAACCACGTACAACAAGACGAGCCTTCATTGTATTTTTATCATTCACAAATCTTTCTGTTATCACCAATCTTGTTGACTGGTGATACCAGATCAGGCTGCCCTGTGGCTCCCTGAGACGAAATTCACCTACATTGACGTTTTTTTTTTTTTTTTTTTTTTTTGTTTTTTTTGTTTGTAAAACTTAATTATGTTCTACAAAACCAAAAACAAAAACAACAGCCCCTCTCCCTTTCTCCCTCCCCTTTTTTATTTTTATTTTTCCTACCCTACTCCCGGTCCTGGATATGACCTTAAACTACATCCGATGGTGAGATCCGGCTTACGGACTTTGGGGAATGTGGAGCCTCCTCTTAATTACCATTGCTCCCAGGTCCACCCTGACCCGGAGTGGTAGTACCTGTTAGGGTCCCAACTATGGGTTAAATAGAAACAGATATTAAAAGGGGAAAGAAACAAAAAAGAGAAGAAAACAAGACCAGATTCGGCATTAAATAACCCAAAAAGGGTTGATATGCCGTAAAACAAAACTACCAAACCAAAAACCCTGATTAAACATTTGAAGATATAAAGAACTTGAAGCATAAAAACTTTCACTATAATGACCAGATTCGGCATTAAATAACCCAAAAAGGGTTGATATGCCGTAAAACAAAACTACCAAACTACCCCTACCAATCTTGTTGATATACATTTTTCCCCATGTCATGCACACATTCATATACTTCATGAACTTTCATACTTTCCAATTCTCTTTTCTTTGCATCAATCACATCTTCTCCTTGTTCTTGTTTAGAAAAAAGCAAAACTGAATGTTTCTGATAACTTACTCCCTCTATTACTTGAGGAATTCTCTCAATTGATCAACATGATCCCAATTGACATAAAGAGGATTTTCATTCTTTGCTTCTGGTTTTATATTTAGCCAATGGCTATATTTTCCCGTTGACTTCGGTTGTGTGCTCATAAGCATTCCTTTATTCCACTCATCACTCCCTTTCAATTTATATTCTACAACTTAGTTTCTACTTGGTTTTATACTGTTATATTTCACTTCCTTTCTTTTGCTATTAGAATTGTTATGTTGTCCTTCATCTTCCTCCTCCATAACTTCATTCATCTCATTTGAGGAATTTGTATTTTCTTCATTCCTTGGACTGCACATTTCCTTGTCTACCTTCATCAAGTAAAAATCCTGAAAAATGCTCCTCCATGTCTGATCAAAACACATTCACCTTCTTTCCCAAAAACTTTAGCAGGACCACACTCCCCTTTGTAGCTTTGTGTTATATAGTAGACACGGTCACCTTTCATAAATCCTCTATTTGCACAAGTCCTTACATTATATCACAAGGTTCTCTGAATTTTTTCGCTTGATTCGGCTTCCATGAAGCTTTTCCTCACTGCATCCATCCGAGTTCGACATAAAAATTCCCGAGTTCGACAAGACACACCTAAAGAAGGTTAGAGTTTACATCGAACGAAACATTGTGAGAATAAAATCCAAGATGAAAACAGTAGTCCGAATAATCTAAATAATCTGAATAAATTTCTTTCATTTCAATTCTTCAAAATCGGTCAGAACTTTCCAGACAACCTGATATTCATTCTTGTTCACAGCCTTAAAATTCATTTTTGAAATTATTATTCGATCTGTCATCACTGACCAATGTTTGGGCGGTGCAGATTACAAGGAACGGCCTGTTATGTTTATTGTCATTGCTGGTTGTTAGCAGCCCTCGGCTTGCAAGGCCACTAGAATCGGCACTTCGTGTCTAGTTAGGTGTCTGTCATCTTCTCAGCATGGTTCAACCTGACGGGAATCGCTTCCCACTGAGCATCGCTGACAGAGCCATGAAATAGATTTTTAATTAGCAGAAATTGTTTCTGACCTTATCAAGATGATCTTTGATACGTGCTTTAATACTAAAAATGTTTTTCTATCCAATGACACAGTTAGTGCAAAAGGAATGTGATGCCGCTAGAGAATCAACTTGTAGTTGCGTTTCTGCTTTTGTTGTTTGTGATTCTGGTTTTCGAATCTTCCATTCGTGAAACTGATGCAATTGATATGCCAAAAAAAAAAAAAACGAAAAAAAACCCCCCAAAACAGCCATCATTTTTATTTCTTTTCAGTTTTGAAAACCGAGTCTATCGGATCAATGCACGAGTGTCAAGTATAAAAAGGAGAGTGACAACAAAGAAATCAGAGAAGCAAGTTCAGTTACAATTGAAAAAGAGAAGATCATTGATTTGAGTTATTGTATATTCTTTACACACAAACATTTTTCCTTTATTATATACTTGTAGGAAGACGCAGCGTTGCCCGGGATTAAATAAGGAACCCACAGTGCTACTACTCCCAGCTCATAATACCATTTTTTTTTATATCGTATATTTTAGTTTTTTTTATGTGGGACTACACGATATATATGGTGAGCAACAAAAAGGATGACCCCAAAATAATGCCACCCATGGAATCGTTAATAAAATTCACAATCGTTTCTGCAATCCAACCATATTTGATACAAATGAACTTTAGTCTATACCTGACTTGTCCACCAAGTTTCAGTCGTTAATGACCAACAGACTTTGTTTTATCGCTATTCAATGACATGCTCCAAATGCGCACCTTTATATTGCAAGCATCACGGTAGCTAAGTGGTTAACGACGCAAACCTGGCTGTGCCGGGTTCGAACCCAGTTCGTTTCACAGAAACACTTTCATCAAAACCATTATCTGACCTTGTGTCTAACCTCCTGGAGAGAAGGTAAATAAAATACCTGGATATGGCATAAAATGTTTTCCGTAACTCTGACAAATTCCTCTCTTGGCACTGAATGAGTGGCTCTGTTGTCCTTGCCATTCAAGTTTAAGATTTCTCCATGGGTCTTGAATTCATGGACCTACCTGTACATGAGTGTTTTGGCTTGATATTAACGACATCAATTTTTTCTTGAAGCGAGCTTACACAGTCACCATTGAGTTCGTCTTTTCTTGAACTGTTCAGTGCATTTTTGAAACTACTCTACTTTAATCTTCCTTGCAATGATTCTTCTTCATAAAACCTCAAATATTAAAGCAATTGCTCAATTATTAAAGATTTTATGCATGCTTTCATGGGTGACATTTTTTTTGTGGGGGACGGAGTCATCTTGTAGAAAAGATTTGCTTGACATTTTGAATAATTTTTTTTTTTATTATTGAATATTCATTTTGTTTGATCCTTAAATTATTCACCATCATCATCTAGTTGTGGTAACGTCACGGATCTTCCAGACTCTCACACGTCATCTCCCACTATCCTCCATCATACTTTTTTTCAATTTTCTTTTTGTTTTTGCTGAGGGTAGGGCATCCTACCGGATGCCAGACATTCACCCGCTATTTCAGACATTCCAACCGAGAGATCTTTTAAAGATTCTAACGGTCCCTTTAAGCGCAATTGTTTGTATCTCTCTTGCATTTGGTTCACCGTGTATATTCACCAGGTAGTTTTTGAACTTCTTTTTCATGAGTCCAGTTGCTCCTATAATTAATGAGGACCTTTATGCACTATTTATGTACTCTTTACTAAGCCCTTAATCCCATATTCCCATTTTCGATTCCCATTTTTTAATTTCTATAATTTTCAAGTAGTCTATTATATAAATGTCAGTTGTCTGTTTGTATGTGTGTCCACCTAAAAGTCTCCATAAGACACACCAACAAAGCTGATATATTCTTTTTCAGCATTGCCTCGGACAGAAAATTAACCCGGTTTCTTATAATACTCATTCTTTTGGGGTTTATCAGGAACAAGATTAGTCAGGACAACATTTAGAGCGATTTTTTTCCATCGACCTTTGGTGTGAAGGAAGAAATAGGGAAGGCAGATGAGAAAGGGAGAGAGGGGAGGAAAGAGAGAGGGAGAGGATAAAGATAAATAAAGAGGAGGATTGAGAATGTTAGAGAGAGATAGATAGAGAGAGAGAGAGAGAGAGAGAGAAAGAGGGGGGAAAGAGGGGAGAGAGATATATTGTTAGGACACCTAACGAAAACGGAATTACCTCCCTTGAACCATTTCGGGAGTTAAGAGTTATCGCCCTTGGAAAAGGGTCGTCTGCTCGGAGAGAAAGAAAACAAAGACCACGGCGTCAGACTGTGAATATATCAATCGCGTCCAGCGGCCAATTAACTCATTAATTCATTCTGTGTTCAGTTTTAATAAATCTGTTAAACGTTTCTCTTGATAGTTCATCCATTTATTTACAAGTTATTATTTATAATTAACCTAAATTACAAGGTTATAAAATATATATAGAAAAGTTTTTAAAAGAACGATGTTACACATACTTTTTAACTATTCTACTGTCCATGCTCCCAGACAACGCCGAGTATCCATGCTAGTAAATAAAATCAAATGAAGCAAAACGTTGTATTTCTTTTTTATGGATGCCCGGCGTGAATGCAGACCTACAATATTATTGTGTCCACTTGGAACAAGATTAAATGTACTTACCCAAGTACTCTGGGTAATCTAGTTTCAGAATATATATGTTTATGGGGGGTCTATTTTTTACACCGGCCCATTTGGGATGATGGTAAGAGTATTTGCTAACGGGTCAGGAGACTGGCGTTCGATCCTCGGTTTAGTCATATCAAAGCTCAAAAATGGTACTTGATGCCCCTTGCTAAACACTCATCATTATGAGGTGAGGATCAAAGGTAAGGGGAGTAGCCAATACAAAGAGAGCCTTCAGGTCGCTCTTAAATTTGATCGATCAATTTATTAATTTATTTTTATCTCAAAAACTTTAGGGGGAGTTCGTAAACGAAGAAATAAAAAGGAAATACAACTTATATATATGGACTAGTTGGAATACTCGTTCCAGTAAGGGATATCATTTATATATATGGACTAGTTGAAATACTCGATCCAGTAAGGGATATCAT
>OY744543.1:37884653-37914653 GCA_963556195.1 Sepiola atlantica
ATAAAAATGTATAAAATTTTAATAAAACAATAATATTCAACATTTGAGGACATGCGTTGCAGGGAGAGAAATGATATGAGAATGATATGATGAACGTGTAATATGAGTCTTAAGAACAGGTTTAGTTCTGATGACCTTAGAGGAAGATTAAATCTGGACAGAGAGTTCTTGGGTCAGTAGATGTAGAACAGTTGAGGTAGCAGGGTCAGTTGGCATTGGGAAGGCCAAGTAAACCATGGGAGGAAGTGATAAAGATCGACTTGAGAGAAAAAGGGATAAATAAAGTTTTGGCCAAAGATAGGTTAGTTTGGAACTCAATTTCTAAAAGCCATCCCACACATGCCGATAGAATTGTCTAATTTATTCCCTGCTTCTTTTGTTTCAGCTCTATTGACTCATTGATCTAGTGGTCTTCATCAATTCGCTGTTCAGGTACCTCGTTATAATATATCTTCCTATTCCAGTAGCTTCTTTCCAAGAACTGCAGACTTGTGGAACTCTCTTCCTGCAGACTGTTTTCCTCTTACCTATAGAGGTTTGGTAGTTTGGTAGTTTTGTTTTACGGCATATCAACCCTTTTTGGGTTATTTAATGCCGAATCTGGTCATTATAGTGAAAGTTTTTATGCTTCAAGTTCTTTATATCTTCAAATGTTTAATCAGGGTTTTTGGTTTGGTAGTTTTGTTTTACGGCATATCAACCCTTTTTGGGTTATTTAATGCCGAATCTGGTCTTGTTTTCTTCTCTTTTTTGTTTCTTTCCCCTTTTAATATCTGTTTCTATTTAACCCATAGTTGGGACCCTAACAGGTACTACCACTCCGGGTCAGGGTGGACCTGGGAGCAATGGTAATTAAGAGGAGGCTCCACATTCCCCAAAGTCCGTAAGCCGGATCTCACCATCGGATGTAGTTTAAGGTCATATCCAGGACCTGGAATAGGGTAGGAAAAATAAAAATAAAAAAGGGGAGGGAGAAAGGGAGAGGGGCTGTTGTTTTTGTTTTTGGTTTTGTAGAACATAATTAAGTTTTACAAAAAAAAAAAAAAAAAAAAAACGTCAATGTAGGTGAATTTCGTCTCAGGGAGCCACAGGGCAGCCTGATCTGGTATCACCAGTACCTATAGAGTCTTGGTCTTTTCAAGACTAAGGTCAATAGGTATCTTCTGTCTTTGCGACAATCATTTTTTGTTCTTTTTAGTTCCTTACATCAAGTAGTTTCATGTTTTGTTTGTTTGGAGCGACTTCCATCGAAAAAAAGAAGAAAGTAAAACGAACGTTAAACCGAATATGATAACGATTTTTCTATTAAATGTTATTCAAATTGATTTAATAAACTGAAACTTTTAACAAAAAATGTTAATTCAGTGAGTTCACTTACGCTAAACTTGTGACAAACTAAATTAAATTTATGCGTAGTGAATAAACGTACGAAAAGAAAAAGGAAAAAAACAAACATTTTTAGTGCAGAGTTCAGGTTTCCCAACAAACCATTGGAAACAAAATCTATATCATATTTATAGTGTCTCTGCCTCTCTGTCTGAGGATGAAATTGAAAACAAAGTCCTATACCAACATAATACAACTTTTTGGATGGAAAAATGTTGCGAGGAATTCAATGACGTTAATAATTTTAGATTTGGGTGTTTTACAAAATTATTACATAGTAAAAGGACAGGGATTAAAATAACCTTATTCAGTCGAATTCTGGGAGTTGACGGTGGTGAAGTGGTTACAGCCATGGACTGAAAACTGTAGAATACATAGCACCACTTTCGCTATTGATGTTGGCAACCTTCACGTGGTACCTCCTGTGAATATCTGATTCTAAAACGGAATTGGATAAATCAATGACAACAATAGCATCAAACAAGTTTACAAATTAACATGTTGATTCAGATGAAAAAAAGAAATAGTTTTAATTCGGTGCAGTCAATCATCCAGTAATATTTTTTACAATTTGTTCGATTTTGGGAATCTATATAAGTTTGTAATTTTTACTTATGGTTTAAATCTCTGCATCAAGATTGTCCCTGGAGGATTACGGAAAGTAGTGGCAGTACAAATCTATTACTTTAGTATCTATCTATCTGAAGCCGAACCTATACTATGATTTCTAGTAATTGTAATATTGTACTATGTTTTAATGCTCAATTCAGTTTACTATACTATGTCAGACTAAAGTATAATCTTTTAATGCTCAATTTAGGGGGTGGTAGTGTAGTATCTGTTCTTATGAGATCATCTTTCCAGGCATTATCTCCTCTTTTGGGAGGGTAGTGTAGTATCTATTCTATTGTCATGACACCATCCTCCCAAGCATTACCTACTCCTTTTTTGAGAGAAGAGGTAGTGTAGGATCTATTCTGTTGTCATCAGACCATCCTTTCAAGTCATTACATTTGGGGGTAGTGTAGTATCTGTTCTGTTGTAATTACCTTCTTCTTTGAAGGGTTAGCATACGTCAGCAAGAAATAGTCACAATCGACTGTACATTAACAAACTCAACTCTTACATTAGATATACTATTATCGGTTGATTTGAAAAGTAAACAGAATTCATTTGTGCTTTAGTTAAGGAATGCATGAAAACAAACGATTTGTATAGATGCTATCCATGGAATGAACAAAAACGCTAGATCAGAGAATTTCGCCTGGTCTCATTGATGAGGTCCTTGGAGTTTCCACTGTACATAAAATAAATGAGTGTGAGAAAAAGATAATGTTGACATTGTCCCATCAAATAAATTAAACGATGAAAAATCCTTTTTGTGTTTTTCTAGTCTTCATTTGTAAGCCAGCCTGTGGGAGAAGATGCTTTAGTAAATGTTAGGAGAATTCCTCAAAGGAAGAAGGACAAGTAAGTGTTTCTTTTCAGTCTTATATAACTTGGTATATTCAACGAAGATGTTGGTGCCATGACACATAACTATAAGTAGCAACGTCACGCATAATCATTTGAGAAACTTTATAGACTTTCGTATGCGCCCCCTTCCCTACAAAGAATTGAGGGGCTAACGGCGTTACACTTCACTAAAAAAGCGAGGTTCATACTCCTTGACGGATCCCTTTAAAAATTACTAGGAGTCAGGCCCCAAAATATTTCAATTCGAAAAAAATGCCTAAATTGGATAGACATACTGGTTTCCATCAGATCACTGAAGTTAAGCGAGGTGGAGCTTGGTCAGTATTCAGATGGGTGACCATTTGGGAATAGCAAGTGTTACAAGAAATCATTCTGGATCAAATGAATTTGAGGTACCCTAGAATGGGCAACGACTAAAAGGGCACATTTTGCATTAACACCTTAAAAAAATTTTTTTTTTTTATACTTTTGTTTGAATTATTAAAAAATATAATATGTCGTATATGCTCATTTGTAACCTTACCATCACAGATTAAAAAAACACACAAAAAGACTTTTATTTACAAGTTTTACAAATAGCCTAAAAAATACAAGTTTAACAAATAGCCTAAAATATACAAGTTTTACAAATAGTCTAAAAAATACAAGTTTAACAAATAGCCTAAAAAATACAAGTTTAACAAATAGCCTAAAATATACAAGTTTTACAAATAGCCTAAAAAATACATAGTTATATTTACAAACACGTTCTAATTAACGTTTTAATTAAAAAATGACGCACATTTTTAATTAAAAATTGACACATATCATGAGATTAAATTAAATTTAAGATGTGGTAAAACATTATCCAAAAAGTATTAATCCATCGTCGCTAAATTTAATGTTAAAATTTTTTTTTTGCCAAACCAGAAGAACCCCCGACTCAAAGTCTGCAGCAAACGGTGTACGGTCAGATTCAGTTCCTGATATTAAAAACTTCCTGTTTTAGATCGCTTACTCTTGTGGTTTGCCAAGTTTTGTACTAATTTTTATTTATTAATTTATTAATTAAATTGCTAAGTGACAGTACAGAATAATTAACAAAGCCCCACCACCTCCTCCATGTTAAGAATGGCTTTCTAAAAAAAATTTTGTAGTTTACTGACCGTGCTGAAATAATAACATTATTATTTAGAAAACCATTCTTAGCATGGACGGGAGGGGGGAGGCTTTGATTACTATTTTGTACTTTCACCTAACAATTTAATATATAAATGAATAACTTTTGGAAACTGAAACTTTTTCCAGAAGTTATATTACAGATAAAGTTTAATATCAGGAACTGAATCTGACCGGAGACCGTTTGCTACAGACTTTGAATTCTTTTGGTTTGTAAAAATTTTTATTTTAATATTTAAAAAAATATTGGATTGTATTTAAAAAAAATTAAACATTAGATTTTTCGCAATAAAAATCTTTAATTTATTATAAGCGATAAAACCAGAAGTCAAAAGTAAAAAAAAATGTCCTTTTGGTTGTTGCCAAGGCGATCCATAATACAGGCCTGGAAAACATGCAACTGGGGTCCACGACTGGGAGTGGACATGTGAAGACCAAAATTACTACTAAATAATAATTACAAAGAAAAGTTTTAGTATGAAATTTCTTAGTAATGTACAGCAACTATACATATTATTAGGTAGCAGCTTATAATAATTGATTTATTTCCATCAAATTAAATGTAAAAAATATAAAATAGCTAAATTCACAAAAAATCATTTTATTCACAATGAATTAGACACATTTTTGATATTTCAAAAATCATGAGTCAATTTGTTTATATTGACTACTTGATTACAGAAAATATAATGACATAATACAATCAGAAAGCAAATTCAACATTTTACAAAATCAAATACTTTATGAACAAAATGTTCGGAAAAACAATTTTGATAATGTTGATAAAATTTGTTGTTTGTTGCATATACAATTTGCTTTTACAGAAGATGAAGAAAATGCTTATTTCTTCATGATACTCAGTCTTGATAATAAAATCAACTTAGATTAACAAGAACATAAATTCAATAAAATATATGCATAAAGGGGGGAAATGTAAAACATATCTGATAACTGCTTGGAAAATTATGAATGATCAATGCTGATTATGTTGTCATGAGAATTGCATAAACATTTTTATTTTATAAATACTATTTTAAGATAATTTCAAAACTTTTAGTGCTGGTTCTTGACTTGCCTTAGGTGAATCAAACAAACAATAATTTTTGAAAAATATATTGGATAATATAAACCCATTCTCATTTTTCGTATTGAAATGATGCATATCAGAAACTGATATAAGATTTTACTTATGATAACTATTTCATCTGAAGGGAGAGGGGATCAATCACTCAAGTAAAATTAAATTAACAAGTTTAAATACTTTTTAACATAATCACCTAAAAAAGTAGAAATTGGTTAACTGCCTTAAAACGCTAGATGGTCCGGAAATGGGAGATCATTTTACGTTAAATTTATACGCGAATCTGAAATTTTTATAGAACTATAAACTGATTTAGTTACCCTAATGTTGTTTTAATTTCTATTTATAAAATTATTGGATGTAAATAGCTTCCAAAAAACGTTCAATCTTTTAAAGCTTTTTAAAGAATTTTAAAACTAGAAATTATTTTCTATTTGACAGTTTAAATGCTTCCAAATTCCAAAGGATCATAATGTAATTAATTAATTCTTTTTTTTTTTTTAACTTATTAGTAAAAAGATTAAAATATTTTACTTGTTTACGAAAAAACGGAAATGCTTTCTGGTGGATTTAATTTCGTAACTAAATTATGTTTTAAATAGGATTTTTTTTTAAAATGTTCGCTTTTATTACTTATTGATTCCAACAAATAATCGATTAATAGTAAATAATAAAAATAATAAGTTACTTAGAGGCAAGAAACGCAAACACACAAACACAGGCGTAGACATGCGAGAAGAGATAATAGTTTCATTAATATAGAAATATAGCCCCACCCATTTTATACACCTTCATACAGTGTGTAGGTGTGAGTGTGGGTGTACTGTGTGTGGCCTTATGTGTATGTGTATGTGGAGGTTTATGTGTGGGTGTATTGTGTGTGGCCTTATATGGATGGCTGCAGATGCCGATGTGCATTGATTAATTTTGTCACATGCTGCCAAACATGGTGACAGGTGTTGCCATGTTTGTTTCGTCTATGAGTTTTTAACATTCGGTAGATTTCTACCTGAGTGAAGCTAGTCTGTAAATGGAGTGTCATATAGTCACTAAAAAATGGAGAACGGAATCGTCTGTTTGTTCTATAAAAAAAAAAATGGAGAACTAACGAGATCTCACATGACTTGCTAGCTAAAATTAGCGATTGCTAAGTTACTCTGTTCACCTTTTATCTTTTTGTTCAGTAAACCTTCTTTACTCTCCCTAATACTTGTTGCAGTTGTCCTTATTATTTCCGTTATTCATGTGCGATGTTGCATCCATATTTAAAAAAAAAAATATTCAGAACTCTGAATTACACTGAACAGGTAAACTTCAATAAAGAGGTAGTCTTCACCAAAACACATAGTCTTCACTGGACGTGTGACGTACTTAGCGATTCCCAGATTGCTTGGTTATTTGCTCGTTCCCCATTCCAGCAAAATGTATTAAAAAGCTGGAAAGTGGGGGAAATCAGCTCCCTTGAAGGGACAGTCTATATCCATCAACATTCCCCAGTAGAAACACCTTATACGATCAACATTAACCCCTTTCCACAAAAGAGGAGATAACTACTAAAGTTTAACCTTTCCTTGTCGTGGTTAAAGCCGTGCCAACCATGGTAGTGTAAGAGCTATACCGTTTGGAACTCCGGTTTTTGGCAGGGCCACCCATGGCGGACAGGTTTAGCATCCAGCAGTCTTAAGGCCGCAATCTGGCTAACAAAGTTCTGTTAAAAATCCAGGAGGAGTCGGCATGAGGATCTTTTGTCCTCTGGTCGTCTGTGTCTCTGTATGTGGCAGCAAAGACGTTTCAGGCACGGAACTGCAAATCTATGGAGTGAAATGGCATCATTGCTTCTACACCATTCCTTTGAGGTGTTCTGGGCCAAACCTTCCTTGATTTAACATGGAACCATTCAGCTTTTCTGTTCTCAGTGTCAGAGGTAAAATCCTGCAATCTTGCAGGTTAATAAAAAGCTGCAACGAACGAGGAGGACTGTATGCGGATCAGACAATCCTGAAGCACAATCTTCTTGCTTAACAAACTAACAAACAAAAGAGGAAGTAATGCCTGGGAGGGAGCTTTTAGAAATTAACTTCCAAGCTAACCTATCTCTGTCCAGGTCTTTATTTATCCTCTTTCTCTTAAGTCCATCCTTATCACTTACTTCCTTTTTTTCTTTTGCTTTCCCCTGTGAGTTGACCCTGCTACCTCAATTGGTCTACATCTACTAATCCAAGAACTCTTATCCATTCTTTTAACGTGGCCATACCATCAAAGCCTTCTGTTCTGCACACATCTCCCTATATTGTCCAGGTTTTATCTTCCTCTGAGCTCATCAGATCTGAGACTGTCTTTAAGACCTGTGTTACACATCCATCGCATCATTCTCATATCATTTCTCTCCATGCAACGCATGTCTTCAACCCTCACTGGCCAGTACACATGCTTGATAGACTTTTCCTTTGGTCAACAGTGGTACCACTCTGCTGGTTAGTAATGACAGAAGTTCACTGAACTTACTCCATCCATTCCTAATTCTAACTATCATATTAGCACCTGCTCCACCCTGTGCTCCAATGGTATCACCAAGATAACAAAATTTCTGAACAACCTCAATAACTTCACCATCCACATATATTTTCTCCATATCTGAGTTTGCATTTGTGTCTGTTGTCTTACACTTCTTGCGCACAAACTCGTTGTCCTCACTCACCCACCAGTAATTCCACTGCACTTCTTGTGTATCCATCATTCACTTTATATCCATTATTCATATTGACCACTGGGTAACGATTGGTGGATTCAACAAGAAAATCGACATTTGCATGAGCAGCCGAGACAATCTAATTTGCATGAGTTTGCTAACTTGCGCATCCTGACAGAACACACATACGACTCAATGATGTTTTCATGCCCATTGTCGCATGCCCTCCATAGAATAGCCACATTATTTAACAAAAGAACACTACAGCTTGCATTAATATATGTAAATATGCATGAAGGTGATATCTTTTTTGTACACAACAGGTATATAAAGAAGTCTGTCTGGAACTTAGCTATTTTTACCTTCTTAAAACCTTTGTCTGCTGCCTTGAATATAATAGAACGACTAATCAAAAGGTAGACTACTTTACATTTACGAATAGACAATTTTCATTTGTATTTTTCGGATTTCTACTGTTTTTATCTTAGATGTTATTCTCACAACGTTTCGGTCAATGTAACCTCCATCTTTTTCTGGTGTGGCTTCCCAAACTCGGGAATCTTTATGTAGAACTCGGGAATTTCAAACAGAACCCTTTATTTAATCCAAAGGACTCCATGAGGACCTGTGGTGTAACAGATATAAATGCTAAGTAACAGTCTTCTGGAGGTTGAAGGTTCAATCCTCAGTACGGGCGATACTAAGAATACAATCATGAATTACTTACGGCTTCTACCCGGTCATGGCTGACGGAACGAGAAAAAGCTACCCCTGTAAATTAAATAAAAAGTTCCATTCGAAATTCTGTACAGATTGCTGAGTTCGACAAGACACACCTGAAGAAGGTCGGAGTTTACATCGGTCGAAACGTTGTGAGAATAACATTCAAGATGAGAAAAGTAGTCTGAATGATCCAAAAAATACGAATTATAAATTTGCATCTCAAAAATTCCGAAACATAGGACAATTTTAAATAGATTACTCAGTTTACAATGAGACAACATCAAGAGAGTTTCGGTACAGTGGCGCCATTTAATTCACCTTTGATTTTTCGTACGATCGATGTGTAGTATGAGTCTTAAAGACAGGTAAAGTTCTGATGACCTCAGAGGAAGATTAAATCTGAACAGTATAGGTAGATGTGTGCAGAACAGGAGACTTCAATGGTATGGTCATGTTGAAAGAATGGATGAGAGTTCTTAGCAGATGTAGAACAGTTAAGGTAGCAGGTCCAGTTCACAGGGGAAGTTCAAGGAAAACATAGGAGAAAGTGATAAAAAATGGACTTGAGAGTAAGAGGAATAAATAAAGATTTGGCCAGCAATAGGTTAGTTAGGAAGTCAATTTCTAAAAGTCGTCCAACACATGCCAGTATGTAAAATGGATGTTAAACCGATGATGATGATGATGATCATCATCATCATCATGATTGTGATGATGATGATGATGATGATGTCAGAATCTTTGCAAAATATTTCACTTCTGAGATTTGTTTACGTCAGTGGATTTAGCTATCTGTGCCCCTATTTAGTTGCATCCTTATGAGGGTAGAGTCAGATACAAGTGTGACAGAAGTTCGGTTTAATGGGGAGGAAATACAGCTCCCCAAAAAGGGACACTGTAGATTGAGACAAAAATAAAATTTGCCTCAGCGTTTTAATGCGATTTTTTTTTTTCATAAGTATTTCCTATGTTGCTAGGAAAGTTTGATTTTTGTGTTGTAGTCAGAATTTATTTCGTCCACTGGAGTAGACTGCTTTAGAACTCATCCTGTGTTCCATGTTAATTTTTTATCAACTTCCGTCACCTGGGATTGAACATATAACCTCTAGATGGAAATCACTATAGAATATCTCTTATTTCATTGAAAAAAAAAGAAGTTGTTTTTACTAATGAGTCACCACTTATCAAGACCAAAAGCCACTCGAGGATAAGGGTTAATGAAATGGAATGATTGTCAGTTAAAAGATTAAGAATATTATGAGAGGATTGAAAATGATTAAAGGAATGAACTAAGTTTGATTATTTATGGGGACGATTTATGACAAGTATTTGTTGGCATTGGATTTGTAAATGACTATGTTATAATCTGCAGGGAAGCAGTCCTGTGGTAATGAGTTTCACAGACAGGATACCCTTGGAAAGAAACTCTGTTCATGGAAATTCTGCCTGAAGCTAGGCACATGGAAGAAGAAAGGAAAGTTTTTTTTCCTTTGTGGTAATAAGACGAGTTCTTGCTGTGAATGCCCTACAAGGAGGAAGCAGAGATCGGAGCTCAGTCAAGCGTGTTATATGAAAATAACAATAGAGTAGAGAAAGACTGGCAACGTCTCTTCTTTGAGAAAGGGGATGTGAGGAACAGAAGAGATCATCCCTCATTCGATTTCGAAATCGATTTTGTACTTTGTCAAGACCAAAAAAAGTGGTCTGTGGAGCTCCTCTCCAGATGTGGCAGAAATACTCTATCTGAGCCAACGCTTTTAATCATTAGGCTATGTGTTGAATAGGAAAATAATGAGCGTTTTTCTGAGATGTATAAACCTACAGTGCAAAGCTGCCGGTTTTCAGCATATTCCTTGGTTTATTCATTATGTAAGATGAAGACATAGTTTTCAATCACTGATGGAACACTGATATGTGCGGTTGCATGTGGGGACTTGCCTGGCTATCCTACCAAACCGTTATTTGATAGCAGAAATATCGACATTGACTGTTTCAAGAGAAACACTTCTTTTCTTGTGACAGCCTGTGTATGAGAGAGAAAGAATTGTTGGTCTTTTTATGACAAATTTTTGCTTTTAAAAAAAATTTATGTTTTTGCTTGTTACTTTAATACAAGCCAATGACATTAGTTTGGTTTAGAAAATTTCACTCATCACATGACTGCCTGCCTCGTTTTATGGCCAAAAGTTGAGTCATCAGCACATAAACTAATAAAAATATGAACACTAATAAACATAGAAATTAATAAAATTAACAATAAAATTATGAGGAAACTGCACGTGTGCATGTGTGTGTGTGTATTTTTTGTGTCAACGTAACTTTCATAATTATACATTAAATTACTTTTTTACTTACTATTAAATGAATATTTATTGAAAAGTTAATACAGACCATGCTAAGTAATAATCAGTTCAATAACAGTCTCCTGGAAGTTGAAGGTTCAATCCTCAGTACAGGCACAAAACTAATAAGTAAAGTAAAGGAATGCAGTTACAGGGAGAGATTGGACAAATTAGGATTGACTACTTTGCTGGAGAGAAGAATGAGAGGTGATATGATTGAGACTTTCAAGATAATAAATGGCTTTTTTAACTATGGTGGGCATTTTTTTAGTATTTCTCCTCGATCTGGAAGGTTATTGTCAAGGCAGTTTTCAAAAACTAGATCTGTTAACCAGTTACGTTTTTTTTGCTCACAGAGTAATATGTTTTTGGAATAAGTTGCCAGATCGGATTAAGAACAGAAATAGCGTGGATCAGTTTAAGATGAGGTTGGATTAATTCAGAGAAAGGGGTAGGAGGGAGAAATTGAGGGGGCACTTTTGGGAGTTGTCAAATGAAATATTTAACAGAATTTGATCTGCATATCGATACTGTACTAAGAGTTTTATTTAAAAAAAAATTTTTTTTTTTTAAACAGTTGAATTGAGAAGATAGTTAAAGAGGAGATGCCCAAGGAGGCATAACAAACAAATAAATAAATAAATACTAAGAATATAATTAAAAATTACTTAACTTCTACCCGATCATGGCTGATGGAACAAGAACATGGATTAAATAAAGGGTTCAGATTGGAATTCTGTACAGAATTCTCGACTATGACATGAAAATTCTCGAGTTTGATAAAACACATCTGAAGAAGGTCGGAGATTACATCGGCTGAAACGTTGTGAGAATAACATCCAAGATGAGAACAATAGTCCGAATAATCCAAATAATACAAATTATCAATCCCCATCTTTACGATTTCGAAACATAATATCAAAAATGCAATAGCGTAAAATAAAACAAACTTTTCAAAGTGCATTATGCATAGTCATTAGTTTCCTGGTTCGCTGATCCAGATTTCTGAGTTCGCTTTTGGTCCAGTTTATGAATGGCTCAGAGTATCTTACTAGGAATGATACTAGTATTTATGCATTTTATTAAGTTACTAATTATTATTATTATTATTATTATTATTATTATTATTATTATTATTATTATTATTATTATTATTATTATTATTATTATTATTTACTCACTAGATTTAACATGTGTCATTATCAGTGATTACTCACTGACAATAAAAAGTGGTGTTCCATGGAATCCGAGTGACAAAAAAATATCCCCAGATTTTCAGCACTCTCTGTCTCTTTCAATAACCATTGCAAATCACTTTGCATTATGGCCGCAGCTGTTTACTATTGATTTCTCGTTGATAACGACTGCTGACTGTCTCTGGAATATGAGCGGCAACAATCCTTTTTAAGGTTCCAATACTCTCCACACCTTTGCAGTGGGGGTCTTAATAGTGCTCTCTCCTCTTCTATCATGGCATCCTCCTTGACTTCATAACTTTTTTGTGTGATACCAACCGAGACTGATGCCACCATTTTTTTGGTGGGGGGAGGAGGATGTCAAATTATGGGATTTCTGGAAGTTTCCTTGAGTTTGTCCAATGCTTTTTTTCTATAATTTTAGTTCTATTTCTATTCCAACTTAACTGTGATTGGGTTGGTTTCTGCACTCAAGGATTTTCCTCAATTATTATTATTATTTTAGTGGCTTCCCACCAGCAAAAGTACCCCCTTAAAGTCCAACCCTTCCTCACTATGGTAGTGTCAGAGCTATACCACCTGGAACTTTGGTTCCTGGCAGGTCTACCCATGGCAGACAGGTCTGGCACCTAGCGGTATTAGGACCACAAACCAATTAACAGGGCTCTGGCGAAAATTCAGGAAGAGTTGACATCAGGATCCATCATCCTCTAGTCGTCTCTGTCTCTGCGTGTTGCAAGCAAAGACGTGTTAGGCGCGGAAGCACAAATCAATGAAGTGCGGGTGACAACTTTGTATCTGTGCCATTCCTTTGAGTGTTCTGGGCCAAACCTTCCTTGACTTCGTATGCAACTGCTGAGCCTTGTTGGTCCCGGCATCTGGAGTAAGACTTGCAATCTAGCAGATCTTAGGAAAAGCTGCGACCAACGAGGAGGACTTCATGCAGACCAGGCAAACCTGAGACATGATCTTAACAACAACAACAAACAACAACAACAGCAACAGCAACAGCAACAGCAGCAGCAGCAGCAGCAGCAGCAGCAACAACAGCAACAGCAACAGCAGTAGCAGCAGCAGCAACAGCAACAACAACAACAATAACAACAATAACAACAATAACAACAATAACAACAACAATAACAACAATAACAATAACAATAATAATAATAATAATAATAATAATAATAATAATAATTTTCAACACTCTCTGTCTCTTTCAATAACCATTGCAAATCACTTTGCATTATCGCCCCAGCCTTTACGAATTGGACCACAATGAGAAGTGGTATGAGCATAAGCCAGAAGAGAATGACAATGTCAAACTTCTTTGGGACATGCGCATGCAAACTGACAAGGTTATTGAGCATTCTAAACCCGACTTAGTCTTTCTGAACAAAAACAGGAGAATTTGTTTAATTATTGATATAGCCTGCCCCTTCGATACCAGAGTGCAGGAGAAAGAACACGAAAAAAAAAAATATCAAGATCTAAAATGGGAATTAGTTAGACTATGGAAGTGTAAAGAAGTAAAGGTGATCCCCGTTGTAATTAGAGCGCTTGGAACCATAACGAAAAGCCACTATAAATGGCTTAAACGAGACAATTTCTTTTCCAATTCTGCAAAAGGCTGCCTATTAGGAACGGCGAAAGTGTTAAGGTACAGCTTGAATATCTAAGGTCAATGGAATTGACTTGATGTTCAAAAAAACAAAAAACAAAAAACAAAACCCCAACTAAAAACATCCAAAAGTTGAGACTACTATGAATAATAATAATAATAATAATAATAATAATAACAACAACAACAACAACAACAACCACCACCACCACCACCACCACTAGCAAAAGCAGTTGGTGTCTCTGCCATACAACTAGTTCACCGTGTCAGTGGAAGTGACCTAAATCAATCTCAAGATAATAAAAGCGTTGAAATCCTATATTTTTCTCATTATCTTTATTAGTGTTTAAAAAATCTTGACACTTTCAGAATAAACATTTCAGATTCGTGAAACACAAATTTGAAAAAAAGAAACCATTAAACATTTGAAAAGTATCATCCAAAGTTTTAATTTCAAAATCATTCTGCGCTCTATAATGTGTATATATATATATTTGTATATCCTCCACTCTATAATGAAGGGCAATGTGTATTTATTTGTAAATATATATCTTGTATACATTCTTGAATCACTAGAACAAGACTTCTGCTTTGTATTATTTTGATTATTCGACTACTCTTCTAATTTTGGATGTTATTTTCACAACGTTTCAGCCGATGTAACCTCCAACCTTTTTTAGGTGCATCTGGTCGAACTTGGAAATCTGTATGGAATTTCGAACAGAACTCTTTATTTAATTCACGGAAGTAGCTTGCTCTCGTTACGTCAGCCATGACCGGGTAGAAATTTCAACCTCCAAAAGACTGTCACTTAGAAATGATTATTACATAGCACTTATATCCGTTGTACCACGGGTAATATTATTATCAACAAAACTATTGCACATATATAAGAAAATATGACAATACAAGTTACAAATGTATATTACATAATATTAATTTATTATAAATTGTTTATAAAATAAGTATGCAAATTAAGAATACATATAGCTGTTTGTGGGTGTTTGTAGATTATTGTATTTCAGAATGTCTTGTTTTATCATAGATTTGGCTAGGAAGTAAGTGTAGTATCTGTTCCGATGGATACTGCACCCCATAGACTGGTATTGTCTTGGCCTTCGGGGCTTGATTTACGCCGGTCTATGGGTCTGTCCTGTGCAGTTCTAGGAGGTCCACCCTCCCAGGCTTTGCCTCCCCTCTTTGGGGAGGAGTAAGTTTATTGCTTACTGTCTGAGGCGCCTCTACCGGGGAATGCCGACGGGGCTGCCCAGGCAATTTTTAAATGGCCAGAGTGCTCACCTCTCGAGCGCTGGCTTATCTAATCCCACTTTCCCAACCTTGTGTCACATCTTACCTTGTGGGAGGTAGATAAATAACATCATAGATTTGGCTAGGAAGTAAGTGTAGTATCTGTTCCGATGGATACTGCACCCCATGGACTGGTATTGTCTTGCCCTTCGGGACTTGATTTACACCGGTCTGTAGGTTTGTCCTGCATAGTTCTAGGAAGTCCACCCTCCCAGGCTTTGCCTCCCCTCTTTGGGGAGGAGAAAGTTTATTGCTTACTGCCTGAGGCGCCCCTACCAGGGAATGCCGACGGGGCTGCCCAGGCAATTTTTAATGGCCAGAGTGCTCACCTTTTCGGGCGCTGGCTTTTCAAGTTTCACTTTCCTGACCCGACCGTGGGTCACATCTTACCTTGTGGGAGTAAGATAAAACTGGCCTTTTGCCTAACCTCCTGGAGAGGAGGTAAATAAATCATAGAATTCAATTGTTGCTTTTTCTATAAATAAAATCTCTTAAAAACAATTGGCGATTATTTAAGTAGGATCAAGTCATAGGGTGAATGCGGTATTTTGGTGAGAGTGTATAGCGTAAGGTAAGGCCAAAAGTATTTGACAGAATTGTATGACCACGGACCCTCTCCCCCCCCTCTCGCACCTTCTACCCCAAAACGATTTGGGTTTCATGCCTAAGGCAAAAAATGAACTTTATAATTATTGTTTTTGTTAGAAAAAAAAAACAACTTGCTATCGATGTCAATTTTTGTCTAAATAAAATCATAGAATTAAATAAGTATAACCCATTTTGATGTTTATATAGTTTGGATAGGTGGAAAAACATTCTCGCATTTATTCATTTAGATAAAGATAATTAAACGTTGCTAACTTATTCATTCTTTTAATTGATAACCTAACACTGAAGTGTACATTTAATTCAATTTAATTTAATTTATTTAATTTAGTATATTTAATTCAATCTTCTAAATGAATAAATGCGAAAGTTGTGTCCACTTATCCGAAGTATATTAACATCAAAACAGGTCAGGCTCAATGATACGACATAATGCTTTGAAATTCTGTATACATAGTTATTCACTAAAACTAACACAAAAAATGTGCATGCTTCATTTGCATACTTATTTCTAAAACAGTTTCTAATAAATTATTACTCTGTGTTTTACATTCATAACTTTTATTATCTTATTTTTCTTATATATACACAATATATTGTTGATATTAATATCATTGTTATTATTAACAATAATATAACAAGCCGCGCGTGCGTGGTCCCCCTCTGTATGTGACTCGATGTGGCGAGTGTAAAATGCAATAAATTAGGGCAATTTGGGGCATTTTTGACCCCCTTTTGACCCCCTGGGGGCGCGAACCAAAAGTTTTCTGAGGTCAAGGATGCTCATTTTATATCCAGAACAATTGCCTCTACGTTTTGGCCAAGTTTCAGAAAAATTGAATGGATGGATCAAACGTTATGGGAGAAAAGGGTCATTTTTTTGACATTTTGGAGGCTTTTGACCCCCTGGGGGCGCGAACCAGATTTTTTCCAAGGTCAGCGATACTTATTCTCTATTAGAAACAATTGCCTCCACATTTTGGCTAAGTTTCAGAGAAATTGAATGGATGGATGAAAAGTTATGGGGCAAAAAATGTCATTTTTTTGCCATTTCGCGCTTTTGACTCCCTGGGTGGCTAACCAGATATTTTTTCAAAATTCGGAGAATGTCACTTTCTAACCTGACCAAAGTTACAACTTCATGCAAAATTTCAGAGAAATTCAATAGATGGTTGCGGAGAAAAATCCGGACGGACGGACGGATGGACGGATGGACGGACGGACATGTCTCAAAACATAAGTCCCCTGACCAATAATCTACTATATAAAGTGGAGTTGATTTCCCCCCTTCGAATTCTAGAGTAAGTAAAAAAACTACTGCATCAAACGCTTTGCAAATCGTCACTTCATACGCCAATTTACCTAGACCGTGTTCCCAGCAACTTAAACATATTTAAAAAATCTAACATTAATTCCTATTATTTATCCCCAACTAATAACTCTCACAACTCGATAATCCAAAGAGAGGGAAGCACATTAAATTCTTGCTAACATTTTATACCTGTGACTCCCTTCAAACACCGCTTAGAGATTATTTCACAAGGTAATGCATTCCTGTTACACCGCTTTAGAATACGCCAAACAGCCAATCAGCGATCAGCTTACTTAAGTAGAATAAATAGTGGTAGTGGTTGTGACCCAACGGGTTACAGGTACGTCTCGTAAGTTATAAAAGCAATGGCCTGTGTTGTGTGCGTGTCAATGACACTGCTGTCACTGACATTTTTAAAGAAATTTAAATGAATGACCTAAAAAATTCCAAATACCAAAATATCTCAAAATAATAAAAACATTAATATAAATAAATGTTGCCGACGTCTTATTTTTAAACTACAATAAAATAATAAAAAGTTCCTACACTTTTAGATAATAGACTCATTGTTATATTCTCGGTTTGTCAGTGTTGACAAAAGCAAACACAGCTTTATGAAAATAAAAGGCTTTCTTTAGTACTTGTATTTATATGGGTTGCATATCTTCAACATTACTCTTAGACAAAACATTATTTATCTTTATTTTTTTGGGTTTATGTGGAAGAATACTCGTCTCAGGACGGGTAAAATTAATTCCCCGAGCAAAACAATTTTGCACCACTTTTATGTGCCTTTACGATAATTAAAATCAAGATATAATGATACTAAACCTTATGTCTAGAATTCTACACGACATTTACCCAGCAGAGATATTATCCTAAGGACAAATCGATTATGCTTGTATGGTCATGTGGAGCATTTGTCCTTTTGGATAAACCGTTGTAGAAGCATGGACGTCTTGATTTGCAGAAAGAAACCAGAGGTTGGAGCTCAGTCGAGCACCTTCCATGGAAATAACGATAGTGTAGAGAAAAACTAGGAACGTCTTTTCTGTAAGAAAGGGGCTGTAGGGAAGAAAAAAAAAAAAATTACCTCCCCAGGAGGTTAGGCACAAGGCCAGTTTTATCTTACTTCCACAAGGTAAGATGTGACCCAAGGTCGGGTCGGGAAAATAGGAACTTGAAAAGCCAGCTCCTGAGAAGGTGAGCACTCTGGCCATTAAAAATTGCCTGGGCAGCCCTGTCGGCATTCCCCGGTAGGGGTGCCTCAGGCAGTAAGCAATAAACTTACTCCTCCCCAAAGAGGGGAGGCAAAGCCTGGGAGGGTGGACCTCCTAGAACTGCACAGAACAAACCCACAGACCGGCGGAATCAAGTCCCGAAGGGCAAGACAATACCAGTCTATGGGGTGCAGTATCCATCGGAATAGATACTACACTTTCTTCCTAGGCAAAATGCCAAGAAAGTGCGGGAAGAAAAGAGATCATCCTCCACTAGATTGCCAAGTCGATTTTGTACTCCGTCAAGACAAGAAAGGGTACTCTGTGTGGCCCTTCTCCAGATGTGGTAGCAGGACTCCATCTTTTTAAATATCTTTTTACTTTCGTTCACCCTAAACAAGGCACAATGCCACTGAGACGTAAGGAGTTACTGCGAATTATGGGCGTCCTAAGTGATGAGTTGTGCAGCAAGATGTTTGTTCACATTACATTTAAACTTCTGCATGTTGGTGCAGCCAGGAAAACAGGGAGCAGGAAGGGAATTCCAAAGGCTAGCAGTTTGAGGAAAGAAACTATTAGAGTAGAAAACCCTCTGGTATCTGGGGACCTCTACAGTGAAGGGGTCGGATCTTACTGACTGACGGGTTTAGCGGTGGTATTTAAGTCGAGGGAGTACCAGTGCAGCAAGTTCATCGGAGTGCATTCCATCAAAGTGCTTGTAAATGCAACATTGGGGCGATGGGACAGGCGCTGCAGCTTGTTAGATAGTGTGGGACCTATTAGATTCAGAGGCTCTGCTCCTGTCCAAGATGGCTAGGCTAGTGGTTGGTGCACCAGCTCAGATGTGAAAACAATACACCATGAATGGGTGAATAGTGGCTTTGTAGAGATATAGGATACTGGAAGGCGTCAGAAGTTTTCTAGCTCGGTAGAGGGAGCCCACCTTCCTTGCAGCAGCCTTGGCAATGTTTTTTTTATGCATTTGTTCAAATTCATGTAATCTGTGAATGTTAGGCCGATTAGTTTGAATAATGAACTCTCAGGTAAGATACGTTTAGCCATGGCATCGTTGGTTGAAAAAGTTTCTTGTAATTGTTAAAGGAAAGGAGCTTTGTCTTTTAAAATTTTTTCTTTTCATTCATTTGCTGGGGACGGGGCATTCTTCCAAATGCCATACGATCACCCGCTATTTACAGACTCCAACCGAGAGCTCTTTTCAGGATTCTGGCTGTTCCCTTGAGTGCAGTTGTTTGGATTTCTTTTGCACTTGGTTCACCAGGTATACTTGCTAAATACTTTTTCAAGTTCTTCTTCATGAGTCCAGTGGCTCCTGAGTAGCATTAAATGTTATGTCTTATGACGTATCTGACTCTTATATCGGTAGAGGATTGCATCAGGAGTCGAGTACTTTCTGAAGCTATAAAATGATCTTACCATTTTTCCAACGACCTTAGCAACACGTTCGATTCCTCATTCAATCCCGAGCAACGCCGGGTATTCCTGTTAATTTATATATAAAATTTTTTTATTGTAAAGCAGGCAAAAAAGAAAAGAAAAGAAAAGAAAAAAAAAATTGGCTTGGATTTAAATTAGAAAAAAAAAACCCAACTATTCTACAGTGTGAAAAAATATGTATGAAATTTTTTATCTCAATTTAAAAAAGACTCCCCAAAATTGTCTGAAAAAATGTGTGACCCACTCTTTCGATCGGCCTCATTCTTTCATTCAGTGTCTGGAAATAGTTTCATTGTGTAGAAAGAAATGGTCTAGTTAGGATGAGGGTGGCGGTAGCAGTTAGTGTTGGTGGTGATGGCGGCTAAAGGATGTGTCATCTATTACTTAGCAGGAGATGACAGAAGAGGTGGGGTGTGACGGCGCTGTGATGGTCATGGGACATGGAAGTAAGGCTTATATAGTGAGCAAACTTTCTGGTCACATGGCTGTGAATAATATATATATATATATATATATATATATATATATATATATATATATATATATATATATATATATATATATATATATATATATATATAAGGTAAAAACAACCTCTTGGAATCAGAACATATCCGGTCAAAGATATCAGATTTTGTATACACAAAGGGCTCGATATCCTGCCGGGTAGCGCTTTATAATAATAACAATAATAATAATAATAATAATAATAATAATAATAATAATAATAATAATTGATATTTAAAAGAGATTTATCGCAAAACTTTACTGCAGTTTAACGGTAAATCCGATTTTCAGAAGTGAATTTCTATTCAACACGTCTGTATACATGTGAATGCAAGTTGAAAAGGTTTAATTTAAATGTGTACAGATGAAATTGTGTTTTGAAGCCCAAATAACATCTTTTAAAATAAATATTTATTTATTTAAATTCAACTAAGTTTCGACTGTAAAAAGTCATCTTCAGGAAGTAGTAACAATTTTTCTTTTCCTTTTTCTTTTTTTCGTGACATAATATCACTATGGTCTTGCAACGGTGAATTTCTTTTTCAAATATCTTTTCGATATTACCCAACACTTTCAAAAAGGAGGATCAACTGCTAATACGTATACAAATGTGTTGAATTGAAATTGCCCCCCCCCCCCACACACACACATATATAGTGTTTTTATTCACTTTCTACAATTTCACCGAACCTTTTCAACGGAAACTCACCACCCGGACAATTGTATTTCTTTTTCACGAAATTTTCTTTTCATTCAGTACGTTTTTTGACAAAAATTATTTTAATAATTTTTAAAAATAATTCTCATATTTTTCAAATATTTGAACTTTGGTTTTTTCGAAAGCCAACTTATCCATCTGTATTTCTCCTCTGATGATAAGATTTCGATCTTTGAAAAGCCTTGGCTTAAGGAAAGGAAAATAAACACTAGTTTATTACTGACAACCTTGCATTGAACAATTGAAATTTGAAATAAATTTGGACAATCGTCGCATATTTATCAATCTTTTTTCTTCTATCTCTCTCTATATATATATATTAATTCATGTATCCACATAAAATGTTATAAGGAGATATAATATTTTATGTATTAATTTTCAGTATTTACTTCAACAGTGCTCAATACATGTGTAGAGCTTGGTAGTAAGTTATGAAAGTATATTTATGGCAATTAAGCTACACAGAGGCTTCCGCATTTCATCCTCGTAGGCTAAAATGCATGGAATTCATGCTACCAGGTGTTTTTATATATACACGTGGTGTTTAGCATAGCTAGCTAACCAATCAGATTCTTTGTTATTCTCTCTCACGGGTTAATGTGTATGTCAGGCAATGGCAGGGCTTATCACAAACAAAGGTTCGGTTGACTTTTACTTTCTATTCTTTTGTTGTTTTCTATAAGAGTGACTCACCCTTTTTGTGAATGTGTCGAATTAATAGGTGATCTTATTTTAACACATGTGTGCTTTTCTTATTTCTATTTTTAGGTGTCGGATTAGCTATGTTTTTTATTTAATTATTTATTTATTTTATTTATTTATTTCATTTATTATATTTATTTAATTTATTTATTTTTATATTTTTTTCGTATGTGTTGTTATCCCAAAGTAAAATGTATTCTGTGTATGCAATGGTTTGATATTTCACTTCTACAGTTTAATAGGTTTTGGGGAGTCTTTGAAGTTTAGAATTTACAAATTTCTCATTTAGACATAATCTACATGGGTTGCTTAAATTTATACATGTACTGGCCTATCATACTATTTTCCACTCGATTATTGGTGAGTGTTCGCTTTCTTTGAGCTCCCAGTAATGGGGCGCTAGTACTGTTTTTAATCTGCATTTTTTTTGTTATTAAATGTGCTTTTGTAGTCATAATATCTGATTTTAAAGCCTAGAGAGGTCATACCAACGTAGTACTTCTTGTTATTCATGCTTTTGTTGGAAAATATTGTGGCTTGGTAAACAATGCTTTTGATTAGGCATTTATTTTGTAGTGGACAAAGTGCACGAGTTCTGCAGTTACACCTTTTCTCTTCATATATGTGATGTTTTGGTCGTTTTCGTAAGCAAATCTGCCTTTGCCATCGCAATAGAATTTGTTTCTCGACTTATTGTAAAAAGAGAAATCGGAATCGAAATCGAAATGGAACACAAAAGTAAACCACCCACACCAATGCATGTTTACGTTGAGGATTATAGTAAGCAGAAAATGACTAAGGTTATATGTTTTGGTTGTCTTGGCGACGTATTCTATAATCAGTCATAAACGGAACGGTAAAACGATATTTACACAAACCATGTTTTATTTTTTATTTCATCCCTCGTGACTGAAGCAGGCGAAAAAAGTCAAAATTTAGATTCTTTTGGGTTGCCAGACCAATCGAATTAGCTAGCAAACTTATTTTAAAAAGAGGAATCTGAAACTGAATGGAAAAAGAAATTAACACACAAACCAAAACATATTGTAGTTTAATGTCATAGTATTAATCTGTTTTCCACTGAATGAAGATGTGGCAAAAGGCTGGAAGGTGGGGTTAGAAACGCCAGCGTACTAGCCATGTTAGCATTCCCCGATAGGAGTGCCTCAGGCGATTGGCGATTGGCGATAAATCAACCATTTCCCAAAAAGAGAAGGTAAAGCCTAGGACGTTACAATACATCAGCTCAACAGAGCAGGTCAGCAGGTGCCGCAGTAGCCCACTCTGTCAGACTGATTGTTGAGGATGTATCCAAGACTGATATGAAGTGCCAAAAGGAATTTTGACACATCTAGTTTAATGTCAGTCAGTGCAGTCGAATTAAGCAAACGAAAAAGTTCTAATTTATAATTTTGATTGCCATCGCAATCGAATTAGTTTATAGAGTAATTCGTGGAAGTTTTTCATTTTAAGCCGGCTTTCTCAACGGACTAGCTTTAAACATTTTCGCTGCCTTTTTTCCCCACTTTAAAACACTTTCCATTGTTATCTCTGCCCAGGAAGTATTTTTAATGGCGAATATTTTCCACCTCAATCTTCTCTGAGCCTACCTGCTTCCACGAACGTACCTCTTATTGGACTTTTTACCCTTTTGGATTTTCTATTTTCGCCGTACCTGAAGTTGTGGCATCTTGGATTTTAACTTTGAATCCTCTCTCATTATTTATTGTGCCGTTAATGACCCACCTATCTACACCTTATTCTCTCCGCTGGACTTTTCGACACCGGACTTTTTAGCAATCAGACATTTGCTTGCATTCGGGCAGAGTTTTGCCCTGCGTTTTCTTTCCCTACAACTTTTATTTCTTTTTTTCAAATTTTAAATCTTGGCCATTGCCAACTTATCTATCCCAGCAACTTCCTCTGATGATAAGATTTTGATCTTTGAAAAGCCTGGCTTAAGGAAAATTTAACTTGAATAAATTGCCTTTTTGCGGAATATACCTTGCTCTGAGCATTTGAATTGAATTTTGATTTGGCTTTTGCTTCTCTAATTCCTTTCCATTCTTCTTCATATCTACCTGCTCTATCCTGGATATTGAGCTGTATACTCTTCACAATAGGTTTTACCTCTCCTAAAAGTTCGCTTTTAGTACACCTCTTTATATATATATATATATATATATATATATATATATATATATATATATATATATATATATATATGATTTCCCGATGAAATGAAACATGGACACCTCTGTGTAGATTACTAGCCATAGATATATCCATACTACTACTACTACTACTACTACTACTACTACTACTACTACTACTACTACTACTACCAATAAGCTCTACTCACATACTGAGCACTGTTAAAGTAAATACGTAAATACTGAAAATATATACGCAATATATTGTATCACTTGATAATATTATATGTGTATACATGAAATAATATATATATATATATATATATATATATATATATATATATATATATATATATATATATAAGAGATTATATCAATATAAATTTATATAGATCAAAATGATTTCAGAAGGGATCGAATTTCAATTACAGAAGACAAGCTAAATATTTAGCATTAAATAGAGCTTATAGACATATTTATTTTAAGATTTATTATTATACCATATTATAATAATTTATACCAAAAGCAAGTCATCGGATTTATACATATCACCTCCACATCTTCACTACCGACCCAAATATAACCTACATTCACATCCCCATAATCCCTACCAATCACAAATAACATGAATTAATATGTACATCATTATATTTATCGCATACCCTTAAACAAAATAAAAAGATATATATGACCAAGATTTAAATATAACTGATACACACAGGCTTTCTGATAGACTCATGAACGTAATTAGGTATAAGTTAACAAAATTAATTAAAAATACAATGACCCTCCATATGATCTCAGACATGTACCAAAACATATATTATAATGGCCCATCCTCCCGATTTGATACCCCTTATGTTAGCATTTTTTCACTAGTAACGATAACCCCTACTCTATTAGACACCAGCTCTCCCTAAACTAATAACTACAATATATTAACAGGTTTATACTCAAACATAAGGGAGGGCCTGTGGGCGAGTAGTTATAGCACTTGCCTTTGGGCTGGACGACCCGGGTTCAATCCCACTCACGGCATGCGAAAACTCCCTCTGTCCACCCATGAATATGAATGTATAGGTTCGGAATGTGCAGTAAATGGGTACCTGACTAAAACTCAGGGAAGGTTCAAGGCAGCGGAAGGAGAGGGATGGGCTCCGCCTTCCATATGCTTAACAAATCACCGCCGCTACGGCCATGGTGTGCGATGTCGGCAACGACACTCGTGCGCGTCCAGGCTATGTGACCGTTACCTTTTACCCACCAAATAAATATAAATATAGCAAATAAATCCTCTAATAACAGTAATACAGTTAGTTTATAAGAGTCGGCCACACCAGAATTTAACCCACTCGCCGATCTATAAATAAATCACACTACACACCTTCAACCCAAAATACGAATACGTCGTAGAAACAGAGAAACATACAGCATCCGTAACCAACAATTAATTTATTGTTAAATTTACTAAGTTACAATTAAGACTAATACATCGATATAGACCACTCCCGTAAACTGGGTACTTTCCCCAAAAGAGACACTTGAGAGAATTCACAGGACGATGAAAACGATAATCATCGGATTCCATTTTTTCGTAGTCTTTATTTCGTGAGTCACCGAAGATTTGAGATGGGTTATAAGGGCCTTTTTTCTAAACAGTAAAGGTCTACCCGTGTCGATGAAACCATGGTGTGTCTCTGGAATATGTAATGCATAGTTCTTAAACAAATAATTTTTATATATATATATTGTTGTTGTTTTTTGTCGATCGAGTATGAACATTTTGAAAGAAAAAGTGAAAAAGATTTGATGATAATAATAATATATCTTGAACTTAAAACTACAAGTGAATAGAGTCAAGTAATAGAATTTCCCTTTGTTTCGAGAAAAAAAGGAAAAAAAGATATATATAAATTAAATTGAATATGGATGCATCTTGATTTTTTTCTTCAGCCTGATTGTAGTGAATGAATATGAATGTATAGGTTCGGAATGGGCAGAAATAATTTTCGGATAGTAAAGTGTTTTTAGATGAAATCTGGAATATTTTCTGAATATAATAATAATAATAATAATAATAATAATAATAATAATAATAATAATAATAATAATAATAGGATATACAGAAGATAAAATTTAGTTCAGTGGTTAACACGCTATGTCAAACAGAGATTATATTCAGATGATATAATTAATATTTTGTAATCATACTCCAAAAATCAGCACTCAACAATATTTCTCCATATGTACATGTGTTTCAGAAAATACTCCAAAAATCAGCACTCAACAATATTTCTCCATATGTACATGTGTTTCAGAAAATCTGTATTATAACTATTATTTGACGAATTTATGATTCTTCTCTTCAGCTTATGTTCTTTATCAATTCCAATTCAGGTAAATCAGAATTATGTAATGGTATTTTTTGTTGGTCTTCCTACATACAGAAGTATTTGAACTATAAACACCATTTGTTAGTTAGATTATTCGTTTTTTGGGGGGTGAAATTAAGCTCCGTTTTATGAAGAAAAAAAAACGATTACAAACTATGTTAAACTTTTTGTCAAATAGGAGATTGTGCCCATATTATGCCCATTTCCCCTCTTAAAAACTATTTAAAATTCTTCAAAGAAACTGAAATTTGGGGAATATTTATTAATCAATGTCTAATACCTATTGTTAAAATTTCACAAAAGTCGGAGTCATCTGAATGTTTACAAAGGGTTTCCATCCCCTTTTTATCGCCTGTGCATAAAACTAAATAACACTAAATACAGCCCACATTACAACCCTTCACAGATAGAAGCTGTGTTTCAAGATTCATAATGATCGGTTAATTCGTTTAGGAGTGGATCCTATACATACAAATAGATAAACATATACACATACCTAACTTTATATATCTATATGATAGAAGAGAACGTCTGTGTGTGTGTCTGCCCGTTTATACAAAGACAAACTAGAGTGTGTTCTTAAAATATAAAAGTTTATACATGCGTAGAAATTTCATAGGAACATGACAGGATTAGTCCTGGCATTCTACAGCCCTTTTAAGGAAGTTACAGGCCGTTTTCTAATCATTTTAATTATAAATATAATACTGTATAATAATAATAATAATAATAAGTGTAATTTAAAAAGACTACTTAAACATTCCAATTGCTCAGTTGGGCAAAACTCAGACTCACAATCTCGCGTGTGCTGATTCGATCCTGCCTAGGTTGTCTTTTTTTAAATGAAAATAAAAATCTTTTTTCCTTTTTTTTCCTTTTTTTTAAAATATAATAAAATGTAAATTAAAAACATCTTAGATTTTGGTATATTTAGTACATAACTCATCTCTGTCTGTCTGTCTGTCTGTCTGTCAATCCGTCTGTACCTCTCTCTCACTTCCTCCCTCTCTATCTCCCTTTCTCTCTCCCCATTCTCTCTCTCTCTCTCTCTCTATCTATCTATCTATCTATCTAACTATCTCTCTCTCATATATATATATATATATATATATATATATTTTTTTTTTTTATTTTTATTTTTATTCCTATATAATTTTATTGCTAGATACCATATCACAGAATGGTTCTTGGGTGTAGTGTTTGAATAGTATTATTATTATTATTATTATTGTTATAATTAATGTTATTTGATATGCAAATTACTATATCACACAGTAGTCTTAAGGGTAATATATTATTATTATTATTATTATTATTATTATTATTATTTATTTATGTATATATTAGTGAAATTTAAGCTGAATTATTTCTACACTTAATTATTGGGGAAATGGTCGTTTAATCAGTACCATTCAAGAGCCATGAATATTATAACTGTTCTGTTTTTAAATCTCCGAAACAGTTACATGGTAAACAGCTGATGATCGCCGTTTTAATATTTCACACTTAAGTTAAGGTCCCATGTTTTTGTTTCATTGTTAGATACTTGAATCCCCCTTTCTTTTTTATTTATGAATTTTCCAACGAATGCTAAGTCTGCGATATCTTGGATTTAGTTAGTTTCTCAGGGAATTTAAACTGCATTTTCCTTTTTTTCTTTCTTTTTTTTAAAATGACTCAAAGCTTCTTTAGACTATATATATATATATATATATATATATATATATATATATATATATATATATATATATATATATATATATAAAGAAGAACGTCTCTCTGCCTATGTTTTAGTATGAAGGCAAACTAGATATTTTATCTTATATAAGATTGTTATATATTCAAAATTTTCCCATAAACATGAGTGAAATAGTCATATATCTATAGCTGCTTTCTTAAGGAAGCTCAAGCTCCTTTTCCCACATGTTTCACATTAAAATTCATTTATTTTAAGAGGATCAACATATATGAGTATCAGCAAATTTTGTTCAGCCTGGTCAGTACAAGATGGGTGACCATTTGGAAATACTAGCCGCTGTATGTCATCTCCCTAAACTGGGATATACAGGGTGGGCCAAAATAAGGGTCCTATCTTTAAATTTGAATAACTTGAATTTGAATAACTTCCACAAAATAAAAGTTAAACTCACCAAACTTTATGTGTGTGTAGACTGACCCTTCCGAGATTTTTTGAAATAAACAAAACAAATTTTAGCCGAAAAACACTTCTTAAAACTTACAAAAACTAAAGTATTGTTTTTTACACTGTTTTGAGTTTTTTAAGCAAAAATAATGTTTTCTAAATGAGGGTACGTTCCTTAGGGCTAATACGGCTCATGCTTGCTTCGGAAGGGGTCCTTTACTTATTCTAAAAAAAAAAAATTTTTTTAAATCAATAAATAAAAAAGTTATGAATTTTTAAAAATAGGACCCTTATTTTTGCCCACCCTGTACATGCTGACTTAGGAACGCATGTGAATTTGTATTCCCCATAAACTTCCACTTTCAAAATGGGGTATTACCGGTTATTCATTCATTCAACATATATATGAAAAGGTTTGTGGTTAAGATATTAGGCTGACAACATCAAGATTACTGTTAAAGTAACCTCTCCTTAATATACTGTTGCGTATAATGCTATCCCATGTTCGAACACGGGAAACGCCGGGTAACTCTGCTAGTATGGTAAACAACTGATGATCTCTTAAATGATGTTAAGACTAGCGTAAATTCTTGGAAGCAAACTAATATAATAACTGCAAAAAAGAAATTGACTTACATGAGTGATTTTCCATTGAACGACTTGGGACTAAAATGTTTTTTTTTTTTTTTTTCCTTATATAGTTTTAATGGTTGAGGAACTTCCGAGACTAATATATATATATATATATATATATATATATATATATATATATATATATATATATATATATATATATATATATATATATATTTAAATATATATATATAATAATGTTAAGACTAGTGTAAATTCTTGGAAGCAAACTAATATAATAACTGCAAAAAAGAAATTGACTTACATGAGTGATTTTCCATTGAACGACTTGGGGCTAAAATGTTTTTTTTGGTTTTTTTTCTTATATGGTTTTAATGGTTGAGAGACTTCCGAGACTATATATATATATATATATATATATATATATATATATATATATATATATAGTCTAAAAAAGCTGAGTCATTTTAAACAAAAAAAAAAAAGAAAAAGAAAAGGAAAATGCAGTTTAAATTCCCAGAGAAACTAACTAAATCCAAGATATTGCAGACTTAACATTCGTTGGAAAATTCATAAATAAAAATAATAATAAGTAAATAAAATAAAAAGGGGGGGGGGTTAAGTATCTAACAGTGAAAAAAAAACAGGAGACCTTAACTTAAGCGTCTAATATTAACACGGGGATCATCAGCTGTTTACCATGTAACTGTTTCGGAGATTTAAAAACAGGACAGTTATAATATTCATGGCTCTCCAATGGTACTGATCAAACTACCATTTCCCCAATAATCAAGTGTAGAAAATTCAGCTTAAATTTCACTAATATATACATAAATAAATAAATAATAATAATAATAATAATAATAATAATAATAATAATAATAATAATAATAATAATAATAATAAAATATATATATATATGGTGACTACCAACTAGTGTTTTGAGTTGGACTAACTGGGCAGTGTAAGCAATTTTTTTCTCTGATCAGCTCTCCTGTGTCACTAAATGAGTTTAGCATCTCATGGGACTTACGCAGGACTAGCACATATGTTTTGTACATGCTGATAACATTATATATATATATATATATATATATATATATATATATATATATATATATATATATATAGAGAGAGAGAGAGAGAGAGAGAGAGAGAGAAAGATAGAGAGAGAGAGAGAGAGAGAGAGATAGAGAGAGAGAGAGAGAGATAGAGATAGA
>OY744543.1:37919653-37932153 GCA_963556195.1 Sepiola atlantica
ATAAAAAGTCTAGCAACTCTAAAGAAGTTAAAAAAGAAGACAGCATGTGACTAACAACAAATTTGACCTACATACCAACCACAGGAACGACTAAGGCAAAGTGATGTCAACCAATGTGTTATAACAGTACTTGAAAGTCTTTGTTACTTTTATACGTCATTTCAGAAATTCATCGGAAAGGAAATCCACCGGCGAAAACCAAGAGGCCGGAAATTATCCAGAACAATGGATTTTGATATAACAGAAACATGAATATTAAAATGTTTACTGAAAAACTCCATCCTTGAAATCAGTTTCACTATTTATATTTATTGGTGTGTTTAACTTTCTACAGAATGTTTAAAATAATGGTTTTAGATTTGATGAACAAAACAGACAATTGCTGAAATTTGAAACTTTTCAAACAATATTTGTATTTATGTGATGAGGAATTTCATTATATATATATATATATATATATATATATATATATATCTATAAGACCTGGTGTTAAAGGCGCTGATGGAGGACGTTTTGGATTAGCTTTATTAATTTATAAAATAAAATAAAATAAAGTATTTCCAAAATGTTTTGGAAACGATCGTACGCCATACTAGACTTGATATTCTAATTCTTGGAACAATTGTAATGTTCTAATTCATTGAATCCTTATATATATATATATATATATATATATGAATAAAGATAGGAATAAAATGTTCCGGCGTAATGGAAAATGAAAAAAGAAAACCAAAAAATATTATTTATGTATTCATCAACGTTTCGTCTTTATTGTAAGACTTCCTCAGGATGATTTGTCTGAAGAAATAATCATACACATATGAATTTGTTTTGCCCGCAGGCTCAGAGCAGCAGCCAATTTGGAGCAAGGAAATCAAATGTGAGAAAGCACATGGATGGCGATTGTAATAGCAGTTAGAGTATAGAGTCGTTAGGAGGGGGGGAAGAGAGGGGAGCGATATGCAACAAAAGGGTTGTCTGGGTCATGTCACCAGAGTGTTAGGTGGGTGATGAGGGAGGAGACCCAGGCAACCCTTTTTGTCCCGCGGTTTGTTTCTAGTGGGCCAGCAGTGTGATTGAGACGTGTAAATACGGTTTTAGTACAAACCCATACCGGTAATTACATCTAAAGTGTTCAACCCTAACCCTAACCCTAACCCCAGGGTGATGTAATTATTTTGTCCTAATCAAAGTGGCCCCCTCTGTATTCAGGGGGCCTACAATAATAATTAAATAATTAAATATTATTTGGTTTCACTTTTGAAGACTCATCAGTTTAGATTCAAACAATTGGTCTACCTACCAATGGGTTCGAACTTACAATCCTGGGTTTTGTAAACCAACGTATATATATACATTCTATTGAATCACAACTTATCAAGGCCATGAGCCACTCGAGGATAAGGTTTAATGAGATAAAATGATTGTCAGCTGAAAGATGAGGAAAACTATGGGAGTGCTAACATTAATCAATGGTATGAACTGATTATTACTTACGCCCCGTAACAAGAATTTGACAAGAATTTGTTGACATTGGATTTGAAGACAACCAAGTTGTAATCAGCAGGGAAGCAATCCCACAGTAATGTGTTCCACAGGCGGGAAGCCCTTGCAAGGAATCTCTATCCATGAAAATTCTGCCACTAAGCACATGTAGGAAAAAAGCAAAATATTTTTCCGATGTGGTAGATAAACTAGTTCCTGTCCGGTAGTGTATTTACTTGCAATTTGTTTTGTTTTTATTCTTTTAAACTATGCCGTTTTTTTTTTCAAAATATTTTTCTGATTAAAGAGAAGTAACTCTCTATGGATGAATACAGAGTTATGTCCCTTTTTTAAGATGTCGGCCATTCAAAAATAATTCCGATTCAGACACAGTGTTTTCTGGAAATAATTAAATCTAATTATATTTTATTCTTCTTAACAGCATGCTGTAAGGGCCCACAAGAAAATCTGACGAACCAGAATACAAAAAAACTCCATTCTTGAAATCAGTTCTGATATTTATATTTATTGGTGCATTTAAGTTGTTGCAGAATGTTAAAATAATAGTTTTCGATTTGGTAAAAAAAAAACAATTGCTTTTCAAACAATATTTGGATTTGGGGGATGAGGAATTACATTATTGTTACAACTAGCTGTACGTATCCGGTGTATTTACTTACAATTTGTTTTTTCTTCTTCTTTTTTAAAACTATGCCCTTTTTCTTTTTTCAAAAGGATAATTTTTTTAATCAAAAGGAAGTAACTCTCTATGGATGAATACAGAGTTATGTCATTTTAAAGCTGGCAGCCATTTGAAAATAATTCCAACTCGTACAAAATATTTTATTCTTCTTAACAACATACTGTAAAGGTCCACAAGAAAAACTGACGAACAAAAATAACGGAAAAGTCCATCCTTGAAATCAGTTCCACTATTTGTATTTATTGGTGCATTTAAGCTTTTATAGGATGTTAAAATAATGGTTTAGATTATATTAACAAAGAAGACAATTGCTGAAATCCGAAAATTTTCAAACGATACTTGGATTTTGAGGATGAGAAGTGTCATTATTATGTACAACTAGCACTACATAACTGGCGTTGCCCGGTAATATCTTTACTAGAAATTTCAATTTCACAAAATAATTTAATTATGAAATTGGGATGAGCTGTGTAAATGTGATCGTGGAGCCCTAGGATTACAAACTTAGATCCTCGTGACCGCCGAGTCTGGAGTGAAAGACTTTGATCAAGACTGACAGGCAGGACCCAACCTCTTACAGAGGACTAATCAAAAGTCTGTTCAAAAAGAAATCGGATGATGAAGAAGAAGAAGATATGTGTACTAGTTGTATCTACCCGGCATTGCCCGTAAGTAAAAGAAAAAAATGACTCAATTGTTTACGAAGAAACGCAAATTAATTTTTGGAAACTTTAATTTCATAATTAAATTCTTTGTAAAATGGTAGGAAAAATCCCAGCAGAGTGCTCGATTAATTAAGAATTAAAGTTAAAAATTAAGAGCATAATATTTGTTTATTTTATTTAGTTTATTTTTTTATTTCCATTAATCTTGAATTTCCTCTGGTTTTAAATCTCAACGGTCTCATTACATTAAATTTAAATTTAAACAAACACACGCAACACACTGAGCAAATAACGCGTCCCAACGAGAGTGTCATGTGACTTCACATTTCCAAAACAGATGACAACAGAAGCTGAAGAGAGCCGGATGGGTAAGACCTTCCGTGCTTGAAACCGACGGTACGAATGTTCTACTAATTTTTCTGTACCATAATATATATATATATATATATATATATATATATATATATATATATAGCATAATATGGAATGAAATAATAAAATAAAGTGCGAATCAAATTTTATTAGAATTCAAAGTTCAGGCAAAGTATCTTAAAGTCCTTAACTCATGAGTTTTCTAAGATAATTCTTCTCCTCAGAGGACCATTACCGCAGTGACATCACTGCAGGTATATATATATATATATATATATATATATATATATATATATACTAAGCCTACTTAGGAGGCAATTGTCGCCCAATATATGCGCTGCTTCTTTGAGATATCTGACTGTCCACCAAGGTCTAAAAAGAAGCAGCACATATGTTCGACAACAATCATTTCCTAAGTAAACCTAGTATAGAATTAAATACTATATTCAAACCAATAATTATAAATAGTAGTTAGAACACCAGTATATATATATATATATATATATATATATATATATATATATATATATATATATATATATATATATATATATATATATATATATATAGTGTGTCAGGTTGTATATGAAAAGAAATCAAATAAAGTGCTCGATCATATAAGAGAGCTAATATAATTTATTTAAATACTGTATATTACATAATTCAGCAATGTACCGCGGTTTCATCCAAAAGGGCAGATTTAGACATCTTTAGTAAATCTCCGTGCTCAGTGGAATGATCGGCAAACTGAAACGATTGTAGTCACGCCCGACAGGGAATGGCGTCAATTCCCTGTCGGGCGTGACTACAATCGTTTCAGCTTGCTGATGATTCCACTGGGCACGGAGATTTACTAAAGATGTCTAAATTTGCCCTTTTGGATGAAACCGCGGTACATTGCTGAATTATGTAATATACAGTATCTAAATAAATTATATATATATATATATATATATATATATGTGTATGTGTGTTACTAATATCAGATAATTATGTGCTGATTAGTCATCCGTACCGGCAGTTTCTGGAGCAGTAAGTGTTTGTAAACTACTCCTTCATTGGTGGAAAATGCTAACCGTCAGTATGGGTGACTAATCAGCACATAATTGTATGATATTATTAACATAACTACATTATGCTCTTGCTAACATAATTGAGCACTCTGTAATTATTTCTTCATACAGAAGAGCAGACTGTGTTGGTTGGGGCGCGTTGAGCGCAGCAATGGCTGGATTGCTAAAGTCCGAGAGTTGAATGTGCCAACAGAGAAGACCACCACCGGCAGGTGTAAGTCGTCTTGGAAGGATGTGGTCAAATGTGATAGGAAAGCCATGGGTATGGATTCCGTCAGGCCTCACCAAAGACAAGAATGGAGGGAAGACTAAGGTCAATATTATATAATCAAGGCCACCCCCCCCTTTATCAGAGGATTAATCGTGGCCTGATTCAACAAATAAACCGGTTGTCGTTGTTGTTGATGATGATGATGATGATGATGATGATGATGATGATGATGATGATGATGATGATGATGATGATGATGATGATGACGATGACGACGACGATGATGATGATGATGATGATGATGATGATGATGATGATGATGATGATGATGATGATGAAAAATCAATGTAACTCTTGACAATTGTTTCGCACACAAACAAACAACCAGGAATAAACATATAATTACCAGGATGTTTCGTTTCTTTTTGTTTGAGGATTTTTCTCCGGAAGTGATCTGATGGTCTTCTGATGAGCTGCCTGAACGTAAGATCTTGGTAATTATATGTTTATTCCCAGTTGTTTTTATGTGTATGAAACAATTGTCAAGAGTTACATTGAATTATTTTTGAAATTCGACAAGTAAAAATATGAATAAAAACTTGGTCATTGGAATTTAAAATACAATTGTTTACTTATATATGCTCTGTTGTTAAATGTTAACATTCAACGAGCTTTTACATTATATATATATATATATATATATATATATATATATATATATATATATATATATATATATATATATATATAAAACTTAAAGAAAGAGGCAAAATGCCTTCAA
Organism: Sepiola atlantica; assembly: GCA_963556195.1. Taxonomy (NCBI): domain Eukaryota; kingdom Metazoa; phylum Mollusca; class Cephalopoda; order Sepiida; family Sepiolidae; genus Sepiola; species Sepiola atlantica. The sequence continues at coordinate 37,924,944 of OY744543.1, forward strand.
AAAACCATGTGTTAGATGCAGATATTTTTTTATTAAAATCAAAATAATTTTTTTTTTCATTTTGAGTTTTTTTCTAATAATTTTCGCTCGGTATAACAAGCCTCATCAGAGTTATAAACAAATAAAAGGTATTAACCTTTTTCCTTTTTCGTAAGAGTCCTTCTTGGTCTTGTTATCTGCAGTAATGTCATTGCGGTAATGGTCCTCTGAAGAGAAGAATTTTCTTTGAAAACTCATGAGTTAAGGACTTTAAGGTACTTTGCCTTAACATTGAATTCTAATAAAATTTGATTCGCACCTTATTTTATTACTTCATTCTATATTATGCTATATATATATATATATATATATATATATATATATATATTTATTTATTTAATACAGAAAATCAGTACAACATTTATTATATATATATATATATATATATATATATATATATATATATATATATATACCTAACTTTATATATATGAAGTTACTTTTATGCAATCTGTCTCGATTTCTCGACTGACAATATGCACAAAGATCAAATATTTTTTCTTGATATTTAGCTGCACTCTCACCTCTATACGAGAGGCTTTTCCTGGGCCAGTCTATCATGCTTCAGTTCATATTTCAATATATTTTACTATTGTAAAACTACAAACTTTATGAAAATTGGTGTGTCGATTGTGAATGTGTGCATAGAATGCTGGGTTGGATTGACTTATAAGTTTTGAAGTTATTTCAAACATGTAACTTTATTTGTTGTCTGCTTAAATTTGAAACATTACTTTCGTTACACTATCATGTTTAACTCTTAGCCTTTTGGCTAAGATCAAAGTGTAGTATCTGTTCCGATGGATACTGCACCCCATACTGGTGTTGTCTTGGCCTTCGGGCTTGATTTACGCCGGTCTATGGGTCTGTCCTGTGCAGTTCTAGGAGGTCCACCCTCCCAGGCTTCGCCTCCCCTCTTTGGGGAGGAGTAAGTTTATTGCTTACTGCCTGAGGTGCCACTACCAGGGAATGCCGACGGGGCTGCCCAGGCAATTTTTAAACCCCACTTTCCCGACCCGACCTTGGGTCACATCTTACTTGTGGGAGTAAGATAAAAACTGGCCTTGTGCCTAACTCCTGGAAAGGAGTAAATCAATACTCTATCATGTTTAAGGTTGAAATATCACTTTCGTTCATCTGTCAGGCTTTAGTTTGAAACAGCAGTTTCTTTGTGTGTAAAGATTAAATTTGAAATTACACTTTCTTTTATCTCTGAAGATTAAGTTTGAAATAGAATCTTCGTTAGTCTGTCAGGCTTCAGTTTGCAACAGCATTTTATTTGGTCTGTCAAACTTAATGTTGAAATAGCCTTTTCGTTAGGCTGTCATCCTTAAGTTTGAAATAGTACTTTCGTTGGTCAGTCATGCTTAAGTTTTAACTAGCATTTATTTTTGGTCTATCATGCTCAAGTTTCAAATAGCACTATTTGGTTTGTCATGCTTTAGGAACAAATAGCACTTTCATTCGTCTGTCAGAATTTGAAATAGAATTCTTATGATCCGTCAAGATTAAGTCTGAAATAGCCCTTTCTTTGGTCTGTCAAACATAAATTTTAGATAGAACTTTCTTTGGTCTGTCAAGCTTAAGTTTAAAATAACACTTTCGGTATTCTGTCAGGCTTAAGTTTGAAACAGTATTTTTAGTCTGTCAAGCTAAAGTTGAAATAGAAATTACTTTGGTCTGTCAAAATTTAGTTTTAAATAGTACGTACTTATATCGATCTTGACCCAGTTTTCACGAGTTTCTTGTCGGAAGCGTTCGGCTATACTACGCAAACGCCCAAGAGATGACGAGCCGATGTGTACCAGACGACAATTTTGATACGGTGCTGCGTCCTATGATAATAATGTTTTGCTTGTTTTGTTTTTTTGTTGTTGTTAGGGTTTAGGGTTAGGGGTTAGGGTTAGGGGTTAGGGTTAGGGTTAGGGTTAGGGTTTAGGGTTAGGGTTAAAAATATTTATTTATTAACAGTAATTTCGCTCTGTTTTGCTTGTTTTATTTGTTTTGTTTAAAAAATTTCTTGCAAATATAACTAAAAATTATGAGACACAGCAACGTATCAAAATAAAAAAAAAAATTTATTTGATAACAGTAACTTCGCTATGTTTTGCTTGTTTTGTTTTGTTGTTTCTTTTAGAAAATTTCTTGAAAATATAACTTAAAATCATAGGACGCAGCACCGTATCAAAATTGTCGTCTGGTACAAATCGGCTTGTCATCTCTCGGGCGTTTGCGTAGGATAGGCGAACGCTTCCGACAAGAAACTCGCGAAAACTTGGTCAAGATCGATATAAGTACCAAATAGTATTTTCTTGGTCTGTTATGCTTTAGGTTGAAACACCATTATAAAATGAGGCATAATCACGTTGACACACCGGTTCTCGTTAGATGACCGAAGTTAAGCGACGTTGAGCCTGGTCAGTACTAAATGGGTGACCATTTTGGAATATCAGGTGCTGTATGTGCTCTCCGCTTATCTCGGCATTGTTTTCTAGACGTCTTTCACTTCTCCTTGCCATTGGAATCAAGCAGTGCCAACTCAGGAGAGGTGTGGTTAAGGATTGCGCAACACTTGCTTGACAATTAAACGTGCAGGCACCCTTACAGGGGGTATTCATTGTCTCTCAAAACTGAATGCAGCCTTCTAGTGTATATATATATATATATATATATATATATATATAGGGCTTTACGTGCTCCACTACTTTTAGAGCTGCTCCCGCTCCTGCTCCAACGCCCAAAATAGATAGGTAGATAAATAACTTGTTTTTACTAATTGATTAAAAAAACATGGAGAATGTAATTGTATAATACAATCAGAAAGCAATATTTATAAAATCGTGTATATACAGCATAATCACGTTGACACATCGGTTCCTGTTAGATCACCAAAGTTAAGCGACGTTGAGCCTGGTCAGTACTAAATGGGTAACCATTTGGGAATACCAGGTGCTGTATGTGCTCTCCGCTTATCTCGGTATTGTTTTCAGTCATCCTGGAATTCTCCTTGCCACTGGAATCAAGCAGTGCTGATTCAGTAGAGGTGTAGTTGAGGATTGCGCAACCCTTGCGTCACAATTATACGTGCAGCTATCCTTACAGAAAGTATCCACTGTCTCTTAAAACTGAACGGAGACCATGATAAAATAAGAATATTTGATGTTCTATTTTATCGTTTGGGTAACAACCAGCTGTTGGAGTATCTTCTCCCAACACATGGCTGCCATATTGAATATGTTTTCTTTTTACACACGAGGATTTCCAAAGCCTAACCAAGAAAAAGACCAAACCTCGATTTTGAATCTCGCACCAAGCATGTGCATGTCTTTTCTGTACTTCAAAATTTAAGAGTCATTCTCCCTCGTTGCTAGTATAATTCTGAAGAGATAACTTGAAGGCATTAGTCTGAATATACTGTCACAATAGCACTTTCGTTTGTCTGTGAAGCTTTAGTTTGAAACAGCATTTATTTTGGTCTGTCAAGCTTGTTTGAAAGAGGATTTTCATCAGTCTGTCACACTTAATATTGAAATAACATTTTCATTTGCCAATAGCTCAGATTGTATGGGTGTCTCATAAGCATATGCTTGTTGTTTGGCGATCATGATAACACTTTTGTAAGCATTCTTCTTCTTCTTCCTCACCTTCTTCTTCTTATCCATCTTCTTCTTCTTCTTCTTCTTCTTCTTCTTCTTCTGCTTCTTTTTTTCTTCTTCTTCTTCTTCTTCTTCTTCGTTTTATCCTTCTCATTCTTCTTCTTCACCTTCTTTTACTTCTTCTTCTTCTTCTTCTTTTTTTCTTCTTCTTCTTCTTTTTATCCTTCTCATTCTTCTTCTTCTTCTTCTTCTTCTTCTTCTTCTTCTTCTTCTTCTTCTTCTTCGTTTAATTTGTCGCTTTTGTACTCTGTCAAGGCAAGAAAGAATGCTCCGAGTGGCACCTCCTCGGATATGACAACAGTACTCCATCTTAGGACATATTTGGGCTCTTATACAGGTAGAGGATTGCGTCAGGGGTGAGGTACTTTCTGGAACGGTAGAATGATCCAACCATTTTTCCACCGACCTTAGCAACAAATTTGATGTAAGTCTTCCATTTCAAGCATGGAATGAAACTCAGTCCGAGGAGCTTATCAAAGAAAGGGGCTTCCTCAAGGAGAGAGCCATTCATTTTAACTGGGGAGAAATGAAGACCGAGCGTTGGTGGTGAAATGAGAGAAGCTTGGTTTTAGAAGTGTTAAAAATAACAAGTCACTTTCTTTCCCATTGCACCAACGTGGGCTGAACTTTGGCCATGGCGTTATGAAGTGACTTTCGCCATGATAATAAATCTTTTAACTTATTGCAAACACATCGGGGATACGTCCGCAACCATTAGTCCGACAGTGACTTTGTTGCTGTCGTGCTGAGGTACGGTCCTGTTCAGTCGCAGGAGGTCCACCCTCCCAGGTTTTACCTTCTCTTTGAGAAGGGGTTAGTTTATCGCTAATCGTCTGAGGCGCCCCTACCGGGGAATGCCAACAAGGCTGCTCAGGCATTTTTAGGGCCATAGTGCGCTAATTGCAGTGCACTAGCTTTTCAACTTAACACCTGACCTTGTGTCTAACCTGCTGAAGAGGTAAATCAAATAAGTTTTTATAACAGTGGATATGACAAAAATATAATTGTAGTCTTTTCCCTGACTTTATTATCACTCAACTTAATTGCACAAAAGTGCCTACAAAGGTACGCACAAAAATGTACGTCCTACAAAATGATCTTCAGTTTTATTTATATTTTGAAATATTTTTGCAGAATATTCAAACCAAACAACCGAGATTGCTATAGAATGTCAAAACAAAATCAACAATACAAAAATATGATTTTTGACTGTTGACATTGATGCATCTGGTGAGAGGTTATTCTACTTCTTTTTCTCCATTTGAGGAGAATCGAGAAGGTTGCTTAATGGTTACCAACGTGGACATCGTTGGAATCACAGTCTTAGAAAATCATGTAATCTTTCGTGTGTCCAAAAAATAGACTCTCATGCAGCATCACGTGTGGCAATCTGTGAGAGACATAAACAGACACCGTTATTTTATGTACACAGAACTGATGTTTACAATGATTATGATGATGGTGATGTTGTTGATGTTGTTGATGTAGATGATGTTCACAATGTTGATGATGTTGATGATGTTGATGATATTGGTGTTGTTGATGATGTTGATGATGTTGGTGTTGTTGATGATGTATGTGCTGTTGATGATGTTGATAACGTTTGTGTATTGATGATGTTGACTATGTTGACGATGTTGGTGATGCTGGTGTTGTTAATGATGTTGGTGTTGTTAATGATGTTAATGATGTTGATGATGTTGATGATGTTGATGATATTGGTGTTGTTGATGATGTTGATGATGTTTGTATGTTGATGATGTTGATGATGTTGATGATTATGTTTGTGTTGTTGATGATGTTGATGATGTTGATGATGTTTGTGTTGTTGATTGTGTTGGTGTTGTTAATGATGTTGATGTTGGTGATGTTGATGATGTTAATGATGTTGTTAATGTGGATGATGTTGATATTGATGATGTTGATGGTGTTGGTGATGTGGATGATGTTCACAATGATGATGATGATGATGATGATGATGATGATGATGATGATGGTGTACTCCTGTTGTTTGTGTTTCCTCCTTGTTCTATTGGCCGCTTTTGATGAGCCAAGTCATTCTCGTATGTCTGTGAAATATTGATGGAGGTACATCTACTAGTAGCTGTTAGCTAGTGCCTATTGGTTGGATATATGTTGGAAAACTAGCAACGTTTCAGACAATGGGTCTCAAACGGGTCAAGGATCAACTCTGCTAAGTCGTGTGGTTGAAGGACAATCAGTCTTGGTAGGAGATTGAATAAAACAATATGCGTTTTTAAGATGATATAACAAAACGGTTAATTATCAAGCAATGTGCTTACACTATAATTGACTATCTCTCGTTTTCTCCTCCTGCTTTCGACCTTTCATCTATTAGAAGATCACCTGTTCACCGGCTGAATAAATCCATTATTCTTCTAAGACGGTGTCATTTGAATTAATTACATGATAATTAATGTAAGAAGTACACAGCTGACCTTTGATTGTAGCTAATAGAATTGGCCTCGATCCTTGGAGGAAAGCAACACACATGCATGCATGACGACCTTGGTCAGCAACGAAGATATGATTTTAAGTTGATTCAAATATTAATAACTAGCAGGGCTACCCGAAGTTGCCCATTTCCGGCTCACTAGACAGTAATGATGTAATGATCACCCATTACCTGCTGAGCCTTTTTAAGACCATAAAGCCAAATATTTATTTTTTAAAGGGAGGTAAATGTTTGTGTCGTTGGGGAAAGACGAGGGGAATAAAATGGCGTACAAGAGATCAGGGTTCAAAATGTTAACTTTACTACTGAAGCTGCTTACAGAATTCATGAAATCAAAGGAAATTAAATATTAACTATCTAGTCATAGTATTATGATTATTAGTACTGCAGTAGTAGTATTATCATTGTTACTATTGTTACACTTAGTAGTAGTAGTAGTAGTAGTAGTAGTAGTAGTAGTAGTAGAAACTAAGTAGAAGCCAATATTGAGTAATACAGCTCACCATTGTTTTAAGTACTTTAAAGATGGTGTTCAAGTTGGTGTCTTCAATTATGTTGCGTCAAATTGCAACGTAGAGAAGAATCTGGTTATTGGCACTAAAAAGAAAACGGTCAGATAAGTGAGACTCCTTGAAAAATACAATGTGTGAAGCATTACATAACAGTTAAAAAGAATACTCAGCGGGGGGGGGGGAACGAACATACTTAACCTACGTTATAATCGAACATTTCCTGTCTGTATTTGTCTATTATAGGCTCCAAAGAAATTGGCATGAAGCAACCTTGGCATGTCGAATAAGTCAAAGATTGGTTAAATTATAATAAAACTACTACTACTTCTACTTTTAACAATAATAATGATGATGATGATGATGATACTAATGTTGGGAATCGGAATCGAAAAAATTGGAATAAAAAAAATCAAAACTTTTTGGACTATCAGAATCAGTAACGGAATCGGAAAAATATGGGCCTATTTTACTATGCCAAAAACGATTCTTTTAATTGTTTATATTTTGTTTGTTTTTGTTTAAGAACT
>OY744543.1:37934653-37987153 GCA_963556195.1 Sepiola atlantica
ATTATATATGTATCCATGTATGTATGTATATATGTATATATATATATAGTATGTAAATATATTTATGGCAATTAAGCTACACAAAAGCGTACATGTACTACTACTACTAAGCTCTACTTACGTATTGAGCACTGTTGAAGTAAATACTTCAAATATGTGTATATATATAACATAATAATAAATTATATATATATATATATATATATATATATATATATAGAGAGAGAGAGAGAGATAGTATTAAACGTTTCATTACTGGAGAAAATCATCAGGCTAAATGCCTGAAATATATAAAGTGTTAATTCCTGTCTGCTTGTTTTTTTTTATTGGTTTACGAACTCCTGCTAAGGTTTTAACTATATATATTCTAAATATACAATACTCGCATATCTAATTTTCATCAAAGAACGCACTATAATATTGTGCGGTCTACGTTCGTCTCAGAAAACTTTATTTTAGTTTATTTACTAGCTGTCACGACCCGGCGTTGCCTGGGAGTACTTATACTTTCGTATTTGTTTCGAATTTCTATTAAAATTCTATCGGCTTTTATTCTTGTACCAAAATATTATTATTTTAAAATCTATCAGACGTATTCGCAAAATTATGTTCGACACTGTTTTTTCTTCTGTTGATCTACAATTCCCTTCCAAAGTACAGGTCGTCAAATAATTTTTAAATTAGAGGAAAAAAAAATGTGCTTATGTCGCTAACAGCCCAATGTTTAGAAACTTATGGAATATCTGCGTCAATTGAAGGACAACAAATTGTTTAATTGTGATAATTTTAAATTCATACTAAGATTATTTTTAAAAGTTGTATTACGAAATAATTTATGATAAGAAGTTACAAAGTAAAGTGATCGTTATTTTTATTGTTTTTATGCAAATCTGAAATATTTGAATTTTCAAATGAGAGGTTGTGCCCATATTATGCCCTCCTAAAACCCTTTAAAATACTCCAAAGAAACTGAAATTTGGGGAATATTTATTAATTGATGCCTCATATCTATTGTTAAAATTTCACAGAAATCGGAGGTATTTGAATTTTCACAAAAGGCTACCACCCCCTTTTTACCACCACAAATAAATTAAAATAAATATAGCCCACCTTTAGACCCCTTACGCCTAGCAGCTGTTTTCCAAAATATATAATGATCGATTAATTAGTTTAGGAGCGAATCCTGTATATTTATATATACAGGATGTCCCAAAAGTCACTGACACTTGCAAATCTTTAATAACTCATATAATTCTCAAGTTATACTTACTAAACTTTACCAGTAGTTAATTTTAACATTCCGAGATTTATTTCACAACATACAGTTACAGGGTGTTTACTTAAACTAGCACTTAACACTTAGCACTACTTAAACTAGGGGGTAAAAATGGTCTAATATTTTAAAATAATGTATTTTAAATGTCCACCATTTTCGGTTTCGCAATGAATTACTCTATTTAATAAAGTTTGCATTACATTTGAAAGCATTTCTGGGCTTATGGCTCTTATTTCATCTTCAATTTTACGTCTTAAGTATATTAATGTTGGGGTTTATTTAGAAACACTTTTTCTTTAAGATGGCCCCACAGGAAGAAATCGAGGATTGTTAAGTCAGGCGATCGAAGTGGCCAGTTTATTTCACAGCCTCTAGAGATAATTCGATCTTCGAATATATTCTGAAGCATTTGAAGGGTGTCTCTTGCAGTATGGCATGTGATGCCATCTTGTTGGAACCACATTTCCACAGGTTGAGCCTCTACAATGGTCTCAAGAACTCATGAATCATGGTGCGATATCGTTACCTGATTTCCTTCTTCATCTTCAAAAAAAATATGGGCCAATAATTTCATTGTATGTCACTCCGCACAACCATGCTGTATATTTAAGAGTGCGTAGTTGATGTTGATGAATTACCTGAGGATTATCAGTCACCCAAATTCTGCAATTTTCTTCGTTGACAAAACCATTCAGATGAAAATGAATCTCATCTGATATTATCAAGTTTTGCAAGAAACCAGGATCACCATTTACCAAATCCTGAAGTCTCATAGCAAATTCCAATCTTTGCTCATAATCCCGAGGCTGAAGCTGCTGGAAAAGCTGAATTTTGCTTGGAAACATGTCCATGTCATGCAAGATCCTATGTAAGAAGGATCATGAAACTCCCAACTGTCGGGATCTTCTTCTGATTGAAACTGTTGGATCTTCTTCCAGATTTTGCTCCAATTCTTCCCGATTGTCTTCAGTTCTTACTGAACGAGACCTTCCGGATCTCGGGAGGTCACATACTGCACCTTGTTTTTGAAAACGGCTTATGGCTTTAATGGCATTTACACTTGGCGCATCTCTAGTGTTAAAATGTCGTCGGTAACACCGCTGGGTTTCTGAATTCGACCCATGTGACTCAAAGTACAATTGCGCAATGTGGGTTCGTTCCTTAATGCTGTGTTTGCTCATGATAACGTCGGAAGGATAGCTTCAACTACTCTGAAAAAAGAAAAGAAAAATATTTAAAAACCAAGAAGTTATGAACCTTTTGCAAGTGTCAGTGACTTTTGGGACACCCTGTATAAATATATATAAATATATAAACATATTCTATATAGATAGAGGTATAGATATGAAAGTCAAATGTTACAGATGACTCAAATCTCTTGTTTTGTAGTCAATATATGTTTAGTTGTTTATGTTATTAGACTATGTCTTCTCGATGTGTCTCAGTGGCGATGATACTGGGAACGGATTAAGTAAACAATGAAAGTTCACCATATCATCGCCACTGACACGCACTGAGAAGACATGGCCTAATAACATAAATAATTAAACATAAAGCAAGTGATCGTAGTTATGTGTACAAATTTGTGTACTGGTACTGCTTTTGAACCAGATGAAACCGACAATTTGTTCGGCATTTTCCGGACGTTTACGTAAACAGCCAAAAGATGCTGTAGCACTTAGCCAATCAGAACACTCGAGAAGCTGACGATAAATTTACCTTAAAAATTCTCTGAGCAGTCCCGTCGGCATTGCCCCAGGCAGTTAGCAACAAACTAACTCCTCCCCAAAGAGGAAAGCCAAGGCAAGGCAAGGCAAGGTTAGGCCTAAGAAGGTGGACCACCTAGGACTACCCAGGATTAATACCTCAGCCCGACAGATAAAAGGGCCACTGAAACACACACTCTTTTTAGAAATAGGTGCCACACAGAGCACTTTTTCTTGCCTAGATAGAGTACAAAATCGACTTCGAAATCTAGTGGGGGGTGATTTTTTTCTCTTCCATACAACCCTTTCTCACAGAATAGACGTTGCTGGTTTCTCTCTACTCTATTATTATTTCCATGGAAAGTGCTCGACTGAGCTCCAATTATTGGTTCCTCCATGTAAGACATTCACAGCACACAACAGAAAAAGACTTTCCTTCCTCCCTCCATGTGTCTAGTGTCAGGCGAAATTTCCATGGACAAAGCTTCTTTGCAAGGATTTCTCATCTGTGGAAACATTGCCACAGGACTGCTTTCCTACTTATTACAACCTAGTCATCTTCAAATCTAATGTCAACAAATTCTTGCCATAAACCGTCCCATAAGTAATCAAACTCAATTCATACCATTGCTCAAAGTTTAGTACTCCCATAGTGTTCCTTGTCTTTCGACTGGCAATTATTTCCGTCTCATTAACCCTTATCCTCGAGCGGCTTTTGGCTTTGTTAAGTGATGATTTAGTTTAATTAATTGCAAGTTCGCGTCTCATTTGATGCCTGAAGAGTGTGCTCTTTAGTCGGTGCTTTTCTGGCTTATCTGAAGCAAATGAAATACGGTATCTGAAAACTTATAAGTGTCTACATATGCTGATATACATACATAAACGTCAATAAAAGCTTACGAAGTGACATTTGCTTATCGTTAAAACGTCTAAAAAGCTAAAAAAAAAGCCCTTAAATGCTTTATTTTTTATATTCGTTTGAAAATTTGTTATCAAGTGAAAAACGTTTCATATGGGTAATATAAAGTAGTATAAATATTTTTTAGCCCTTAAATGCTTTATTTTTTATATTCGTTTGAAAATTTTTTATCAAGTGAAAAACGTTTCATATGGGTAATATAAAGTAGTATAAATATTTTTTAGCCCTTAAATGCTTTATTTTTTATATTCGTTTGAAAATTTTTTATCAAGTGAAAAACTTTTCATATGGGTAATATAAAGTAGTATAAATATTTTTTAGCCCTTAAATGCTTTATTTTTTATATTCGTTTGAAAATTTTTTATCAAGTGAAAAACTTTTCATATGGGTAATATAAAGTAGTATAAATATTTTTTAGCTCTTAAATGCTTTATTTTTTATATTAGTTTGAAAATTTTTTATCAAGTGAAAAACGTTTCATATGGGTAATATAAAGTAGTATAAATATTTTTTAGCCCTTAAATGCTTTATTTTTTTTATATTGGTTTGAAAAAATTTATCAAGTGAAAAACGTTTCATAGTGGTAATATAAAGTAGCATAATTGATTTTTGGAAAAAAATTTATTTATTGAACAAAAATAAATGATGTTGCAAATGTGCAACAAATGGCATAAAATTTTACATGTATAACAAAACACTACACTATATGCATCTAAATAATCATAATACACTATAAAATCATAAAATAATTTTTACTTACTATTATAATGACCAGATTTAAAAGTTTAGGCTATTGAATTAGGCAGATGACACAATGATGACACTCGTGCGTGACATTGAAGATACTGATTACCTATTTAACAGGTGTTCTGATGCAACATCATATTAATACCTACACACACTTGCAAACAGGCTAGTTGCAGATGGTAAACAAGATGCAGTTTGACACATTTTCGTTGAATATTATATTAAATAGGCATTTTGTTGGAATGTGCCATATTTGAAACAAAAAGTATTCAAGGGTCAACAATATTTTAAACAAGCAAATGAAGATAATATTAAATTAATAGAATTGTTATTAGGGAGGTGTAGTTGTCTGTGGCGTGTATAACCCATTATACACCCGTTGTCAGTGTCGAGAACCCAGGTTCTTGATCATTTGTGGATACAATCACTCGCACATCGATGTTTAGTTTTTATGAAAGGTTTATTAATATCCACAACTTTGAACATTCACAAACAGGGTCAAGAATCTCTGGACTTTAACAAATGTTGGCTGTCCTTTGAAGAAATTCAAAGGACAGCCAACATTTGTTAAAAGAGAGAGAGATATATAGATAGACAAGTAGATAGCTTGTTTCCTTACACCTAGCTACATTGTTCGCGACCCCCCCCCCCTTCCCTCACTGGGGCTCTTTTGGGGAACGTCCGTGTTTCGCGTCCACCTGTTTGGGTGTAAGATGAAAAGAGAGCAAATTTCTCCAACTTCCGTTAACTAAAGGTTAAATTTAACCTCCCATCCGTCAATCACTCCTCCATTCAACTAACGGCTCTCATTATGTAACAACCGTGGTGAAGTAGATAATGACGTGAACTGACGATGTGGGTGGGCCAAGTTCGAATCCAGTCGCTTCTATAGAACCACTTCCAATTATGGATGCTGACAACCTTCAAGTGGTATCCCCTGTAAGTATCTGGAAGAATCAAGAAAACCAATGCCAACAACAGAATCAAGCCAGCCCAAAATGTTGTACGAATTTACTTTATTAATGTTATTTACATTATTTGCATATTTCGGACTGTTGTCTTCATCATGGTCATTGTTATGTTCACAACATTTTGACTGTTGTACTCTCCAGCCTTCTTCAAGTGTCTTTTATTCTAGTTCTGGGAATTTCGAACTAAACACTTCATTTAATTCACCGAGGTAGACAACTCTAACTCTGTATTCCATATTGTTATTATTATAATTATTATAACTAGCGGGACCCTGTGGAAATTCCACGGTGTTTTCTACATCAATCTGTATAATTTACTGTTAATAATATTCCGGTGGCTAGAAATATGCACATATTTTACTCATTAACTTTTGCGTGACGGGATGGAAGTATATATATTTATTTATATTACCCGGTTGCCCGGGGAAAAAGCTGTGTCCTCCGCGGTCGCCATCTCATCCCGGTCGCTCCCCCCCACTCTCACTCGCCCCACTATCTTCCCGCTCGCCCCCTCCCTTCTCTCCCCTTCCCCCTCTCTCCATTGCCCAGGGCAAAAGTAAGTACTAACTCTGTCTCCCCCTCCCCTTCGATGCATATTAAGCTCACCGTTAAAAAAATAAAAATGAATAAATCTCCGGCGATTCCATCTTCTTAAAAAGGGGGTGTCAGAACGTGACACAGGTAGGTAGACGTTAGCGTATTAATATATAGATTATTATAACTATTATTAGCAACTCACTAAGAGTTCTCATACAGCCATCATCAATGATTGCTCACTGAAAATAACCGGTGGTGTTCTCTGGAGTCAGAATGAATCCTATCTAAATGGTTCAATCCCTGGTGAAAGAGTTTAAGAAAAGTTGAGTCACTATCATCATCATCATCATCATCATCATCATCATGAGCATCATCATCATCATCATCAGCATCCTTTTAGCCAGGAACTTAAAACAATAACGTTGTTACAAGTGAGGACATCAAGTGAAGCTTGCTATGCGTAATGCTGGCAGATAGATAATGTTACAGATGATAGCCTCAGTGGTGGACCTACATTTTAGGATCTCTGAAGCTTGAAACTTTTTATAGGACCTCTTTGTAACCAGCAACAATCGTGCAACATCCGACAAGATCCAAATACTCTTGCTGCCCTTGCAAATACCGTGTCTCAAACAACAGAGAACAGAGTGGGAGGGGGTGGTGGAGTCTTTGAAAATGGTCCTGTCATATTTATACTATAAAAAAATGTGACATCCCCTCCTCTCACTCTTTCCTTTTTTTCTCTCTATGGGTTAAATACATGTGTTAATATTTCCTTTTGTTTATAATGGACTATTCCAATATTTTTATTCTTTCCTTTCTTTATTATCTTTATTAATAAAGGGAGAAAGAAGGAGAGAGAGAGAGAGAGAGAGAGAGAGAGAGAGAAAGAGAGTGAGAGAGAGAGGATGAAAACGATAGATAGAAGCTTAGTAAGAGATGGGTCACTTGGTGAATTAATTGAAATTTAAGGCTAATCGTAAAATGCATTTTCTAGAGGCATCAAGGGTGCTCTTCAGTGATGCACTGTCTTAACTGCCGACTTCGGGTTCTGCATCATATGGGCTTAGACAGCAATCCCGACCTGACTCCGGACGTGTCAGGCTGTCACCTTGAAAGCGTTTAGCTATGCACGTCAGCATTGCAAAAATTTGTTTTTTGAAATGACAAGCTCCGAGCGTTCTTATGGAGACACGTCTGTCGGCATCAGACAATGAGAATAGTTCTCCCCCCCCCGCTCCTATGTAATGCTTTCTCTCACTTTTCCCTGTTTCGACTTTATCTTCCTCGGGATTCGTGTTCAAGTAAGTTGGTCTTTTCAATAGAACTACCTAATTAATTGTTACTTGTGTAGCAGGCCAATCGAACAACTGATCGTATGCAATTTATATTATATATTATTGGAACTAACAAAAAGAAAAAACCTTACCTACTAGAATAATTAATCTTACGCACGTTAATACTAGTATCTAACCCTAACCTATTACTAACTATTCATATGCAACAAACCCATTTCTAGAATTGGTAAAAAACTTAACGTCAATTATTCGTCACACTATTTAATGAAATCATTCCAACATGTTTACTAATTAGGCATGAACTCGAATAGATCAATGTAACGATGTAAACAAACAAAAAACAGTGTGACGGGTTATTTAGCTTCCTCCAAGAAGGTAAGATGTGACACAAGGTCGGGAAAGTGGGATTTGAAACGCCAACACCCGAGAAGGTGACCACTCTGGCCTACAAAAAATGCCTGGGCAGCCCCGTCGGCATTCCCAGTAGGGGCGCCTCAGGCAGTAAGCAATAAACTTACTCCTCCCCAAAGAGGAGAGGCAAAGCCTGGAAGGGTGGACCTCCTAGAACTGCACAGGACAAACCCATAGACCGGCGTAAATCAAGCCCCGAAGGCCAAGACAACACCGGTTTATGGGGTGCAGTATCCATCAGAACAGATACTACACTTTGTTCCTGGCCAAAAGGCCGAGAAAAACAGTGTGACAGATTCGCACATAAATATATCACAAATCAGACAAAAGGATAAAAATCCCCAAGAAATTACAACTCAACGTTATAGATAAAAAAAACACTAACGATTGCCAATTTTACACGCTAAAGAGTTCAACGTGCCGATTAAAAATAGACATATCAGTATGATGGATTAAAAATAACTTTTAAAGTTACTGGCTTGTTTGTGCTTCAACCCCCATTTCTACTGAATTCTTTTTCCAAGGCTTCGATGTTTTTAACCAAATCCATTTGGATGCAGCTAACACTTTACTCGTTATGTCCTTTAAAGCTTGAACCCCGCTGCTCCCACTATACCTATTTTTAGCAGCACTCTGTATAGTGACTGACCCACAAAGCCCTTGTAACCAACTTCTATTGGGTCGTAGTAAATTCTCCATCCATTCAAACGACATTGTTCTTGGTATTTGGTCTTTTCCTTTCGTTTGCTAAGGTGATGGACCTCTCGCATGACACCGAAAGTACTCAAATAATGTATCACTTCGTTTTTTTTTGTTTTTTTTTCGTATGCTGTATCAGATCGGGCCTGAGTGTTGCTATCACTATGTGTCCATGGAACTTCAGTTGGGTCTTCAAGTCCACTATCAAATGCCAATCATCGGCTGAAAATAACTGGCTTCTTCTCTCTCTTCTCTGTTTCAGTGTCTTGACTCTAGCCTTGACGAACTTAGTCAGGCTCAATGTTTTCTCAGGCTGATGTTTTTTTAGCCCTTACTGCTTTGGTCACTTCATTGGCGATTGCTTTCAGGGCCTGGTCGTGTCGCCAACGATACTGACCATAACCCAAAGCTTTGAGGCAACTAAAATGCAGACATTAGGAGTTACTAAATAAAGATAGCAATTTAGCTAAACAACATTGTTACTAGTTAGGACACCAAGTGAAGCTTGCGATGCATCATGTCAGGCAGGCAGACAGATGATGTTTTAGATAAGTGATGATAGCGTCAATGGCGACCTACATTTTGAGATCTCTGAAGTTTAAAAACGTCTATAGGACCAATCATGCAATATTCAACAAGTTTCAAATACTCTTGCTTCCCTTGAAAATACCCTGAGTTCCGAATGGCAGAGGGGTGGGGTGGAGTCTTCTAAAATTGGCCTGTCATATATAGTGAGCTTGAGTTAGATGGTTTGAATCAGGAAAAAGGTGTCTATTTTTACTTGCTATATACCCCCTCCCTCTCTTCCCCCTTTCTCTCTACAGGTTAAATAGTATTATTACCTGTGTTAATATTTCCTTTTGTCTATAATGAACTATTCCAATCTTTTTATTCTGTCCTTTCTTTATTACCTGCAACTGTTAATAGAGAGAGAGAGAGAGAGAGAGAAAGAGAGAGAGAGAAAGAGAGAGAGCGAGAGAGACAGAGAGAGAGAGAGAGCGAGAGAGAGAGAGAAAGAGAGAAAGAGAGAGAGAGAAAGAGAGAGAGAGGGGGAGAAAGAGAGAGAGAGAAAGAGAGAGAGGAGAGAGAGAGAAAGAGAGAGAGAGAGACAGAGAGAGACAGAGAGAGAGGGAGAAAGAGAGAGAGAGAGAGAAAGAGAGAGAGAGAGAGCGAGAGAGGGGGGAGGCTGAAAGTGATAGAAGCTTAGTAAGAGATTGGTGAGTTAATTGAAAATTACAGATAATTAGAACTATTAAAATGGAATTTTTTCCAACATAACTTAATCCCAAACTCGAGGAAAAGTTAAGCATATATTTTGTATGATTAAAATATATCGGCCTTAGAGAAACAAATGTTTTTTTTTGCCAGGCTCCATTTTAGTCACAACACCTTTGGTACCATGATATCTAAACTTCTGTAAAATCATATATACATATTTTTACTGTTCAATCAATAGTTATCTACCCTAGATTGCACTTATCTACCCCTTGCTTCTCTCTCTTTCTCTCTCTCTCTCTCTTTCTCTCTCTCTCTCTCTCTCTCTCTCTCTCTCTCTATATATATATATATATATATATATATATATATATATATATATAGGCAGCATCTTCTCTTGCATGCAAGTATTGTTGAATATAAGAGACAACCCATGTCTTAATATCCTTTGGTAGATCTTTTCAATAGTCCGAATTAGAATCTTAGTTTCGGAGAAAATACAAAGATCTTATAATTTAGTACTAACAAACAAAAACTCCATATATTGGAAGCTCTATATATGAAAACAAAAAAAAACCCTAATCAACAGAATTAACTTTAATATCAGTAATAATATTCTAAAATGTTTATAGCTCCAAATATAGTTTCGTACTTAGTACATAATTCCCGCCAAAAACCTTCTATAAATACTAACACATGGTCTAGACCTGATTAACCTCATTCCACCGAAGATGAACCTAGATGGGTCCGAAAGTACTTGGGAGACAAAGACACATGCAAATTATGGCAAATTCATCAGCCAATTCCCCTCCGAAACTAAGATCCTAATTCGGACTATTGAAAGGATCTACCAAAGGATACCTAGACATGAGTTGTCTCTTATATTCAACAATATATATATATATATAAGTAATTACCTCCCCCCCCCCCTGGATTTCTCCAGTTGACAAATCACTCAATAAGGGAATAATATATTTGATCAAGTCTTGTGAAGAAATACAAGCTTTGTCAAATCATTTGAGGGTCATACACAGTAAGTCCTTTTCAGGATTCAAGTGAAGAGAAGGCCCTACGCTATTCCACATATAGGACCTCTCTTAAACTTTCATCCTCACAGTTGTATGTATACTTTATTCTCCTGTTGGCTAGGAAGTAAGTGTAGTATCTGTTCCGATGGATACTGCACTCTATAGACCGGTGTCGTCTTGTCCTTCAGGGCTTGATTCCGCCAATCTGTGGGTTTGTCCTGTGCAGTTCTAGGAGGTCTACCCTCCCAGGCTTTACCTCCCCTCTTTGGAGAGGAGCAAGTTTATTGCTTACTGCCTGAGGCGCCCCTACCGGGGAATGCCGACGGGGTTGCCCAGGCAATTTTTAATGGCCAGAGTGCTCACTTTCTCGGGCGCTGACTTTTCAAACCCCACTTTCCCGACCCGACCTTGGGTCACATCTTACTTGTGGGAGTAAGATAAAACTGGCCTTGTGCCTAACCTCCTGGAGAGGAGATAAATAAATATATGGAAGAGTGTTCTAAATGAAATTCAGTGAAAGATAATGATTGTTTGCAATTCACAATTATCTGGCGCCTTCTAGCACCACTGGCAAACCTTTTACTCATGTTCAGATTTGAATCTTAGAACTAAAAAGTATAATTAATCTCCATAATATAAAAGAGACATTTTCTTTTAGTTATGAGTCATCAGTTATCAAAGGCAAAAGCCACTCGAGGATAAGGGTTAATGAGATGGATGGATGTTGATTTAATGATTAAGAATATTATAACAGTGTAGGTAGTAACTGTGTTATATAATGGCCCTATGGGAATGGACGTGTCTGTTGGAGATCGAGTTTGACTTGCGCGATTTGTAGTGAAGTCACCTCGTGCAAGTTGGTGCGATGTGTTCTCACGATTTGCAGGGACAGTTGACGAGACCTCGGGGTCGGGGGGTTAGGTCACACCTGTGCGTCGATCACAAGTTAGTACAAATAGTTCCATACAACGGCGAGGCAATGGAGAAAGAAAGAGCCACGGTTAGTACAAATAGTTCCCTGCAGCTGGGAAATGCGAATAGAAACGACACATCCTCCCGTTTCGGGATCAACAGACGAGAGTTCTACGATTCAAGAAATTCCAGAGATTACAACGTGTTGTTGTAAACCAGCAATGCAACAACTGTATGTACAATCTACCTTGTATGTTTATTTGATGCTGTGTTATTGTTTGTGAAGACAAAGTTACCTCCTTTCAAAGTTATCTCTTTTTGGAAGAATGGAGTTTTGGATAGAGAGTTGTGCCCCTTGGAAGAAGGGTCAAGTCTCCAAATCTCATGAGAGTACATGACCTCGTCCCTACTCTCATAAGATTACTAGGTCCGAGAATTAGACCTTCTTCCTTTCTCTATCACAAAACTGAAAAGATCTATCGAGTTTGAAGCCAGTCTCTACGTGTTAAATAGCGAGGAAAGTTTAAAGATCAGAAGTCACATTAACGGTAGTCACGAAACAACGTGATTTCTTTCTCTTAGCTGGCGAGATTTCAAAGAGGTAAGACACGTCTGCATGCTGTCCTCAAAATGGGAACAGCGAGCGCAATGCAGACGGATGTAGTGAGAAGGGCTATCCGTCTATCTATCTATCTACCTCTCTTTCTCTTTCTCTTTCTCTTGCTTTCTCTCTCTCTCTCTCTCTCTCTCTCTCTCTCTCTCTCTCTCTCTCATGCATACAAAAATAATCTGTCTCTGTGATTTTTCTTCTCTGTTTAAAATAAACCCTATTTAAGTAATTAGTTAATAGTAATTTTAAAAAAAACAATGTCTAGGTGACATAGAGGCGAGAAACACACGTGATTGAATTCGCTATTAAATAACCAGTAATAGGGTTGATATGTTAACAACAAAAACAAACTTAGTGTGACTCAACTAACCAAGATTGTAATCTTTCCACAGTGACTTGCTGATTTCACCAACGAGGGAGGGGGCAGCATGCACGGTATGTCTATCCGTCTATCTGTCTGTCTATCTGTCTGTCCCCCCACTCTCTCTCTCTCTTTCTCTCTCTCTCTCTATCTCTCTCTCTCTCTTTCTCTCTCTCTCTCTCTCTCTGTATATGTATATATATATATATATATATATATATCTATCTCTTTCCTAATCTTACGCATACGAAATTAACCTGTCTCCGGGAGTTTTCTTGTCTGTTTTAAATAAATCATATTAAAAACTAAACATTGGCGTCCGAGTAGTTTTGTGTCCACAAACGATCAACAATCACGGTTCAACCACGACGACGACATGGGGTGTATAAAGGATTTATACACACTCGGTCAGTGAAACATACAGACGAACACTCCATGGATCAATTGAAAGTTATTTCTTGTGTGCTTCACATGACTCCTTTTACCTTAACGTTACAACTATGCGCATTCAATTATTTTGGGGACGTTGGGTTAGGGTATGTACAATCGACTTTATATTTTTACTTCATGTTGTGTTATAGTTTGTGAAGATAAGCTAGTAATAAATGTATATTCTTTTAACCAGCCCCTTTTGTCGTCTTTTGTTGCCGACACGTGTATACTGGCACCCACGTGTTTAGGGAGATTCTCCTGTAGCCCCTAACCACACTTTGCCTATCTTGATAGAATGAGAATATCCAATATTCACATTCTTTAAGAGGATCGAAAATGATGAATTGAATTGACAAAATTGACAAGTATTTGTTGACAATGAATTTCAAAACGACCATGTTGTAGTGTGCAGGGAAGAAGTCCCGTGATAACGCGTTCCATGGATGATAAGTTCTTGGAAAGAAACTATTGATGGAAATTCCATTTGATGTTAGGCACAAGGAGAAAAAAAAAGGAAAGTTCTTTGCAGTTGTGGTAGAGAGATGACTCCTTGTTGTGTATGTCTTACAAGGAGCAACCAGATATTGGAGCTCAGTCGAGCAGCTTCCATTGAAATAGATCAAAGATGTTACAAATCAGTGTAATGTCTTATTACTCACTTTACTGATGAAAATGTCAATATCCTCTGCAGCTATGCAAATAATTGCACAGCTGTGTTCTTTTTTTAACCTACACATTTCACTTCTTTCTTGGAAGGAGTAGATCAATACTAAAATAGTCACCTAGCTAGTTATTGGCTTAATACAGTATTATTGTGAAATGGGGTGTACAGGAAATTACTGAAAGGTTCTTCAGAGACTACAGTGAATTGTGATAGCATTTGTACGAAAGGCATACGATGGTGTTAAAAATATTACACACGTTAGCTGGAGACTCCCTACATTTTAAGAACCTCGGTTTTAGCTTACCAAGCTAAATCGGAGGAATATCAAGAATAGCAAGCCCCAGTTTTTGAAATTTGGTTAATACCCATACCCCCAAAAAAGAAAAGAAGAATTTCATACTCTCGCCTGAGAGTTTGACAACATGATTGAGAACAGAATTTCTGCCAAGGGGCATTTGTTTCGTTGCGGTCAACACATATGTGGAAAGAATTTATACTAAAAAACAGGTCTATATGTTATTGAGCACTTTTTATAAACACTGGAGCTTCATTAGATTAACATCTAGGAAACAAGAATAATACATGTACTATCTCTCTCTCTATCTCTCTCTCTCTCTCTCTCTCTCTCTCTCTCTCTCTCTCTCTATATATATATATATATATATATATATATATATATATATTGGAACGGAAAAATTAGTACAACATTAGTACTGTCGGTTTCAAGCTTAGAAGGACTTAACCATCCGGCTCTCTTCAGCTTATGTTGTCACCTGTTTCAGAAATGTGAATTCACATGTCACTCTCGTTTGGATGCGTGAATTCACATTTCTGAAACAGGTGACAACATAAGCTGAAGAGAGCCGGATTGCTAAGTCCTTCTGAGCTTGAAACCGACGGTACTAATGTTGTACTAATTTTTCTGTACCAAAAAATAAATAAATAATACACTCTTAATTTTGATTCTCAATTAATCGATTACTCTGCTGGGATTTTTCCTACTATATTACAAAAGAAGTTATATATATATATTTGTCGCTCCTCGAAAAAGTAGAGCACTGTAATAGTAGTATAAACACAGCATGACGTCACTTGCTTTATAATGCATCGTTCCTTCCCTTAAAAAGAAGTAGAATGCTTAGACGTTAAGCCTGCCGATAAAGTGTTAAAATTATCACAGTTTATTCACTATTTAAAATTGACCGCGTGGTTAAGGCGTCGGATTAGAGTTGTAAAATACTTGTAGTCCGGGGTTTCGAATCACATGACCGGTAGTGAATAGTCATATCTCTATGCTGATGAGTCCTGGTTTAAGGACGAAACCTATACATACATAGATAATAAACAATAACAAATATTTATTATATATATATATATATATATATATATATATATATATATATATATATATATATATACTAAGCTATGAAAATATATTTATGGCAATTAAGCTACACAGAGGCTCCCGCGTTTCATCCTCGGGGGGAATCTTCAGGCTAAAATGCATGGAGTTATTTTTGCCGGGTGTTTTTATATACATGGCTAGCTAGTTAGCCAATCAGATTCTTTGTTGTTCTCTCAGCCAATCGTTTGGGCTTCCCACAAACAAAGGTCTGGTTAGTGTTACTTCCTATATCCTGTTCTATTGTTCTGTTTTCTATAGATTGGCATATATCCTGTTTCTTTGTTGTGTCAATATAATGGGTGAATTTATTTTAACACGTGGTTCCTTGTATTTCTATTTCTATTTTAATTTTTAAATTGTTAGCTTTTTGTTTAGTTTAGTTTTTTTTTTTACTTATTTGTTTATTTATTTATGTATCTTTAGCCTAAGGTAAATTTATTTCTGTGTAGGCAGCTGTTTGCTATCTCACTTCTACTTCTGAAGATTTCCTTCAGGGATGAAACGCGGGAGCCTCTGTGTAACTTAATTGCCATAAATATATTTTCATAGCTTACTACCTAGCTCTACTTACGTATCGAGCACTGTTGAAGTAAATACTGAAAATTGATACATAAAAAATCATATCTCCTTATAAAATTTTATGTGGATACATGAAATAGTAATATATATATATATATATATATATATATATATATATATATATATATATATATATATATATATAAAGTGGTGTACTAAAAGCGAACTTTTAGGAAAAGTAAAACCTATTGTGAAGAGTATACAGCTCAATATCCAGGATAGAGCAGGTAAATATGAAGAAGAATGGAAAGGAATTAGAGAAGCAAAAGCCAAATCAAAATTCAATTCAATTGCTCAGAGCAAGGTATATTCCGCAAAAAAGGCAATTTATTCAAGTTAAATTTTCCTTAAGCCAGGCTTTTCAAAGATCAAAATCTTATCATCAGAGGAAGTCGTTGGGATAGATAAGTTGGCAAAGGCCAAGATTTAAAATTTGAAAAAATAAAATAAAAGTTGTAGGGAAAGAAACACAGGGCAAAATTCTGCCCGAATGCAAGCAAATGTCCGATTGGTTAAAAGTCCGGTGTCGAAAAGTCCAGCGGAGAGAATGAGATGTAGATAGGTAGGTCGTTAAAAGGCACGAAAGGTTGTGAGAGAGGATTCAAAGTTAAATTCCAAGAAGCCACAACTTCGGGTGCGGCGAAAGTAGAAAATCCAAAGGGTAAAAAATCCAATAAGAGGTACGCTAGTGGATGTAGGCAGGCTCAGAAAAGAGTGAGGTGGAAAATATTCGCCATTAAAAATACTTCCTGGGCTGAGATATCAAAGGAAAATGCTTTAAAATGGGAAAAAAAGGCAGCGAAAATATTTTAAAGCTAGCCCGTTGAGGAAGCCGGCTTAAGGAAAATTTAACTTGAATAAATTGCCTTTTTTTGCGGAATATACCTTGCTCTGAGCAATTGAATTGAATTTTGATTTGGCTTTTGCTTCTCTAATTCCTTTCCATTCTTCTTCATATATATATATATATATATATATATATATATATATATATATATATATATATATATATATATATATATATATATGTGTGTGTGTATATATATATATATATATATATATATATATATATATATATATATGTGTGTGTGTGGGGGGTGCATACATCAGATACATACATATATATATACATATACATAATCAAAAGAGGCTTGTCTTAACACTTTACTGCAGTTTCACGATAGTTCCGCTTGTTATGTTTGTATACATTTGAATGCAAACTCAAACTAGCCAAAATCGAATTTTAACTTTAATTTTCAATGCTAATTTTTCAAATTTATTTATTCCAACTGTTTACATTACAAGAAGATGCTAATTTTAAGTTCCACAATAAATATTACTATTTATTTTTGTAGTATTTAGTATAGGCAATACTATTACTTTTTCTCATTTTACAGTAAATTCTCAGAAATCAAAAGGGCCTCTTCCTGGTTCTAACACTTAATCACTATATGAGATACATAGATATCCGAGTGTTCCATTAAAATGTTCCCCATACCTCTCAAACGTTTAGTTAGTTAAGAGGTGAAGAACATTAATTTTCCATTCTCCAATTGACCAGTTTACTGCACCCAGGCCTGGGATCAAGCGACTAGACATGGAAATTGGAATGTAATATTGAAACTGGAAGGCGTACAAAGAAGAGTGACAAAACTAATAAGTAAAGTAAAGGACTGCAGTTACAGGGAGGGATTAGACAAATTGGGATTGACTACTTTGCTGGAGAGAAGAATGAAAGGTAATATGATTGAGACTTTCAAGATAATTAATGGCATTTCTAACTATGGTGGCATTTTTTAGTATTTCTCTTAGATCTGAAAGGTTATTGTCAAGACAGTTTTCAAAAACTAGATCTTTTAACCAGTTAAGTTTTTTTGCTCACAGAGTAATATGTTTTTGGAATAAGTTGCCAGATCAGATTAAGAACAGCAATAGCGTGGATCAGTTTAAGATGAGGTTGGATGAGTTCAGAGAAAGTGGTAGAAGGGAGAATTTGAGAAGGTACTTTTGAGAGTTATCAAATGAAATATTTAACAGAATTTGATCTAGGTAACGATATGTACTAAGAGTTTGATTTTTTTTTACAGTTGAATTGAGAAGATAGTTTAAGGAAAGATGCCCAAGGACGCATAACAAACAAATAAATAAATAAATTTGTTTCGATTTTAAAATTCTCTCTATACATTCAAATCATTTTTATTTTTTTGTTCAATAATTTAATTTGTTTTCTGAAGTTTATGAGTTTATATTTTACTAGTAAACAATTTACAGTTTCGACTATTTATATTTCAGATGGTACTAATTTTGAAACACCACAATTAATATCACTATTTATGATTTTAGTTAAAAAAGAAGATAGTTTAAAAAAATTAATTTATCATATACCTATATAAGGCAGTACTATTTTATTTTCATTAATTTACATACTTACAAGTTTAAACACGGAAGTAATATATTATATGAAACTGCAGTAGATAATATTAAGATAAGTAGATTTATATATATATATATATATATATATCAATATATATATATATATCAATATATATATATATATATATATATATCAATATATATATATATATATTGATATGTATATATATATATATATATATATATATATATATATTGATATGTATATATATATATATATATATTGATATATCAATATATATATATCAATATATATATATATATATAAATATGTGTGTGTGTGTGTGTGTGTGTGTGTGTGTGTGTGTGTGTGTGTGTTACAAGCTAAATCCCATGAAATGTCATTCCTTTTATTCTCGCACATTTTGTTTGACAGATTTAAAGCTTTTTTTCTTTTAATCTCCTAAGTGAACAATTCTGTCTAACAAAAGAAGGACGTTTTAATACCTCCCTCTCCTTAGAAGATCAGGTGGATTAATTTTGTGTCTTTTGTCCTTTAATCTCATCATAATAGAATTTGATAAAAATGACTTTTGTAAATTGAATACAATGCGCAATTATTTCCCTGTTCGGGATGCCAACAGATTTTTATACACACGTAAAACAGGATAATCTCACATTTATTTTGACTCTTAATCTCCAGACTTATTTAATCAAAACCACTTCCTGCAATCCGTTTTTAATAATATGCGGAAGTATTCGCTTCCCTATTGTAAAAGGGATTTTAGGAAAATATATTATTGCTTACAGACTGACCTAAATCTTCACCCCCCCACCACCTTATACTGTTAAAGGAAGCTATTTCTGAAAATCCTGGGGCAAATTAGTACCTAAATTAGCCTGAGAATATATATTAGATATTTTGTACGAACTTTAAATAAAAAAAACAACAATTCAACCAATCAAATTGCAGGAATTCAATGTTATAACTAAACAAAAGATCTTCTTGTTATTTTTGTTTAAATATAAAAAAAAAAAAAATCTTACTGAAACAGATTCCATATTTTCAATGAACTCTCCATTTAAAGATAATCAGACAGCTAGATTAGTATGTGAATCAACCAATCATGTTGAAGGGATTCAATGGCATGGCTGAAGAAAGATCTTTTCCTGTTTCGTTTTATTTTAATTGATTTTACTGAAAGAGACTCCATATTTTCAATGAACTACCCATTCAAAGCCAATTAGGCAAGCCGGTCAGATAAATTATCACGAAAAAAAAAATTGAAAGAAAAAGGGGATGTTTTGACTATAATTTCCTTAATCTCGGTTTGAGATGGTCTTTAAATTGGTCTTGCTTAAAAGTTTGTGACTATTTGATCCAAACGACATTTAATCGACTTTTGGGTTAATTTTTTCATCTTGATCACAGTAACTCAATCATATTGCAAGAGTTCAACAACAAAAGTAACACCCAGATTGTCTCGTTCATTTGCAGTTTTTGATTTGTGAAAAACAGCTGTATATTTATTAAACCAGTGATCAACGGAAAAAAAAATCAACATGGATTTGATTGAAAGGCAAATCAAGGATTTTGTGGCTAAGTTGATCAGGTAAGAATTATTTATCTTAAAAAAAAAATTAATTCTAGAAATTATTTTAATATTCTTTACATTCAAAATATAAAAATAATTAATAGAATTTTTAACATTTGCCTTTTTTCAGTAGAAATATATAAGAAAATCAATATGATAATATAAAGTGTTTACTTATAATGTTGCATATATTTCTTTGACATTAGACATAAAAATGAATGTTAAAATGAATTTAATGAATTAATGAATAAAACAAAATATTTTTTCATAGTATCATTATATAGTCTTTTTTTTAGAATCTTTTTGCAAAAAAACACATTCAAAATAATACTAGCAGTTGTTTGGTTTTACATATTGATTTTTTTCAGTTAAACAATATTAACAATATTATATAAAGTGTGTTTCTCGACTAAAAATGATTAATTTCTTCGCATTTAACAAATAAAAATAGCTTTACGAAAAACATAATAGTATGTATATAATAATATGTATAGTATAGGTGTTATTAAAATTTAAATTTTAATAATTCAAGTGATCAGCCACTCTTTATCAAAATATGTATTATTTGATAAAAATTGAATGAGTATGGTCATCTTTAATTTTGATCAACAAGCCAGGTCACACAAAGTCTCTCCACTAAATGGCAAAAAAAAAACGTTGTTTTTTTTAAAAGTGAACGTATGCGCATTCATCTCATAATTAATTACCGTTAAGAGCAGCTGATTCCTTTACCCAACAAAGTTTCATTTCAAAACAAAAATTCTTCTCAGATATATTAAAATATATTAAAAATATATATATTAATATATATTAAAAACTATATATATATTAATATATATTAAAAACTATATATATATTAATATATATTAAAAACTATATATATATTAATACAGGGTGGGCCAAAATAAGGGTCCTATCTTTAAATTTGAATAACTTGAATTTGAATAACTTCCACAAAATAAAAGTTAAACTCACCAAACTTTATGTGTGTGTAGACTGACCCTTCCGAGATTTTTTGAAATAAACAAAACAAATTTTAGCCGAAAAACACTTCTTAAAACTTACAAAAACTAAAGTATTGTTTTTTATACTGTTTTGAGTTTTTTAAGCAAAAATAATGTTTTCTAAATGAGGGTACGTTCCTTAGGGCTAATACGGCTCATGCTTGCTTCGGAAGGGGTCCTTTACTTATTCTAAAAAAAAAAATTTTTTAAAATCAATAAATAAAAAAGTTATGAATTTTTAAAAATAGGACCCTTATTTTTGCCCACCCTGTATATATTAAAAACTCTCCGGTTTTGGGTTTGTTTAATTCTAAAATTCATTTTGTTTTCTTTTTGTCTGCATGCATATGTGGATGGAATTTGGTGTCTATTAAAATACATACAGTGTATGATCTCTATCACATGTATGAGTTTATTTTGAAAATAAAATTTATTTATAAATAATCATTCAAAACTCTCGCAAGATAGAGCACTTTAAGTTAAGTTCACAACAAGCTGTCATTCTTCATAATGCATAACTCTGCGCCCTGCCTATTTGAGTATTCTCGACTGCTTGCTGGATAGCCGCCGTGTTAGCTATTTAGATATAAATTTACTTCAAATTTCTAGACAATGTGTGTTGAAGCATTGGTACGCGTCTCATCTACTGAGTCAAACATGACTTTCGTATCGGGGCAGGGATTATCTCCTCCCATATTGACGATTGCAGGTTTAGCATGAAACACATGTGTATATGGGTTTGTTTTGAAAATAATATTTATTCATAAATAATTATATATATATATATATATATATATATATATATATATATATATATATATATATATATATATATGTGTATATATATGTGTATCGAGGCAGCATTTTTTCTTTAAGATACGTATTATTAAAAATAACCGACAATTTTTGTCTGGTTATTTTAGTGTTGATCCCTTCAATTTTCCGGATTAAAATCTTAATCTCGGAAGGAAATTGGGTGATGAAACTGCCAATTTCCTTCCAAGATTAAGATTTTAATCCGGAAAATTGAAGGGATCAACACTAAAATAACCAGACAAAAATTGGCGGTTATTTTTAATAATATATATATATATATATATATATATATATATATATATATATATATATTTAAAAATGTTAATTCAAAATATCTGCCAAGGAAGACACTTTGAGGCATAATGCATCTACATATATATTAATCTTTAAATACATTTGACGTTTGAATAGTCTTGAAATTTTATTGGACCCCAATATCCTTTACACCATTCCAATTGGATTTTTTTAATAACTCTACTCGTACGTTCAGAATTACAAAGACTTTCTGCTCATTACTACGTGAACAAAATTTGATTCTTTTTGTTTTATGCATAATTCAAAATTATTTTTTTAAGTATTTGAATTAATATTTACCAATAATTAGTAATTTATTGTTTTTTTTCCTTCTGAGAATGAAATATATTTCTTTGAAAATCCATGGGTTAAAAGACTTTCTCATATTTTATTCCTTGTTTAAACATTTGATCATAATAAACTTGTAAAGTATGTAACTTTACTTTTGTTTTATTATTTCATACTTTCCTCCCTCTCTCTCTCTCTCTCTCTCTCTCTCTCTCTCTCTCTCTCTCTCTATATATATATATATATATATATATATATATATATATATATATATATATATATATATATTTATTTTGGTCCAGAAAAATTAGTACAACATTCGTACCGTCGGTTTCAAGCACAGAAGGACTTAGCCATCCGGCTCTCTTCCCTTAATTTTTAATTTTTAACTTTAATTCTCAATTAATCGAGCACTCTGCTGGGATTTGTCCTGCTACATTACAAAGAAGTTGTATATATATATATATATATATATATATATATATATATATATATATATATATATATAATTAGCAATCTTTGAACTGGTTTCCGAAGATTTTAAATGATAATGAAAAGTATT
Source organism: Sepiola atlantica (assembly GCA_963556195.1). Taxonomy (NCBI): domain Eukaryota; kingdom Metazoa; phylum Mollusca; class Cephalopoda; order Sepiida; family Sepiolidae; genus Sepiola; species Sepiola atlantica. The sequence goes on from OY744543.1 coordinate 37,957,356, forward strand.
CATCCTTTTACTGAAAATTCTTAAGCTCTTCGTTAAAACCGAATAGACCGCTCTTCAGTTGTTGACAAGGTTTATATAAACATTGAGATTTCGCTTACTCGTGGCCCTTGCTTAATCGCCGAACAGTTAAAATCGCAACTGTCAACAAAATAATTGAGTTTCGATCCCGGCTTGAAGCATTTGCCTGCCTAGCCACGCTGAAGAGCTATGCTATAGCGAAACAGTCTGTCTGTAGATGATTATATATCTACTCATCTGACGAATAACTCACAGAATTAAACCTATGGTCATGACTGATTAAACACCACATACTTTATTCAATCCCTAGCAGGGCTTATGTTCCAGCATTAGTCGAGAAGAATTGAAAACCAAAGAAACTTCTGCTCCAACCCTTGAGGCGTATTATAACAGTGACTGTTAACATAACACTGACCTAAGTTTTTAATAATAATGAAAAAAAAAGAAGAAAACTATAGTTGTGTATTGTAAAAGTATAAACTATAAAGTTTAAAATCAAATAATTGTTTTATAAAAGTTAAAGTTAAGTTTGTACGAGTGTTTTTTGTCAGTTATGCTTTTCTATAAATATTTTTTTGAGAGATGGATAGAGAGCGATCTAAGAAGACGGAATTTTTATTTGAAGAAATTGTAATAATATAATATAATATTGTAAACGAAATTAATTAGTAAAATTCTCCATTTGTGTTGTGTAAAAATATAAGCATTCAATGTTGAAATAATAGAATAGTTTAATAAAAGTGAAAGCTAAGTTCAAAAAAATTTTAATGGTTATTTTTCTGTGAGATATCAATACACAGCAATATTAGAATATGATTTTTTTTATTTGAAGAAACGTTAGTTATATAATATCGCAAGCAAATATAATACGCATAAAGCACTATCTGTGTTTTGTAAATGTGTAAACTTTCAATTTTTTAAATAAAAGAATATATTTATGACAGGATCAAAAATTGTCTACTATTTGAATACGTGAAAGCACAATGAAATGTAAAGGGGCCCATAAGCGAAAGAAAATCATTATTTTTTTTATGAATGTTATGTAACATGTATTTGATGTGTTAATTTAGTATATATTAAATTAAAAAACTAAGAAATTATGACTAATAAATATTACTTAGTCAAATAATAAGCCTTGATCTAAGAAAAAGTGAATGATTATTACATATTTGAGCATTTGTAGAGTTTTCAAGAAAATTATTAATTCTATGTAATATTTGAACTCCATGATTAGAATAGCAGTCAAAGGACTTATAATTGATAATGGAATATCTCTTCCGAATATCTCTGTGACATTAATATTCAAAACGAAAACTGATGGTCGAATTAAATTTCAAAAGAATACAAAAACGATTTGGGAAAAAATGTTCTGAACACGAAACAATATGTTCACTATCTTACATATTAGGAAAAACAATTTTATGCCGTTTTTATTTATGACGCTATATCGGTCAATCAAATAAGGGGAAATCCTATTTAACGTTATATATAACATATATGTAGAGAGAGCGAGAGAGAGAGGGAGAGAGAGAGAGAGAGAGAGAGAGGGAGAGAGAGAGAGAAGGAGAGAGATTATTATTATTATTTAGATTATTTCACTTACATTAAGGAGAACTTGACTCCATGTTTCTTTGATAAGTAAAAAATAAGCAAATTTTCCAAGTATTCTTATCCTCTACTCGTGACATCTTGTATTTTGATTACTGTTTATTTCAAGAAAGGCACAAGATAACAAGAAAAAAACTTCTGTTAGAAAAAAGGGACTGGTAACGTGATATCTCTTGGTTGTCCAAGCTTGCTTCATCATTCTCTCTCCCCCCTCTCTCACACACAAACACACACAAACACACACAAACATACACAAACACACACATAAACTGCTTCAAGAATTTTATAGCTTTTGTAGAGTAGGGTGGAGAAGAAAAAAATTAATTAAAAATGAAAGATTTTCCCAGGCATAGTTCACCGGGAAACAATTGCATTTAAACAACAATGAAAAACAAACCTGCCCTTTTGGCTAGGAAGAAAGTGTAGTATCTGTTCCGATGGATACTGCACCCTATAGACCGGTGTCGTATTTTCTTTCGGGTTTTGATTCCGCCGGTCTGTGGGTTTGTCCTGTGCAGTTCTAGGAGGTCCACCCTCCCAGGCTTTGCCTGCCCTCTTTGAGGAGGAGTAAGTTTATTGCTTACTGCCTGAGGCGCCCCTACCGGGGAATGCCGACGGGGCTGCCCAGGCAATTTTTAAATGGCCAGAGTACTCACCTTCTCGGGTGCTGGCTTTTCAAGTCCTACTTTCCCGACCCGACCTTGGTTCACATCTTACCTTGTAGGAGTAAGATAAAACTGGCCTTGTGCCTAATCTCCTGGAGAGGAGGTAAATAAACACGTGTGTGCTGCAACTTTTTCAGAGGTTAGAGTCAGGGGTGGGGGACAAAATAATATTTTGCATCCTCATCCTCACTCGTGGGAGAATTTTAAAAATATATACTAATTTTCAAAGGCATTTTGAAGAGTCCATATGAAATCGGTACTTAGATAGATATCATTTATACTAAGTTCAATGTTTAATACTAAAATAATTGACAAAAACCATTACTAACAAAGATTTGGTGTTATTTATCTACCTCCCACAAGGTAAGATGTGACACAAGGTCGGGAAAGTGGGATTAGATAAGTCAGCGCTCGAGAGGTGAGCACTTTGGCCATTTAAAAATTGCCTGGGCAGCCCCGTCGGCATTCCCCGGTAGAGGCGCCTCAGACAGTAAGCAATAAACTTACTCCTCCCCAAAGAGGGGAGGCGAAGCCTGAAAGGGTGTACCTCCTAGAACTGCACAGAACCAGACAACCCCCAATAGACCGGCGTAAATCCAGACCCAAAGGCCCGGACAATACCAGTTTATTAGGCGGGGTAAAAACCCCTGGTTGAACTGTAAAGATTTGGTATATGTCTGTCTGAAGCCGAACCTATACTATTACTGTCTTTCAATGCTTAATTTAGGGGAGGTAGTGTAGTATCTGTTCTGTTGTCATGAGACCATCCTCCCAGGCGTTACCTTCTCCCTCTTTTTTTTAGGTGGGTGGGTAATCTAGTATCTTTTTGCTCATCATGAGACCATCCTTACAGACATTACCTCCTCCCTTGGAGGGAAGAAGTGTAATATATATCCGTTCGTAATGATATCATCCTCTTAGGCATTACCTTCTCCTTTTTTTTTGTATGGGTGTTATTGTAGTATCTATTCTGTCATCATGTTACCATCCTCCCAGGCATTACCAGAGATCGCATATTTTTGCTAGTAATGATAATGTTATTTAACAACTACAGCCCACTAATTCGTCCCTTTCCTCACTTTGTTGCAAACGCGTATCGCCTTCACCCCCACCCCCGCCTCCTCTTCAGGGGACACTCACGAAAGTTGAATTGCTGCGGCAAAATAGCGCACTTTTTCTCTTACTGGTTTATATCTTCAACTTTCCAGCCAAGAAATGGGAAAGGCAGTTTTGTGATAAGAAAATATAAACACCTGCTTAACCTTCGACTAACATTCTGTTAAATTGATAAGGAAAAGAAAAAACGAAAATAGTTGTTAATGATTTCGGCAAAAGAATGTATGTATGTGTGTCTTTCCGTTTTGAGTATGTGTGCGTGTGTTTCAGGCAAACGGAATGTGTATGTGTGTGTATGTGTGTGTGTTAGGCAAACGGGATGTGTGTGTGTATGTGGATTTTAGGCAAATGGAATGTAGGTATCTACATATGAGGAAGGGATTGTTTCTGTTTCTCCTTATTTTTTAATCCTTGCACTCTTACTTAAAACGTTATTAAAAAAAGGCATATAAGGGCACTTTTAGCAATCCTCCACTTTATAATAAAGGCCAATGTGTATTTACTGGGGAGGATGTTAGGTGCGAGACATAAAACAATGACACCCATGTTAAAAAACATGTTAAAAACATCAAAGACATTAGCAGTTAAAAATGAAATGTTGGCAAAACAGACGCGCACATATCCGAGGCAATGGCTGAATCCTTAGAAAGTGACCTCCAGTTGGTAGTTGAATGGGATCATAAATGGATGATAACATTTAATGCTGCTAAGACAAAGCTCCTTTCTTTCAACATCTACAAGAAACTTCTTCAACCACCGATTGCCATGGCAAATAGCACCCTACCTTAGAGTCCAACGTTCAAACTCCTCGGCCTAACATTCACAGGTATCATGAATTGGAACAAATACATAGAAGACATTGCCAAGGCTGCTGCAAAGAAAGTGGGATCCCCCTACCGTGCTAAAAAAAATCTTACACCTGACAGTATCCTATATCTCTACAAAGTCACCATTTGCCCATGCATGGAATATTGTTGTCACATCTGAGCTGGTGCACCATCCACTAGTCTCTCTCTCTTAGACAAGGTTCAAAAAGAGTCTCTAATCTAATAGGTCCCGCACTAGCCACCAAGCTACAGTCCGTGTCCCATCGCCACAATGTTGCATCCTTGTGCCTGTTTTACAAGTACTTCAATGGAATGTGCTGCGATGAACATGCTACTTTGGTGCCCCCTAGACGTAAATCAGCAAATTCCCATCCATTCATTGTGGAAGTCCCTAGATGCCGGAGAGCCTTCTATACTCTAATAGCTTCTTTCCTCATGCTTCCGGCCTTCGGAACTCCCTCCCTGTTCCCTGTTTCCTCAACTGTACCGACATGCAGAAATTTAAAACTAATGTGAACAAGCATCTCGCTGCACATCTCCTAATTTAGGATGACCCCCTAAACTTTCACCCTAATTCTCAGTAACCCCTTACGTCTACAGTGGTAGCTTGCCTTGTTATGGGTGAACTACGTTGAAAAAAAAGAAGAGAATAAGTCGCTCACATAAAGAAATAAGAAAGAAAGAAAGAAAAGGTCTTAAACTGGAAAATGGAAAGAAAAAAGAAATAAAACGTATAAATCGGTAGAGAAAGCAGAAAGGAAAAAAAAAAAGAAAACATTATGGGAATAGATTTGCGTCTTCTCTTCCCTCTTTCGTCCGGCATACTTCTGCGTTACGGGACGGATATATATCTATTTACAAATAAATACACATTGCTATTTATTATATAAATGGAGGTTTTTATTAGTTATTATCGTCTGTAGTAAGGATTGAACCTTCAACTAAGAATAACAGAAAATAACACTTCTATCCGGTCATGGCTGATGGAACAAGAACAATCTAGCCTCATGGATTAAACAAAGGGTTCAGTTCGAAATTCCGTGTAGGTTCCAGAGTTCGAAAAGATGCACCTGAAGATCGGTGGTTACATCGGTGGAAACGTTGTAGATATAACAACATAGATGTAATTAGTAGTAACTGTTTATATTAAGTGAAGAGTGTGCATGTATCACATATGTTTGAATGTTCAACAAAGAGAATGTCTGTAGGAGAGAGAGAGAGAGAGAGAGAGAGAGAGAGAGAGAAAGAGAGAGAGAGTGTGTGTTGTGTGTATGTTGAGTATTGATTTACTCCTCTCCAGGAGTTAGGCACAAGGCCAGTTTTTATCTTACTCCAACAAGTAAGATATGACCCAAGGTCGGGTCAGGAAAGTGGGGTTTAAAAATTGCCTAACCCTATAGACTGGCGTAAATCAAGACCCGAAGGCCAAGACAATACCAGTCTATGGGGTGCAGTATCCATCGGAACAGATACTACACTTTGATCTTAGCCAAAAGGCCAAGTATCACGTTGTTGAGTAAATAGTATGTGTATACGTATGTATCACACACGTTTGTATATTAAACAAAGAGAATGTGTGTATAAATTAATTTTTTCATCTTTTTCTTTTTGCTGGGGATATAGGAGCATCCTATCGGATGCTAGACATTCACACGCTATTTCAGAGACTCCGACTGAGAGATCTTTTTAGTATTCTTTCTAACCGTCCCTTTAAGTGCAATTGTTTGGATCTCTCTTGCACTTGGTTCACCGGGTATATTTGTCAGGTATTTTTAAAAAAAAATTTGTCATGAGCCCGGTAGCTCCTATGATAACTGGAATGATGGAGATCTTCCTAAGATTCCAGTTTCTTTTCATGTCGTAGATAAGTCCTTGGTTTTATTTATCTTCCTCCCACAAGGTAAGATGTGACACAAGGTCGGGAAAGTGGAAAAAAACCAGCGCTCGTGAATTTGAGCACTCTGGCCATTTAAAAATTGCCTGGGCAGCCCCGTCGGCATTTTGGTTCCATTTTTTTTTGTGAGAACTTTCGACTGACTCTCTCAACCGTCTTCAGGCGGGGTATTGGTCTGGCTTATTCATGTCTGCTGGGTCCGAACTGTGCTGCAATTTATAGCTTTTTAAAAAAGTATGTATGGGTGATGAGATGCCGTATATGGGACGTGATCACGTGTTAGGTGTGTGGATAATTAAAATTTACAATATTTAAAAAGGTTATGCGTAATTTTTTTTTTGTCGGTTCAGGATATTTTTAGAGTCAATTGCTACAGTAGGTACTTTAAAATATTGTGACTAGATTCGTAATTAATATTGTTTATTGTAGGGTGTCGGGACTAATTAAGCAAAACCATTTCATGCTATACAATAAGGTTTGTCTAAATGAAAATATGCTGCCTAAATACACACAATTTAAAGAGAATACATATGCATGTGTCCCAGGGCATTGCCCCCAGTGTTCATACCAGACGAGGTTCGCCTTGACACCATTCTGGCAACCTAGGGTTTGGTTTGATCCATCAGACCCTTCTTTGCTGAAATGAGGTATGGTCTGAGGAGGTGCACTCTTCCAGGCATTACCATCTCATCCGAGTCGGGGGGGGGGGGATATCGTCCGTGGTGCTTTTACCAAGGGAATGTCAACGGATCCATTGTCGGCTATTTTTTGTACTCGATCAGAGTGCCCCCTTCGGGGAGCTGGCTTTCCCCACCTTCCAGCCTTGTGCCACCTCTTGCTGCACTGAGAAGCAGTTAAATAGGGTCCCAAATGTGTGTGCATGTTAAACCAAGTGAATGTGTGCATGTGTGTATATGTTAAGCACACGAGAATATGTCTGCATATGGATGTTTTTTTGTGTAAATGTATATGTATACATTCATGTGTGTAACTATACATATGTGCTTTCAGAAAAAACTGTGTGTATGTATATGTTAGAAAGAGTATGTGTATAGATGTATTAGTGAATGAGTGTATATATATATGTCAGAAAGACTATGTGTGTGTATGCATGCATTTGAGTGTGTCATTTTATAGCACAACACCATTAATTCTTATTATCATCATATTTGGTTTAACGTCCGTTTTACATGCTGGCATGTGTTAGACGGCTTTTAGAAATTGACTTTGAAACTAACCTATCTCTGACCAGGTCTCTATTTATCCCTCTTTTTCTCAAGTCTACACTTATCATTTCCTCCCATGTTTTCCTTGGTTTTCCTCTCTGAACTGACCTCAATTGTTCTACATGTACTAATCCAAGAACTCTTATTCATTATTTCAATTTGACCAACCAACGTAGTTTCCTGTTCTGCACACATCTCCCTATACTGTCCAAATTTCATCTTCCTCTAAGGTCATCAGATCTACTTGTGACTTATCTGACTTTGATGATTTATCTCATGACTTGTCTATGGAATGGAGTAACGTCGTTTTGAATAAACAACTGGACATTTTTTTCCAGTTTTGTTGGTTTAACATACCTTTATGACTCTACAAATTCTGTTGCTTATTTTTAATAACTTTGCTCATTAGTTTTGAGTGAATAAATTGCTGTTCAAACAAATTTAAATGTAAAGCAGAATAATGTGATTAATGTCCTCATGTCATCATATTCGTTTTAACGCCCATTTTACATGCTGACATGTGTTGGACGGCTTTAAGAAATTAACTTTCACTTGCACTGCATACAAATCTTTGCTGTTTAAAATTGCATTATTTTTTCCTTTGCATCCATTAATGTAGCTAAATCATGTGTGCGCATATTGTATGTTAGTAAGTGGAAGTAAAAATGTTGGTACTACTCCAGATGAAGCACTTAATTTCCGTGACTGTGGCAACGATCGGGCAGGTTGCGGAAGCACCCGAGAGCTGCCAAGACGAAAACGAGGCTGAAGCAGAGCTGACCGATCAGGTTGCTGCCAATCGTCTGCGCTTAGCACAACAAGACAAGCGATAGGAAGATCTTTCGAACCGGCTGCAAACGTATCCGTAAACTCTGATCCTCGACGAGAAAATATATGAAATTCCTCCTCCCTTCCCAAAAAAAAAAAAAAAAAAATACAAAAAAACTTGCCTAAATATCCTAAAAAAAATAACATACTTCTTTGTTTTATGTAAAAAAAAAAACAGACGAAAAAAAAAGTTGCCTAAATATCGTAAAAGAAATAGCATTTACTTCTTTGATTTATGTAAAAAAAAAGACAAAAAAAAAATTAAAATGGTTCATTTGGCCCACGAAAAAATAAGAAAAAAAGTTTATTTATAGTTCTTTAGGTATGGTTTGTTAATTTTTTTTTTTTCATTTTTCTTTTAAATATATGTATTTTTTTCTTTTGTATTCTTCATCTTATATTGTCGTCTGCCACTCTTCCATTTTTACGACTTTCAGTTTTGCTTCAGCCTCGTTTTCGTCTTGATAGCTCTCGAGCGCTTCCGCGACCTGCCCGATCGTTGCCACCGAGCAGTCACGGAAATTAGGTGCTTCATTTGGAGTAGTACCAAAATATTTTGCATTCATTCCAATTAGTCATGTGCAGCCATCATAACTATTCAAATGCACCCACATGGCCCTCGAGGGATTCTGAGTTTGAGATGCCTACACAACAAACAATTTTACCCATTTTGAAATTAATTGTTCCTAAATCGATTTCTATCGTCCTGTCGACTAAAGCAGTACAATTTTAAATAAACACATTTCAAAAAGTGACATTTATTTTATTGATTTGAAGGATTTTAAGATCTCACAGTCTTCAATGATATTGCAAAGGACTGCGTAAAAAAGTGTGAAACTGTTGTAGGACCACTTGCTTCAAAGACATGCAAAGAAGAAGAATAACAAATGTTTTCAGTAGGCAAATGTATATCTAAATCTTATAAATGAAACGTTGACTGAGCATAACTGAATGTTTTAGAGCATTCGCGTGTGAAGTGATTAGCTCAGGCAGGATTGTCAGGCTGGACACCTTTGAATAAAACATCTACCATTGTAGATTGAAACGATAGTATTGTTAGACGTCATTTACATTCCTTGTTGACAACCTTCATTGTGTTGATAGACATTGCAAAGATTTCATTGGGTTTTACAATTGTTGCTATGAAATGCTTACGATTGCAAGAAAATGAAATTGGGTCAAATAAGGTTGCAGGAGTGGTATAAAAAGAATACAAGATTTGATGAGATTAATTGTTCTTTACTTACTAATGAGTCCATACTTATCCTTGGCTAAAACCCACTCGAGGATAAAACTTAACAGGATAGATAAATTGACAGTTGAACGATGATTAATATAATGAGAGGATTAAAAATAATGAATAAAATTTGGTTACTTATGAGGACGGTTTATGACAAACATTTGTTGACATTAGATTTGAAGATGACTATGTTGTAATCTGCAGGGAAGCAGTCCTGCGGTAATGCGTTCCGTAAGTGAGAAGTGGTTTTCAATTTATGTTAAAAATCTAACAAAATTAAACTCTATTTCCGTGTACTGTAACTGCACCTAAAAAGAAGGAACACATATTCCATATTATTTGCTGTATAATGCAACTGCACTTAAAAGAAGGAACCCATATTCCATATTATTTGCCGTATAATGCAACTGCACTTAAAAGAAGGAACACATATTCCATATTATTTGCTGTATAATGCAACTGCACTTAAAAGAAGGAACACATATTCCATTTTATTTGCCATATAATGCAACTGCACTTAAAAGAAGGAACAAATATTCCATATTATTTGCTGTATAATGCAACTGCACTTAAAAGAAGGAACACATATTCCATATTATTTGCCGTATAATGCAACTGCACTTAAAAGAAGGAACACATATTCCATATTATTTGCCGTATAATGCAACTGCACTTAAAAGAAGGAACACATATTCCATATTATTTGCTGTATAATGCAACTGCACTTAAAAGAAGGAACCCATATTCCATATTATTTGCCGTATAATGCAACTGCGCTTAAAAGAAGGAACACATATTCCATATTATTTGCTGTATAATGCAACTGCACTTAAAAGAAGGAACACATATTCAATATTATTTGCCGTATAATGCAACTGCACTTAAAAGAAGGAACACATATTCCATATTATTTGCCGTATAATGCAACTGCACTTAAAAGAAGGAACACATATTCCATATTATTTGCTGTATAATGCAACTGCACTTAAAAGAAGGAACACATATTCCATATTATTTGCCGTATAATGCAACTGCACTTAAAAGAAGGAACCCATATTCCATATTATTTGCCGTATAATGCAACTGCACTTAAAAGAAGGAACACATATTCCATATTATTTGCCGTATAATGCAACTGCACTTAAAAGAAGGAACACATATTCCATATTATTTGCTGTATAATGCAACTGCACTTAAAAGAAGGAACACATATTCAATATTATTTGCCGTATAATGCAACTGCACTTAAAAGAAGGAACACATATTCCATATTATTTGCTGTATAATGCAACTGCACTTAAAAGAAGGAACACATATTCCATATTATTTGCTGTATAATGCAACTGCACTTAAAAGAAGGAACACATATTCCATATTATTTGCTGTATAATGTTACTGCACTTAAAAGAAGGAACACATATTCCATATTGTTTGCTGTATAATGCAACTGCACTTAAAAGAAGGAACACATATTCCATATTATTTGCTTTATAATGCAACTGCACTTAAAAGAAGGAACACATATTCTACGTTATTTGCTGCGTTCTGTGACTGTACCAAAAAGGACAAACCCAAGATAAATAAATAAAAACATCAGTAAGAATACATTTCATATGATTGTTTCTAGAATTCTTGGTTTATTCTTCCAATTCCTTTTAGCCAAATCTGATAAAAAAAATGGTGGAACCTGTTTCCTGTTTCCCTGTCCTATTTGTATGAATTTCCGTCTAGGATTTCACTTTGGTTAGTGTTGCTATTTGCTTCTGCATCCTTGAACCTTAAAACATCTGCAAACCATTTAAAGAAATTAAATTTAAGATCATATTCTAGTATCTGCTAATCTTCACCGCCATTAAACACAACACCATATTAATAGGACCGCACCAAAATATTCATGCGCTTCCTTTTACACGGACTAATTTACAAATGGAGGGGGGGGTAGTGATGAAGAGGATGCTGATACGGACTGATGACTCGGTTTGCTGTATTTGAATTTTGCACGGACCTATTTGATTAGGAATGTTGATAACCTACACGTGATCCCGCCTGTGAGTACTGATTTTAAAAAAGAAGTGGGAAAAATCAGTGTTAGGAAAACAGAATCAAGCACATCAATAAACGATAACTTGCTGATTCAGAATTCGTTTTACTTATGTATATATTTATATGAGAATCTATGTGAGAATATTACACAATGCACAAAGAATGAAGTTCTGGTTACAAACTAAATCTGCATTATAAGACTTGCATCACGCATCAAACTTTAATCTAATGAATAATTAATGCCATTTTCTTCCATTATTTTTAGAAAAATAAATGATTGAATATTGCAATCAGTTTAAAGTTAATATTGTTTGTCTGTTTTTTTTTCTGTCTTTCTTGTCACCATACACTTATTATTATAACAGCTACACACACCAAATCTATATTACAATAAGATTTACATCAAGTACATCTTGCACACTTTAACACAGTTAATAACTAATAATTGCCGAATGAATGCGGTGAAATTGTTGGGCTATTTCTTAGCCAATCATTTCAGCCCTGATGGCTGGTCTGAGGAAGACGTTTTTTGCTGAACGCCTCAAATTTGCCACACTGAAACTGGCTAAACCTGTTGTAAAATTGCCATAGATCCAACGATCTTTCTTTCCAAAATGGCGGACATGGCTAATTGATTTCTTTCAAATGTGACTAACTTTCAAATCATAATGAAAGTCAGACACTTGACTCTTTCAGAGAAATCATTTTTTTTTCTCACAAGCTGAGTTATTGTCTACTAGCGAGATCTATGTCCCGACATTGCCCGGGAAAATTGAAGAAACCAATAATCGCAACCTTCAGAAATAAATTGACCGAAAAGACTATTTTCACCGAAAATTCACGATATAAAAATTATTTGCAAAAATTATTGGGCGTAAATAAGTCAGTTCATACCCCCCCCCCCCCTGTATGCACTGACTTATTTACTTGGTCGTGGTGTGTGTCTGTGTTTTCTGGGGGGGGGGGGCTTTGTATTTAATTTGCAATTTAACAAAAGAACAATATGCCAAACTTGTGTACGAATGAACCAAATTCATTATGGCGAAATTTAATTTTTGGAATGAATTTAATGTAGGGGGAGAGAGAGGAGAGGTCAGGGATACTCATTGAAGTATGCTTGGTCGCAGTGTGAGTGTGGGCTTTGTTTATAATTTACCATGTAGAACCGTATTGCAATCCCCAGAAATAAATCGCCCTGAAAAGAGTATTGATTTACTCCTCTCCAGGAGTTAGGCACAAGGCCAGTTTTTATCTTACTCCAACAGGTAAGATGTGACCCAAGGTCGGGTCGGGAAAGTGGGGTTTAAAAATTGTCTGGGCAGCCCCGTCGGCATTCCCCGGTAGGGGCGCCTCAGGCAGTAAGCAATAAACTTACTCCTCCCCAAAGAGGGGAGGCAAAGCCTGGGAAGGTGGATCTCCCAGAACTGCACAGGACAGACCCATTGACTGGCGTAAATCAAGACCCGAAGGCCAAGACAACACCAGTATGGGGTGCAGTATCCATCGGAACAGATACTACACTTTGATCTTAGCCAAAAAGAGTAGAAAGATTCATTTCACCCAAAATACTAATTTTCTATCCACGATATAGAAGTAATGGGAGGAAAAAATCATTGAATTAGAAAACACTAAAAACGAATAGCGAATTAATGAGATGTCTTTTTGCAAAGCAATATGTAAATTAGTTAACTTTAATATGCCGATCGCATAGATATGCTTAGTATATTAGAAAGCTTTTCTTAGATGTTGAAGATGACTTTATAAATGGAGATAACTATAATCTCAAAAATTGTTTACTTAGAGAGTTTTATGAAACTTATTATTATTAACTTGTCAAAAAGTGCTGCCTTCTGGGCGGTTTGTAGTCACGTGCCAGAAGAGGGCTGTTGGGCCATCTGTACAGAAGAGGGAAAACAAACGATTTTCATGGTCCCTTTCAATATTTTTCAATCGGTTTTGATTATGTTGTTGCATACGACTTACCGTCGGGTATATAATCTGTTATATACGTCCGTGTCCTTTCTGTTGTAAACCAAGTTGTTGATGATGCCTGTGTTGCAAGAGAGAGAGAGAGAGAGAGAGAGAGAGGGGGGGGAGATAGAGAGAGAGAGAGAGAGAGAGAATGGGAGAGAGATAATAAGATAGGTAAACAGACACATGGTCTGTCTCGCTACACTTAGCTACACCGTATGCGGAAAGCCCCCCCCCCCCCCCCCCCAACGGGAGCGGCGATGCTCGCGTCAGTTCAGTTTAGCTGTCAGTAGACAAAGAGGATGAGACCCTATCCGGCGGAAGTGACGTGATTTTGCAACTTCCGCTTTTAGCCCCCTCCCACACTTCTAGGGCACCACCCATCTCCTTCGCTATCTAACAATGTAACCTAGCAACAAATGCTTCCTCCGGTTGCATATTTTTACTAGTATATATAATGTGTTGAGTTTACTAATAATAAGCAGCTGATTGTAACAATTTCTTGTTGACGTATGCTACCCCCTCCCTCCAAAAAGGAGGAGGTAATGACTGGAAAGATGGTCTCATGATAACAGACACTACACTACCACTCCCCACCAAATAAAGGAGGAGTTAGTGCCTGAGAGGATGGTATAATGACGAATGAACATATGCTACACTAACCCCCCGCCTGCGGCAGAAGTAATTCCTGGGAGGATGGTATCCCCTAAAAACACATGAAATGGTTTCGTCCAGCAATTTTTTACTCACTAACTTTTGTGTGACGTGACGGATTTATATTTATTCATTTATATAGAGAAAATACACGTTGGTCTTAATTATAGAGTGGAGGATGACACATCCCCAGACAGACAGAAATAAAGACAGACAAACAGAAGCTCGACATTTATTACCTCCGCAAAGGAGGTTATGTATTCGGTCAAATTTGTCAAAGGAGGTTATGTATTCGGTCAAATTTGTCAAAGGAGGTTATGTATTCGGTCAAATTTGTCAAAGGAGGTTATGTATTCGGTCAAATTTGTCAAAGGAGGTTATGTATTCGGTCAAATTTGTCATTATGTCTGTCCACATCGCTTGACTAATTGTCACCAAACTTGGTAAAAATATCGGTAATGATCTAAGAACTGATTAAATTTGAGGATATCTAGCTCATGGTCAAGTTAATAGGTAAAAATTACAGTTTTGGCAATAACTTCGGTTCTGTTGATCGTAGAGACTCGGTATTTGGTTCATATTGTAACCATTGAAGTCGCACATCTTATATGACCTTGACCTTCAATTTTAACCATAAAAAGTTTGGTCAAGTTTGAGATTTTGACGGAATTTGAACTTAGGTTATCAGGGAGAATTATGGAGTCTAACGACTGACATTTGTTCTTGTTTATTTTATAGATTTGTAAAAGATATGAAATAGATTTCCTAGTTTGATTCACATTAACGGGTGACTGCTTCCTTGCAGATTACAAAATAGTCATCTTCAAATTTTATGTCAACAAATATTTGTCATAAACCATCCCATAAGTAATCAAACTTAATTCATTCCATTGATCAATTTTAGTACTCTCATAGTGTTCTTCATCTTTCGCCTGACAATTATCTCATCTTATTAACCCTCGTCCTCGAGTGAATCTTGGCCTTGATAAGTGGTTAATCAACAGTAAAAATAAAATATGAAATGAATTACTTAGTTTGATCTGCATATTTGATAAGATTTGCAGAAATGTCTCTCTTTTTTAATAGTGGAAACGTCACACGGTAAGCAATATTATATTTGTTGTGTTAAATATTTTTCTTTTGACATAAAGAACCAAATACTTCCGCATATTATTAATAACGGATTTCAGGAAGTGATTTTGATTAAACTCTTTTAAATCTGCAGATTTAGAATCAAAAAGAAATGCGAGATTATCCGGTTTTATGCGTGTATAAAAATCTGTTGGCATTCCTAAATAATTAGGAGAAATAATTGTGATTTTTATTAAATTTTAAAAAATCGTTTTCATAAATTTCTATTATGACAAGATTAAAGGACAAGTGACACAAAACTAATCCACCTGATCTTCTAAAAGAGGGGGAGGGGCGATAAAACGTCCGTCTTTTGTTAGACTGGATGATCCACTGATGTGATTATGGTGAAAAGAAAAGCTTTAAATCTGTCAACAAAATGATAGAAACGATGAATAGCATAGCCTGTAATATTTATCTATTTACGATGTGTAGAGTCTTTCTGTCCGAGGATGAAATTGAAAACGAAGCCCTATACTAAGATTAAACACACTATTTCCCGAATACAATCTTTCAAAGTATCCAATGATAGTATTAATTTTGTATTAGTTGGCGGGTACAATAATATCGTGGGTTTCTGCACGAAACAACAACGGCAACTTCTTATAAAAACAAATCTCTATTTATATAAAGTTAGGTATGTGTAGATGTTTATATATTTGTAAAGTATATGTTTCATTTCTAAAGTGATTAACCGATCATTATGAATTTTGGGACAAAGCTGATAAGCGTGAGAGTGGGCAATGTGGGCTATATTTAGTTAAATTTGTTTTTATGGAAAGGGAGCAAAGAGAGAGTAGTGGAAGCCCTTCGTGAAAATTAAAATACCTCCGATTTTTGTGAAATCTTTACAATCGGTATTAGAAATCAATTAATAAATGTTCCCCAAATTTTAGTTTCTTATGAGTATTTGAAATGTTTTTTTTTTTTAGAGGGCATAATATGGGAACAATCTCCCATTTAAAAATTTAAATATTTCAGATTTGCATTAAATTTAATCCATAGTCATTAGACACAAATTGAGCAAGGTTCCCTGAAATTCAATTTCTTCTTAAGCTTAAGCGTTACATTTTAGACATTTTCTGAAATCAATAACGTGTAATGTATTTTTATCAAAATTAGAATAAGGATTCTAAACATATGGTTTAGTAACACCGTATGTTGATTATAATCTTCATAAGGGGGCACAAAGTAGTTCTAACTGTTCTGTTTAAGCTCCGATTTTAAAACCAGATATTATGACCACAACAGCACATTTAAAAACAAAAAAACGCTGAATTAAAACAGCACTAGTGAACCATTATTGGGAGCTCAAAGAAAGCAGACGCCCACCAATAATCGAATGGAAAATAATACGACAGGCCAGTACATGTAGAAACTTAGACGACCTGTGTAGATTATGTCTGAATGAGAAATTTGAAATCCTAAACTTTAAAGACACCCAAGACCTATTAAACTGTAGAAGTGAAATAGCAAACAACTGCTTACACAGAATAAAATTTACCTCAGATTTACAATACATAATAAATAAATAAATAAATAAATAAATACATAAATAAATGAACAACTAAATAAAAAAATAAAAAACAAACTAAACTAAAACCTAAAATAGAAATACGGCCACCAATTATTTCGACACAACAAAGAAGCAGGGATGAGCCAACCTATAGAAAACAGAACAATAGAATATGAAGTAAAATCAACCGAACCTTTGTTTGTGAGAAGCCCAACGATTAGCTAAGAGAACAACAAAGAATCTGATTGGTTAACTAGCTAGACTAAACACCACGTGTATATATAAAAACACCCGGCAACATAAACTCCATCTATTTTAACCTGACGATTATCTATGGGGATGAAACGTGAAAGTCTCTGTGTAGCTTAATTGCCATAAATATATTTTCATAACTTACTATATATATATTATATGTTTAAAAAAAGCAAAAACAATGTGTAGTGTTAAAATAAATAAAATTTATTTTAATTGGAGCTTTTAAAAAATGTTCTTGTTAATTATAGATAGAATTGTTTTACTAATTCTTCCTATTTCTGGTTTGGTCGGATTAATTAAGGGCCATTGTTAAAATTACTTTTGTGGTCGTTAAATAAGATATAGGCTTCCTTAATTTTTAATTTACTAACTTTATCGCTAATTTTTAGTTTATCGGTGATTTGTTTACTTTCAGTATTTATTATATCTATGTAGTTACGTTTGCTTGTATCTAGTTTTGTTAGTTTTTCGTAATACTTTCTGTGAGTAGTTTGTTATACTCTTGTTTATCTATTTTGTAAAAATTCCTAGTTTTATCCGCTTTTACGAAGATTTTGTTAGAATTGTTTATGTTTTTAACGATGATGTGTAATTTTGGGGGGAAATTATTATGTGAAATTCTAAATCATTACTTACATTTTAGAGGTTATTTTCAAAGCTAATCGTGAGATCTATTAGTTTTGCGTTTTTTAGGCTTTTGAATCCGTAGAATTATTTTGTATCTAGGTGTTTATGTTTATTATCAAGGAAGTTATGTGCTCGCCATCGCATTCGGCATATTAGTTCGTCCATTTTAAAAAATTAATTTAATAATGTATCCGTGCTTGCTAGGTGTTGGAATATTCTTAAGTGATGGTTCTAAGTTAACTTTTTCCATATTATTTTTTTAAGTGGTGAAATAAATTCTTATGAAAGTACCCAACTACTCAACCACGTGTATATATAAAAACACCCGGCAACACAAACTCCATGCATTGTAGCCTGACGATTCCCTACGGTGATGAAACGCGGAAGCCTCTGTAATTGCCATAAATATATTTTCATAACTTACTACCTAGCTCTACTCAAGTATTGAGCACTGTTGAAATAAATACTGAAAATTGATACATAAAAGATTATATCTCCTTATAACATTTTATGTGCATATATGAAATAATATATATATATATATATATATATATATATATATATATATATATATATATATATATATATATATATATATATGCTTCGGAATTTTTTAGATAAGGGTTGATAATTCGTAGAATTTGGTATATTAGGACTACTGTTCTCATCTTGAATGTTTTTATCACAATGTTTCGGCCGATGTAACCTTCGATCTTCTTCAGGTGTACTTTGTCGAACTCGAGAATCTGGACGGAATTTCGAATGGACCCCTTTATTTACTCCACGGGGATAGCATGCTTTCGTTCCATCTGCCATGACTGGGAAGAAGTCTTCAGTAATTCGCAATTCTTCGTATCCCCCGGAGTCGCACAGTGGATATAGTACTAAGTATAATTCAGTTCTAAGTGACAGTCATCTGAAGGTGTAAGAAGAATTGTAAATTACTGAAGACTTCTCCCACTCATGGCAGATGGAACGAGAGCATGCTATCCCTGTGGATTAAATAAAGGGTTCTGTTCGAAATTCCGTCCAGATTCCCGAGTTCGACAAAGTACACCTGAAGAAGGTCGGAGGTTACATAGGCCGTAACGTTGTGATAAAAATATCCAAGATGAGAACAGTAGTCCGAATATACCAAATTCTACGTATATATATATATATATATATATATATATATATATATATATATATATATATATATATATATATATATATAATAATGGTAATAATCCAGGTGAAAAATATCCACAGGGTGGTAATCCAGAGAATTTTAACCGGGTTTATAAAAAGTGCTCAATATCAAAATAGAGCTTTATATATGATAATTTTATTTACACAGACATGTACAAAATCTGCGACACTGGCATGTCGATGTTATCGATCAACAGTTACTATAAACTGAGATCTCATCAGGCAGAGTTAGAATCCGATCTTAACCTCAGATCATATTTCTCTCCAAATATGATCTGAGGTTAAGATCGGATTCTAACTCTGCCTGATGAGATCTCAGTTTATAGTAACTGTTGATCGATAACATCGACATGCCAGTGTCGCAGATTTTGTACATGTCTGTGTAAATAAAATTATCATATATATATATATATATATATATATATATATATATATATATATATATATATATATAGGGTTTCATAGAGGTTAGTGCTGCTGCTGCCTGTTTGTCTCAACATCCCATGACTCACACAAAATAAACACATAAATTAATTTACCATTAATGTCATATACACCACTGCCATTGCCGTTGCTCTCTTCTACACCGACACGGAAAACCAATAAATTGAAATTAGAATATAACATTGACTAACAAAACTTTTAGAGTGTGAGTTAATAGTTCAAAGTTTTTTCAACAAGAATATTTTTCTATATTCTTATTTTACTTTGCATGCTAATTTGTTGCAGGACTTGCAGAAATATCTTTTTAATGGTGGAGTGTCAGGTCTAGCTATAAGTAATAATATACTTTGCTAAAATCCTTTTAACAATAGAGAACCTTTATTATTATATTATTTTCATTTTTTATCTTCTTGTCTCATCCTGAGCTTAGACGTTTTATGAATGACTTCTAACTTCTCCTGTTTGTTGACACTTCGCCAGAATCAGCTCATCATTAGTTGACCCCTTTTGTGTCTTAAGCGGCCATAGCTTTGGGCCATTAATATCAATGTGGGACACACTTCGAGCATTTTAGATTACTGACGGCGGATGACAGTTAAGAGATTGTTGTGCGAGATGTTTTCTCATGGAGGCCTGTACAGTGAGAGCAGCAATTTCCTCCATCCGACGCACTGCAGCCAGAATCATGTCGTTTTGACGTTTTGCCATCCACCCCGTTTCACAGCCATACAAGGGTACAGGTCAGACATGTGTGTTGCATGCTGTCACTCTCGCATATGATGGGATACATTCATTTTGTAAATATGTCGAAGACTATCGCTCTGGCGGATAATTAAATACCACTATGGGATTCCTTAAACTTTTATTTGAGAAGAGTTGTTGGATCTTGGCATAGGGCTTTGTTTCCATTTCCAAAGAGAGAGAGAGATAGAGAGATAGAGAGATAGATAAATAGAGAGAGAGAGAGAGAGAGAGAGAGAAAGCACATTTATTTATATTATAGATTTGTACAAAATATGAAATACATTTTTTACTTTGATTCAAATACTAATTTAGGATAGGATTTGCAGAAATGTTTCCGTTTAACTATGCATTTGTTTCAAATTGCATCCTTTTATAAAGTTCTACGGTCATCATAAAAAAGAATTCTCACGTAGAATTATAAGCATTTAAGTATGAAATGCAATTAAAATAGCAGTCACATGATTGATCTCTATTCCTTTTTTATTTACACGCAATCTCTTGATTCGTAATTCGGTTGGCTAAAACAGTCATGTTTAAACTCACGTAGAAATACATAGGGTGTTGGCGGGGTGGGGTGGGGTGGGGGGTATAATCAAGCTCCATCCGAGATGCCGATTTGACAAGACGCTGTATTCCCTTTCTCGCTTCTTGTCATGACCTCATTGGAGACGAAATACAAATTCACATTCAACTTAAAAGACCTTTTGGCTAAGATCAAAGTGTAGTATCTGTTCCGATGGATACTGCACGCCTGTCCTGTGCAGTTCTAGGAGGTCCACCCTCCCAGGCTTTGCCTCCCCTCTTTGGGGAGGAGTAAGTTTATTGCTTACTGTCTGAGGCGCCCCTACCGGGGAATGCCGACGGGGCTGCCCAGGCAATTTTTAAATGGCCAGAGTGCTCACCTCTCGAGCACTGGCTTTTCAAGCCCCACTTTCTCGACCCGATCTTGGGTCACATCTTGCTTGTGGGAGTAAGATAGAACTGGCCTTGTGCCTAACTCCTGGGGAGGAGTAAATAAGACCTGGACTCAATTACATTTCTACTCTAATACATGCCTGTTGAACCAACTTTCCTTACAGTTTTGTATTCCTATATTCCTGCTCTGTTTAACAAATCTATTAAATAAAGTTAATATAAATTCTAGAGAAGACACTACACATTATACAAAAGAAAAGTTAATAAAAACTATTATCGGTTACTTATCCGTTGATACACATACATATGCATCGAGTTACTAAGAAGTACTGATTGTACTGAATCGTCCTGGGGCAGGTGGCACTCGTCTTTAATATCAGGGTTAACACAATAGTCAAACTCATAATGAACATCTCCATTCAGTAGAACGATATCTCTATTATTCATTCATTTCATCTGTGGCATAAAGGGCTCCCTCAGAACAGATCCTGGCGCAGCAAGACCAATAGATGGCAGACTACTGACGAAGGTAGATACTAGTTACGACAAGCTTGAAGTAGTGATGGAATTTCGTTACCTTAGAGACGTACTGTCATCAGGTGGAGGCTGTGAACTCATGGCAGCTACACGTTGCAAGTCTGCCTGGAGACAGGTTAGAGAGCTGCTACCAATCCTAACAAACAAACACCTGCCAACAGCTACGAGAGGTCGTTTATACTCCTCATATGTCAGAAGTATGCTAATGTATGGCTCTAAAGACACTGCACCGTAATGACAAGGCAATGGTCAGATGGATCTGTTTGGTGAAGCCTGAATAAAGCTTACCCTTTGAATCTCTACTCGCACAAGTCAACTTGAAAAGCCTCGTGGACATCATGCAGAAGAGCAGACTGCATTGGTTGGGGCACGTTAAGCGTAACAATTACCACAATGGAAAAATAGTTTTCTTTCTTCCTCCATGTGTATAGTGTTAGGCAGAACTTTCAAGGACTTCTCGTTTGTCGAACACAGAGACGCAGGACTGCTTCCGTGCAGATTATAACATAGTCATATTCAAGTCTAATCTTAACAAATACTCGTCATAAACCATCCCATAAGTAATCAAACTTAATTCATTCCATTGATCAATTTTAGTACTCTCATAGTGTTCTTCATCTTTCGCCTGACAATTATCTCGTCTTATTAATCCTCGTCCTCGAGTGAATCTTGGCCTTGATAAGTGGTCACTCTCAACAGTAAAAATAAAATATGAAATGAATTACTTAGTTTGATTCGCATATTCATTTTTGATAAGATTTGCAGAAATGTCTCTTTTTTAATAGTGGAAACGTCACACGGTAAGCAATATTATATTTGTTGTGTTAAATATTTTTCTTTTGACATAAAGAACCAAATACTTAAGCATAACGGATTTCAGGAAGTGATTTTGATTAAACTCTTTTAAATCTGCAGATTTAGAATCAAAAAGAAATGTGAGATTATCCGGTTTTATGTGTGTATAAAAATCTGTTGGCATTCCTAAATAATTAGGAGAAATAATTGTGATTTTTATTCAATTTAAAAAATCGTTTTCATAAATTTCTATTATGACAAGATTAAAGGACAAGTGACACAAAATTAATCCACTTGATCTTCTAAAAGAGGGGGAGGTTGTCATTAAAACGTCCTTCTTTTGTTAGACTGGATTATCCACTGCAATTATTAACAATTAACACTAGGCAAAAATGCTTTAATCCTGTCAAGAGAAGGCGACAAACAATAGAAAGTGCAATGACATTTTATAAAATGTATCAGTTTCTCGTAAATATATTATTGAATACTTAATCAAATATATAAATGGTTGCTATGCCCAAGGGGCTGTAAGGCTGCTGACCGGCTTCCTATAAAAATTATGAATAATTCATTAATATGGAATCTTCAATAAAAACCATGCATGGTCCCCCTCTGTATGTGACTCGATGTGGCCAGTGTAAAATGCAATAAATTTGGGCAATTTGGGGCATTTTTAACCCCCCTTTGACCCCCTGGGGGCGCGAACCAGAATTTTTTTGAGGTCAAGGATGCTCATTTTATATCCAGAACAATTGCCTCTACATTTTGGCCAAGTTTCAGAAAAATTGAATGGATAGAGCAAACGTTATGGGAGAAAAGGGTCATTTTTTGCCATTTTGGGGGCTTTTGACCCCCTGGAGTCGCAAACCAGATTTTTTCCAAGGTCAGCGATACTTATTTTCTATTAGGAACAATTGCCTCCACATTTTGGCCAAGTTTCAGAGAAATTGAATGGATGGATGAAAAGTCATTTTGGGGCTATTTGACTCCCTGGGGGGCTAACCAGATTTTTTTTCAAAAATCGGAGAATGTCACTTTCTAACCTGACCAAAGTTACAACTTCATGCAAAATTTCAGAGAAATTCAATGGATGGTTGCGGAGAAAAATCCGGACGAACGGACATGCCTCAAAACATAAGTCCCCCGATTTTATAAATCGGGGGACCAATAAGTTTTACATATTAATAAATCCTTTTGTTATTTTACTGTTACTGGAAAGGGATAAAGAGTTCATACAATTCCCAATAGATTTGGTGTCTGTCTGAGCTTTAGACTTTGTGAACAATGAAATTGGTACTCAAGGTGGAACACATTACCGCAGGACTGCTTCCCTTCTGATTACAACTTGGTCGTCTTCAAATCCAATCTCAACAAATTCTTGACAAAAAACCGCCTCATAAATAAAAATGAGTTCATACCATTCAGCAATGTTAGTACTCCCATAGTGTTCTTCATCTTTCAGCTGACAACTATTTCCGTCCCATGAACCCTTATCCCCGAGTGGCTGTTGGCCTTGATAAAAAGTGATTCAATAGCAAAATATTACTAAAAAAAATAGTTTGAACATCGCTGAAACGATGTATCTTCAGAACCGTTTGACCTAGGTGGATGTAAGACCGCTCAAAATGTGCGGTATGACCACATTGGGGGGGGGGGGGGTCAGTAATATATTTTCATACTCATAGATCAATGGTTTCCAAGATAATTGATAAAAACTGATTTCAGCATATTACTGACTACATATTTCGATGCATAAATGACATTAGAGACATTTGTTTCATTTAATCCTGTTAAGACTCAGATCGTGTCTTTCAATCGTAGGCGTGCCCCTTTTCTTCCTGAAATTCTCATGAATGGCGCTGTTCCTAAGGGGAAATCGCTTCTGAAACTTCTTGATCTTTCTTTCTCAACAAATCTTTTTTTGGAGTTCATACATTAGATCCATTTCTTTTTCTGCTTCTCGTAAAGTCGATTCTCTCTATCGCTCCAAACACTTTCTAACACCTAAGGCTATTCTCTATATCTACAAATCTACTATCAGACCGTGTATGGAGTACTGTTGTCATATTTGGGCTGGTGAATCTCTGTCCCATTTGAGGGTTCTTGATAAGGTGCAGAAACGTATCTGTAATTTAATTGGCCGCACTCTTTCTTCTTTTCTGTACCTTCTCTCTCACAGACGTGATGTTGCTAGTCTCAGTCTTTTCTGTAAATATTATTATGGCATGTGTTCTTCAGAATTGTCTGATCTATTCCCTGATTCCTTTGTTCCAGCCCATTTGAATCGTTGATCTAGTGGTCTCCATCAATTCGCTGCTTTTGATACCTCATTGTAATACAGCTTCTTTCCAAGAACTGCAGGCTTGTGGAACTCTCTTTCTGTTGATTACTTTTCTTACTGCATATAACCTTGATTTTTTACAAGACTAAGGTCAATAGGCATTTCGTGTCTTTGCAATAATCATCTTTAGTTCTTATTAGCTTCTTATATCAAGTGGCTTCATGCCATGTCTGGAGCGATTTCCATAAAAAAAAGAAGAGAAAAAGAAAAGGGGGAGAACTTGAATTTTTTGTGACCCTTCACGATATCAGTGGACAGGGTTAAACAGACGCTTCTTATTTTGAATTTGTCAGTGATAGAAGGATGGGGGGGGGGGTGTAAGGATTTAAGTCAAGTAATACGAGATCACTTTTTGCTGGTTTTACTTGTTCACATGTTATTTTTTTGCTGATTTTGCTGAGCAGTTGTTTGTTGAGATTAGTTTTAGTTTTTATTTCTCTTCCTTTGAGATTTATTTCGAGTTTTTTTTTCTTCTGTATGTCTCAGTTTTTCCTTAAGTAATCTGTGCTGATGGAGTTTGCGTTCATATCTGTTTTCAGTTTTTTACTGACCTGAATTAAAAAGGTGGAACAATGATGTAGTATAGAATTCGAAAACAAAGAAAATATACAGCAAATAACTGTTACCGAACGCAAGAAAATTTAATTTTCTATCGACCTGCATAGTTTTACAGTTATGAAACTTTTTGAAAGTGTTTTTTATTTCAGAATTTGTATCGAGCAATGTAAAAAAAAAAAATGGCTGGCCACGTCAAACCAAAAGCTTCGCGATACAGCAACTTATTTTGAAATAAAGAAAGACTTTAAAACAGTTTCAGTAAGTTAAAAATATACAGATCAATCGAAAATTAAATTTTAATGCGTTTGTGGGATAGTCATGAGTTGTAATTTTTTTAAATTTCCAATTCCTCGGTTGTTATCTAAAGACCGCATCTGACGGCAGCCATATTGGATTGTTATACGCTAAAGAGGCAGATATAGACGCAATTTATATTGAAAAAGTAAAAACTTTTAAAACACTTTCAGAAGATTTAAAACTATCGAAGAAGGTAGAAAATGAAATTTACTTGCGTTTGGTAACCATTATTTGTTGTATATTTTGTTTCTTTTGTATTTCTCGGCTGTTAACTATACTACATCATTACCAAAAGTTGTATAATCTTTTAATATTAGTTACACGATTCTGTAGTAATTTCTTTTCGTTCTATATAGTTTATCATTTGGTTATTACTCTTATTCCTCTTTATCCTAATATATATCCTCCATTCTATAATAAAGACCAATGTGTATTTATTTGTATACTTGTATATATATGAATAAATATATGTATATCCATCCCGTCACACATACGTTAGTAAGTAAAACACATGCGTTTTTTCTAGCCTCTGAGCAAACCCATTTTAAGTGGTAAGGGGAAGTGAGAAAGCAAATAGCAAGTCAGGCAACCATCTCAGACTTACTCTACCAACTGAAATGAATTCAAAAGAAATTCTTCACTCGATAATAAAAAGTCAATAGTGGGTGTTTTTTTCTTTAGGTCATCAGAAATGATAATAATAATAATTTATACATGAAAAGTTAAATTACTGATGTAATTTTATGATTTTATATGAATATTTTAGTAATTAATCTAGATAAACAGCGTGTGAACACTGGCAAAGCATATTTTTTCATCATTTATGACGGAGGATGTACACTATTATATATATATATGAGGGTTGAGGATATGTATTGGATGAAGAGAAATGATGTGAGAATGATACGATGGATGTGTAATGTGAGTCGTAAAGACCGGTTTAGTTCTGATGACCCCCCAGAGGAAGATTAAATCTGGATGATATAGGGAGATGTGTGCAGAATGAGAGACTTTGTTGATATGGTCATATTGAAAGAATGGATGAGACTGCTTGAGTTAGTAGATGTAAAACAGTTGAGGTAGCAGGGTTAGTTGGCAGGGGAAGGACATGCAAAAACGGGAAAAAGTGTATGAGAGAGAAATAAATAAAGACCTAGTGATGATGATGATGATGATGATGATGATGATGATGACCAGAGATAGGGTTTGTTTCAGAACTTTTTAGATGAGGATTGATAATTGTTCTCATCTCGGATGTTACTCTCACGATGTAACCTCCGACTTTCTTCAGGTGTATCTTGTCAAACTATGGAAGAAGGTCAGAGATTACATCGGCCAAAACATTGTGAGAATAACATCCAAGATGAGATCAGTAGTCCGAATAATCCAAATAATACAAAGAGATTGGTTAGTTTGAAAGTCAATTTCTAAAAGCCGTCGAACACATGCCAGCATTTAAAACAGACACTAAATAGAATATGATGATGATGTTCAAATCTTTTATTCACCGATTTAGTTATTGACCATATATGGAATCCTCATGTTTGATCAACAATAACGTAACTAGCAAACCTGCCAAATGAATTCTGATGCAGAAGCATTTTTGTTTTTGAATTGCCGGATCCAATGTTGAGTTGTTTATATTTGCACTAGACCTGACCTACAAACTTTCTTTTTGACCATATTTTACCGTTGCTTGCAGTGAGTGGTGTAGCATCTGTCACCAGCAACTGGGCAAGCTAAATATTGCGTTTCCTAACCAGTCAACTGTTAACACTCCTTTTTCACTAGTCCGGTGTAGAACTTTTTACCAGTAAGAAAAATTTTGAGAAAATTCAATGTTAATAAAATAAAATACATTCATTCAATATAATAGTGAATGACAATAATACAGGAAATGAATGACAATATTACAAAAAATAAATGGCAATAATGCCTGAAATGAATGGCACTAATACAGGAAGTGAATGACAACATTACAAGAAGTGAATGGCAATCATAAATGAAAGTGAATGACAATAATACAGGAAGTAAATGACAACATTACAAGAAGTGAATGGCAGTCATAAATGAAAGTGAATGGTAATAATACAGGAAATGAATGAAAATAATACAGGAAATGAATGGCAATAAGCAAGGAAATGAATGGCAATAATACATGAAATGAATGGCAATAATACAGGAAGTGAATGGCAATAATACAGGAAATGAATGACAATAATACAGGAAATGAATGGAAATAAGCAAGGAAATGAATGGCAATAATACAGGAAATGAATGGAAATAAGCAAGGAAATGAATGGCAATAATACAGGAAATGAATGTCAATAATACAGAAAATGAATGGCAATAATGCAGGAAATGAATGGTAATATACAGGAAGTGAATGGTAATAATACAAGAAATAAATGACAATAATACAGGAAATGAATGTCAATAATCAATAAAAATGAATGGCAATAATACAGGAAGTGAATGGCAATAATACAGGAAATGAATGGAAATAATCAGGAAGTGAATGGCAATAATACAGGAAATGAATGGAAATAATCAGGAAGTGAATGGCAATAATACATGAAATGAATGGAAATAATCAGGAAGTGAATGGCAATAATACAGGAAATGAATGGCAATAATGCAGGAAATGAATGGTAATATACAGGAAGTGAATGGCAATAATACAGGAAATAAATGACAATAATACAGGAAATGAATGGAAATAAGCAAGGAAATGAATGGCAATAATACAGGAAATGAATGTCAATAATACATGAAATGAATGGCAATAATGCAGGAAATGAATGGTAATATACAGGAAGTGAATGGTAATAATACAGGAAATAAATGACAATAATACAGAAAATGAATGACAATAATACAGGAAATAAATGACAATAATACAAGAAATAAATGACAATAATACAGGAAATGAATGGTAATATACAGGAAGTGAACGAAAAATTGATAAAGTTAACCACTAATCTTTCCATTTTTTCACTCAGCTCAAGGATTACTGTCTTTTTATAATCTCATAATTCTCTTTTTTTCTAATCTACTTGTATAAATTTCATATAACACAATGTAGAATTACCTTTCATTATTTAAAGTCAGGTGGATTAGTCCAGGGATTAGTATAGGTCCTTTTTCACTATTATTTTAATCAGATGATAATCCAAAAAATCCCTTTGCATTTTAAAACAATGACCCTAAAATTCCAGTAGAATTTTACAGGGTTAATATTTGCGTTTATCTTCCCGGGATTATATGAGCTTTTATTATTTTGTTTGTAATTTTTATTTGACATATTTTTTTGTATAATAAAATATTCATTGAAATTTTAATAAAAACTTCTACTCAATAAAAACAATAATAAAATATGCATTGAGATTTTAATAAAAACAGTCTACTCAATAAAACAATAATAAAATATTCATTGAGATCTTAATAAAAACAGTCTACTCAATAAGAACAATAATAAAATATGCAATGAGATTTTAATAAAAACAGTCTACTCAATAAAACAATAATAAAATATTCATGGAGATTGTAATAAAAACAGTCTACTCAATAAGAACAATAATAAAATATTCATTGAGATTTTAATAAAAACAGACTACTCAATAAAAACAATAATAAAATATACATTGAGATTTTAATCAAACAACATTCTACTCAATAAAAACAATAATAAAATATGTATTGAGATTTTAATAAAAACAGTCTACTCAATAAAAAACAATAATAAAATATGCATTGAGATTTTAATAAAAACAGTCTACTCAATAAAAATAATATAAATAAAATATGCATTGAGATTTTTATCAAAAACATTCTACTCAATAAAAACAATAATAAAATATGCATTGAGATTTTAATCAAACAACATTCTGCTCAATGAAACAATAATAAAATATATACCTTGAAGTTTTAATGAAAAATTAATAATAATAAAACATATCTTGAGATTATCAAAGTAATTTATTTTCTTAAAAGCAATAAAGGTAAAAATTTTAATGTCCGATCCCCCCAATTTAAAAACATTTTTGATCCCTCTTTCACTTAAAATTTACTAAAATTCAGGAAATCAACCAATTTCAATGAAATTTTCAGTATTTATTAATGAACGATGACGGAATATAATGAACTCATTTTTTTAATCTTAGTGAAAATGTATTATTTTGTGTAAACAAAAACACCATTACTAAAGTTATATCTCAAAATACAAAAAAACAAAAAAACGCATAGAATTAAAAAAAAAAACTTTTTATGAAAATAAAGCACCGTAGATGTTAAAAATATATATTTTTTAAATATAGTTCTCATATATTACAAAAAAAAACTAAATTCAGTGTTAATA
>OY744543.1:37992153-38049653 GCA_963556195.1 Sepiola atlantica
CAACCACTGATCATCACTTTCGCTTTGATAAAAATCACTTTCTTGATCAATATGCTCTGCTAGTTCGCAATGGAAAAAAATTCCAAGAACTTACTCCATCCACTCTTTCTATTATATCAGTACCAGCTCCTCCCTGTGCTCCAATGGTATCACCTGGTGATACCAGATCAGGCTGCCCTGTGGCTCCCTGAGACGAAATTCACCTACATTGACGTTTTTTTTGTTTTTTTTTTGTAAAACTTAATTATGTTCTACAAAACCAAAAACAAAAACAACAGCCCCTCTCCCTTTCTCCCTCCCCTTTTTTATTTTATTTTTAGAACTTGAAGCATAAATCTTTTACTATAATGACCAGATTCGGCATTAAATAACCCAAAAAGGGTTGATATGCCGTAAAACAAAACTACCAAACCAAAAACGATGATTAAACATTTGAAGATATAAAGAACTTGAAGCATAAAAACTTTTACTATAATGACCAGATTCGGCATTAAATAACCCAAAAAGGGTTGATATGCCGTAAAACAAAACTACCAAACCAAAAACGATGATTAAACATTTGAAGATATAAAGAACTTGAAGCATAAAAACTTTTACTATAATGACCAGATTCGGCATTAAATAACCCAAAAAGGGTTGATATGCCGTAAAACAAAACTACCAATGGTATCACCAAGGTAACAAAACTTGTGGACAACCTTAATAGCCTCATCGACCAAATATACTTTCTCATAAAATAAAAAATATAATCGCCAGTTTTATTCCCACCGAAAGAAAATGATTGACAAGGTTGAAGTGTATGTGGATCAGATCTTTCTAGAGCGAACTACTGCACGTTGTAGTTGGATCAAGCTGGGACTGGTAGCTGCAGAAAAGGGATGAGATATTCAGTAAAAAGAGAAATATCTAATCTGCTCGCTCGCCACGTTTCACTAGCGACTTCCTGCCTGTGACGTAACTGCCTGGACATGTAGCTCTAACTCTACTTCTAATGGAAGACTCCACTCTCTTCTTAATTTTAATCTTATGTGGAAAT
Source organism: Sepiola atlantica (assembly GCA_963556195.1). NCBI lineage: Eukaryota > Metazoa > Mollusca > Cephalopoda > Sepiida > Sepiolidae > Sepiola > Sepiola atlantica. The sequence continues at coordinate 37,993,190 of OY744543.1, forward strand.
TTCCCATTAAAACTTACATCTAAATACTAACTGGTAGCATCATGAAAAAGGACGACAATGATTTTCAATGAAAACGTATTTTATTTATCTTAAATACTGGGACTGGTAAGTACGGAAAGAGCAAGCTGGAGCCAATAGCTACTGGAATATCTAGCTGGAGTTGTTAGCTGCAGGAAGAGCAAGCTGGAGCCAGTAGCTAGGATGAGCTGCAAGCTCGAGTAGGCTGCAACATCATGTTGAATAACTCTGATCACAGAGTCTTAGTAAGTATGTTACATGAAGCGCTTTATTTTAATACAGTCTCAGGGGATGAGGGAACATATACTTATAGTATTAACATGTATCTCAATCCTAATTATTGACCAATGGCGTGTGCGAATACACACAAGCCATGACCCCAAAATACTAAGAATAAAGAAATTACCTTTTTGTGCAAGCAGCAGCTCCCAGCGAAAATTTGACAAAAAAAATGAAAATAACGATCACGTTCGCGTGCTCAAAATCATTTTGGCACTCAAAAGTAAATTCACTCTTTTGATCCAGTTGTTAAGAATAGAAGGATCAGAATTTCAACATTCAACTCAGTAGAGCCAGAGTAGACAAACCAACACACGATATTATGCCCAGTTAGCTCCCCCACCTTTCGAGGTTATGGGAAGCAGATTACTATTCTCAACTCCCTCACACATCTTGCCATACACATACACACACTGACAAAAGCAGCACAAACGCACACACAGTATCTACTGAAGTCACTCACACACCCTCTCACCCTGTCACATGCATATACACATTGATAGAAAACGGAGCTGTTAAACCTGACATAGTGATATGCCACAAGAGGAAGAAAATAGCAACCCTAGTTTAAGTCAGTGTCCCTAATGGTGCTGGAAGGGAGAAGACAACGAAATACCACGGTCTCATTTACGACATGAAAAGGAAACTGGAATCTTAGGAAGATGTCCATCATTCCAGTAATTATAGGAGCAACCGGACTCATGAAAAACATTTTCAAACACAACCTGGCGAATATACCCGGTGAACCAAGTACAAAAGAGATACAAACAATTGCGCTTCAAGGGATGGTTAGAATCTTTAAAAAATCTTTCGGTTGGAGTGTCTGAAATAGCGGGTGAATGTCCTGCATCCAGTAGGATGCTCCATCCCTAGCAAAAACAAAAAGATAAGAAAATTAAAAAAAAAAAACAGGAAAAAACATATAGACACATACATTTATAATTCTCGTTTCCTTCTTTTTCGAACATTCTACAACACGAGAAGTAACAAACAATTTATTCATAAAAATAATTTTTAATCATTTGTAAATGTGTACCTATATAAATGTATTGTGTTCTTCGTTAAACGTGTTTTCTTCTTTCATTCAACATTCACGTTTTTATCCATTTTCAGCTTATATAACATGTGATTTGTCAGTGTGTGTCTTGGTACATTTTAAAGGCACACCCATCATCTATACTCTACCCGAGCCAGGAACTACGTTATATACTTAGCCATATCTGATCATCGAGCACCGGAAGGCCTAGGAGCAGCTCTGCAGTGTGGGCAAAAGCTCCGGACATCTGCCTGAGTGCTAAAAATAAGTTTGTTTATATATGGCTTTGACAATCCTAAGTAGATATTTTCTAAGCAACCGGAAGTTTGTATGTGATATCCAGTTGCGACAAAAGCACACTTTTCGGAGTTTATTATTTTTGGGGGAAAAAAAATCAGTGTTTTTTTTAAAATCCATTTTAGATGGTGATGTTTGATTATGTTTTTGCAAATGAAAGTAAAAGCTAACACTAAGTATGAGATTTGATATTCATTTTTATCTCAATTACGCCCTCGACGACTTTCACTTGGCCAAAGTTAATTTTTTTTTTTTTACATTTGTCCACCCCAAACAAATCATATTGCCATTGAAGTGTATGGGGCTACTGTGATAGGAACTAGATTTATAATCGGGAATTCTGGATGGGGAGCTGGGCGGCAAGATATTTACATTTAAAACCCAGCATGTTGGTATGGTTGGGGAAACAGGGAGCAGGTAGGGAATTCCAAAGACAAGCGGTTCGTGAAAAGAAGCTATCAGAGTAGAAGATCTTCCGGCATCTAGGGACCCTTATAGTGAAGGGGTGCGATTTTGCTGCCAGCTGGGTGGGTCAGGGGTATTTTCGTTTGGGGGGGGGTTGAGTACATAGGATAGATAGGAAAACCTCCATGCTGGGCAAGTATAGTGCTTTCAGCACATCCTCTGACCTGATGTGTTGGGTTTGGTCAGATTTCACATTGCAGATCTATCTGATCATAGAGCTGTCATTGCGCTGCAGACGGACAAGAGAGCACTGGGCAAGGGCCCAGCATTAACTGCCATATACCATGGAGCTGCTGACACAGCCGCTGCACAATTTACCTCGGATGTATGTATACTAGCAAGTATCTGCGCCATCTGGATGCACTCATTGAATAGTTTTAATAAAACAGATATTAAATAAAATGAACAAACAAATGCTAATTATCTATTATTTGTATTGTTTGAACTACTGTTCTCATCTTAGGTATTATTTTCACAACGTTTTGGCCGATGTAACCTCCAACCTTCTTCAGGCGTATCTTGACTATTATTGGTGACTAGTGGAAAGAATGTTTTTGTTCTTTTTTCCATCAAACCAATGTCGTTAGAATTCAAAATCTGCGATGTGTTTGTGAAACAGAAAGAGCATCGAGTCGTTTTCATTTCCGTATCAATTCGGGTCCGTACCGATTTGATGTAATGTTTCTGAATTTTTTAGATGAGGATTGATAATATGTATTATTTGTATTGTTTGGACTACTGTTCTCATCTTCGGTGTTATTTTCATAACGTATCGTCAAGATACACCTGAAGAAGGTCGGAGGTTACATTGGTCGAAACGTTGTAAAAATAACACCCAAGATGAGAACAGTAGTCTAAACAATACAAATAGTACATATTATCAATCCTCATCTAAAAATGTAGAAACATTATATCAAATACTAATTGTGTTCCTTAAATTAATTACGTAAAAGTTTCTATTTAAATCTGAGGAAGTGGTAGAATTTTTACGAAAACTTTCCTTAACTTGGATCTAAAGTTCACTTTCTTTTTTTAATTTTAAATTCTTTGTTTGGAAATGTCAGTTCTTGGTTTTAAACTTTGAACACAAAATAAATAAACGTATATTCCATACCTTGTTTGGTATCTATTATGTATCTCACACAGTTAAGTCGATAGTTTTGTTTACCAAAGAAAAGAGCAAGGGTTATTAAGTGTAAACAAATACGAAGGCTTGGAAGGAATACACTGAGCTTTACTGACAGGAATTATAAACAGTGATCAAATGTTCATTGTAGATCAAATAAAACACTTTCTTCTTGAACAATCTTATTCTGTCAACTAATCATTTGATTCATTTATTTAATGAACTGTGATCAGGATCAAAGTTCATTGTATTTTGTTTATATAAAGTGGTAAAACTTATCTTTTAGAACAAATATAACAAGGAATTATTAAAAGTCAAAACAAATGCAGAAACGCATAGAATGCTGTTGCCGGATTGCAAGCAGGTGTTTGATCATTTTCCTCGTTTGCTTAGCAGTTATGTGTTAGTCATTTTTTTTTTTTTATTGGTGGAAAATCTTTTTGGTGTTGAATCAGTTGAGAAATAAAAAAAAATGGACGAAAATATATCCATTTGTGGAATACATGGCTGGAAGTCATGTTCCATAGGGAGCGTGGTTACATTAAGTGTGTAGGCGAAATCCAGGAATAGGCGTTGCAGTTGTGGATGCGTGGGTATCCAAAAATGTTATATTAACTAGCTCAAGATTGAGATCTCTGACTCTACCTGTTCACTGCAACCAACCACTAAAAGTATACCATTATATTTTTAATACATAAGTGCTTTTCATCATACTTTTAAGCACAGTGGCAATATACAACATTACCAATTGCTGGCCCAGGATTAAAATTATAAGAATAAATGATCACTAATACCGTGGAGGCACCCAGTGCAATAACCTTAGATGGCAAGTGTAATAGTAATATTATCTCATGTAGACATTTAGTAGGATTGCCTTGTGCCATATAGATGTCAAATAGTGTCAAATAGTGCGAAATCAGTAGCCTTAAAAATGCACCTATCGACCAGGGATTGATGAGTTGATAACTTAAATGAAAAAAAAAAAAAATACTCCAGGTGCTCAAAAAAGATGATATCACGTGATAGTAAAAAAAAAATACTCCAGGTGTTCAAAAAAGATGGCATCACGTGATAGTAAAAAAAAAATACTCCAGGTGTTCAAAAAAGATGACATCATGTGATAGTAAAAAAAACACAATGTACCTTTCAATTTTAAAAATATATATGTCGCTCCCCATGTGGGGGGGGGGGGGCATCACATTGGTGCAGGGAAAATTATTCCCAACTAGCATCAAAGTAAAACTGCTCTTTCGTATAAATACTTGAATTCGTTCAAAAAGTGTCACAAATAAAAATGAACAAATAAATAACATCTATAAAAACGCGATACATTTCAGCACTAGCACAAGTTAGCTCAGTGATAGAGCGTCAGGCTTCAGACTCTGGGGTCCTGGTTTCGAATCTTGCTAGGTTCAGCCACGTAAAGGATGAAACATGTGTTCATGGATAATATAAAGGTAGATGAAAGAAGTGGGATAAACATGTACGAATGACAAATCTATTTCAACTTCGATTGTTCAATGCAAGGTTTACTCGGTAAAAAAATGTTTATTATTCTTTCCTTAAGCCAAGGCTTTTCAAAGATTAAAATCTTTATAATTGCTCTATCTCGTATATTGAGCTTAAACCATTTCACTATAGGTTCTATCTACTAAAAGTATACTTTTAGTTTCATATATATATATATATATATATATAGGATCAAGATAAACCAAAGTGAAAACTTTTAGTAGATGGAACCTATTGTGAAAAGGATTAGCTCAATATACGAGATAGAGCAATAGTAGAGATAGAAGAAAAAAGAGTGATAAATTTATCACTCTTTTTTCTTCTAACTCTTTTTTCTACACTCTTTTTTCTTCTATCGCTATTTATCACTCTTTTTTCTTCTATCTCTCTCTCTCTCTCTCTCTCTCTCTATATATATATATATATATATATATAAAAGATATATAAAGTGTGTGTATATATATATATATATATATATATATATATATATATATATACACACACACTTTTCGTAGAGGGGGTACAAGTACAGTAAGTTCATCGGAGCACATTCCATGAAAGTACTTGTAAATCATGCACAGGGATGAAACATTGTGGCGATGCAAAAACTTTAAATAGCCCCCAAGAAAGCATTGCCCTCCCTGGGCACCTAAAGAATGGAGAATTGTACATAGAGTATTTTTTTCTTAGATCTGGCTGCTGTTGAGATAACCAGATTAGTCACCGTTTGCCCATTCGTTATTAAAATTATAACAGTCAATGATCAATACTTGTACAAGTTCCAAGACAAGTGTTGCATCTACATATACTTATATACCGCCTATACAATATGACTGTATCATCACATGAGGAGACAGATGGTACTGGTACAGCCTTTGAACCAGACAAAACCGACTATTTGTTCGGCATCTTCCGACAGTTAACGTAAACGAATGGAAGATGCTGAAGCGCTTAGCCAATCAGAAGGCTTGTGAAGCAGACGGCAACTCTGTGTCATCGGAGGATATGACATCGTAGAGAAGGAGGGTTTCCTGGTGACAGTACCAAATAGGAACGCTGAAACCATCCTCCTCACATCCAAAATAAAATCTGCAAAATTTTAGAAAATTACTAAAATAAAAATTCTTGCAAAATAAAAAATGTTTGTACAGCTTTTGAACCGGACAAAAACCGAACTGTTTTTTTTTTTTAACCGTAACCCTAACTCAGTTGTTTTTTTGTCCGGTTAAAAAGCTTAGATATGTTCAACAGTATCAATATTTTAAGCTACTGTAACAGAATCAATAAGCAAAACACATACTTTTTGACAATTTTAACAAAGTCGAAGAATTTCAGAATACATTGTGATGTTATAATATACCTTCTCTCTCTTCCCATTTCTCTCTCTCTTTTTCTCTCTCCCACACGAACTCTCTTTCTTTCTGTTTCTCTTTCTTTCCGTTTCTCTTTCTTTCCGTTACCCCTTTTTCTCTTTCCCTCTATATCTCTCTCTTCCCTCTTTTCTCTCTCTCTTGGCCTCTCTCTTTATCTCTCTGTTCTTTCTCCCATCACTTTCCATTTCTCTTTTAATTATTTACATCATTCCATTCCTCCAACCAAACAGAGTTCTAGCATCATATAGACTAGCAAAAATATGCTCCCACTGGTCGCATAATATTTTTGATGGTATATATAATGTAACTGTTGAGTAAGGAGATGGTAGTTCCTGGGAAGATGGTCTCGTGACAACAGAACATATACTACCCTTCCCCCTCCCCCCCCCCCCCAGGAAAAAAAGAAAGGAGGTACTGCCTGGAAAGTAGGTACATGACAACGGAACAGATACTACACTACCCCCCCCCCCCTAAAAAAGAGTAGAAGGTAATGCCTGGGAAGATGGTATCATGCCAACACAACAGATACTACACTACCCCTTTCCCCCTGAATTGAGCATTGAAAAATACTACAATAGTACAACAAATAGAAGTTTAAGATCAAAGTGTAGTATCTGTTCCAATGGATACTACACCCTATAGACTGGTATTGTCTTGGCCTTCAGGGCTTGATTTACGCCAGTCTATGGGTCTGTCCTGTGCAGTTCTAGGAGGTCCACCCTCCCAGGCTTTGCCTCCCCTCTTTGGGGAGGAGTAAGTTTATTGCTTACTGCCTGAGGCGCCCCTACCGGGGAATGCCCAGGCAATTTTTAAATGCTAGAGTGCTCACCTTCTCAGGCGCTGGCTTTTCAAATCCCACTTTCCCGACCTTGTGTAACACCTTACCTTGTGGAAGGAAGATAAATAAAATAGTTTCGGCTTCAGACAGATATCAAATCGATATGAGTAATATATATATATATATATATATATATATATATATATATATATATATAGTATAGTGTATTTTTTTTATAAAGAGCCAACAAATGCTATATATATTTCGCCAGTGCTCAGACTGATGCATGGGGGGGGGATTCTTCTTGCTACTTTTTCCAGAAGTGTCTCTACCTGGCAACCCTAACCCTAACCTTACACCCCCCCCCCACACACACACATAAATTTGTATGATGAACAAGAATTGTTGTACAACCACCAGACAAAAAGCAACATGCAACCGTGGCTGTTTGTTCCTGCGTTTTCTCATTCAATTCTCGTCTGTGTTCGATGCATATTAAAATCGAATAAATCGGTTATTTCCTGCTAGGCCTGTTTTTTTTTTTTTTTTGTTGTTTTTTTATAAACTTTTTGGGTCACCACTTATCTAGGCTAAGAGCCACTCGAGGATAAGGGTTAATGAGATGGAATGATTGTCAGCCGGAAGATGGGGAAGACTATGAGAGTATTAACATTGATCAACTTATGGGAAGGTTTATGACTATAATTTGTCTCCATTCGATTTAAAGGCAACCAAGGTGTAATCAGCAGGAAATCAGTCCTGCGGTAATGTTTTCCACAGGCGGGAAGCCCTTACAAAGAAGCATTGTCAATGGAATGAATAAAGCGATAGAGAGTACAATAATGGATAGACAGACATTAGTAAGATATTACTAATCTCCAAAGTTCTGTATTAGTAAGTCCACATAGGAAAGAAGAGCTATAGGATATTCTATTATAACAATATTAAAGTCGAATAAATCTTTTATTTTATGTTATATCTATGCTCAAATATAATTCAAACTATGTTCCTTTCTCATAACATTTTAGGCCTTGTACTCGAGTCTTAAAATACATATGATAAAAATTTGCCCTAGGCATCACCAGGTTACTCTTCATTCCATTGCAAACAGAGCTATTTATCTAAAAGTTACCTATCTATTACTGATGCTAATTTGGTATCTGTCTGTCTGAAGCCGAAACTATACTATTACTTCTATCAGTAATGGAGATTTGGTATCTGTTTGTCTGAAATCGAAACTATACTTTTCTCTTTTGTTTATGGAAATCGCTCCAGACACTGCATGAAGCTACTTGATGTAAAGAGCTAAAAAAAATTAAATGCTACTTCAAGATAAAAAAATAACCAACGATAAGTGTTATATGGATAGATTCCAACCTAGAAAACAGCAATTCTTCCCCTTTTGTCAGAAACACCACTCATGGAACGTGAGGACTAAAGGACAAAATAAGGGAAGCGAGAGTTACAAGGCTGCTGAAAGTAAACCCAAGGTCCACTTTATTTGTTAATGCTAAATTAAGTTTACTATACTATTTCAAACTAATGTACTATTTTCAATGATCAATTCAGGTGCGGGGGTAGTGTTGTATCTGTACTTTTGTCATGATACAATCCTCCCAGATATTAACTCCTCTTATGGAGGGTAGATATAATAGTATCTGTTCTGTTACTATGGGACCATCTTCCCAGGCATTACCTCATCCTTGGGGGATAGTGTAGTATATATTCGTCCATCATACTATCCTTCCAGACATTACCTCCTCCTCGGGGGTAGTGCAGTATATGTTCGTTCGCCATGATACCATCCTCCCAAACATTACCTCCTCCTTTGAAAGGGTAGTGTAGTATTTGTGCTGTTTACATGAGACCATTCTTCCATGCATTACCTCGTCTTTTGAAGGGGGAGTGGGTAGCTTATGTCAACAAAGAAATTGTCACTATCTGCTGCTTATTAGCAAACTCAACACTTGCATTATGTATACTAGCTAAAATATGCGCCTGGAAAAATAAGGAGGTGTTAAAAATATTCTTTTTTTTTTTAATTGACATTCCATTTTAAATGACTGGAAAACTAAAAGATATTAACTTGAAAAAATACAAAATAGATTCCAAAATGATTCCAAAGTAGAATTCTCCCACAAAAAATAAGTCCCAAGATTTTAAAACACAATAGATTCAAAATGATTCCAAAGTAAAATTCTCCAACAAAAAATGGATCCCAACATTTTGAAACACAATGGATTCCAAAATGATTCCCAAAATTTTAAAACACAATAGATTTCAAAAATGATTCCAAAGTAGAATTCTCCCACAAAAAATGGATCCCAAAATTTTAAAACACAATAGATTCCACAATGATTCCAAAGTAGAATTCTCCCACAAAAAATAAGTCCCAAAATTTTAAAACACAATAGATTTCAAAAATGATTCCAAAGTAGAATTCTCCAACAAAAAATGGATCCCAAAATTTTAAAACACAATAGATTTCAAAAATGATTCCAAAGAAGAATTCTCCAACAAAAAATGGATCCCAAAATTTTAAAACACAATAGATTCCAAAATGATTCAAAAGTAGAATTCTCTCACAAAAAAATAGATCCCAAAATTTTAAAACACAATAGATTCCAAAATGATTCCAAAGTAGAATTCTCCCACAAAAAATAAGTCCCAAAATTTTAAAACACAATAGATTTCAAAAATGATTCCAAAGTAGAATTCTCCACCAAAAAATGGATCCCAAAATTTTTAAACACAATAGATTCCACAATGATTCCAAAGTAGAATTCTCTCACAAAAAAATAGATCCCAAAATTTTTAAACACAATAGATTCCAAAATGATTCCAAAGTAGAATTCTCCCACCAAAAATGGAACCCAAAATTTTAAAACACAATAGATTTCAAAAATGATTCCAAAGAAGAATTCTCCAACAAAAAATGGATCCCAAAATTTTAAAACACAATAGATTCCAAAATGATTCAAAAGTAGAATTCTCTCACAAAAAATAGATCCCAAAATTTTAAAACACAATAGATTCCAAAATGATTCCAAAGTAGAATTCTCCCACAAAAAATAAGTCCCAAAATTTTAAAACACAATAGATTCCAAAATGATTCCAAAGTAGAATTCCCCAACAAAAAATGGATCCCAAAATTTTAAAACACAATAGATTCCAAAATGATTCCAAAGTAGAATTCTCCCACAAAAAAATAGATCCCAAAATTTTAAAACACAATAGATTCCAAAATGATTCCAAAGTAGAATTCCCCAACAAAAAATGGATCCCAAAATTTTAAAACACAATAGATTCCAAAATGATTCCAAAGTAGAATTCTCCCACAAAAAATGGATCTCAAAATTTTAAAACACAATAGATTTCAAAATGATTCCAAAGTAGAATTCCCCAACAAAAAATGGATCCCAAAATTTTAAAACACAATAGATTCCAAAATGATTCCAAAGTAGAATTCTCCCACAAAAAATGGATCCCAAAATTTTAAAACACAATAGATTCCAAAATGATTCCAAAGTAGAATTCTCCAACAAAAAATGGATCCCAAAATTTTAAAACACAATAGATTCCAAAATGATTCCAAAGTAGAATTCTCCCACAAAAAATGGATCTCAAAATTTAAAAACACAATAGATTCCAAAATGATTCCAAAGTAGAATTCTCCCACAAAAAATGGATCCCAAAATTTTAAAACACAATAGATTCCAAAATGATTCCAAAGTAGAATTCTCCCACAAAAAATAAGTCCCAAAATTTTAAAACACAATAGATTCCAAAATGATTCCAAAGTAGAATTCCCCAACAAAAAATGGATCCCAAAATTTTAAAACACAATAGATTCCAAAATGATTCCAAAGTAGAATTCTCCCACAAAAAAATGGAACCCAAAATTTTAAAACACAATAGATTCCAAAATGATTCCAAAGTAGAATTCCCCAACAAAAAATGGATCCCAAAATTTTAAAACACAATAGATTCCAAAATGATTCCAAAGTAGAATTCTCCCACAAAAAATGGATCCCAAAATTTAAAAACACAATAGATTCCAAAATGATTCCAAAGTAGAATTTTCCCACAAAAAATGGATCCCAAAATTTTAAAACACAATAGATTCCAAAATTATTCCAAAGTAGAATTCTCCCACAAAAAATGGATCCCAAAATTTAAAAACACAATAGATTCCAAAATGATTCCAAAGTAGAATTCTCCCACAAAAAATGGATCCGAAAATTTCAAAACACAATAGATTCCAAAATTAAAAAAAAAACAAAACAAAAAAAACGGTGGGAAATTAATTGTTAACCCAATTTTTTAATATCTCATATTTTTGCTAGTCTTATACAAAAACCGCAAGCCTATCCCTGATGCTTAATGTTCATAGGCTGGTTTTAAAGCTCAGCAAAATGTTAACCATCCAATGTTGACGGCTACATCAGCTAGTTACGTATTCCCCTGATTCAAGTCTAAACTTGTTTCTTCTCTTATGATATTCATCAAGTTTGCATGCCTGTCACCACATTCATCATTCTGAGGGTTTTGCTTCCTCTTTTTTGTTTTGCAAAACACATTGTTACTGATATGCTCCCTCCATTACCCAATTGGAAGCAGGTCAGCCCAGTTATATTTTCTGTAAATTTTCTGACATTCAATGCAACCGTAAATGGATCTATTTCCGCTACTTTGGAAGTTAAAACAACAAAACAAACAAAAAAATAATATCATTCTAATGTGGATGTCACTCCTCGCTAACGTTTCGCAAAACACTTACATACACATGCATGCACACACGCACACACACACATGCACATATGCACGCACATATCCATTTCACAAAACATTAATGTAGAGTGACATCCGCATCAGAATTGCATCATATTTTTTGCTTGATTTATTGTCTTAATATTCGCAGTGTTGGATCTCGCAATCAGTTAATGCATCTATATATTTTTTTATAGATCAAATAGTTATCCACAGATACGTGTTTCGTCGTTACTGCGACTCATCAGCATGGCTGACTCTGACATGATTCTAACCCTTTTCATCTGTAAAAAAATAAATAAAATAAACAAAAACAATATATATATATATATATATATATATATATATATATATATATATATATATATATATATATATATGCCCCTAAAAATGAGGCTACGTTGCATATGTAAGGAAGGAAACTCAGGGAGGAGAAAGTTCCAGTTGCTGTAGTACAGCCATTTATCGCTAACAGTAATATAAACAAAAATAACGTTTATATATATATATATATATATATATATATATATATTGTGTGTATATAGGCAGCATTTTCTCATTTATGCAAACATTGTTAAAAATAGTTTTATAATTAAACGCAAATTCTGTTATTTTTAACAATTTATCGCTAACGGTAATAACAACAAAAATAACGTTATCAAGGGAGGTGCGAGAGTGCTCTTCTCCCTTAATAGACTTCACGAATTATCTGTGTGCACGTAGGTACATACATACGTACGTACGTATGTGCCACCCTGTATCTCATCAACTATTTGATGGATTCAGTTGATTTTTGGCAGAGATAAAGGTTCTAGGGTCTAGTTGATGGCATTTTAATTTCAGTTTACCATATACCTTAGTTTTCCAGAAAATTCCAAAAAACCTTATGAGAAGGCATTGTATTGAGGCATAGCTTTTACAAAAGTAGTGACATTCCATGAAAAATGCCAGTATACTGAAATCATATGCCCTTAATAGGGTTAAGATGAAAATTCATATACACTAAATGTACAAAAGCAAAGAAATTCCCAAATTTTTACACTTTTATTGTCATTAAGGGTATGACTACATATCAACCAAACCATTTCATTATCACATCACTACAGTATAAATCTCTATGCATGAGTGGATGAAGTGTGTGAGGTGCACTGAAGAAAAAATTCCTACCAGTAAAATACATAGCCCTGTTGTGCTCGCATACCCTTAATGACAATAACAGTATAAAAATTTGGGAATTTCCTTGCTTTTGTACATTTAGTGTATATGAATTTTCATCTTAACCCTATTAAGGGCATATGATTTCAGTATACTGGCATTTTTCATGGAATATATATATATATATATATATATATATATATATAGTAAGCAATGAAAATATATATGGCAATCAAGCTACACAGAGGCTCCCGTGTTTCCCGGGGGAAATCGTCAGGCTAAATGCCTGACTCTGTGTAGCTTGATTGCCATATATATTTTCATTGCTTACTACCTAGCTCTACTTACGTATCGAGCACTGTTGAAGTAAATACTGAAAACTGACACATAAAAAATTATATCTCCTTATAATATTTTATGTGGATACATGAAGTACTAATATATATATATATATATATAAATATATATATATATATATATATATATATATATTGTGTGTATATAGGCAGCATTTTCTCATTTATGCAAACATTGTTAAAATAGTTTTATAATTAAACACACAAATTCTATTATTTTTAACAATGTTTACATATATATATATATATATATATATATATATATATATATATATATATATATATATATAAAGTATAAAATAAAGTATTTCCAGAATGTTTTGGAAACGACCGTACGCCATAATAGACTTGTTGTTCTAATTCACTAAATCTCCTTATATATATATATATATATATATAAATATTAATTATTAAAAATAACAATTAGCAATTAGAACGCCAGACAATGCATTTTAGTTTTATTAACTTTTTTTCAATTTAATTTTCGAAGATATACTTCATCCTCAGAATTACTGAATTTCAAATAAAGATATATAAAAATATCTTTCTTTTTTTTTCTTTTAGTCCTCATCTTGTTTTTTTGGTGTTATCAGTTCGATGTTAATGAACGAATGAGAGTCTTTTTTTTTGGGGGGGGGGACGGCACATGGCGGTGCAAATTGTAATAAGTTGCCTAGTATATATATATATATATTCTAATTGCTAATTATTATTTTTAATAATTAATATTTCCACATAAACAATGCTTTCTAACCAAGGACAACAACTTATTATATATATATATATATATATATATATATATATATATATATATATATATATATATATATATTTTTCCCCTCATATCTCATTCGACTTTTAGTTTTTAATTTACCATTCTGACGTTTCCTCTCAGAGGGTCAGACGATAAGGCCTTAAGGTAATTTTAACAATTTTCCTTTTTTTTTTTTTCCACTCGTCTGTTTCATTGATTATAATAATGCTTCCTCTAAAATTAATCCTACGATTCTGTTGTACACGAAATTTACTTACATATATATATATATATATATATATATATATATATATATATATATATATATATATATATATATGAATATCTAGAGTAAGTTGAGACAAATAAATGCATAACATTATTTATTTCAGTTCCAAGAATTCAAGATCAACAATGATTAGGCATACGATCGTTTAAATACGATAAGGATTTTTTAAATTTTCTTATTTTTTACTTATTAATTCTGTTATGTCATTTCTTCAGCGTCTTTTACAAAAGATCACAAATAGAAGTCAAGCAAAAGAAACATCAACATTTTCTTCTTATTTAACAATATATATATATATCAGTTTAAGTAGGTTAAAAGTACAAAATATTTTCGTTTGATACATGGCCGTGTGGATAAAATGTTCACCTTCAATTCTAATATTTTATGCCAGTTTTCAGGGTTGAATCTTGCACTAGACAATTGTTTTTATTTGTTTTTTGTTTTGCTTTTTCCGAGTCGATATTGATCATCATCATAAACATGAATAATGTATCTTGTTGTTATAATTAAAAGTAAAAAAAAACAACAAAAAATTGTTTTTACTTGAACTGACTTGCAGAAGAAAAAGTTTTGAGAAGCTCATCTAGTATATATATATATATATATATATATATATATATATATATATATATATATATATATATATATATATATGTATGTATGTATATATATATATATATATATATATATATGTATGTATATATATATATGTATATATATATATATATATATATATATATATATATATATATATGTATGTATGTATGTATGTATATATATATATATATATATATACGTTTCCTTCCCTACAACTTTTATTTTATTTCATTTTTTCAAATTTTAAATCTTGGCCATTGCCAACTTATCTATCCCAGCGACTTCCTCTGATGATAAGATTTTGATCTTTGAAAAGCCTGGCTTAAGGAAAATTTAACTTGAATAAATTGCCTTTTTGCGGAATATACCTTGCTTTGAACTTTTGAATTGAATTTTGATTTGGCTTTTGCTTTCTCTAATTCCTTTCCACTCTCCTTCATTTATATATATATATATATATATATATATATATATATATATATATATATATATATGTATTTAATTGGTATAAAACTTTTTATTTATGCAAACATTTTTAGCTACACACTTGCAGACATGTTTCAGGTTTAGCTGGAGATCAGCTGAACTTCATCAGGCCAATATCTTAGTAGGAATGCAGAAATAGATATGGAAGGGCAATTATCTCAAGAGGTTATTCCGCATTCATACTTAAATATTGGCTTGGTGAGGTTCAGCTGATCCCCAGCCAGAACTAAAACATGTTTGCAAATGTGTAGCCAAAAATGTTTGTATTAATAAATTTTTTTATAGAAATAAATATACAGCTCTATTTATCATTGAGCACTTTTACATAAACTCATCGGGCAAAACTGTTCTGTTCAGGTAATTAATTTTACCCGTCCTGGAAAGAGCATATATATATATATATATATATATATATATATATATATATATATATATATATATATATATATATATATATATATATATACATACTAGGCAAATACTTGTCCCAGGATAGGTAAAATTGATTCCTCGAATAGAACAGGTTTTGCAACTTTTACATCCCCTTACAAAGATTAAAACCAACATATAATAATACTAAACCTTATGTCTAGAATCCTTATTTCAATTTTGATCAAAATCCATTTCATGATTTTGATTCTAGAAAATGTATCAAATTTAAGGCTTAAGCTTCAGGGGTCTTAAGAAGAAATTGAAATCAAAGGAATCTTGCTTAATTGGTGTCTAATGACTATGGATCAAATTCAATACAAATCTGATATGTTTGAATTTTAAAATGGGAGGTTGTTCTCATATTATGTCCCCTAAAGACCCTTTGAAGTACTCCAAAGAAACTGAAATTTGGGGAATATTTATTAATTGATGTCTAATACCTATTGTTAACATTTCACAGAAATCGGAGGTATCTGAATTTTCACAAAGTGCTTTCACTCCCTTTTTACCCTCTTTGCCTAAAACAAGAAAGTTCATTTTTATTTTTTTAAATATATGTTTTTTCCCTTTTTTGTTCCTTAATTAGTGGGAGTCTTACCATAGAAGACCCCCAGAAAAGAACTATGGAGATATTAATAAATAGGAAAAATTCGACGGGGGGGAGGGGGGGGGGGAGAAACACAAACGAATTTTCTCCCAGACTCGCAGCTTCCTCCGAAATCAAATACGGCTGAAGATAGTGAGAGCGATTTGTTTATCAATATAAACAACCCCCCCAAAACATTAATTTTCGATCTGGGCTTGCTCCAGACTCGAAACCTATGGTACAATGTTGATTTGACCTGATCTTCTGTAACGTTATTTATATATTTGGGGCAATAATTATAAATATTTGTTTTATCCTTCTGGAATCGTCAGTGTAGAGATAATTATTGAAGCCGGTCGCAGAATTAAAAACCCGAAACAAGAGTCAGGTTTTTTAACTCAAATTCTGATGCCTTAACCCACACGGCCACCTTGAAAAACTACATAAACGGTGAGAGTTTTAAACCTATTATACCAAGCTAGCATGATAGGCAGCCGATGTCAACAGGGTCCAATTGATGAAGGAACATGCATTAAAGCTATGATTTGGACGGCTGTATTAATGCTACTCACTAGAATGCCTTGTTCTTGGCCTTTTGGCTAAGATCAAAGTGTAGTATCTGTTCCGATGGATACTGCACCCCATAGACTGGTATTGTCTTGGCCTTCGGGGCTTGATTTACTCCTGTCTATGGGTCTGTCCTGTGCAGTTCTAGGAGGTCCACCCTCCCAGGCTTCGCCTCCTCTCTTTGGGGAGGAGTAAGTTTATTGCTTACTGCCTGAGGCGCCCCTACCGGGGAATGCCGACGTGGCTGCCCAGGCAATTTTTAAACCTCACTTTCCCGACCTGACCTTGGGTCACATCTTACTTGTGGGAGTAAGATAAAAACTGGCCTTGTGCCTAACTCCTGGAGAGGAGTACATCAATACTCACTAGAATGCCCAGCCTGGTTTGGGGGCCAACAAATAATTATAAATATATATATGTAATGTTGGAAATGACGAAAAAAATAAAATTGTGTAGTTTACAAGTTTATTAAATCATCAGGTGTTCAAGCAAAGAAATATAATAAACTGATCATGGATTAAAGATCAGTTTATTATATTCCTTGCATGAACAATTGATGATTTAATAAACTTGTAAACTACCCAATTTTACTTTTTTCATCATTTAAATATTTCCTATATTAATGCTATATCTACAATATTGAGCATCTCCTTATCCCGATAGGGTCTAATATGAAATATTTATCTTTATATTTATTATTCATATTGTTACACCGGCCGTTCTTACACAGGAGAAACTGCACCGGTTGTCACTATAAATAGTGCAAGTCACCAGAGACACAGAGAAGACAAAGCACAGTCTTGTAACTGTCTAGCCAAGTGCTAGTCACTTTCTTACTTTGTTAATACACTTGTTAAACCAACCCTCGACTTGACTTCCTTTATTTATTATTTACTGTTGGACAACTTCACAACACACACACACACATATATATATATATATATATATATATATATATATATATATATTTAGATTTTTCACTTATAAAATAGATCATTCAGTGAAGACCGGGGTTGTTCCAATAAAAAACAAGCTCGATGATACTCGATTACAGAGTACAGAGCATTTATATGTGATTTTATGAAGACTTACCAAAGCATTCCTTTCAGGACACCAATGATCACCATTAAAGATATTTTTTCTTACAAATACTATTTATTCAAATTAAATGTTTTTTCCTACACGTGTTTCACTACCAAGCAGTTACTTGCTTGGCAGATCATCAGGGAAATTAAATGTTTGGAATACTGGTTTCAACTGCCGACAAAACACAATGTGGCGTTGTAATAGTTGAGGTCACTTAAGAAGAGAAGAGGAAAAAAAATAAAAATAAAAATAAAAATAAAAGTCAAACTTAAAAAGCAAGGAAGAACAACGATAAAAAAAGAAAGTCCTAGAAAAGTCTTAGAAAAGTAGCTCGTGCATTATTTCTTCCACCAAGCCAACAAGCAAATAATCGGTCCCAAATACATTCAATAAAACCATAAAACCGGAACAATGTGCGATAATACACTTTCACGTCGGCCGGTACAATGATGAATAAATCCCCCCCCCCCAATTTAGTTCTTTTGTTTTCTTGTGGGGGGGGGGGATTTATTCATCATTGTACCGGCCGACGTGAAAGTGTATTATCGCACATTGTTCCGGTTTTATGGTTTTATTGAATGTATTTGGGACCGATTATTTGCTTGTTGGCTTGGTGGAAGAAATAATGCACGAGCTACTTTTCTAAGACTTTTCTAGGACTTTCTTTTTTTTATCGTTGTTCTTCCTTGCTTTTTAAGTTTGACTTTTATTTTTATTTTTATTTTTTTTCCTCTTCTCTTCTTAAGTGACCTCAACTATTACAACGCCACATTGTGTTTTGTCGGCAGTTGAAACCAGTATTCCAGACATTTAATTTCCCTGATGATCTGCCAAGCAAGTAACTGCTTGGTAGTGAAACACGTGTAGGAAAAAACATTTAATTTGAATAAATAGTATTTGTAAGAAAAAATATCTTTAATGGTGATCATTGGTGTCCTGAAAGGAATGCTTTGGTAAGCCTTCATAAAATCACATATATATATATATATATATATATATATATATATATATATATATATATATATATATATATATATATATATATATATATTGTTGAATATGAGAGACAACTCATGTCTAGATATCCTTTGGTAGATCCTTTCAATAGTCCGAATTAGGATTTTAGTTTCGGAGGAGAATTGGCTGATGAATTTGCCATAATCAAATTCATCAGGCCTCCGAAACTAAGATCCTAATTCGGACTATTCAAAGGATCTACTAAAGGATATCTAGACATGAGTTGTCTCTCATATTCAACAATACTTGCCTGCAAGAGAAGATGCTGCCTATATATATATATATATATATATATATATATATATATATATATATATATATATATATAGTGAATGCTTTTTATTTAAACATGTACAAAGTCTGCTACACTGGCATGTCGATGTTATCGATCTACAGCTATCAAGAGCTGAGGTCTCATCAGGCAGAAGGTTTTTTTGTGATCCAACCCGGTCGGTGAAATCCAGGAAGAAACTGCCAGTGTAGCAGACTTTGTATATGTTTAAATAAAAAGCATTCACAATACAGCTCTATATTTTTATTGAGCACTCTTTTATAAGCCCGGTTTGATTCCCTTTGGATTTCTACCCTGTGGATTTTTACCCTACCTGGATTACTACATATATATATATATATATATATATATATATATATATATATATATATATATAAATCCACCCTTATATATTCGGAATATAGTGTAACCAGTAGCAAGTATAGTTCCTTTCCACTGTCATTATGCTTGCCACAAATGTCAATGCATAAAATTACTTTTTTTTATTTGCAGACCAACTGAGATAAAATGTTATTTTTTTGTTTTAAATCCCCCTCCTCCATCGCCATTTTGTAGCCGACTGACATGTATTAACTTTGAATTGGGCCACAAACGAATGGATTTTGTTTCAATGCCGCCATAATGTCATCTTATATACGACTATTATAGGGTCAAGGCAGGATTAGAAAATTAATTCAAATTACTTTTGTCTCATGGTTAGGGTTAGGGTGTCTTCTTGTCTGTCTGTTTTTCACGATTTCCCTTCCCGACAAACATTTTCTTATGAAAATCAGGACTTTTATAGTTTACTAGAAAAAAAGGTTGACCTGTTGGGTCATCCATTGAGTTAGGGTTAGATTATTTGAATCAGGAAAAAGTGAGTGTGCAAAGCCAGTTAAGTATGACAAAAATAAAAGGACAATATCCAAAATTAGTTTCTTTCTATTTCTATATTTCTCTACAGCTACAGGTTATATAATATTACTACTTGTGGTGCTATTCCATATATAGACTATTTCTTCTTTATTCTTTTATTTCTTTATTACTTCGACTTAATAAACAAAGAGAGAGAGAGGGCGAGGGTGATAGATGCCATATAAAAACGATTGTGTGTGTGTGTGTGGGGGGGGGGTCCAGCAACATACAGTGAAAGAGAGTGAGAGTGATAGATAGAAACTTAGTAAGAGACGGGTCACTTAGTTATTTAATTGCAAATTACTACTTGTTCTTGGCCTTTTGGCTAAGATCAAAGTGTAGTATCTGTTCCGATGGATACTGCACCCCATAGACTGGTATTGTCTTGGCCTTCGGGGCTTGATTTACGCCGGTCTATGGGTCTGTCCTGTGCAGTTCTGGGAGGTCCACCTTCCCAGGCTTTGCCTCCCCTCTTTGGGGAGGAGTAAGTTTATTGCTTACTGCCTGAGGCGCCCCTACCGGGGAATGCCGACGGGGCTGCCCAGGCAATTTTTAAACCCCACTTTCCCGACCCGACCTTGGGTCACATCTTACTTGTGGGAGTAAGATAAAAACTGGCCTTGTGCCTAACTCCTGGAGAGGAGTAAATCAATACTACTTGTGGTGCTATTTCGATATATGGACTATTTCTTCTTTATTCTTTCCTTTCTTTTTTACTTCGACTTAATAAACACAGAGAGAGAGAGAGAGAGAGACCGAAGCGAGGGTGATAGATGCCATATAAAATAGATTGTGTGTGTGTGTGTGTGCGGGGGGGGGGGTTTAAGCAACATACAGTGAGAGCGAGTGAGAGTGATGGATAGAAACTTAGTAAGAGACGGGTCACTTAGTTATTTAATTGCAAGTTGTAGCTCATTAGAACAATTTAAGTGAAAGGTTTTCAAACATAATTCAATTCCAAAACTGAGGAATATTTTAGCATGTACTTTGTGTGATTAAAATATATAGGGAAAAAGCTTTAGGGAAACAAACGTTCATTAACTCAGCTTTAGTGTAACACTAGCTGGTCTTGCTCGCTCGCTATCGCTTCACAATTTAATTCCTATTCACTACTTGAAATCATTGAAATGAAACTAATCAATAAGACAAAATTAATGCTATTGCTACCTCAAACTTAATCTCTCTCTTTCTCCTTCTCTCTCTCTCTCTCTCTCTCTCTCTACCGCAAACCTCACTGGACATATGTGCGTTCTCTTTATCAGATATTAAGATTAAGCCTCTTCTTCTTTGCTCATAAAAATTTAATTTGTATACGTGATAATTCTTTCCTTTCTTTTTCATTATGATCAGTTATTATTAAGATCAAGCCTCCCCTACTTTGCTCTTAAAATTAAATTTGCATATGTGATTACTGGAGCGAGTTGGACACACGTACGTTAACTTTTATCATATTATTAATATAAATTAATTTACAGATGGCTCAAATAACCTATAATTTTTCTCCATCTCTCCTGAACACTCGTCCAGTCTAATAATAATCTTTACAAGTATTTATTTATGAAAATCAGACTTTTATGCTTTATGGATAACTCAAGTAACTATTTGCATCCATCTCTCCTGAAAACTAGCCGAGTCTAATAAAATTAAACCAGCAGTGACAATATAGATGTAAATAAGTTTTACAGAGACAAGCATTTGTAGCAGTTGCATGACAGATCTATTTTGTTTGTATGTACGCGCAATTATGTTGAGTTGTGGTTTGGCTTGGTACATGCGCAGTGACGCCTAGACTTATGTAACTGCATAGGCGAGAGAACACTTCTGCGCAGACTCAACTTAAAAATTGGAGCTCAAAGAGTTTGGCACCAAAGATGATTCAGTTCCCGATAAGATTTTGTGACAACAAGACGTCATAACCTGTTCTCGTCCTTTGCCAGAAGCAGCAAGATGAGATGGAACTCCAGAATACCACATTCTGTTTTTGTTAGGGCAACCTAACAAAACAGAATCAAGTTATTTCCCTTGGACCAAAGAAAAGAGTTATCGCCCTTAGATAAAAGAAGTCGTCTGCCATCACAGTTGAAAAAGTAAACAGAACGGCTCTCATGATCAAACAATCATCTCGCGTTCAGCGATTTCCTACATTTTATTTAATCGGTGTTTTTGTTAAATAAATTTGTTAAAGGTTCTACTTCACCTTTCCTTCATTTTTGAGTTGTAATTAAACCGAAAACAACGTTTAAACATCCAGACGTAACAGTTTTTGACAAAAACCAGCCTGCCAAACAACTCTCTTTATATTCCAGTATTCCCTTTAAAGTTGATTTATACCTTAGTGGAGATGTTGGTGTTTTCCGTGGAAGATAGTGACCCCTTTTTCTTATTCGATATTCAATTCCAGTCAGATTTGTCCAGACCAGGTCAACTCTACCAAACGGCTGTCTTCATCCTGACATTCTTCCGGACCCACCATCCTATCATAACCAAAAACTAAATTGGTGAAACTAAACATTCATAAATTTGTCTGTTTTATGGCAAATGGAAACTTTTAGGCTTATTTAATGCCGATGCATAGTAGCCATTGAAAATGATTCGTTTTGTACAATTAATTGCACACAAGTTGCTATTTTTCCCCACATAAGAAAAAACAAACAACGAATTTGCATACGCTCTCCAAAGGGCTTCGCCACATGTTTGAGAACAGAACTTCCGCTTAGAATCAGTTATTCTGTTGTATCAATATATGTGTGGATTAGCACGTTATTCTGTCGTACTTGCTGAAAGCATCTTTAGGGTTTTTTATTTTGTCAAGGAGGTTTTGCTGTCCTCTCTTATACAACGCCTGGTATTCCCAGATGGTCCTAGCCAGGCTGAACATCGCTTAACTTCTGTGATCTAACTTTTCCAACAGTATTAGTGCTTGAATTACCACAATACATCCGATAGAAATTGAACTCGGCATGCCCAATTTCATCGACTGTGATAGTATCTATTAAACCAGTCATGCACTCCCAGGTGTCTATAAATGCGTTAAATTGACAAAACAAAAATGATTGTCAAGAAGAAGCCAGCATGGGAAGTAACGAAGAGAAAAACAATATGAAAAGGAACAAGTGAAAAAGACTACAATAGGAAATGATAGAGTATACATTCATATACTTGTACTTGTGGTGGCATTCACCTCGGTCGGGTTGAGTCGGATTTCTTTCTGGCACGCACCACTCCTTGAACAATAGTAGCCAACACACGGTGGTCCTATGCAAGGTCGGAATAAGATGAATAGCCACTCATGATTCCATCACCGAATACCAACCACTTGTTGGCCACAAAGCGTTGTAAGGTCTTCTCTGATGGTTGTCGCCCATATCTTCAGTTGCCCACAAACATGTTTGTGCCAACTAGGCAGAGATGCAGAAAAGTAGATGACGAATGATCTCTGGCCGATGAGCTGTTTGCTCAAACCAGAGATGATGCAGCAGCATAGCCTTTTAGACGTCGACACACAGTCAGCACGATGGCAAAGCAGAATATGGCAGGAACAATCGATATCAAAGACCTCCAGGTTCGTTGGTCAGCCATTGTACAATATACTTAACAAGAAAATAAGAGGTGAAAAAACAAAAAACAACAAATATTCGACAAGTAGTTACCAAACGCAAGAAAAGTTACTTTTCTACTTTTTGCATAATGTTTTTATGTTTTAAAGTGTTTGAGGATGATTTTATTTCAATATAAGATTTCGTTAGAAATGTGGTTAGAGTTAGATTTTGCAATATCGTTATTTTCATGGTAGGTGCTCGACTGAGCTCCCATCTGTGGTCCTCTTCCTGTAAATCATTTACAACAAGAACTCGTTTAGCTACAACAACTGTAAATAATTTTCCTTTCTCTATCTATGTATCTAAAATTAAACTGAACTTCCATGAGCAAAGTTTATTTCCAAGAACTATCCGTTTGTGGAGCACAATACCACGGCCCTGCTTCTCAGCTGACTATAGCATGGTCGCTTTTAAGTCCGATGTTAACAAATTCTTGTTGAGCCGTCCTCTTAGATAATCAAATTTTTGGCCAGTCTCGACTATTGTTACCAATCCTCAAGTTGTTGTTTCACTGTCCCCCGGATAAACTCATAAACCCTTATCCTCGAGTGGCCTTTGGGCCTTGATAAGTGGTGACTTGTTTGTACATAAAACAGGAACCTGATCTACACACTAGGAAAACAGATCTGATGTCGATGTGCACATTTCGACTGGAATACCATCCGTATGTCACCAATGCTAAATGTGATAGAGAAGAACAAAGATGATTTCTACCTAGATCTTTAAACTGTGATTGAAATGGTAATGGCGTGGTAAAAATATGAGTATACCTTTGCTCCCCCAACGACGGAAAAGGTGCAGAACTTCCTGTGCCAATCACGCAACAGCAAGGATGGTACTCCGGAGTATACATATGAATATTTTTTTAAATATCTATGTCGGCTTAGTCTCTATTTATAAAATCATCTCATCAACTATCATGTGTATGTGTTTATCCCTTTTGTTTCATTTTACTTCAGTTGAAGTTCTCAGAAATCAAGGGGCCTCTACCTGGGGCTAACACTTGATCCCTATATCAGATACATAGATATTCGAATATTCTATTAAATTTTTCTTTTATCTCTCAAACGTTGAGTTAGTAAAGAAGTTAAGAACATTAATTTTAATTTTCCTCTCCCCAATTGACCAGTTGATTATGTTATAGTATATCTTTCTTTTGGTCTCTTGGTCTCACCGGATTCCAGGAACAGAATTCATCTGGTCTGGTGGAGTATCCAGCTAAGTGTTGTGACTTGAAGTAACATTACTTAGAGAAGGTGCCCTATTCCTCGTATGAGCTAATGCCAAGGGGATCTTATTTGGGCTTCGAATACTATGTTATTTTGAATATTTGGTCAGGGTTTACTTGTACGAGTAAGTATCCTCATGTCAGGTCGTCCTGACAAACCCTTGTACAGAGAGACCGAAGACACTTGAGGATGGTGTCTAGTAGGTAATTCAAACTCCCCAGTAGGTAATTCAAACTCCCCTGTGTGCGAATATGAATAAGTGTGACTTGTAAAATTAGAAGAAATAAAAATCGATTAATAATGAATGCATTCTTAATAATAAAACAAAAGGCAGAGCATAACTACTGCCGAGTAAGGGAACAGTCTATCGGGCATGTGTATGCAGTGTGATGATGTATGGAAGTGAAACCTGGCCAGTGAGGGTTGAGGGCATGCCGAATTACTGGTAGGCTGAGAGAGGATAACCAGTTTATATGCAAAAAATGTAAGACAATGGAGATGGATGAGAACTCAGATGTGGACAAAGTATAACTGGATAGCGAAGTTATTGAGGTTGTCAGGAAATTTTGGAGCACAGGATGGAGCAGGTGCTAGTGCGATTGAAAGAGTTAGGAGTGGATGGAGTAAGTTCAGGGAACTTTTGCCATTACTATCATTGTTGACTAAGGGAAGAATCTATCCGGCATCTGTACACAGTGTGATAATGCATAGAAGTGAAACCTGGCCGGTGAGGGTTGAGGACATGCGTTGTATGGATAGAAAAGCTATGAGAATGATACGATGGATGTGTACTGTGAGTCTTAAAGACAGGCCTAGATCTGATGACCCCCAGAGGAAGATTAAATCTGGACAGTATAGGAAGAAGTGTGCAGAACAGGAGACTTTGTTGGTTTTGTCACATTGAAAGATTGGATGTGAGTGCTTGGGTCAGTAAATGTAGAACAGTTAACGTTGTAGGTGCAGTATGCAGGGGAAGGGCAAGGAAAATATGGGAGAATGATAAAAATGGACTTGAGAGAAAGAGGGATAAATAAAGACCTGTGCCAGAAGTAGGTTAGTTTGGAAGTCAATTTCTTAAAGCCGTCCAACATATGGCAGCATGTAAAACAGACGCTGTTTTCCCGCGGTGGTAATCAGCCTCTCTGTATTATATATTATGCGTTTCTTTATTTATGTCATCTACACAGTCTTTAACACAAACGAATCCTTTACCTCCATCTTTTTTTTTTTACATAGTCGTTCAACATCATCCTTCCGGTGTAGTGCTTTGTGCACAGACATGATGATGATGATGATGATGATGATGATGATGATGATGATGATGATGATGATTGCATGAAAAAGAAAAATGTAATAAATAAATTTAAGTTTAAAAATACTATTTAAAAAAGATAATAATTTGGTAATAAAAAACGATGGCATGCATCTCTGGCTGTTAGTTTTTGTTTTTAATCTCTATTTATATGAAATTAAGTATGTGTATATGTTTATATATTTCTATGCCATAGGATTCACTCCTAAACTAATTAAGCCTGAGCCTTAAATTTTAGACATTTTCTAGGATCAAAATCATGTGAAGGAGGCAGCTGGTTCAACTCGCTCGGGGTGAATGCTGCACGAATACAATGCAATCTATATAATAATACGCTAAGGCAATTTCATGTTCGTGCGTACGTTACCACATTCCACCTTTTTTTAAAAGATGGGGTCGCCTGACCGTCGGAGATGCAATGCAAAAAAAGTAATTACAAAAATTTCTTGGATCAAATCGTAATTTCTTTTCTGCCCAAATATGGTACAATGATATCGTGAAGTCTGTGTTTGCGCCGGACGTCTACATTAACCAGAGTACTTAGATAAGTACGTTTCAGTTTAAACAAACGTGATACAATAATATCATAGGGTCTGTGTTCACACTGGATGCACATAAAATGGAAATATGTCACAAACTCAAACAAGGGTTTTGGAGGTAGAACCCCATAACCAGATATATTCTAAAACTAAATTAACCAGAGTACTTAGATAAGTATGCTTCAATTTGAACAAAGGTGATTCAATAATATTGTGGGGTCTGTGTTCACGCCGGACGTCCATAAAATGCCTGACAGCAATACACAAAAGATGAAAGATGCAACTGTGGAATTTTCACGGGCCTCACCAATAATAATACAATACAAGTTGGAGAACCAAAGTAATATTGAAACAGTTCTGGGTTAATCTGATTCAAAAGATGTGTCAATTGTAGAGGTGAGGTTGTAGCAGACTGAAATAGGATCTATTTCTTCTCGTCCCCTGTGAGCAAATTGGTCATACGCTGACCAATCGGCTTGCAGGGCGTATTGATATCAACTGTCCCCCCATGGACTATTTTCTACCACCTGGTCAGTTGAAAAATTCATCAGAGAGAAATCGGCCAGCAATGAAGAAGCATCTCTCTTCTGCCTTTCCCCTGCATCGTTCCAGCAGCATCCATCTCCACTGGGTATATATTTGCTGACGACACGGCAGCCTCTTTTCTTCACTGGGACACAGTTCCAACCCTCTGTTAAATAAACCCTTTTTTGTTGCCTGTTACTCGGTTGTTGTCCGTTCACTTCATTTCGTGCGATAAGATAAATGTAAGGAAGGGACCAACACCCCCCTTCTATTACAAGGTCACTCACTAAGAGGTCTGGATTTATAAGCAAAAGCGGTTAGGGTTAGGGTTATACGGACACTAATGAATGAGAACAATATTTATTAGTATAGATAATTTATTGGCTTTAAATGGTTTGCTTTTTAAGCAACAATTAACAATGTCTGCCATGTTTATGCAATGGAAGAAGTCTTTTTGTTTTATTGTTTTAATGTTTGTAAAAAGTGTCACCTTTTAGATTCAATGGTTAAAAAAAAGAAAAATTGAAATAGCAGACGTGTTTTGCATCGTGAGAATGTACGGATGTCAATCATGGCCGACAAAAAAGTTGATTGTTTTAGTTTTAAGTTTAGAAAATTTCGCATTTAAAAATTCTTGATTCATTTGTTTTAGTTCATTGTTTTTGTTCTTTTTTTTCTGTTTTTCTGTTTATATTATTTATATTCTTTTGTTTGTACACAAACCTGGTGTAAAATCATATACACTCACTCACAGACACAGACATAATATTCTCACAATTACAATTCGAATTATAAGACGACTTCTACATACGTCTATGTCTAATATTATATATCTCTATTTATATAAAGTTAGGTATGTGTATACCTTTCTACATGTCTATGTATAAGATTCACTCCAAAACTAATTAACAGATCATTATTAATTTGGGAACACAACTGCTAGGCGTAAGGAATCTAAATGTCGGCTATATTTAGTTAATATATTTAGTTTTAAGCAAAAGAGGTAAAATGACGGTGAACGCCCTTTGTGAAAATTAAGATATCTCCGATTTTTGTGAAATTTTTACGATAGGTATTAGACATCAATTAATAAATATTCCCCAAATTTCAGTTTGAAAAGAATTTTAGGGGGTATAATCTCTTATTTAAAAAAATTAATATTTCAGATTTGCATTAAATTCGATCCATAGTAATAAGACATCAATTAGGGAAGATTCTCTGAATTTCAATGTCTTCTTAAGAACCCTTAAATTTAAGACATTTTTTAGAATCAAAATGAAATGGATTTTTATCAAAATTGGAATAAGGATTCTAGTAATAAGGTTTAGTAGCATTTTATATTCATTTCAATCTTCGTAAGGAGACATAAAAGTGTTTTGTTCGAGGAATTCTTCTTTTTACCCGTTCTGGGATGGGTATTCTTATATATATATATATATATAGGCAGCAAGTCATTATCTAAGCAAGCATTGTTGAACATCACGGAACTTTCGCGTTTGTATATTTTCCTCGTGAGGTTATCAAACCGTCGAGCCATCTTTCTGGTTTCAGGTGGCAATCCGTATAGTACTTCACCGATAGTTTTTAATTCGGCCATTTTCTCGAGCGCTTTCGACTTTCGTAGTCGTCTTCAGGATTAGGGTTTTGTTTGTTTTTTTTAATTTAAATAAGAAGACTGGAGTTAGTGTTTTATAGTTATCGTTACGGGCGAATGAAAGAGAGAAGAGGGTGTGTGGTTGAGTTCATTTTATTCTATATTTTGTGTGTTTGATATATATCTATATATATATACGTGTATATATATATATATATATACGTGTATATATATATATATATATATATATATATATATACAGTACATGTATTGTATTAGTTTCTGTAAATGTAAATCCGTAGAAACTCAAGTGTTTATAAAAAGTGCTCAATAACAAGTAGAGCTGTTTATAAGTATAAATTTTTATTTATACAAACATTATTGGTTACATATGTGCATACATGTTTCGGTTGCACTTTTCCCAGAAAGTCAACCTCATCAGACCAAGAATTTTCTAGAAATGGATGGATTTGAAGAATTTTCTCTCCTAAATAAATCTTTTTGGGGTTTAGTCATTTTCTATTTCTTATGAATTAGTATCAGATTACCTATTCCACTTGCTGCCCTTTTTTGTTAGTGGTTGTCCTTTTTATTACTTTTTATGGCGTCTCCATCACCTTTTCCTTTCCTTATTTTATTGCCCACTTCTTTCTGGGTTTCTTTAAACTCTTTAACCTACCAAGTTTTACAAACTCACTGCAGTATAAATATCTTATCTATATATCAAGAATCACACATATATAAACAAACTCTAATAGATATGCAAATACAAATAAATAAACAGACATTGATATACATACACATCTAAACATGGACACACACACAGATCCACTATCAATCAAGCATATATTCAAAATACATACGTGCTTATAAATATATTCTAGATGTATAAAAAAAAAAATTAAAAAAAAATTCAATACAAAAATCCATACGTCTACACAAACACACATATATACAGCTATATGCACCTACACACGCATATCTATACACACACACACATATATATACACATATATACATATACATACATATACACACGCACACACACATATACATGCACATATATACATACATACACACACATATATACATATATATATATATATATATATATATATATATATATATATATATATATACATATACATATACATATACATACATAAATCATACATGAGCATATTCGTAACATAGATATACACGCATACACACACACATACACTTTTAGTATAAATAGTTCCTAAAATACGTACAGATATGCACATATACATACATACACACACAAAATTATAAAGACATCATCAGAATTATAAAATACAAACAAAAACAGAATAAACAAAACCAGAATTAATAAAAAAACAGAATAAAAAAAATAAATAAATTAAAAAAATAAATAAATAAATAAAATACAATAAAAAAAAAAAAAAATAAATAAATAAAAATTCAAATAAAAATAAAAATAAAAATAAAATTAGAATTAAAAATTGAATATGTGTTCCGCTAACAACGAAGTAACAGTCAGTAGAGTTTTTTATGATCTAAAATCCGCTTAGTGTGTGCTCGTTTTAGGCCACTGCTGATAAACGCTACAATCAAAATCATGTGTTTCATTCTCTGCTTTTTCACGTCAACAGCTATGCTGAAGTCTGGACACTTTCTGACAAATCAAAATTAATATTCTGTATGATTTTTCTACATTGCTTTCTTCATCCTGAGGAAATCTTTCAATAAAGACGTAACGTTGATGAATACATAAATCACATAGTTTGTATACTTATATATATATATATATATATATATATATATATATATATATATATATATATATATATATATATATATATATATATATATGTTTTAAGAAGAAAAAAACGGAGTCATAATCTATTAATTCCTGCGTTGGTAGCACACGGGAAATAATTAGAGTCAATCGGGGGGGGGGGGGAGAGGGGTCAACGCTACATAGTAAAGAAAAAGAGAGAAAAATGTCCTTTTCGCCTGCTCATAGAATTTGAAACGTACAAGTTGGTCCAAATGATGTCTCTCTACCGAATTTCAAAGAAAGCCATTGTTTTTTTTTTTTTAAGTTAACATATGTGCGCTCATCTCGGCATGAATTACTATTAAGAGCAAATAATAATTCCTTCAGCCAACAAAGTGATAGCCCTAATGTCATATATTACATCTTTTGCACAAAATGTCTAAATAGTGGGTTGAGGAGACAAAATTAGATTTTAGATTTAGATTTTATATCACAGACTTATTATTAGACAAAACACACTCAAACATTTCAACCGAACAGAACATACACTCCATAATATCAAATGTATTTTAATAGACACTAAATTTTCCTTCATATATATATATATATATATATATATATATATATATATATATATATATATATAAATTTTTTGTTGTACAAAATTTAATTAGCGTTTCAAAAGGAAAAAATGAAGTCATATTATATTCCATGATAAATGCCAGTATACTGAAATCATATACCCTTAATAGGGTTAAGATGAAAATTCATATACACTAAATGTACAAAAGCAAGGAAATTCCCATATGATTTCAGTATACTGGCATTTATCATGGAATCTCACTACTTTTGTAAATACAATGGTCATTGTTAAGGTTTTTTGGAAACTAAGGTATATGGTAAACTGAAATTAAAATGCCATCAACTAGACCCTAGAACCTCTATCTCTGCCAAAAATCAGCTGAATCCATCAAATAGTTGATGAGATACAGGGTGGCACATACGTATGTACGTACACACAGATAACATGATTTCATAATTGAACTTTCTGGATCTCTGGGTTGCCTTGACTAATGATGCTGAAATTCTACACACTTATAGAACCTATCAAATAAAAATTTTGTGCAAAGTTTTAACTAATTTGATTTATTGGGTTTTGAGTTATGATTGATCAAAGAAATGAGATTTCCAGCATAGACCATTCTTGTAGTCTATTAAGGGATAGAGCGCTCTCGCGCCTCCCTTGATTAATTCCTGAGTCAGTTGCACACAGGAAATAAGTATATTAAAACACTACATAGTAAGAAGAAAAAAAAAAAAATTCCTTTTGGTTTATGTTTTTTATTCGACTCAAACCCAAAAATTATAGAAAGAAAATTAATAATAGTAAAAAAAAATCCGACTAAAATTTAAACTCGAGGCGCCTTTCGGTCGACGCATTTTCAAAAGTGTACGTCGACGAATAATGATTGAATGATTTAATAATTAAACTAAGTTACTTTTAGAGAAAAAAAAGAAAGCGGAAGTGGGCGCCGAATTTGGTTCATATTCTTCGAGCAGGGGGAAAAGGAATTTTTTTCTTCTTCTCTTTACAATGTAGTGGTGTCCTCCGTTTTTTTTTTTTTTTCAAATAGTGGATTGGGGAAACAAAAGTAGCTTTTAGATTCAAACTTTATATCACAGATTTACTATTAAACAAAACACACCATATTCTCAAATAGCAAAAAAGTTTCAACCAAACAGAACATATACTAGATAAAATTAAATGCATTTTTATTGACACCAAATTCCCGTCTACATATGCATACAAACAAACAGAAACAAAATAGATTTAAAAACTAACACACAAAAAACAGGTCTGAACTTCGATGTGTGTTTAAAAATTTTTTTTTTAACATAGTTCACCCCAAACAAGGCAAGTTGCCACTGTAGACATAAAGAGCTACTGAGAATTAGGGTGAAAGTTTAGGGGATCATCCTAAATTGAGAGTTGTGCAGCGAGATGCTTGTTCACATTAGTTTTTAATTTCTGCATGTCGGTACAGTCGGAGAAACAGGGAGCAGGGAGGGAGTTCCAAAGGCCGACAGCCCGAGGAAAGAAGCTATTGGAGTAGAAAGCTCTCCGGCATCTGGGGACCTCCACAGTGAATGGATGGGATTTATCTGATTGTCGGGTTGGTCCAGTGTATTTACGTCGAGGGGGCACCAGAGCAGCAAGTTCATTGGAGCACATTCCATTGAAGTACTTGTAAAACAAGAACAAGGATGCAACATTGCGTCGATGGGACAGGGGCTTGAGCTTGGTTAATAGTGAGGGACCTATCAGATTAGAGACTCTTTTTTGGACCTTGTCTAAGAGGGAGAGACTGGTAGTTAGTGCACCAACCCAGATGTAATAACACTACACCATGCATGGGCAGATAGTGGCTTTGTAGAGATATAGGATATTGTCAGGTGTGAGAAGTTTTCTAGCACGATAGAGGTAGCCCACTTTGTAGCAGCCTTGGCAATGTCTTCTTTATATTTGTTCCAACTCATGTTACCTGTGAATGTTAGGCCGAGGAGTTTGAACGTTGGACTCTCAGGTAGGGTGTTATTTGCCATGCCAATCGGTGGTTGAAGAGGTTCTTTTTTAATCTATATACTATTAAAAATTGATGGTGTTTTGGGGGTTTGGATGTTCGTATGCAAATAGAAACACGTGATTGGTTGACATAAAGGAATAGGCAGAGTATGCATTACTAAGGCAGTAGATTTTGTGATATCAATACCCAAGTTCGAATCTCACATGAGTCTAAAAGATTTCATTTTAACTGGATACGTGTTTTATAAATTTAAAGAAATTAACATAAAACGATAACATAAAAAAACATTGCATAAATATTTTTTTTAAACTAAGTGACCTTTTTTTGATGATCTGCAAAAAAGTAGACATAAAGGGATACAGCATTAGTTTAATGCAAATTATTTTTGCTTAAAAACATAATCTCTAATGTTTTTGCCAATAAAAACAATACGTAAATACATTCATCGTAGTTACTTACTCTCTCGTGTAAATACTAAGTAGCTTTTATTTTTCTGCGAAATTTCACAAATATATTTCTTCGGACTAGTGGTTGAAGCTAGGTAAAGATGGAAATTGATATACCCAGGTACTGTAACAAAACTGCTGAAGGAGCGGGTATAAACGAGTATATATATTTTTAACAGACTAAGAAGGATTTCATTTTATATGGTTACTCGAACATAAGTTGCTATTTTATCTACCTTTCGCAACGATATTAGCGTGTAAATGCCCACAACTGATTCATGAGAATTTGAACATAGAATAGCTGATTAAATTGTGAGACTATTGTTGCCCGGAATTCCACTCAGTGTTGCATTCTTAGTGACTCAATGCTTAATATAGACAAATGCCATGAGGATCGCATACTTTCTGACTAGCTGCTCCATCAACCGCTTCATGCCCACACTGTGATAAAGATCCGTGAAAATTTTAGTTTGTATGCAGGTGAGAGTAAGCCGGTAATATTAGGCATTAATCGTTAATTCTCTGCCGGGTTAGAGAATTGTCTTCATTTCATTTGAGTTTACCATTGAAAATGGAATGCTGAATAAAGATAAAGTCTTTTTTTTATAAAATATATAATTTATTCTTTAAAATCCATCTTAATTCTGGCTAAGCTGACCAGTCACTGTGTTGAGGCATTTTTAGCGGCTGCATGCATTGATAGTGAAATAAGCTTACAAACTGAAACAAAATATTCACCACAGAAAGAAAACAAGAAGAATTCAATCACACTGCCAGTCATGGCAATCCCTCCTGATCTTCTCTCTGTGCTGGTGCATGCAGCCGAAGCTGTCACCTCTGGGAAGCCTGACAACTTTTAACCTTTGACTTGTTTGCACTCTGTCACCGATGAGTCAATTTAACACAGGATGGAAATAGCAGGAGTGATTGACAACCCCATTCTCTCAGTTATGCATTGATAGTCATTGTCCCTTTTAATTGATGACGATTTCACGCGATGAAAAGATTTCCAGTTATATTTCTTTTAATGTTTGATCCAAGGTCGTGCAAAAATGGCACTTCTGCATTCTTGTGACAGAATTCATTAGACCAATCTCGTCACCCCAATGTTTTGTGGCAAATTTGGTGCAATTCTGTCGAGTAGTTTTGGAGCCTATAAGTAGCCGACAGACACACATTCTCGATTATTATATAGATTTAAATAAAAAGTGAAACTGTTGCTTCTTGAAATTTTCGTAATTTTGGCATAAATCTAAATTGTTTGGTTTTGGATTCCAATTTGTTGGTTTAAACTAAAACATGTTTAGACAAGACTGAATCTGCTTTCTACTGATAAGGCATTATATATATATATATATATATATATATATATTCAGAGAAAAAAAAATGCTTCATGCAATTATTATATATATATATATATATATATATATATATATTCAGAGAAAAAAAAAATGCTTCATGCAATTATTATATATATATATATATATATATATATATATATATATATATATATATATATATATATATATATATATATTCAGAGAAAAAAATGCTTCATGCAATTATTATTATATATATATATATATATATATATATATATATATTCAGAGAAAAAAAAATGCTTCATGCAATTATTATTATATATATATATATATATATATATATATATATATATATATATATATATATATTCAGAGAAAAAAAATGCTTCATGCAATTATTATATATATATATATATATATATATATATATATATATATATATATATATATATATATATATACTGGTGTACACACTCCATCACAAATGAAAAAAAAAATGTTTCGCCAGTGTTCGCAATAAATAAGAAATAAGAAAGACAGAAAACGTCTCGAATTGGAAAATTTATAAAAAGAAAAGAAGAAAGCAAAAAATGTACCAATCAGTATAGAAAGAAGAAAGGAGAAGGAAAAGAAAGAAAACGTCTGATTACGGAAATAGAGTGAAGGATTTTTCAGACGGTGGGAGGTGTCTCACTTGTTATTAGCTTTCTGTTTTCCCCTAAACACTTGAAATAGTTTCGTCCAGCACGTTTGATACTCGCATAATGGGAGAGTACATCATGTATATATATATATATATATATATATATATATATATATATATATATATATATATATTCAGAGGAAAGAATGAAATGCTTCATCCAATTAAAGCATTAGATTCATATATTGAATAAGTATATACCACTTGTTGGGTGCTAGTTGTTGTTGTTATCTTCACGGAGTCGAGGCATGCAGGTGTGTCTGCTTTTTGGTTATAGCATAATTTCTTATATTAGAACAAGCTAGTTCATATCAGCTGGTTAAGAGAATATATTTAAACGAGCGGGAGTCCTTCTCATTGGTTGAAAAATATTGAGTTCACACCTTTATATGAAATAATGTTTTTTTTCAAATTTTATTTCGGAACGCCTGCTGCGTGTATGCAGATGTCAGAAAAAGCAATCGATTTTAATGCATCTCATAAAAAAAAAAAACAGAGAGTAATAGATGTTATTGTAACTACTGGTTTTTGAAGTAACCTATATGTCATTGTTATAGTTGTGTTTTTTTAAATATTATTATTAAACTAGGCTGGTATTCAAGAGAGCTGGTTTAAAGTACAAGGTCATAGTTTATTAATGCCATCCCTAACTCACATTCTGTTTTTCATAAATTAATGTTTGTTGGATTGAAGTCTTACGCTATGATATCTCAGGGTCCTTCTCGATTTTGTTTAAATTGGACATATCAAACCCAGGAAGGCCATGTAGATACATTTGTATTGTTATGGGGGCCGCACTTGAATAATTGAAGTCGTTTAATAGAATTTGATGCAGAATATTTTTTTTTACTTAAACTTGAAAGCACACAAATTATTTAGCTGTATTCACGAATGGAAAGTAATGAAAAATACACCCGACCAACAGCAAAATCCCACCTCTTCACTGTAGAGGTCTCTAGATGCTGGAAAATTTTTCTACTCTGATAGTTTTTTTTTTCTAACCGCTTACCTTTGGAATTCCCTTCCTGCTCCCTGTTTCTTCGACCGTATCAACATGTAGAAATTTAAATATAACGTGAACAAACATCTTGTTGAATAACTCCTCACCCAAGTTGCCCTCTATAAATCTGGCCCCTATCGTAGAAGCCCTTTACGTTTCGCCTTGTTTGCTTTTTTTAGTTTAAAAAAATAAGGAAATTTAAAGCCGCAAAGATTTGTATGCAACTTCAACAAATAAATTCGAAGATCGATAAAATGTGATCGATCGTTTTTAAATGTAAAGAAACGTTTAGAATAAATTGTCTGATAAATAATGAAATGAAGTATCTTTTATGTGGGCCGCAAGTGTGCTTGCAAAGGGCCACATGCTGCCCGTGGGACGCATGTTTGACGTGCCTGCTGCTTTAAGGCATTCATATTTTCCTCCACTTTAAGTCGTAATGGGGGGTGGGGGTGCAAAAGTTCTCACAAGCCGAATTGTCAAGAGGGGTGATTCTTAACCTCTCTCTCTCTCTCTCTCTTTCTCTCTCTCTCTGCACACCAGTGCCCCCCACACACACACATCATGTTTCATTCTAACCAAAAACGTGATGAATAAATACTTTCATACTGAACATTTATCCGCGTGATTCAAACATAACAAATAGATCAGATAACAAATATATTATGTGCTAGCTGGACCCGTGTCCTGACGTTGCCCGGGGAAAAAATGAGGAAACTAAGAATCACAAATCCCAGAAGTAAACTGACAGGAAAGGACAGGAATAACTCTTTTCAACCCAAAATGCTAAACATTTATCTACGCTATAAAAAAATATTCATAAATAGAAATATGTGTTATAATAAAATTAAAACAATCATTGAATGAGGAAATAATAAAAACGAATACTTGTGTGTGTGTGTGTGTTTCGAAGGGAAGGAGGCTTTTTAAAAATTTATATTGAACTAAAAGAATAAAATGGCTGACTTGTTTGTGAATCAACCAAAATGCATTATGGTGGAATTTAATTTCGTAATATTTGTTGACTGAGGGCTTTCTCACTAACTTGTTTTCTTTGCTCGGGGTGTATGTCTGTGTGTATTCAATGGATAGGGGAGGGGGTTTTGTCTTAAATTTACCATCTAGAACCGGAGGATCGCAACCCCTAGAATTAAATTTACCGGAAAGTACCAGAAAGAATCTTTTCGCCCAAAATGCTGATCCTTTATTTATGATATAAAAAAATATTCATAAATAAAAAATTATATTAAAATGAACCGACAGTCCCTATTTACTTGCCTCCCAACAAGGGCAGAGTTAGACACAAGGTCGGTTTTTAATGTGAGAAAAATCTAACTCCCCAAAAAGGGGAACTTTGGATTGGGACAATTTTTTTTTAAATTGCCTCAGCGTAAAAAGATCTCTCCTTCACTGACTGAAGATATAACCGATACTACATTCTGATTCCAGTCCAGTCAGTCATCAGATAAGTAAACAATAAAAATGAATAGTTAATTAATACATCTTTTTTTGTTTTTCCTTCATTGTGCATCGTGTTTCGTGTTTTTTTTTTGTTTATCAGTTCCCGCTCGACGTACAACTCAGCTAGCTAACAAAACATTGTTGTCTAGACTGATGAACTTATAAAAAGGGCCCAAAATATAAAATATCTTTAGTCTTGAACTCAGGTCGTGACAAAAGCAATATGAAAATTAGTTAACCTTCCAACATCAATCGCATACACATGATTAGTATATTAGAAAGCTGTTCTTCTTCTATTGTGAATATGAATTTAGCGTTTTATCTCATTGTTAGTTCGACAAATGAACCAACTTTATTATTATACAGAATAAATTTTCTGAAGGCAATCATGAAGCGCATGTTCATGAGACATCCATTTTGCAAGCTTATGAACCTTTACAAGTTGTTGAAGATGATGATGAACAGTTGTATGGTTTGGGGAAAGCTTCATTGCCAATTCTTCAATTGATACTGCAGGGGTTTCTTTAAATAGTGTTCACAAAGTGCTCTCCATCAAAATTCAACTGGACATTCTGATCAGTCTTCATCTTCAAGGGCAAAATTTCCATTTCTGAATGTTGTAAACCATCTTCTGCACGTTCTTTCATTCAGACATTCTTATCCAAAAGCTGAGGGAATATTTCGAGTGGTTTCGGCTGCAGAGTTACCTTTTCTTAAACTCATAAAACATTATGTACTCCTTAGATACTATTATGTTTTAAGGGCTTTCAACAGTAAAATTTAAATTTTTCCTTTAAAATAATATTTAATACAATTAAGTGTGTCCAATATGAATATTATCTTTGAGATGAAGAGTGATAATTTGCATTGGTTTGGATTATTCGGACTACTATTCTCATCTTGGTTGTTATTTTCACAATGTTTCAACCAA
Source organism: Sepiola atlantica (assembly GCA_963556195.1). NCBI lineage: Eukaryota > Metazoa > Mollusca > Cephalopoda > Sepiida > Sepiolidae > Sepiola > Sepiola atlantica. The sequence goes on from OY744543.1 coordinate 38,032,360, forward strand.
TGTAACCTCTGACCTTTTCAGATGCATATTTTGGTTGAACTCGAGAACCTATACTATAATTATAAATACGAGATTAAAAGACCATTAAATACACACACACACACATACATATATTATACTTGACATAATACCTGACATAGTGATATGGGACAAGAGGGAGAAAGTAGCAACCTTAGTTGAAGTCAGTGTCCCTAATGATGTTGGCTTAAACAGAGCTGAGAGGGAGAAGATAACGAAATACCAAGGTCTTATGTACGACATGAATATACCCGGTGAACCAAGTACAAGAGAGATAAAAACAATTCCGCTTAAAGGGACAGTTAGAATCCTAAAAAGATCTCTGAAATAGCAGGTGAATGCTTGGCATCCGGTAAGATGCCCTATCCATCCCCAGCAAAAACAAAAGATAAGAAAATTGAAAAAAGAAATTGCAATACATGTCTTCGAATACTTCTGTTGTAAGGTATTACAGCTAATAAATAATGAAAACAAATGAATTACAGATCACTGTAACTCACCGTTTTGTTTATTAAATCTGTATTTTTGGATTTTTGGAAGTATGGTTAGTATATAGTTGATTTTATTTCTAAACATAACTCAAATAATCTAAGGGAGATACCTCATATTTTTTTATCTTGAACAATATAATAGAAGTTATCTACCTTACATAAAAATTTCTTTTTCATCATTTCTCTATATTAATAACATTATACCACCACTTTGCAGGTTTCTGCGTAGGTGTGTGCCTCTTGCCAATAATATTTAGAATTTGATCTGTATATTCACCTAATATATAAAAATAGCTTCCGTCCTAAAATATCAACATTTAATTATGTGTTAGTCTATGCTGTTAAGAAGAAATAATTGTAATTTTCTGTAATTTCTTTGGCAATACAATTATTCCTGCTCAGAATATTTTTCTCAGTGAAACTATCTTTTCTTTTGTGCAACAAATGTCAATTATAAATAGAAGCCATTTTTTCTATCAGCAGCAAATTTCTGTATTATTACATAATAGTAATACTGATAAATAAGTTCGTTTATTAATACTAAATGACTGTTAAAAATACATATTTTTATTCAGATAGAAACTGCAGTGGAAATAACTAAATAATATCTGAAAACTTTTAAATTTCGATGTCGAAAAAGGTCACATGACACATCATTTGTAAACGATGTCTTCATTCCTATGCATAACACAAATTATATAAGGGAGCGTACTCATATTTTCAATTGAAGAATATAATAAGAGTTGTCTACCTTACAACTAAAATGTTATTTCTTTTTCTGTATAAGTTTTAAAATGTGCAAACAAATAAAAAAATAAAAAAAATAAACTGACTTTAGTCCATCCAGGGCAACGCCGGGTAGGTACAGCTTGTTTTATAAATAGCAACATTTCTACGAAATGAGCTGCAAACTTAGAAGTAAACATTGCAAGATTAAAAAAACAAACGAAAACATTACTTTAGTTGTTTAATCATGGTTAAAACTGAACCAATCGGATGTAGAAAAGCTTGTGGCAAATTTGACCGCTATGGTGACCTTTCTAGAACATAAGAACTCTCTAAAAATGAGAGAGGAAAAAGTAGCAGAAGGGTGGAAACATACACAGATACACACGCACACACACACCGTTTTATGCCGGGGTGAATTGTTATTTCAGCTTATGGATCCGAAGCACCGGAGACAATCTTCTCAAGTGATGGCACTGAATAAAAGTCAAAACATTTAAAACAATTTATACTTTATAGACCTGTAAGTTAATACCAGTCAAACATCTTTTTTTTAATAAGCAAAACCTCAAGTAAAAATAAACACAGTAAAAATAAAAAGAGCAACTCAAACATTATTTGAAAATCTCTATTTATATAAAGTTAGTGATGTGCATATGTTTATATATTTGTATGTATATAATTCACTCTTAAACTAATTAACCGATCATTATGAATTTTGGAACACAACTGCTAGGCGTAAGGGGTCATAATGTGAGCTGTATTTGGTTTAATTTAGTTTTATGCAAGGAGGGTAGAAAGGGAGGGAAGCTCTTTGTGACAATTCAGATACCTCCGATTTTTGTGAAATTTTAACAATATGTATTAGATATCAATTAATAAATATTCCCCAAATTTCAATTTCTTTGGAGTATTTTAAAGGGTTTTTAGAGGGCATAATAGAGGCACAACCTCACATTTCAAAATTAAAATATTTCAGATTTGCATTGAATTTGATCCATTTTCATAGGGATTTTTTGTTGGTGAATGCGAATAGCCTTTTTCCTGGCATCGAGAAAGAAGTGTTTGAGGTACTTTGAAGTTTTAACATAGTTCACCCCCAAACAAGGCAGGCCGCCACTGTAGACGTAAGGGGCTACTGAGAAAAAAGAAAAGGGGAGAAGGTTGGGGGGAGGGGGTCAACCTAAATTGGGATCTGCGCAGCGAGATGTCTGTTTACATTAGTGTTGTAATCGTTATTGTGGTGTTGTGTGTTGCATATACGTAGTGCTCTGAGGTATTATCAGGTCGGATTTGTATGATGTGGTGTGTTCATCTTTCTTTTTCTTCTTATATGCTTACTGATGGGTCACCACTTATCAAGGCCCGGGGCGCCCACTCAAGGATAAGAGGTAAGAAGATTGTCACTTGGATGATGATCGCCACCACAAGAGGATAGGAAACAATGGATGGAATGGGCAGAAGATTTTCTTAAGAAAGATTGATTATCCAAGAAGATGGTTCAACAAGGATTTGTTTAGATTAGACTTGAAGACGACTATGCTATAGTCGGTTGGGAAGCAGCCTTGTGGTATTTTGTTCCACAGATGGAATGTTCTAGGAAAGAAATTATGATCATGGAAGTTCTGTTTGGTTTTTGGTACAGAGAGAATGAAAGGAAAGATCTTTTCTGTGGTTGTAGCTAGACAAGTTCTTGCTGTGAATGTTTTACAGGGGGAAGGATTGGAGCTCAGTCGATCACCTACCATGAATATAAACGATACAGTAAAGAGCGGTTAACAACATCTCTTATGCGTGAAAGAGGCTGTAGGGACAAGAAGAGATCACCATCTCACTAGAGATTTGGTACTCTATCAAGGCAAGAAAAAGTGCTTCAAGTGGCACCTCACCAGATATAATAGCAGTACTCCAAGTAAGGATGTATCCGGCTGTTATACAAGTAAAGGATTGCGCCAGGAGTGGGGTACTTTCTGGAACGGTAGAATGATCTAACCATTTTTCCAGCAACCTTTGCAACAAATATAGGTCTTCCTCCTACTGCAGTTATATGATTAAACACCCTTTCTTTCAGATACCAAAGACATACTATTTTCTGTGGGATATTAATCCAGAACTATAAAAATAGAGTTATCTTCCCTTTTCCTCCAAACAATTATCTCCTTTTGTTCATCATGATGAATTATCTCCCTTGATTTCGCAAATATTCCAATTTGATTGGTAATTTTCCTTGACCAATCAACAGATATCTAATCTGGATGCAAAAAAATCCTTTGTTCGTCCTCTTTTGAATCTGATTGCAGTCTAGTCAACATGCAAGGAATTTTCTCCTTAATTTTAATGGACTTAAAGAACAATTCAAGGAGCCGTCTTTGTGACGTTAAAAGAACTCTTTTATTATCATAGTTGGACTTTTCAAGTCGCAAAATACAATTAGTTTTGCAAGACATTTCCTGTATTTGTTTAATGCATGTATTATCTTTTTACACAGTCTTGTGCGCTTTCTTCTATATTCTTTGTTTAAGGATCTTACTAACTTCGGCAAGCGATAATTTAACCGTTCTCTTGCCAGAATTACTTCAGAACTAGCATATGCATTTTTTTTTTTTAGAAAGGTCAACCAAACGTGAACCTTTTTTGCCTCTGTAATTCAAGAATAAATACTTGTGTGTTTGTTAGAATTATAATTTCTTCCTTGTTCTTTATTTGTTCAACTTTTCCGTAATTATTTCCTGTGTGGTGAATAAAAAGCTTTGTAATAACAATCCGCTTTTTTTTTTATCCATTTCATCATCAACATAACCTCATTCTCACAACAGAGTCGAAAGAAATAAACGACCCTTCTAAACGCCAATATGACTCTACTTGTTTTACAGTCAAATATCTTTTTAGGAAAGAAAGTTGTTGCTTTTTATCTGTTACCAGCATGGCCACCTGGCGTTGCCCAAACAAAATAGAAAAGTTAAAAAGTGTGTGTAACAAACTTTCTTTTAAAACTTCTCACCCTATCTCTCTCTATACCCCCTCTCTTTCTATCACTCTCGATCCCCCTCCCCTCTCTTTCTCTTCTCTCTTCCCCACTCTTCCCTCCCTTCTCTCACCCCTCTCTACCTCTCCCCTTCTCTCTACCCTCTCCCTCTATCACTCCTTTCTATCTATCGCTCTTGATTCCCGTCTCTCCCCCTCTTTCTACCACGTTCTCTCCTATCCACCCTTCCTTCCCTTATCTCTATCACCCTCTCTCTCTATGCATATATCAACCTCCCTCTTTATCACAAGTATCATTTCACACCAAAGGTCGATGGAAAAAATCGCTCTAAACGTCGCTCCTCCCTGACTAATTTTGTTCCTGTTGATCCCCCCCCCCAAAAAAAAATGAATATTACAAAACAAATGTGTCCATATTCTGTCCTAGGCAATACTGGAAAAGAATTTATCAGATTTGTGTGTTTCTTGTGTAGTTTCTGATTTTTAATCGGACACACACACATACAAACAGACAGCCCCCATTTATATGATAGACTAAAAGAACAGTTTTGCACTGCTTTTATGTCTCCTTACGAAAATTAAAATTTAGCTATAATGATATTAAACATCATCTCTAGAATCCTTATTCCAATTTTGATAAAAATTAATTACATGATTTTGACTCTAGAAAATGCCTAAAATTTAAGAGGTCTTGAGAAGAAATTGAGATTCAGGGAATCTTGATTAATTGGATCAAATTTAATGCAAATCTGAAATATTTTAATTTTCGAATGGAAAGTTGTTCCTATATCATACCTCCTATAAACTTTTCAAAATACTCCAAAGAAACTGAAATTTAAGTGATGTCTAATATCTATTGTTAAAATTTCACAAGAATTCGAGGGTATCTGAATTTTCATGAAGGGCTCCCACCCTCTCTTTGCCACTTTTGCATAAAACTAAATTAAATATAACCCACATTACACCCAGTAGACGTGTTTCAAAATTCATAATGATTAGCTTGGGAGTGAATCCCATACATAGAAATATATAAACATACACACATACCTAACTTTATATAAATAGATAAAAACTGTTGAACATCCATGGCTGAAACTTGATGGACAAGTCAGGCATAGATTCCAGTTTATTTGTGTCAATTGAAGTAAGGATTGTGACTTTTATTAACGATTTAATGCGTTACATTGAGGACCCCCTCCTAACCGTGTATTTTAATTTAGAGCCTGCGTTTGCACAAAATTAATTTGTTTGCTAAGGAAATCTGGTGATTTCTCTATAAATGACGCAATGATTCACAAAGGGTATCCAACCTTGGGTCATATCTTACTTGTGGGAGTAAGATAAAAGCTGGCCTTGTGCCTAACTCCTGGAGAGGAGTAAATCAATACTCCATTATGTCTTCCAAGTAGATAAGAATATTGCAATTGTAAATTCATTCACACTATAAGCCCTGGGAAAGTTATGAATCTCTCCTTCTCCCTAATTATGGGAGACATAGTGTTATATAGTAACGGTGGTGATGCAATGATACTGGAGCAACGGGGCCAATACCAGAATATCATGGCAACGAATTAGAAAAAATCCAGATCTGTTTTAGCAGCTCTTCAAGTTAATTTATATCCATCTCCCGTGGTAGGTGTACATCCTCTTCGCATCAATTTAGATAAGGGAAGTTGGCAAAATGGATGTATTTGTTAAATTCTTACATCTCTCCAGATTCGTCTTTCTGATGAGCCAATGATTAAAACACCACGAGACAACATTTTCATTTTAAATAAGTATTTTTTTATTATTTCATCAACAAAATGTACATGCAAAGGAAAAGATAGATAGATAGATAGATAGATAGATAAATAAATAGACATTTTTTTTTCACATTTCCAAAAAACATAATATTTCTGTGAGATATATTTTTTACGGTCCGTTTAATTTGTCTTGTGCCAAACAACATTTTTATGCCAATATCGTCTCTGCAACACTACAAAATCATCAGAAAAAATTCACAAAGAGTAAAAAGTTCTTGGATTAAAGTGTCTTGAAAAAACATACACTATACAGTAGTTTATTTTTGGGTGAAAACAAACAAAAACAAATAAAAAGAGAGCAAAAACTCACACGTTGGGGAACCTACTAATACGCCATTTTGAATTTTTATATATATATATATATATATATAGAGAGAGAGAGAGAGAGAGAGAGAGAGAAAGAGAGAGAGAGAGGGGGAGGGGGCATCCTCTCAAGCAACCCTATTTGTGAGGACAAACAAAAAACGTCACCTAACTGTCAACTAACAGTTGCCAGACTCCTGTCAGCTGACCAGCAAACTGTTTAACTTCTGTCACGACTCTCATTATGATCTAACGACCCATACATTCTTTTCGACTAGCGTGCTCAGAATTTGATCTAAAGAATTATCGTGGTTCATTCCTCCGTTCCCGAGGAAAGTTTGAGACCAGTAAAAGGCAACCACACTGATCAATCTGACCTTGAATTTTCATTTAGTGAATTTAATGACACGGTTTGCCATTGCTTTACTGGATGGGTGATATATTTCAATATTTCAATATCAAGAAAGAGGGTTTGCGAACTTGTGCATCGGCGGAACTCATCTTATGCGAAATGTAGTAGTCGATTATTGGAGAGCTGGCAACAAAAAACTCCCTGGGGTGATGGTTTGCTTACATCTAAATGGCAATTAATACCATGGTCCATGCGATGTTTTCTCTGATCAGAGAAGCAATAAAAGAAAAAAGGAAATTGTGTTGTGTGGTATTTACAACTGACTATTGATTGATCGACATATGCGATGCAACATTTAAAGATGACAGACATCTTGCATGGGACGTTTAAAGATGGCGATGATCATGAAGAAGTATCAGCCCTTACTGAAGGAGTAGCAGTTTCTTTGTAACTGTGGGCTAAACTCGTGTATTTTTAAATGTAAGTAAAATAAATATTACTAGCGTACAAAATGTTATTTGTTTTAACGTAGTATGATATAAACCTATTCGAGTTTCTGAGGGTTAGGGTTAGGGTTATAGTAAGATATTAAAAATAAGATTGATAGTTAATAATTCATTAATTATTTGAAAAAAAAAAGCGGAACTATTTCATGCTCATAATGTGCTTCCAAAAATCGAACAGTGGAAAGTTTTATTTCGCATTCACGCTTTGTTTCCTAAATCAAATAGGTGTTAGGGTTATAAAATAATATTATAGGAGTTGGTGTTAGGGTTATAAAATAATATTATAGGAGTTGGTGTTAGGGTTATAAAATAATATTATAGGAGTTGGTGTTAGGGTTAGGGTTATAAAATAATATTATAGGAGTTGGTGTTAGGGTTAGGGTTATAAAATAATATTATAGGAGTTGGTGTTACGGTTAGGGTTATAAAATAATATTATAGGAGTTGGTGTTAGGGTTAGGGTTATAAAATAATATTATAGGAGTTGGTGTTACGGTTAGGGTTATAAAATAATATTATAGGAGTTGGTGTTAGGGTTAGGGTTATAAAATAATATTATAGGAGTTGGTGTTAGGGTTAGGGTTATAAAATAATATTATAGGAGTTGGTGTTAGGGTTAGGGTTATAAAATAATATTATAGGAGTTAGTGTTAACAGTCTATGCTAAGATTAGTTCTTATATACCTCCTTCCTCTATTCTGAAGGAGGTAGTGCCTAGGAAGGTGCACCTCCTAGGACCGAACCGGACCATACCTCATTCCAATAAAAAAAGAGCCTGATGGATTAAACCAGACCCTAGGTTGCCATAATGATGCCAAAGCGAACCTCAGCTGGTATGAACACTAGGGCCGAATCCAGACACACTGTCGTTGAAAACATAGCATGTCTCAAAGCCCCTTAAGTCTCTCTCTGCTTTTCATCCATGTTGATTTCGTAGCCCTGTAAGTAATACTGTATCAAGTCATTCAAGGGCTCCTAGCTTTTGAGTTTCTTTGGGCTCCTTGACATCCCTCCCTCGAATTTCACACTCCTTTTATACAATTTATTACAATAATATTTAATGTACCCGTAATGTCCTTATTTATTTGCCTCCCCACAAGGACATAGTTAGACACAAGGTCGGTTTTTAATGTGGGGAAATCTAGCTTCCCAAAAAAGAGCACTCTCTCGGGACAAAAATAAAAATTGCCTCAGTCTGGAAGGATTTCTCCTTCACTGACCGAGAACAGAAAAGATTAAGTGTAGTATCAGAACAGATACTACACTTTGCTCGTAGCCAAAAAAACAAGGAGTCTAAAAGTCTTATTGTTTCTTGTATCAGGAGGATTCCTATAAATTAATTTCAGTGATGCCCAGTTTACTTAACAAACTCTAAAAGGAAATTAATTCTCTAAACAGAACAGTTTTGCACCACTTTTATATCCCCTTACGAAGATTAAAATCAAGCTATAATGATACTAAACCTTATGTCTAGAATCCTTTTTCCAATTTCGATCAAAATCCATTACATGCTTTTGATAGTAGAAAATGTCTAAAATGTAAGGCTTTAAGGGGTCTTAAGAAGAAATTGAAATTCAGGGAATCTTGCTTTAATTGATGTCCAATCATTATAGATAAAATTCAATGAAAATCTGCTATATTTGAATGTTCAAATGTGAGGCTGTGCCCATATTATGCTCCCTCCCTAAAAAACCCTAAAAATACTCCAAAAAAGCTGAAATTTGGGGAATATTAATTAATTGATGTTTAATATTTATTAATTGATGGTTAATATTTATTAATTGATGTTTAATATTTATTAATTGATGTTTAATATTTATTAATTGATGTTTAATATTTATTAATTGATGTTTAATATTTGTTAATTGATGTTTAATATTTATTAATTGATGTTTAATATTTATTAATTGATGTTTAATATTTGTTAATTGATGTTTAATATTTGTTAATTGATGTTTAATATTTGTTAATTGATGTCTAATATTTATTAATTGATGGTTAATATTTATTAATTGATGTTTAATATCTATTGTTAAAATTTCATAAAAATCAAAGGTGTCTGAATTTTCATGAAGGTCTTCCACCTCCTTTTTATCTCCTTTGCGTGAAACTTAATGAAGCTAAATATAGCCCACATTATCACCCCTACCGCCTAGCAGCTGTGTTCCAAAATTTATAATGATAAGTTAATTAGTTTATGAGTGAATCTTGTACATACAAATACATAAACATATACACATACCTAACTTTATATGAATGGACATAAATATACAAATAAATACACATTGGTTTTTATTATATAGTGGAAGAATCATTTTATTTATTGAATGACTCTAGTGTATAGATAATGTTGAAAACGAAATTCATGTTAAAGATAATAATTGCGTTTTCTTTTTTCTTTTCTTTTCAGATATTTGCTTGTCAGCAGTAAAATATTTCGAGTTTGAATAAAATCGTTTTCGTTAGATTTCGTTTCGGAGAATACCAATTCAAAAGAAGAAGAAGAAGAAAAACGGTGCAGAAAAGAAGAAAAAAAAAGAAGTGAAGTGTTTTCTTCACTTCTTTTTTTCCTTTAGGGAAAAAGAGAAACAAAGGAAGAATCGAGGAGTTTTTGGCAGAATGCACAAATTGGCCTTTATTACCTGAAAAAGACCAAAAACACACTGTCTGTCATGCACATTTTCTCACAGCTTCTTGAAAAAAAATTCTGGTAACATCGAGTTCACACTGCGATCTCAATATCTAATATATACAATTGTGTCAGCCGGATTTTAAATGTTTGAACTAAATAGCATTTAAGCTGACAAATCAAACTTTGATTCTGACAAGCCAATTTTCATTTGTTATTGTTGCACAATATTATTGACAATAAACTAACATATTTCGCTACCATTTATTAACAAAAAATGATTAACCCTTTTCATGCAGGATTTTTTACAGAAATTCTATGTATCCTGATCCAACTTATTCTTGAACCACGTGCCTTCAAGTTGAGCTGACTTGTTCTTGAACCACGTGCCTTCAAGTTGAGCTGACTTGTTTTTGAACCACGTGCCTTCAAGTTGAGCTGACTTGTTTTTGAACCACGTGCCTTCAAGTTGAGCTGACTTGTTTTTGAACCACGTGCCTTCAAATTGAGCTGACTTGTTCTTGAACCACGTGCCTTCAAGTTGAGCTGACTTGTTTTTGAACCACGTGCCTTCAAGTTGAGCTGACTTGTTCTTGAACCACGTGCCTTCAAGTTGAGCTGACTTGTTTTTGAACCACGTGCCTTCAAGTTGAGCTGACTTGTTTTTGAACCACGTGCCTTCAAGTTGAGCTGACTTGTTCTTGAACCACGTGCCTTCAAGTTGAGCTGATTTGTTCTTGAACCACGTGCCTTCAAGTTGAGCTGACTTGTTCTTGAACCACATGCCTTCAAGTTGAGCTGACTTGTTCTTGAACCACGTGCCTTCAAGTTGAGCTGACTTGTTCTTGAACCACGTGCCTTCAAGTTGAGCTGACTTTTTCTTGAACTACGTGCCTTCAAGTTGAGTTGACTTGTTCTTGAACCACGTGCCTTCAAGTTGAGCTGACTTGTTCTTGAACCACGTGCCTTCAAGTTGAGCTGACTTGTTCTTGAACCACATGCCTTCAAGTTGAGCTGACTTCTGAAAAGTCTGTAACGACTATTAATGAAGGCAAAACATATTCGTCGATGTCCCTGACTCTCACAAAAACAAATATAATTGGTCAATTCAAAATTTATGATAATTTATGACAATTTCACTATTTGTTGTTGCGGAACAACAGTATGCATGAAAGGGTTTGCTGATATGGAGACATTCTTAAATAAACACCTAAAAAGAAGAATCAACTAAGGGAAATAACTCTTATTCTTTTAGTAAGAGTTAGCGTCCATTATATGCTGTTTTAACTTAGATACTATACCTAATAAAAAATGGATGGTTATAAAACATAGAAATATTTACAAAACAAATTTGAATGTAATGGATTCCAAGTGACATTGGGTCAGTACAGCTAGTTAAATAATAAATGAAGGATACCAATGGTTCTGATTGGTCTAGCAAGATCACATGTAAGAAATGAGAAGCGTTTTGAAATGGTCAGAATTTAAGTTAAGGCACTTGGTGAATAATAGCGGTGATCTGTGGATATACCCATGTGGGGACCTCTGTCCTCATGACCGCTTAGAGAAGGAGATGATAATCTAAGGTTCAAAGAATTTATGATACAGCAAAAGCAACCCAGCCGGTGATTATGCTTTGCGTGATTGGATGAAATAATATCATAAATATTTATACCTAGTTCATCCCTTCATCCGACAGCATACGGTCCAGCCAATACAGAAGCAGACACAATGTGCAGCATTTAGATGAAAGCACGAAGATGCTAACGAAAAACAGCAAACGTCAAGATGATTTCTCTTCATCTATTTTCAAGCTTGAACATAATGTTATGAACACAATTTACAAAAAAAAAGAAAAAGCGTACATGAATTTGTGTACACTTAAAAAAAACATTCAACGCCAAAATAAAAATGTCTGCTGCTTGGAATTCTTATCCCAAAGACACTAATCACTCAAATAAAGACAGTTTCTCAATGTTTTGTTCTTTATGATTAAAAGTATAAATTCTTCATATGCACAGTTTTCGGAATTCATGACCACAAAGACTTTGCTACCTTCTGTGTGGCGTCTCCACCTGTATCGGATAGCGTATTAAAATAAGAGTCAATTAGATGTTTATATTTGTAAAACGACAATTTCGAACTCAGATAAACATTTGAACTGAACCAGGATGCTTATTTCAATGCTGAAACTTTTTATTGTCATAGATACAATAAAGAAAACTTTAATCAAATATCTGTTGTTTATTGGTTTTATTTCGTTTTTGTTTCGTTTGTCATGTCACACTAACAATAGTGAAGTAGAAAAATATCAGTATACAATTACAGAATGTAACTGTTGAATTATTTGAGTTATCTCCCTTAGTGGCCTTGTTGTCAAGCTTTGCATGGTAACTGACGCATAAATTTGCATATATATTATGCTGCTTGGTTATTGGTCAATCGATCATAGGTAACAGTTATCTAAGATATAAATAAGTTTATCATCGATAGCATTTAAGGTGACAAATCGATATTTGATTCTGCCTAGCTAATTTTTATTTTGTATTGTTGCACTATGTTTTTTCGCAATGAACAAAGTGTACTTCACTTTAGTTTCGTTTAAAAAAATACTTTTTCTACCCTGAAAGATTCTGGTAAAATTGATACATATTTAAATAATTGGTAAACTGGATAAATTTTTCAATAATTGGTTAAATGGAGACATTTTTCAATAATTGGTTAAATGGAGACATTTTTCAATAATTGGTTAAATGAAAAGATTTTCCAATAATTGGTAAAATGGAGACATTTTCAATAATACTCCACAAAGAAAAATCAGCTTACATCATTAATAAAAACTGAAACCGTTATTGTGATAGATGTTGTCTGTTTTTATTTGTTTTGTTTTTTAATTGTAGAAAACTATCGCCATTCAATTACGTGCAGAAATTCAGTACGAGGCCCTCTTTTTATGACAAGTCTTTCAAAGCCAACAGATGTGGTCTGACTGGCTAGCCATCTTTACATTTCTTTCACAAATCCTGACACCATATTTTTATTTATTTTATTTTGTTTTCTTTTTTCTTTTATGAAGTCACGCAGACAATCTCTTCTCACTAGTTGAAAATATCAGGTTTTAATCACAGAATGTAATTAATATGTATGACTACATATCAACCAAACCATTTCATTATCACATCACTACAGTATAAATCTCTATGCATGAGTGGATGAAGTGTATGAGGTGTGCTGAAGAAAAATTCCTACCAGTAAAATACATACCCTGTTGTGCTCGCATACCCTTAATGACAATAAAAGTGTAAAAATTTGGAAATTTCCTTGCTTTTGTACATTTAGTGTATATGAATTTTCATCTTAACTATATTAAGGGCATATGATTTCAGTATACTGGCATTTATCATGGAATGTCACTACTTTTGTAAAGGCTATGTCTCATTGCCTTAATACAATAGTCATTTTAAAAGTTTTTTGGAATTTTCTGGAAAACTAAGGTATATGGTAAACTGAAATTAAAATGCCATCAACTAGACCCTAGAACCTCTATCTCTGCCAAAAATCAGCTGAATCCATCAAATAGTTGATGAGATACAGGGTGGCACATACGTACACACAGATAACATGATTTCATGATTGAACTTTCTGGATCTCTGGGTTGCCTTGACTAATGATGCTGAAATTATACACACTTATAGAACCTATCAAATAAAAATTTTGTGCAAAGTTTTAATTAATTTGGTTTATTGGTTTTTGAGTTATGATTGATCAAAGAAATGAGATTTCTAGCATAGGCTGTTTTTGAAGTCTATTAAGGGATAGAGCGCTCTTGCGCCTCCCTTGATGCAACATACAAAAAGTTCAAATCAATAAAAACAATTCTGGTTACTTAATCATAAATACAATCTCAGCATTGCATAACTAGATGAGCTAACTAATAATCCGGGTTACACATTAGTCAACGAAAATTAACCCATTATCAGTCGCGCTCACCTCTATTTATACAAAATGGTGGCCGTCTATTCTGGTATCCAGAGATAAGAGTTCAAACTTTGGTGTCGGCAGTGACACTTTATTCATATATGACATTTTTCATGAAAATTTTCTATCGTTTGGTAACAGTTATTTGTTGTATATTTGTTTCTTTTCCCCCTTTTTCGTTGTTACCTATACTACACTTGTGCCAGTTTTATATTAACATTTTCTGTATATAAACACTTTTCCAGAATAGAACAAGTTTTTAACCAAATATTGAAAGACTTTTAATGATCGGTTTTAATGCTTTAACCCTCAAAAAGTGATAGAATCTAGGAATCTAAGTTTTCGTAAGGGCCGTAGCAAGGGCCGTAGCTCGGGGAGAAATAGACCCAGGATCTAGTGTACCATAACCCTAGCTAGAAAAAAAAAAGTTGCGATGAAACTTGACAACAACAAAAAGAAGACAAACTCGTCTGTTAAAATAATAAAGTGTGTTTTTATTTCGGGGTGGAAATAAATGCGTATCTTTGCTTTGCTTAACTGAATGAATAAAAAAAAAGCAGGAAAAGATGGTTTCTGTTGATGGAAACAACGTGCTTCCCACTGGAACATTATGTGGTATATTTCTCCAGCAACAGCGTTTTCAATACTGATCTTGGGACCAATTTACTCATCACTGGAATTTCGTTATGTGGTATACTTTTCTCCAAACAGCATTTTCAATACTGATTCTATCACTCAATGATCTTAGCCCTTCAAGTGCTAAAATTCAATTGACAACTTCTATTAGGTCCGTCTTTTAAAGATGGCAAAACACACCAGTCACATGTGATCAATACGTATAAATACTCTTATTGCGGCAAGCATATGAGAATGATATGATGTGTAATGTGAGTCTTAAAGACAGGCTTAGTTCTTATGATCTCAGAGGAAGATTAAATCAGGACAGTATAGGGAGATGTGTGCCGAAAGGCTGACCGATGCTATGGCCACATTGAAAGAATGGATGAGAGTTCTTGGATTAGGAGATATAGAACAGTTGAGGTAGCAGGTTCAGTTCACAGGGGAAAGCTAATGAAAACATGGGAAGAAGTAATAAAAAATCACCCGAGGGAAAGAGTGATGAATAAACTGCTGACCAGAGATAGGTTATTCTGGAAGTCAATTTCTTAAAGCCGTCTAATGCATGGCAGCATGTAAAATGGACATCAAACCGATGATGATGATGATGATGATGATGATGATGATGATGATGATGATGATGATGACGACGATGATGATGATGATGATGAATCCCATCTCTGTTAAAAACAGTTAGATCTGATGATTCCAGGAGAAGGTTGAAACTGGACAGTATAGGGAGATGTGTGTAGAAGAGTAGACTTCGATGGTATGGCCACATTGAAAGAATACATGAGCGTTCTTTGGTTAGGAGATGTAGAACAGTTGAGGTAGCAGGTTCAGTTCACAGAGGAAAGCTAATGAACATATGGGAAGAAGTGATAAAAAATGACCCGAGGGAAAGAGTGATGAATAAACTGCTGACCAGAGATAGGTTACTTTGGAAGTCAATTTCTTAAAGCCGTCTAACGCATGGCAGCATCTAAAACAGACGTTAAACTAATGATGATGAAGATTTCTTCTAGCAGTGTTGGCATGCCACCTGTCGTCTGGATTCACAAAGGGAATCTACTTCTACCGCTACTGTCGTCACCGAGTCGATGTTGGCGTTGTGGACAGGAACAGAGCTTTAGCTGTTGGTGAGTAGGGCTGCTGCAGTGTTGTCTTGGATAGCTGCCAGATGGCTACTGCTGCCGCTCATCATAGTCTTTGGTCGAGATCAAAGTGTAGTATCTGTTCCGATGGATACTGCACCCTATAGACTGGTATTGTCTTGGCCTTCGGGGCTTGATTTACGCCGGTCTATGGGATTGTCCTGTGCAGTTCTAGGAGGTCCACCCTCCCAGGCTTTGCCTCCCCTCTTTGGGGAGGAGTAAGTTAATTGCTTACTGCTTGAGGCGCCCCTACCGGGGAATGCCGACGGGGCTGCCCAGGCAATTTTTGATGGTCAGAGTGCTCACCTCTCGGGCGCTGGCTTTTCAACCCCCACTTTCCGACCCGAGCTTGGGTCACATCTTACTTGTGGGAGTAGGATAAAAACTGGCCTTGTGCCTAACTCCTGGAGAGGAGTAAATTACTCATAGTCGTCGTGGATGGCTTGTGCTGCTGCTGCTACTGCTGCTGTTGCTGCTTGTAGTCGTTGGAAGTTACTATGTCACCAGACAGTGAGTAAGAGGGCCAAGTCGCCATAGACACTATCAAAAAATGTGTCTTTTATACAGGTTGCACAGCTCCTGCTGATAGCTATGTCTTTATGTCACCTGATTGGTTGACGGAAAGGAAGATGCGCGAAGAGTGACACAATTATGCCTATTTCTATTATATACACTAAAGCTGTCTAAGGGTTAACTTCTAGTATTATTACTAGGAGTGCTGAGTTGTAAACAAGACACAACAAGTCCTTGTTTTATTAAGCTCCAATGGTAAAGTTGATTCGAAAAAAAAAAAAAAAACTTAATATAGTTATGCCATCGATTTTCCAAACATCCTGTATATATACATTAATATACATTCCTACATAATGAACTCTATGAAATATTTTAAGCCAAGTCTGCATGATTTTACTTCATTTTAAGTAATTTGACCAATTATTAAGGTTACATGACGCAATGATTGCTAAAAATGAAGAAAAATGTAATAATAGTTTTACAACATGTCAGATTACAAATTTCATTAAAATATCTTCACTTCCTGTTTGAAATATCATCACGTGCACGATTGAACGCCGGGCAGCAATACATGTCGAATGACATCGGTAGAGTTCACATGGTTTAACATTAGATTCAAATAAAATCACGTCAAATTCTTTCATTTTAAGGTCATGAAAAAAAAAAAGGGAGACGACTCTTGCCCAATTAACATTTAGTTTTATAGTTTTAGCTTTAATTAAATGTAGTATTTGACCGAACCATTATGCATAATGGTTAGAATGTTCGCTAATGGGTTGAGAGACCGGGGTTCAATCCTCGGTCGAGTTATACCAAAGACTCAAAAAATGGTACTTGATGCCTTCTTGTTAAACACTCATCATTATAAGGTGGAGATCAAGGGTAAGTGGAACAGTCCAAGGAAAAGTGTGTTGCCCTCCCCTACATCTTGGTGTAGTAGCCAATGAAAAGGAAGCATTTGAGTCGCTCTCGACTATGGTTGAACGATTTATGTGTTTTATTTTATAAATTCAGTATTTCGGACTGTGTCCGCTACATTATCTTGCATGGCAGTGAGACATGGGCCTCAAACGTTTCTGATCTGCAACAGCTTCGACATAATGACTGTGCCATCATCAGCTGGATTTGTAGCAGCAAACTGGAGGAAGAGATCCCTTCCTTCAATCATTAGAAACGTGATATTCGTGAGATTATGGATGCCTTATGCATTTAGTCT